>JAWZYV010019136.1:0-744418 GCA_038373885.1 Cheiracanthium punctorium | reverse complement strand
AAAAGCATGCTGGTAATAATAATTAAGTTACATTTCCTTTTTCTATCTCTGTTTTTTTTTTTTTTTCTTTTGAAAAATTGCAACATGAATTTTAAGTTCTACTGCACAGCGTATTTACTTTATTTTAGCAGAACTTTATAAAATTTAATGCTTCTTATATAAAACCTATGTATGTCGAGTATAAAACTGAACTTAACTTGTTACTTTAAGACACTGTCTTAAACAACCAGAAATAAATGTTAGATTTTTAAATTTATAAGATATACTTTCCTGTTTCGAGCGTACAGTTACCAGAGTGAAGGTGTTGAAAGATGTCTGACAATAGTCGGGCTGCAATTATTGTTGAATAAATTTTTGCCTACAAGGGGAAGGGGTCTAGAATTTCCCTGTGAGAATTTGATGAAACGCGGTGGCTGTACCGCCGAACGCCGCGGATCCTCTAAGCCCGAGTAACTCAAAATCCTGCTTTCTGGTAGAGATGGCCAATGATTCGATGAGTCGATTCAGTGATTCGAATCTTGGTACTGAGTGGCTCAGTCTTTACACTCACTCTCTACTGATTCGAATCTCAAGCCCTATACTGTAGGGAAATACATTCCAAGTGCGAAGGGAAGGAAAACTTATTTTCCCTTTGCCGTTCCCAGAGATTTTCCCTTACTCTTTCAACTATTTTCGACACTTTACGACTCTGAGTCGATAGATGATTTGAAACAGCAAATGAGTGGGTGTGGGTGAGTTGGTCACTGAGTTGATGCAGCAACGAATCTTTACTGATTCAGTGTTTCGCTCTGTTTCGGTGATTGTATACGATCGTTGAGATTCGTTAGTTTTTCGAATCTTCTATCGACTCAGAGTCGAAAGGAGCCGAAAAGCGTTGAAAGGATGTTTCATTTAATAGGAGTTTTTTTTCGAATCTTCTATCGACTCAGTCGAAAAGAGTTGAAAGGATGTTTCATTTAATTGAAGTTTTTTATTTTTTCGAATCTTTGGTGTTTCATTTCTTGGTTGGTAAACGGATTTAAAGTTTTATTTGTCTGTGGGTGTGGAGTGGGTCGAACATCGTTTGCTTTTGGCGGGGGGCATAGGCGTTACTTCCTAAGGGCAAGAGGGCTCAATCCCCCCCGGAAAAAAAATTAAGAAAATTCAAGTATCAGAGCTATTTATAATAATGATATTTTCTACAATGGGAAACATTTTGTCATCCCATCCAAATATTACATGCCAATTTACGCCAATGCTCATGGAAGAGCGGGGGTGGCTCAAAGTTGTTTAAACCTTTTTCCCTCGGGGGGACGTTCTCCTTACAACTTGTCTGGCTGGTTTAATATTTGTTTAAAATTTAATGAAACATCCCTTTTCTACTTTTAACTTCAATATATGTCCCCCTGCCCCCACCCTCAAAAAAAAAAAAAAAAAAAAAAACGGAACGTTAAGTTTACATGGTGGCGGGTTTTCATGTGAAGGGAAATAGAATGAAATAAAGTTAGGATTGTGCTTGTCACTTTTAATGAAGGATACAGGGGCGGTATTAAGCGCTCTCACAAAAGGACTTTGTAGTAAGCAAAATAACATTTCGTTTATTGCTGCAGATTTCGTTTAAGATTTTTTTTTTACCTTGTTTGTCGTTTAAGGGGAATGATTTTATTTTCTTTCGTAATTCAGAGAGATACAAAATAGGGTCTAAAGCAGTGGCGTAGTTAGTGTTATTGACAGTGGCGTAGCCAGGATTTTATTTCGGGGTGGGCTGGGTATCAAATTTAAAGATAAAGTTCAATTGTAAGCTAAGTAAAGGGTCCCATTTTTTGGGGGGGCAGCAGCCCCTCAGTAGGACTGGGCCAAAAATCGATAAATATCGACATATCCGTTTTATTTCTACATCAAATATCCGATATTCCCATTTTCATTTCAGTGAAATCTCGAATTCGATAAAGGTAAAAAATACAGGCCGGCCAGGGGCGTAGCCAGAAATTTTTCATCGGTGCGGGTTATGACTACTGCAACTCATACATATGTATACGTGTGTGTGATAATGTAGTGAAGAATATACATTTTGTATGGCAAAAAATTCCTCATGGGGGGGTTATGACCCCCCTAACCCCCCCCCCCCTTGGCAACGCCTCTGAGGCCGGCGATAAGAAAATCCTGAGATCAATACCAGCTTGTGATGCTTTTGCTACTTCTTTCTCCCGTTGATGACGATGCCGGATCGCGGAAAAAACAGCTCCATGGTTTATTGGTCTAATTACCATAATTAATTAACGTATAACTCGGAAACTATCCACCGGAGCGCGTTTTTATTGATTCTCGACCCCCCTTAGACTGAACACCCCACCGATACTTAAAATTTCGAATGCTTTGACACCAAACTTAACCTTTTAATCTTACAGGGCCAGGGGGTCATACGAAGCTCTCCTATATTTTCAATTTGAGCATTTTAAACACTAGCCTCCTCCGGCGGCATCTCCAAAGTCTGCGAAACCATCCCAGAGCCCATTTCTACATGTTTGCAGTGCTTTTAAGCCTCAATCATGGTTAATTAGTCTAATTATCGTAATTAATTAACGTATATCTCGGAAACTATCCATCGGAGCGCGTTTTTATTGATTCTCGACCCCCCCCCGCTAGACGTACACCTCCATCGATACATAAAATTTCGAATACTTTGACACCAAACTTAACCTTTTAATCTTACAGGCCCAGGGGGTCATACGAAGCTCCCCTGTATTTTCATTTCGGGCAGTTTAAACACGAGCAAGGAGAGAGAGATGCTAGCTGCCCGAGAACTCAGCGGAGAAGAAACCCGATGAATGGGTGAAGGGTGTTTAAATAGTACGGCTTTCGGCGCAGAGAGAGGGAAAATTTCTTTAGTTGTTTTATTGATTCAAGATTCGAATCACTGATTCAAATCATCGAAGTAGTGAGTGAGTTGAGATTCGAATCAGTAAAATGAGTCGAACCGCCCATCTCTACTTTCTGGCACTAGCCCGTGTTTATACAACCACAACATTTGGATCAGCCAATGAAAATGCTCCATTCCTGGAGAGGGAAACTTAGGGTTGAAGTGTCATCGGATGGGAAGTTTCGGTAGCTTGTATTTGGCGAGGAATCAGACCTGCGGTTTTGTTCCATCATGAATGTTTTTTTTTTTTTTTTTTTGCCGGGATTTTTTTAAAAGTCGGATGAAGCAGGACAATTATATTAAAATAGTCATTAAAAAACCAACATAGCCAAATAGGCGACATTATTGTTTATCACTTTAAGATGTTTTGATTGACTTATATAAAGTATTTTTCTTTCTTTAAAGCGATAATAAAATATATACGAATTAAAAAGAAGACAAGTCGCTCCTCTTAAATTTCATAATTTCTGTTTTCAGTGTTAAGACACTTAATGAGAAAATTGGCTGTACACAATAGTGATGCAGAACATTTAACATACGAACCTGCTGCATTTTATTTCCGTGTAAGTTAATTAGAATTAAAAATGTCGCTTTTGTTCATATTTATATTGAGAAAGTTGGGATAGAAATGATGAATAATTTTGACACTATTACAGTAATTTATTAAGGTCACCAAAAGTAGAGACGAGTTAACTTTGAAGTTAATACATTATAGGTGATAGAGATATATGGGCAGAGCCTGATTCCCGGGTGGGCATTCGGGGCAAGCGCCCGGGGCCTCTACAAAAAGAGGGTACCCCCAAACTGTTCTTTAAGTTTAAAATTTGGAAACTTTGAAAAAAGTTTGCAAAAGAAGGGTGGAGGCAATGAAGCTTTTGGCAATCAGACCCTGTATACGGGCCCTGCAAAAGGGGGCCAGTGGCGTGGCTCGTATAGTAAGGGGAGGCAAAGAGGGCACCAGAGCCTGATCAAGACAACTGTGGGCCCTGGGCAGGAGAAAAAAATTGGGCCCCTTGCAATAACCCCTCCCCCTTCAAAAAAAAAGATTATGATCGGTTCAAAGTGTTTTAAATATCTTACCCATTCTTAGCACAAATTTTGTGTTACGAATGGGTTTACTTACTTAACACAAATTTTGTTTTAAGTAATCTGAAATCAAAGAAACAGATAATTAAACGTTACTTCGAAATGTTATATCACAGTTGCTAACATGTATGGAATACAAACACTTTAGTCACTTTTGTAAATATTTCTTAGAGTAACAAATAATTGAAAAAAATTGCTATTTTTTAACGCTAAAAATTCTCTTTACAAATGTGGTTAGTCATTTTCCTACATATTGGTATGCTATATCGATATAGAGCATTTCGAATAATTAAAAATAAGTTTAAATTAATTTATACAAATGTAAGTTTGAATTATTTTCATTGTTCATACTTTATAATTAAAAAAAATTATTTATCTCATGAATTATTTTTTATCCTTTGTAATTTTATTTTAAAACTACAAAAGTGTAAGATGTAAGATTTTTGGGCCCTAAAATCTGTAGGCCCTGGGCAGTTGCCCCGTTTGCCCTGCCGGTAATATGGCACTGGAGGGCACACGTCCCGGGAGGCAAAATATTGATCGTTGACTTAGACATTTTGAATAAGTGAAGAAAAATATTAGAGACTAATAGAAATGATACTGATGTATAACAATAAGCCGTGGCCTGAAAAATATTAGGGGGGGGGGTGCAGTTTTCTTAATATCCTTCTACAAGTAGTAAATAAAATCATTGTTTTCGCAAGAAGACTTTTGCACAATCACAAATGATTGCAGGGTAGATGCAACTCATAACTCACTTTAGATTACCAGAATATTAAACCATGTTACTATATAAACTTTAAAAAGTCATTTACGATCATTAGTATTCATTCTTAATTTTACAATAAATAAATTAAAAAAAAATACGTTTTTAGTAAATTTTAATCATTTTGATTTTTAAATGCTACTTGAATACTATAATGATACATGTCATAAGCATGGGTGGCCATAAGGGGGGGGGGAGAGACAGGGTACTCGAGCTTTAACGTATCGACTTATAAACAAAACTGCATCACAAAGCAAAATCGAAACTTACAAGTCCAAATTTCCACCTCCCGGTAGTGTTTTTTTTTCTTAATTAACCCTACCCTTACTTTAGAAAAGTTTCTATAGACGCCTATGATGATATTTAATAAAAGATTATATTTAATAACAGCTGTAAAAAATATTTTAAAACAATAGAAATGTATCTGTAATTTTCTTTAAGTAAAAAATATAAAGATACACAATCAATACTAATATAAAAGTTCAATTTTCACACACTCACACTATACTGCATATTGATATCAAGAAATATATGTTAAACGCAAATTATATTTGTCAAATTCTGCTCCTACAAAGTAATAAACAAATGTCCGCGAGATGCAGAATTTGATTCTCGCCAACATCTCTGGCGCATCTGTTCATCCTAAGGCTACTATAGGGGGTTCTAGTTCATTCTGGCGTTCTCTCGTGACGTTTTTTGCTCTCGGGGAATGGAGCGATTTCATTGGCTCTGTAGTCCAGTCAAATTATACCAAAAAACAGCAAATGGGGAAAAAAATTTATATATTTTTGAAACTTTGGGAAAACACTAATTGGGTATGTAGTTGTATGAAACAGAAAAGTTCCCCCCTCTAGGGGTGCCGCGTCCCCCCCTTTGGCCCCCAAAAAAGTCACTTTTTTAGATTTTCACTTGTATCTCAAAAACCGTTCGTCTTAGGAAAAAAATGTCAGTTACAAAATGAAAGCTGATAAAACTTCCTACAATATTGTAATTGGTTATTTTTTTCTATCTACAATAGCTTTCGAGATATGTTTTAGACAAAATCGCAAATTTTTGGAAAACGCTTCTTTTTATTCAGATTTTCAACAAATTTTGTCGTATAGCTCTTCAACCCTCAGTTTTATAGCAATTGTTTTCCAAACAAAGTTGTAGAGTATTCAATTCCCTTTAAAATGAGTTATTATTTGTAACTTTATCTTTAAATGATCAAAAGTTATTGCAATTTTAAATTTTCAACAAATTTAGCAAATTCAAATGAAAACTACATTGCTCGTCAAAGTACGACAAAATCTAGGAAAAAATTATAAAGCTTTGAAACTTGAGGAAAACATTGATTGGGGATGTAGTTGTATGAAACGGAAAAGTTCCCCCCTCTGGGGGGGCGCGTCCCCCCTTTAGCCCCCCTAAAAGGTCCTTTTTTTGGATTTTAACATTTATCTCAAAAACCGTGCGTGTTTGCAAAAAAAATACCATTTACAAAATAAAAGCTGATGAAATTTCCTACTAGATTGTTAAGGGTTATTTTTTTCTAGATGCAAAAGCTTTCAAGATATACGTCTTAGAAAAAATCGCAAATTTTTGGAAAACGCTCTTTTTATCACTATTTCCCACTAACTTTGCCTTATAGCTCTTCAACCATCAGTTTGACAGGAATGGGTTTAAAACAAAATTTTAAAGTATTCAATTACCTTTAAATTGAATTTTTATATGTAGTTGTATTTTTAATTGATCAAAAGTTATCACAATTTGAAATTTTCAATACATTTTAGGGAATTCGAATGAAAAGGTCATTGTGTGTCAGAGTGCAAGAAAAAATCTAGAAAAAACTTATAAAGGTTTGAAACTTGGGGAAAACACTAATTGGGGATGTAGTTGTATGAAAAAGAAAAGTTCCGCCTCTAGAGGTGCAGCGTCCCCCTCTTAGCCCCCTCCTCTCAAAGTTCCCTTTTTTAGATTTTCGCTTTTATCTCAAAATTGGTGCTTTTTAGCAAAAGCATGCATTTTAAAAATGAAAACTGATAAAATTTCTTAGAAGATTATAATTTTTATTTTTTTTATATATCGAATTATTTATTATTCGAAATCTTTATTATTAGTATTTTTTTTTTCTATGTCGAATATCTTAAACTATATCGAAATATGTTTTAGAAAACCTCTCAAATTTATGGAAAACGCTTTTTTTTAATCCCATATTTCGACTAACTTTCCTTCTAGCTGCCGATTCTTAATTCAGAGAATCGAACAGTCGAATTATCAAAATTTGTAATCTCCATTTTTCAAGAAATTCCCCTTTTTCTGTTACATTTTCCTTATCTTGAAATCATTTTCCGAAAGTCTGGGAAAATTCTTCAAAAGACGGCCAAGTGAAATGAGCGGGAACAATTTAGAACCCAGAAACTGGGGATGGAGAGAACTGAATTCATCGCTCTCTCCAGTTTATATGGAACGAGCACCAGCTCCAGAAAAAATATTACAGTGAAATCCCTCTAAATGATCCCTCTGAAAATCTGAATAAAAAGAAGCGTTTTCCAAAAATTTGCGATTTTGTCTAAAACATCTCGAAAGCTATTGTAGATAGAAAAAAATAACCAATTACAATCTTGTAGGAAATTTTATCAGCTTTCATTTTGTAATTGACATTTTTTTCCTAAGACGAACGTTTTTTGAGATACAAGTGAAAATCTAAAAAAGTGACCTTTTGGGGGGACCAAATGGGGGGGACGCGGCACCCCTAGAGGGGGGAACTTTTCTGTTTCATTCAACTGCATACCCAATTAGTGTTTTCCCTACGTTTTAAAAATATATAAATTTTTTCCCCCATTTTTCCTAATTTTACTGGACTACTGATCCAAATGTTGTGGCTGTACAAACACGGGCTAGTCTTTCTGGCGGACGACGCCAGCGTTGTTTTCCGAAACCCTCAAGAGTTCACGCACTTGGCGAAAACAGGAGCGCGCCAACGATTTGGCGAAAGAGAGACGCCGCATTGCGAAAGTCTCCGTTTCATACTAACCGCGCTCCAATACATTCATTTACGCGGTACGCTGTTTTGTTGTTTTCGAGTTTGCTCTTTAAAAAAAATGTCTCTGTTGAAATTCAGACAGAGTGTTTTAGATGAGATCATTCAAAATATCCGAATTGCGTTGTTGATGATGGAAATTCTAACGACGAAATCGTTGTTTTACGGCTACCGCTGAAAGATAAAGATGAATCTGAAGCTTTCAAAGATTCTCTTTCCAACATTATAAAATTAGAATGGATTAGAATGCTTATTACAGTAAGCCACAATTTGAAAAGTAAGTGGAGCTTTAACATTTCATTTATGATATTTCATATTAATTTCGATAAAATAGAAGTAAATTTTAATTTTTCTATATTTCTTTCAGAATAATATTCAGTAAAACATGGCTATGGAATGCTGAAATATGCTCACTCCAGGAAAAATGTTGTGGGCATAATCTATCATCATTTTCTTAAAAAAAAAAAAAAAAAAAAAAAAAAAAAAACGACAGATTTTGTATCTGAACAACTCGATGAAATTTCAGAAAATATTTTTATATTCACAAGCAAAGTGGATAATATTATTAGGTTGTAACGAAAGTTTCCCGCCACCGCAAACATCGTCAGAACACAGTTCGCATTGGCGTATTTGCTCATATTTTGTCGAACTATTTTTGACATTTGAAAGAAAGAGGCTTACTTTATAACACTGTGTTGTGAAATCTCTGAAAAATATAGTTATCATTAAGTACAAGGTGTCTCCAAATGGAACTATAGCTCTAGAGGATTAGAACCATCATTAACTTCCAGTTGTGTTGCAAAAAGTCAGCTCTAGAATATCAACAAATTATGAGTACAGATTTAAGTACTATTGTTGTATAATGTGACACTGTGCAGGTTTGGTACCGAAAGTTCAAATACAGTTATCTAAGGAGTTAGAAGTTAGTTTTTCAGGCAGATATGGCGGAAAACTTTCGTTACAACCTGATAAATACACAATTAATGCTGAAATTGGTGCATGTACATGTCCATCTGGCATATCTGAGGTATTTTGCAAGCACCAGTTCTTTCTGATGAAAGATAAAAAAACAATAATTTTTTTAATGTCCCACCAATATCATCCTCTGAAAAGCATGAGTAGCTGTATTGGCTCTTGGAGAAAACAAGAGCCAATACAGCAAACTCATGCTTTTCAGAGTTAGCTGTACTGGCTGAAACAAGAGAGTTGTCCACAACCTGATTTATTCAAAAACTTCATTGATGAATGTGTCAATCCTATTTGTAACACTGAGCGCATAGTCCCATTAGATAATGCCATTTCTAATGGTGTCACATCCAAAGGCGGATCCAGGGGGAGGGCGTAGGGGGCGCGCGCCCCCTCCGAGAACAATATATTTACACTAGATAAATGGGGCTTTCATCAATATTAAGTGGGCTTTACACTAGATAAAATGAGTATTCAAGATTTGCGCCCCCTCCGAAAAAAGTTTCTGGATCCGCCCTTTGTCACATCTACCGCAAAAGAAATAGCTTCAACTGGGCAAAAGGAGAAAATTAAAAAAGAATTATCTACCTTGGGCCATTTGCTTGTTGACAATATAAGTCACAATGCAGCAGACAAATTACTGAGAACTTTAAAACAAATCAAAGATGTCAGCGATTTCAATAAACTTAAAGATTTTTTTAAATCATCTAGAGAGAGAAAAAATAAAAGTGCAGCCAACATCTATAGCAAGGCGTCGTCCTGGTTTAACAAGAACCAGTACAAGAGTTCCATCAGGACGACCTCCAAAAACAACTGCAAAATAAAGGTGTTAAACACAAAAGAAGTATTACTGAAAGTGTTTCCAAGAACAGTCCCAACGCAAAATCCCATGGAACACAAACCATTGAGGATTTTTTCCCTACACATTATTTTTGTAGAACACAGTAATATTAATTAATTATATACTTAGATTTGTATTTTATGATTTCGTAAATAAATTTATTCATGGTTTTAGTTTGATTATTTTGTTTTTTAATAATTGTAATTTCACTGCGAAGATTTGCAAGCATTGATTTATTCAGCCTTTAATATTACCATTTTTATACAAGTAGAATAAATTAAGATTTATGATTTTTTATATTAAAAAAATTGAAATTTTTTATAATTAAATTTATGCATAAGCCACGTTTTCTCTGTTTTTATTGCTACTTCGTGTTTCTTAATTATTTTAAGCTCTCATTATCAAATTAAATACTTAACAAGGTACAGAAATAAGTAAATAATTTAATATATTAATTTTTCATTTTTGAGTTCCAAACTTGTTTCTTATATATTATAAATAATAATTATATATTATTATCTATCATCTATATATATATATATATTATATATATAATTATATTATATATAATTATATATAGTAATATAATATATTAACCATCCTTATTTCCTAAAACACATGCACCTGAGAAATAAAGTTTCAATGAAACAATACAGATAAAAAGTGGAATCATGATAGTAAAACTTCTCAATATATAAAAATGATAGTTTATTATTGAACAGTAGTTTAAAAAATTTCTTGGTGAATTCATTAAGTTTGATAACGAAATATTGACTTATTTTGCATGTTCTCAGTTTTGAATAATAAGGAAAAAATAACTATATGTTTCCATATGATGCTAGAAATTAAACTTACAACAGCAAAATAAGAAAGCTACTTTTAGTAAGATAATTCCGTTTAAAAAAAAAACGTCGGTAGCACTAATTAAAAATGTTAGGCATTTTTTGAAGCGCTAAAAAAAAAAGTTTTAAGGGGACAGCCTTGATTTGGGGGGCCTTGATTAAGGGGACAAATTGATTTTGAGATTTATATCTCATTAAATAGTTTACTTTATTCTAAAAAGATTGATACCAACCACTTTTCTGTATGACAATTATTTATTGAGATAAAAAGGAAAATGTAAACGCAAGTTGGACAGCATGCTGTAGAAGCTGCAACTAATGTTGACACTAAAAGCATAAAAGAGGCTGAAAAGAAATGTACAGAATTTAATTTAGAAACTCGAAGAGCCAGAAAAATGCTCAACAGTTCTCGGTTTGAGGCAATAAAAGAAAACGAAGGCAATGTGCATGAAAGCGGAAAATTTTAAATCGAAAAGTTCATAAAGTGAAATAAAATCAAATTTTTATGTTGCATAGTAAAAAAAATATATACATGGATATAATTATTAAAATAACTTCAAATAATGTACTTTACCAATATTCGTGCCTTTATATCCTAAAAATGTATCTTTTGTTAAGGTATGTACATATTTTTTCATATTTACAATTGTCGAGCTTTTCTTTAGATTGATGTTTCTTAAGCCATATTAAAACATATTTTGGGTTAATCATTTTAAATACTCAGTAAAATTATTTTTAAATAGTAAATGTTTCAATAGAAAATGTTTTTAATTTTTAAAAATTAAATTTATGTTCCAAAACTACAATTTGAACTTTAATTGGCGTTTTCTCAAAACACTGTTTTTCAAGTTTGCGCGCATGATATTTTAAAAACTATTTAAGATATCAACTTGAAATTTTTCTCAGGCATTTATTTTAATATAATGAACAAAATGAACTAAAATGAAAGGGTTGTGTTTCATAGAAAAAAAGTTATGATTGTAAAACTATCAAAATTTTTATGATAATTTAAACTTTTAGATTAAATATTTTTTTAAATTTAAATTATGAAAATAATTAAACCATTTTAGTTTAGATTGTTAATTATAATGTTTTGTTTAATTTAGAAAAAAATTATGAGGATCAAAGGAATTCTAATTGAGATATCTTGCGCGCAGTGGGAAAGTACCCTTGAATTGTTTTTACAATATTGTGTGGTAAAATAATATTTTTTAAATTATCACCTTTATAATAAACTACAATAATATTTTTAATCAATAGAGTCATAGTAGTTAACTGAAAAAAATTGTGTTTCTGCATGCATTCATTATTTTTTTTTTTAATTATGAAAGTTGAACTAAATTTTCTACATTTTCCCATTCTTAAAAGTAGGCTGTCCCTTTAAGCATGTAAGTTGTGTTTTTATCTGTAAATAAATGTCTTAAGCATAAAATTGAGTACATTTATTATTTAACAAATTCCACTCTTTAAATATATCGGAAACATGTTTATAAACGTTTCTTGTAAAATTAAGCAATAGATCAACAAACCTATTGTGATAATTACGTTAAAAAAAAGTCCATGGCGCCTAAAAGGAACATGCGATAAACAATTTTAAAGTGCTTAGGACAAAATTGCGGAGCAGATGAGTTAAACTTTAATAAATAAATGTTTTATACATTCAATCATATTATATATATATATATATATATATATATTTCATATTCTACTAATTACATTCTTTAAACACATCAGAAAAGCCCGTCTGTTATAACTTCATAAATTCTTGTAGCGGTCTCGCTAACATTGCAACCTTATAGCGACTACAAGCGTGCGTAACTCCTCTCTTCCGCCAAATCGTATGCGCGCTCCTGTTTTCGCCAAGTGCGTGAACTCTCGAGAGTTTCGGAAAACGCTGCCCGGCAGCATATTAACTACCTTTACTCTCTGTTGGAAACGGGGGATCTTGAAGCCTTCTGATTGGCTGCTATCTCATATTGATGCATGACGTCATGATGCCTTACCGCTCCTTCTTTATTTTAACCTTGTTCTTAGCCCAGCGTTCGATATAATCTTATTAGCTTATATTAGCTTAGCTCTTATTAGCTATGTAGTTTATCAGTTGTTTCAATGTCTGTTTTTCCAGAAAAAAAACTTCCCAGCAAAAAAAGGAAACATTCACTTTCTGTAAATATAAAAAGGAATCAACCAAATGCAAAACTGCATTAAATTGTAATTTTTTGTACAATACATATATATTAAAGATATAATTTTACTTATTTTCCATATTTCTTGCATTTCTTATTATTCAATTGTAACCTCAAAAATTTAATTTATAATTTTTGGATATTAAAGGAAAAGAATACATATGAAAAATTATTCGAATACTACCATCCCCAAATAATTCTTTCTATCTTAACGTGTCTGAATCTGAAAATAAAATTAAAAGAATTTCTGTGTTATTTACTTTCTCTTTCTAAGTTCTGGGTTTATATTCAACAGTTATAAGAAAGTTGGGAGCATTTGAAAAAAAAAAAAAAAAAAAAAAGGACGCTTTGTGAAAGAGGAAAATTAAGAACTTTTATTAAGTACTAATAGTTTTGTTGAAAAGGTTACATAATGAAATAATTCTTGGAATTGAAAAATATTTTTATCTATTAAAATTTTTTGTTTCATCAGTGAAAAAGATTCAATTCATAAAAGTGACCGTACATGTAAAACTAGCAAGAAATAAATGAAAGTTTATAAGCTAATAAAGTTTTATTCTATAATATGTCTCTCTCTATATATGTGAATAATTTTAAGAAATGCCTTATAGAGAATTAACTGAGAATTGTGTATACTCAAAAACTACAGCAATAAATATTGAATGAGAAATTTATTGTTTATATTAGAGTATTCTAAATACATAGGTAAGTGTCTTTACCAGTTCAAGGAAATTTTTTGTTTCGCATATTTTTCTATGAATATAGTAGCATTAAAAAAATACTTTTCTAATTTCTAAAAACATTTAAATTTCTAAATATTTTTTAAAGAAAAGTATATTATAAATGCATTTGTATCAATTTATAATATACTTTTCTAATATTTGAGGTTTTAAAATATTATCACTTAACAAAATCTTTAATCAAACAAACAAATTTAAAATTTAACAAAATCCTCTTATATATCCTATTATGTTGAATTTATCATTCAGAATACTCTTTTGATAAAAATATTGTCATTCTAAAAGGTAACTGTATCTTTCTTACAATGAAAAATGAATTTCATTTTATAGTAATACCTAGTACTTTTCTTTGCTATAATTAAAAAAAAAAAAAAAAAAGAAGATGCTCTATCCTTAGAATATTCTTGTCACACATATGTAGGCATTGTTAAACTTTATTTCCTTTGAAAAACAGGGTTCAATTTTTGTCATTTAAAATTAGTAGTATTTAATATTCATAACATTTGAGTATCTGATTAAGAGAGAGAACAAATTAACTAAAGAAAAATATGTTTAAAGGAATGCTGTTAAATGGGAGGAATTTTTTTTTAAAATTAAATATACACCAAAACAAATCATTCTGATGTTTTTTATGCTGTTAATTTAATTAAGGCGAGGCAGTCATGAGTTTAACAATAAAAATATAGATGGCACCACCACATATATTGAAATTTTAAGATGCTCTGAGAAAGCAGCCAATAAGAAGGCTTCAAGTTCCCCCGTTCCCAACAGAGAGTAAAGGTAGTTATTATGCTGCCCGGCACAGCCAGCTGTCGTCAAAAAAGGGGTCTCTAGATCTGTGGCACGCGATGAACGTTTCGATCTTCCGCCCTCTTGCTCGTCGTTAAGTTGAGCACTGGCAACGGCTGCACTTTTTTCAGCATTGGGCAATCTGTCTAGCTGTTCTCGCATTCTTCCATTTTTCAGCAGATGTCAGCGCTGTTAAAAATAATCGTGACCATTTTTTTTTCACGGGGAAATGACGTGCTAAAAAGCAAAGGATTCTCGTGGAGCCATGTCACCCGCAACTATTTTTATACAAATCCAATCTATTCTTCGCGACTGGCAACAGTCAAAACGTGAGAGTTGGGTGTTGCCAGAGCGGCAACACTGCGCGTTAAAGGGTTAAAATAATATTTCTTTTAATATAACATAGTAATATTTCTTTAACTTTTAATGGAGGCTTACACGTTCATTTTATAATTTGACAAAATTAAGCATATGATGAGACTGAAGTTCGAGAGTCATCCCAGTTGCAAAAACTGTCTGAATTAGACAATTAAAAAGAAAATGATAAAACAAAATAAAATGGATGCAGAAATGGTAAATCGAAATGACTATGGTGCTGGAATGTTTTATAGAAACACATTGTAAGTACCGTGAGTATGCTTTTAGTTTTTTGTCTTTTCTTAATAACAGAAGCATGGTCGCCGGCAGCGAAATTCCCAGAGTGAGTCACAAGGTCGACGTCTAGCGGTCACAAGGGGCGCTAGCGGTCACAGTGCGGACAGAAATGGCGAAATTGATCCGAAACAAAATTAGCGGGAGATTTAAATTTCATTGGGAGGGGGGGGATTTACTTTTCCCGACTCGTTTTATAGTTTCATATGTTTTTAAGGCTTTCTTTCAATGTGAAATGTATTATACTCTTTTCTAGATCATTATAGCCATTTTTTCGTTACTTTCAACATTTGATGAAGCCCGTGAAATGATATAGGTACAACTCAGGCGAAGAATGAATCTTAAATATTAAAATGAAAAGTACAGAAGTGTTAATATTAAATCAAATAAGATTGCAAGATAAAATAAGAAATTTTTCTGATTTTGTTATGAAGGTGCTGCGCAAATTTTACAGTGAGTTGTTGCAGTAAATTAAAGTACATAAATTATTAGAATTTTCTCGAAAAGGATAAGTGTCAATCTTTTTTTTTTTTGTCTATGTTGCTTATAGAAAAAAAAAAAAAAAAAAAAAAAAAAAAAAATCCTCCCACTTTCTTGGTTCAAATGACGCAGTGATAAGTGCTATATTTATTTTTAGAGTTTCTCAAAATTTATTTTGACAGTTCATTTCAACATCCGCTTTTATCGTATAAAAATCTTTTTTTCTGTGTTGTTTATTGCATTTTTGTGTTTCTGTCTTCCCAGATTTCCACTGAATTCGGGAGCTTTGAAGATGAGACCAATGTAAATGATGTGCAGTCTGGTAGACTCCGGTGCAGTCTGGCTCACACACGCGAACATTTAGTGAGCAGGAGATCCTCAAGGTTCCAGTCGTAGGTGGTCCGTGTCTTGGAAACGCGAGGATGCTGTAACAAGAGATTTGAGGTACCAACTGATCAGCGAAGCTTCGATGGTGTGTCGAGACCGAAGTTTTAGTTCCTCACTTTACCAAACTGTCGGGATGCGAGTACATATCACAGTACGCAAAAGAAGTTCTATATTCTTTTCTGTGTTGAGTATTTTTAAAGAAATGTCTTGTGCGATTTAATCCGTTAAATTATAATTTTTTTTTTCTCAGGTGAAGACATTTTTTGAGCCTATTTTGGTGGAATCATCTCTGCATGGTTAAAATTAACAGCAGCAATCTGTCCATTCGACATCTAAATGTGTTTGATTCATTAGAAGGAAAGATTAAAGCTCTAGCACTTTGTTTGATGCTGGTGGAACAAGATACACCATGCTTGTAAAGGTGAAGTGGTGGAACTGAAATATCTGGCATTCTGTGCTATAATCGTATCTCAGAAATGTTATGCTAAATTATGTAAGTTGTTCATTGTAATTAATGCGATTTAATAAACATATCGGGCTTAGTCCATCTGTGATTTATTAAACGTGCATCACATTACTTCGAAATGGAAGAGATTTGGTATGTCTGCGCCAAACGGTGTCAGAATGCGCGTGGACTTAGTCTAATTACGGGTCGCGCATCTAGTAGGTACGTCAGTGATGACGGCTTCCGGTTCTTCTCCGAGGTCGATTCAAGATGGAGAATAAGTGGAGTTTCGATTGGAAGTGAATCTCTTGAGGTAGATCAAAAATCCGGACTCTGTCAGTGTTGGAGGACACAGGTAAAGATGAAGATCAGAGTGTGTGTAGAAGAGAAAGTGTAGAGGCTAAGCTGGCAATTCAGTAGACACAACTTCTTGCAGTGTATACTGGACTGTTAATTTGCCTTTGAACCGAATATGCACAGCAAAAAGTTGAGCCCATTCAATCGCCATCTTAGCCTCTACACTTTTTCCTTCTACAACGACCAAGTCCTTACTCTTATCTTCCTCTCTTGATCTCCATCTTTACCTGTGTCCCACAACACTGACAAAGATGAAGATCAGAGTGTGTGTAGAAGAGAAAGTGTAGAGGCTAAGCTGGCAATTCAGTAGACACAACTTCTTGCAGTGTATACTGGACTGTTAATTTGCCTTTGAACCGAATATTCACAGCAAAAAGTTGAGCCCATTCAATCGCCATCTTAGCCTCTACACTTTTTCCTTCTACAACGACCAAGTCCTTACTCTTATCTTCCTCTCTTGATCTCCATCTTTACCTGTGTCCCACAACACTGACAGTGTCCTGATTTGGATCTATCTCAAGAGATTCAGTACCCAAGGAAACTTCTTTCCAACTCCGCTTATTCTCCATCTTGAATCGACCTCGCAGAAGAACCGGAAGCCGTCATCACTGACGTACCTACTAATGCGCGACCCGTAATTAGTCTAAGTCCACGCGCATCCTGACACCCTTTGGTGCATACGGCTCCCGAACAAATGAGCAATTTCAGAAAAATGACTCCTGATTTGAGACATCGAACTTTTATTTAAATCCTCAAAGATACAATGTCAGCATATCGGATAATGTCAGCATCCGCAACACATCTTGTTTCTTGTTAAAGAAATGTCCAGGAAGGAATCTTCTTTCACCACTCCAGACCTTCCTTCACCATCGCAAAATGCTAGTCTACACTATCTTAACTGGCTGGGCATCTGCTTCGCCGTCTAAAACTTTTTACACGAAAAAGGTCGTTACTGGACTTGAATGGCCGATGTATTTTTACAGCGGCACTTGAAGAGCAGGTCCGCACACCAGAAACCTCGGAGATGGCAGATTCACAACCTAGGAATGACAAACCGAAATTTTAATACATACTAGAAAAATGCGCATGCAAAAATTCAAGTTCGCTATCAAAACCGAACGGTTACAAATGCTGTCACAAGCAAAGATATCTTCATTTTTATGCTTTTAAGGAGACAATGCACCTTAACACGTTTCAAACCAGATCAAAAAGTACTATTAGGAAGTTAAAGCCAAATTTCTGTCAATTTCACATGTAAAATGTAGTTATTAATACCAAACGATTCATGTCGTTAATAATAAAAATTTCATATACATTACTTCCTTTTTTTTTTTTTAATAATTAGCTACCTAAACTGAAATATGAAATTTAACTTACATTCCTGACTATCACGTGATTGGCAGCGAATGTGTTAAAAACCCCTTTTTTTTTTTTTAAACATTTACTAGCCAATCGATGCTAATTTTTTTAAGCTGATGTAATGTTTATTCACTATAAAGTACAAAGTTCATCTGAGTTTCATTAGCTGAGAAAGTAGTTAAAAAAAGCTAAATAATATCCTAAAAAGCTCCATTTTTGCCTTCCTTTCACCACCCCCCCCCCCCTTATCAACACAATCTGATGTAGTGTTCAAATGCTAATGCACTTAAAATAATTTGAGTTTGTAAGCCGTAAGTAAAGGAATAGGGGAAGTTGGGGTACACAATGAAACAAAATTTACTTTTTTCCCCCCCCTGTTCACAAATTTGCATGTGCAAAAGTAAAATTAATGGTCACTTTTAACCAACTCTTTTCCCTATTCAAATGAATTTATGAGTTTGTAAACAGCTTTATCATACTTAAAAATTTACGAAAGGTCAATGTCTGTCGGTGTTTCATTGTATCCCTAATACCTGAGTGCAATGAAACACTTCACAAACATTCAAATAGTAATAGGAGTCTAAAATCGAATTTCAGCAAACATGTTTTATATACATTTATAATAAACAGTGAGACATAAATATGAAATTTAAATGAAAAAAAATTTAATTAAACTGTTATAGCTTAAGATGAAAACATAATACTTTTATTAGAGGTTAGCCTACAGTTTTTCGTTTTATATTAAATTTACTTAAATTCAAAAAGTATCATTTATGCTTTCCTTTAGATACTATCTGAAGAAACAAGAGGTGGTAATTTTGATACAATGAGTTTTTTTTCTTTCTTTTTTTTTTAATATGTTTCCGAAGAACTCACAAATTGAGGGTAGCAGTATTCCAATACGTGCAATTGTGATAATCATTTTGCAATGTTGGGTAACTTTTTTACTTAAGTTCAAAAACTTTACAAATATTTATTTATTTTATGAAGTAAGCAATAAAATTCTCCTTTAGTGTTTAAAACATATTTTTGAATGATTCTCTGATGACTAGAAAACGCACATTTAGTTACAATAACCCTAAATGTTGGCTTTTACTAGAAATTTAACCTTTCTATTTCTTTCGTGATAAAAAAGATGTACCAAACTTTAAAATGAATGCATATACTATTTTACATGCACTTATTTTATGCAATTTTTTTAAATAGAAATAAATAGGCACTTTTGTGACTGTTTCCTGTAAAATAATACGACCTTTAAGGGATTAAGAACTCCTGCCTTATACATTGGAGTAGGGGATGTAATCGGAACAACAAAAAAGTCCCTTTTTAATACCCTTATTGAAAGCATTGTGCTTTATGGGCGCTGAGATATGGACAATAAAGGCATAAAAGAAAAAACTTTTGGCAACTGGTATAGACTACGGGAGGAGACCTTCCAGATTTGATTTGATTTGATTTGATTTGTCAGCTGCCCAATTTTAAAACACAGTAAGGGACAATTTTAAAATTTTACAGAAAATCAATAAAACCTATTTTCTTTTAGCCGCACGAAACGGTATTTTTGCAAAACAAATTAACCGTTGATTATTGTCATTGATTAGGATGACAACACGTAGAAAAAAAATATATATACAGGGTGGTTATTAATTAACGTGAGGTGTTCAGAGCCCTCTAGCGAGTAAAGTATTGGACGAAACCTAACCAAATTTAATGAGCATGCATAGTAGACCATGGGATTTTGATTTCAAAATAGTTCCAAAATTTGCCACTGGGGTAATTTTGGCGCTGCAAAAGTGTATTAACGTAAATATTTAATGGTTAATTGACAAACAATACAGAAAACATCCATTTTACTTACAAATTTGGTTCAATATGCGCACCATTGGTGAATTCCTAGAACTGCAAACGATGCACGATATTTTCTACTGCCGCTCGCAGCATATCAGAGTTCATTTGCCTCACGTGTAACGTTATTCGATCCTTTAACATTGCGATATTGGAGACATGTCCTTGATAAACAACACCTTTAAGAAATCCGCACAACCAAAAATCGCGAGGATTGAGATCGGGGGACCTCTGCGGCACTTTTTACAGAGCCAAAATTGCCCCAGTGGCAAATTTTGGAACTTTTTTTTTTGAAATCCAAATCCCATGCACTTACATGGTCTACTATGCATACTCATCAAATTCGGTTAGGTTTCGTCCAATACTTTACTCGCTAGAGGGCTCTGAACACCTCACGTTAATTAATAACCACCCTGTATATCATTTTTACTTGTGTTGTGATATTCTTTGCACTTACTAGGTTAAAAATGTTGTTGGAACGTGAGAAAAAATTTATATTTGGCCCATTCAAAAGCACAGTAAGTTCACTTACTTGGTTATTAATTAGAGATTTGTGCAATAAATCTGTAGAAAAAACTTTGTAGATAAATAAAACAATATTAAGGACAGTTTTTAAATTAATTTATTGAAAACATCTGGTTATAATAATTAATAAGATTTAAACAATGAACAGAAAAAAAAATTGATTCAAAGCTAGTGTGTTTTTCTAATTTAATTTTTTCTCACTCTGCCTCACTCTGGATTATCTTACAAGTTTAAGTCGTTATTACATAATAAATATTTATGTAATAACGACTATTAACATAAAATAATAAATACAACGTATACTTTTTTTTCACAATGAAATCTATGAGCGCAAAGACTAATCACGACTTTCTGATAACATGACCAGATAAAATTACTTTGTCATTTTACGCATTTTTAAAATATATTTTAACTTAAATGATATGAAAAATTATAAGCAATTATGAAAACTTATAATATTCTTACCAATGAATCTATTCTTAAAAACTTTCTATTGATTCGTTATTATCAATTAAGTCTTTAGACTTATTCATTTTCAGGGATTCCCAAAAGGTTTTTTAAATTGCTGAAAGTGTAACTTTGTTTTAAATTTGGCAAATTGAAAAAAAAGCACTTACTAGGTTTATCCATTTTGATATCTATACGAAAAAATTAAATTATTGGAAAGTATCAAGTAAATCATGTTCACACGACTCTCTTAGAACGAAAAATGCTAAAAAATCCATTTTGAAAAAAATTGTCCTTACTGTGCTTTAAAATTGGGCAGCTGTTGTGTGATTATGGCAAAGCTACGCTAGGGCGATCTGTCAAGGATGGAGAGGGGTGCCTTGGTAGAAGGACTTTCTAAGGGGTTCTAACGCGTATTCATGTTACATCTGGAGAAAACTACCAAAAATCCAGACCGTTCGATCGACAGCCGCGCGATGGGACCCGAATCTGGGACCTTTTACACTTCGGTCGTCTACCATTTTCAGTGACGTAACCACTGCGAAATGGTGAGGCTGCTGAGCTGACAGAATACCTGGAGAGGAAAGGAGCCATTGAAGCGAGAAAAATTACGGAAAAACAGATCGAAAACAGGTTGCGTAGATGAAAAGCACCTAATACCGTTTGGACTCGTCAAGAGAACGGACAGTGCAAGAGTACCGAAAATGATAGTTTATTGGGAATTACTGGTTAAGGTAAGGAGTAGTAAGGCCAAGGAAGATATGGGAAGAAAAGTTGAAAAATGAAAATCCCATTAACCCTTTGAGGCGCAACCCTTTCCCAATGCTGAAAAAAGGGCAGCCGTTGCCATCGCTCGACTTAACTACCAGCAAGATGACAAGATGATTTTGACGACAGATGGCTGTGCCGGCACAGCCAGCTGTCGTCAAAAAAAGGGTCTCTAGATCTGTGGCACGCGATGAACGTTTCGATCGTCCGCCGTCTTGCTGGTCGTTAAGTCGAGCGATGGCAACGGATGCCCTTTTTTCAGCATTGGGAAATCTATCCAGCTGTTCTCGCATTCTTCCATTTTCAGCAGATGTCAGTGCTGTTAAAAAGAATCGTGACCATTTTTTTTTTACGGGAAATGACGTGCTAAAAAGTAAAGGATTATCGTGGAGCTATGTCACCCGCAACTATTTTTATAGACATCCAATCTATTCTTCGTGACTGGCAACAGTCAAAACGTCAGAATTGGGTGCTCCCAGAGCGGGAACACTGCGCGTTAAAGGGTTAAAAATAATAAGGGATAAGAAACATCCAAGAGGCAATTATGAAAAACAAAAGTCCAACCTTTTTTCGGTCGAATTAAGCCTAAGAAGTGAGAAAATAGCCCGAAGAAGAAGAAAAGGCAAAACATGGGAACAGCCTAGTAAGATTGACACTTAGGATTGATTTCATTTAAATATCCCGAGGGAGAATGACAGTTGTTACATCTTTGCAATGGTGACCTATTGAAAAAGGATTATCCTTTTTTTGGACTATATTCCGTATACGGTGCTGTTTACAATTTTGATGTTTTGTTTACAAATTGATTTGGCGTTGGCTCTGGCGTCGTCATGGGCGATGCTCAGCTGGAGTGAAGTACCCTGCCGGTGATTGTTTAGACTAGTAACCAAAGAGAAACACTGGGTGTTTTGAAGTATGGGATTTTCATTCAGTGCTAATTGAATGATGATAGTTGTTTGTTTGTGGCTGGTGATAGAGTGGATTAAGTTAATGTTTGATTTTCCTTGTGGTTTTGATTCTGTTTTACGGACTCTTTATCGTAGGTTAGTAAGCGTATCGGGGAATTTCGTCGTCAGTATTTATGTGTGGAATATGGAGTTTTTTTATGTTTTGAAAGGAAAAGGAGCGTTCTTTTGTGTGTGTTTGATAGAAATATGGTGTGAATATAGAGCTAAATAAAAGAAAGCATGCTGGTGTTACGTTATAAGCCGGTGGGTGTTGGGGACATTTCTGAGCGGTTATTTAAAAAAAAAATAAAGGTAAGTGCTCTTTTTTAACGAATCTTTGCAATGTTTAAGGTTTTTAATCTGAATTTTAAATTGATATTCGATGTGTTTTATGTTTTCGTAAGTGCTATTTACGTGCTATTCTAATCATACTGACTTTATAAGAGGTGTACAACTAGGTTGTTTAATCCACCGATGTTTTTTTGAGTTGAAAACGGGCCAGTGTTTGCCCAGTTTACACTAGCTGTACAACTAGGTTGCTTAATTCACTGTTGTTTTTTTAGTTAAAAACGGTCCACTGGTTGCGTACTTTACATAGCTGTACAACTAGGTTGCTGAATCCACTCAGGTTTTTTTAGTTAAAGACGGTCCACTGGTTGCATAGTTTGCATAGCTGTACAACTAGGTTGCTGAATCCACTGAGGTTTTTTTAGTTAAAAATGGACCACTGGTTGCCTAGTTTAGATAGCTGTACAACTAGGTTGCTGAATCCACTGAGGTTTTTTTAGTTAAAAACGGTCCACTGGTTGCTCATTTTTAGTGGAATATATGTGCAATTTTAATGTGCTGATCGTGGAAATTGGTTGGCGACAGTCGCTGGAGCTTGGCGGCCGCCAAGCTCCAGCGACTGTCGCCATGTTTACATGGGGTGCGCACCGGCTTGTATGATTTTACCTTTTTTTATCAGTTTATTTTTAAGGTACAAAAAGCGAATGTGTCAGGAAAATGTTTAAAACTTATGCGTTCTGTGAGAGCCACTTTTATTGTAGAAGATCCAAGCCAGACATTTCAGCTAACCAAGGTCGTCTATCTTGGGTGCACTGATGGTGGCTTTATGAAAATACCAAGGGAAGGCCATGAACAGTTCTGAAGAGCTGTGCGAATTTGTGAATTTACATTTTTCTACACAAAACTAGTTTCAACTACCGATTTCTCCATAAAACATAGAAGGTGCTTTGTTCTTCAGAATGTGTTCATGACAACCTTCTCAGATTTGAAAGCGTTCTATTGGTTTTCGGTCTGACATATTATTAAACTGGACTTGTTTAACAGCTTAAAAAATATTTTAATAATTTAAAAAAAAATTAAGTTTATCTACTGATTTATACCTTTGACCCTAGAACACTAGCGTGTTTATGAGTACCGCTATCACATCATTGAAAAGGAAGAATCAAGTGTGACAAAGTCTTTACTGGATAATCTTAGAAAGTGTTCTTTGTTCAATACAAAACTAAATAATTGTAAATGAAGCAGTCCTTGAAAATAAAATAACGTGATCTTTCCTAAATCGGACATGACAGGAGGAATTCGTTTCATAGTGTATTTTGCATCAACAAAGAATGCGCTTGATTTTCTAATCGCAAGATTGACAGAATTTTGTAAATTCCAGGATTCCAACTGTCCGGGAATCTCCCTCCTCTACAGGCACAGGTTCGTTTGAAGTGCCCTCCGGGTAGATTAAAAAAAAAGTGTGTGCTCAAAGGTACGTATTCACCTACATGAAACACGGCATCATTACTTAATGGACCAAAAAAGTCAAGTCCCGAGGAATTAACCCATTTGTGCCTGGATATTTTTGCGACTTTCTTCGATTTTTACTGACAACAGAAATAATAGATAAATTTCTGATGTCAACTTCTTGAACAAGGGGTGATTTCTTTTAAAATCATTATGCATAAAAATCGAAATATCAACATCCTACTAGGTCATGTTAAAATATTTTGTAGAGTTGAGGCTCAATACTCATGAATAAAGGCTAGGAAAAATAAATAACGTTTTCGACTAATAGCGAAATGCCGTCCCAAAAAAGGGACACTAGGCATAAATGGGTTAAAACATGAGTAAATGTTACAGTACCAGTTCAAATTAGCTAGATTTAGAATTTATTTACTACCTTCATATCATGAAAAGATTGTATCTAACCAAGGAATCGCATAATTAGATATATAGTGAGACAAGGAATAATGATGACTTTTACTGCAGTCCTGAATGGGTGCTGTACTTAACACACAGGCTGCATTCGTAAACGACAAACCATTGGCGGCTCGTGGGATACAGCAAGTACAGCCGGGCTGCACTTGAAATTATCAACACATACTTTAAAATATTTTATTCTACTAACTTTCTTACATTCAGATTAGAATTATGGAATTTCTATGATAAATTTAAAAAAAATCTAAAACAAAAAAACAAAGTGTTGTAGTAACTGCCGGATCGCTCATTCAGAAAAAAGCCCTTTAATCTTCCCGCAATTCAACTGAGTCTTGGTACAGCCGAGGCCTCCGAGAGAGGAGAAAGAATCTTTCTCCTCTCTCGGAGGCCTCGGTACAGCCCTCATAGCCGATCAAGAAATTGGCAGCACCGTTGCCATGGCAACGAGTTTGTAAGCAGTCTCTCCGGCATAGGGAGTTAGTAGCTAAGTACAGCTGATGAAAGATTTTCAAACGACGGCTGCAGTGAATTCGACTGACTGATTGGCTCGAGAAGTGAGGGAGGGGTACGGAGAATATATGTTCGGAAAACTCTCGACTTTATATTGCTGAATTTATCAAGAAGGTAAGCCTGGATAGACGCTTATGAATGGACAATTACCCATCAAAGCAGTATTGTTTTTAAGTAAGCAAGAACTGGCATTGAGAGGACATGGCGAGCGAGAAAATTCTTTAAACATGGGAAATTTTAAAGAGCTTTTAAAATTATGGATATCTGAATTAAAACAACGCCTTTTTATGAGGACATCACTGACCGATTCGCAAGTTTAAAAGAAAGGAGGATTGATTTGACTTATAAAAAATAAATAAGTTTTCTTTTCTTTTTTTTTTTCTTTCCTTCTGAAGTTATCGTTACAAAAGAAAATTCTAAGGAAACTTCGAATCAGACACGGATGAATGCAATTTTGAGGATAAGAGCGGCTGGTTGAAATTTATGTAAATTTTATGGAAGTGAAATAGGATCTCTTGCATTTTTTATGTAATTTCTTTTTCCTCGGTGAGGGCTTAATCCGCCAGTTTTCGAATTCAGTAACAAAGATTTTCCATCCCTGTGGGGAGGAAGGGGGGGGGAGCTCATATGCTTCCGGCTGCACTAAGAGTTTTGACCACGGGCCGCCACTGCGACAAACTCGTTGCACGAGTTTTCGTAAGAAAACTGGAATGCGTGTGTTTAGTGCTGTCAGTGGTTATCAGTTTCCTTTGACTTTACGAACAACTTCAGTTTATTTAGTTTCGTCGCCTAGGAGACGTGTTTGTTTACAATTCGCGAATGCGTTAATTTTGCTGAGGAGAGTTTTTAGTACATACTCAATATAAAATCAACAGGATTTTTAAAAGAAAGAGTGGCCATAATTGAAGTGCACAGATCAAAATTTAGAAATTTCAACTTAAACTTCATTTTTTCAAAAGTATTTAGCAAGAGAAGTTCAAATTTCGCTAATAACGGATTAAATCAACTTCAATCTCAACACTAAAACATGCATTTTTGAATTGACTAAAATGAAAAATACAAGAAAATGATTACCTTTGAAAAATTATGTACCTTCGTAGCATTTTCTAACGTACGCATGAATTTCCTCCTCGAAAAAATAATATTTGCAGCTTTAGAAAACGTAAAATACTTTTCACAACAACATACTTTTCCATAACAACGGACGCCATTTGAAAACAACAACAACGTGCAGCAAGTGTATCTTCTAAACAACTGACGAAACCTTAGCAGAGATCGGTTTATTTCGTTTGAAACTAATCGCACTCAGTTTTGTATACGAACGCTCTAGTTTAAAAACTGTATGCACTCAGTTTCCTTTACGAACGCCTTAGATGGAAACTCATTGCACGAGTGTAACTCGTTTGGTGTTTACGAATGCAGCCACAGTCTAATCGGTTTCTATTGATAAAACATTTCGAGCTAGTGACCAACTTGAATACATCCACCTTGTTTGCCCCCCCCCCCCCCTATATCGGATAGAAATCTACAATTTATTTTTATTTTTATGTCAATCAGAAATGAGCGTGGAGAAAATATTAAGAACAATAAGGACCCGTCTTATATCATCGCACTCTGAAAATTTCAGCCTCACATAAGCAAAAACGCTAAAACCACGACTCATCGAAATCATTTTTCGAGGTTACCCTACATTCAACAGAGTTAAACGACTTACCCCTTGCGGATTTGTACAAGATCAGCCGTGCAGATGAAACAACCAGAAGGGGGGAGGGGGAGCAATTAATAACAAACCCGAACAAGCACGCTGATTATTTCCAGAGATGCATGTGGCGATCATTAGAGGTTGTGTCTGCTATTTCGGTTGCAGCTCATACCTCAATCAATCAACCAACCAATCCAGAGATGTATACAGTTCCTGAAATTTAAAAAAATAATCAGTTCAGAAATGCAGAGCAGTTAAATTCATTATTTGGACATGCGCACATGACAGTTTAGCATAGTTTATTTGGAAGTTCTCGAACTTTCAGTAAAGTACTGTGAAACGCACAGTGATCTACAGATAAACATTAAAACACCAGTTGAGAAAGATTTCTGAATTTTAAGGTTTCTTACGTCAAAAATCAACATAATCTAATCGAAAACAGCACAGCAGTGGATGACTGTAGACTCAATTTAATTCGCAGATTAGGCGATCGTCAAGCGAAACGCAATACCCGCATTCGAATTGCAACTTCACTTTGAGCGTTGATTAACCCATTTATGCCTAGCGTCCCTTTTTTGGGACGGCATTATCGCTATCATTCGAAAACGTTATTTATTTTTCCTAGCCTTTATTCGCGAGTATTGAACCTCAATTCCACAAAATATTTTAATATGGCAAGTAGGATGTTGACATTTCAATTTTTATACATAACGATTTTAAATGAAATCATCCCTTGTTCAAAAAGTTGACATCAGAAATTTATCAATTACTTCTGGTTATAGTAAAAATCGAACAAAGTCGCAAAAATATCCAGGCACGAATGGGTTAGAAATCGATCGACGTTCTCGAATATTAAAATCAATGGATACCTAGATTTTTTTCAGTTCTAACACATGCGCTGCAATACCTCTAGCATCTTTAATGCACTATTTTTACTTTTTAGAGCATTCTGTAGCTGGAACTTGAGACGACACAACTCACTTTAAATTTATTTCACCAAAAAATCGGCGATTCAAAGCATTCACCACTTATAAATTTAATAAATAACTGACATTTTTTTTTAACTGTATGGGATTCACTGTGAAACAATCTGAGTATTTATTGCTCAGTTTTCAATTTATACTTAAATTAAACGTCGAAATTTGCGATAGGTTCACAGACTATAGGTGCAGTTCAGATAATCACGCAACTTGGGTATTCAATCAGAAATCAACATTGCTCATGATATACACTACTGGCCAAAAGTATTGCAAGTTTCGGAAATGCGACCCTTTTCAAGATTAAGACCCCCTCTCCCCTGTCTAAAAGAAAAAATCAATATAATTGATATTTTTTAATGTCAACATGTTAAATTAATTATTTCAGAGACAAGATAGCATGAGGTTTAAGAACAAAAATATTTTTTTAATCTATTGAAAAAATAGCATAAAAAATATATAAGTTATTATAGTAATCAATCCATTTTGGCTCGCCGGAATAAAATTAAATAAAGAATTAATTTCAAGTTCTTCTGCAAAAAGAGGATAATAAATAAATGCAATTGAACTAAAAATCATTTATTACGTTGCTGAGCAGCCTTGACTTGGATAACAACGGCCACTCTTAAATATGGCATCCACAATGTTTTACAACACTTCTTTCGGTGTTTCATCGTGCCAACTTAATTGATGGGTTCCTGAAGCTCTCATTTTGTCTTTTGGTATTTTCAGATGTATTCTTTCCAATTGTACTACATAAATTGTCAAAAATATTTAAATCTGGCGAATTTCCTGTCCACTTTTTCTGGGCTTATTCTTGAAACGATGGTTAGATTTCTCAAACTTGCAATACTTTTGGCCAGTAGTGTACGTTTGCATTTTCACCCAATAAAACTTTCTACTGATAGATTGTGATTGCGTGTGATTAAGGCGATCCTGCGCGAGGGGTATCTGCCTAACATGAGGAATGCCTTTCTACTGATAGATTTCTTAGCTTTTACGCTTATTCTGGCACATAATAAACTCAGTGTTTGGATCTGGTAGATCGATGTTCACGAGAAACCAATGCTGATAAATTTCACGAGAAAGCAAGTCCTTGAAAAACAACGTTAACTTCAAAGTAATAATTTTCCCCGGCAATTCTTGATATCAATAGATAGGTAACCAGTTAATAAACATAATTGCTGCACAATATTATCAGGTTGTAACGAAAGTTTTCCGCCAGATTTGCTTGAGTCAGCTCATGCGGTACCGAGCGATTGATCTTATATGTCAAGTTTATACGATGCCTTGCGCGACTAATGGACATGGTACTAAAGTCTAACTCTTTTAGCTAGCTCTCGAGTGGATGAATATTTTATCTTCTTCCACAAATTCTCGTAGGTGGCCTTCATCAGCATCAGTAGGCCGGCCAGAGCGCTCTGCTTCTTAAATGTCCTAGTCCTCGTTTTTGAACTTTCGGTACCAAATCTTCACAATGTCATATGATACAACAGTAGTACCTTAAGCTGTACACATGATTCGGTGTCATTCTGTAGCTGACTTTTTGCAACAGAACTGAGAGTAAATGATGGTTCAATCTGGTAGCGTGATAGTTCCATTTCAGACACCTTATACTTAATCATAAAGATATTGTTTTACAGATTTCACAACACAGTGCTCTAAAACAAGTCGTTTTCTTTCAAATAACAAAAATCGTTTGACAAAATATTGGCATAGACACCAACGCGAACTGTTTGTGCAGACAATATTTCCAGTGGCGGAAAACTTTCGTTACAACCTAATATAAATAAATAACAGTTTTACACATTTTTTCAGACCTTGAAGAACCAGCTCAAAATAAAAAGAAACAAGACCGACTCATTTTGCTGCGCAGATTTTTGCTTAACATGGCATTCGGCCGTCTGCATGGATTTGGATGTAAGACGATCATCGATGTATTCTAACAGACCTGAACGAAATTTGCCTGTAAGATGGCGCTGCAAGACGTAATCATTAAGTTTATGTAGTGCGCATACGTGCGTTGATAGCAGATTGCATACTGGTTCGTCGTTATGCATTGCTTATGTAGCTAATCATTAAAAAGAGGTCGAGTATTTTCCTTTGAGTGGCTGACGTTATTTCACAGACCTGAACGAAATTTGCCTGTAAGATGGCGCTGCAATACGTAATCATTAAGTTTATGCAGTGCGTATGCGTGCGTTGATAGTAGATTGCATACTGGATCGCCATACTGGATCGCCGTTATGCATCGCTTATGTAGCTAATAATTAAAAAGGGGTCGGGTATTTTCCTTTGAGTGGCTGACGCTATTTCGCCCGTTTGCGGGGAGTCGATAATCGTCCTTATATCCAAGTCCGTGTGTATTTATTGTTAAGCCGCGTGTGTGCATTTATTACTGGTCTGGTAAAGAAAGAAAATAAAATCATGTAGTGTAAAAATAAAAAAAAATTCTTGTATAACAACAAAGGAAAAACATTCACAGGGGAAAATTATGTTATTTGACTTGAAGTGTGTTTGGCGAACTTTATTATGCTCCCATTCAACTCTCAGATCATGTATATCACAGTATGTAGGGAAATACAATTATGCATTAATATAAACAAATCAATTTGGAAAATCCTTAGCACACTTTAGAAAAATTAGAATTTTTATTACATGAATAAGAGGTGGAGCCCTCAGGGGGGAGGGGATAGGAGATAACCACAAACGTCCTCTGGATATTCTATAATGATTCCCCATATCCGCACCGGACAACGGACTTATCCGACGGTGGATATCAAAAGACTCCATCGGTCGTCATACGTTGGACGATCTTCACTCAAATTGGCATATCCTACGGCGGATATCTATTGACATCCATCGGTTATCCAAATGGTTTCCTGCGTCTGCTTTCTAACGCATGACTATTCTGCAGTCGTCGAGTTTGTTTGTGTGTAATTATGTCCCCTACGCTTAGGCGATCTTCCAAGGATGGGGAGTTCCTTGGTTGGAGGACTTTCTAAGGGGTTCTAACGCGTATTCGCATTGCATCTGGAGAAAACCCAACCAAAACTCCAGACCGTTAGATCGGCAGCCGCGCTATGGGACTCGAACCCGGGATTTTTACACTTCGGCAGTCTAACATTTTCAGTGACATAATCACTATGCCATGATGAGGCCCTGCAGCGGTCCAGAAAACGTCTGTTTGGGATGTCCAGTGGATGCGTACGGGAGTGACATTTTAAACGGTCAGCAGTCCTAGAGACTTCTTAACTAATTTGAGACCAAACTGCTTGCTTGATTAGCTTTCCCCAATTTTGCTGATTTCAGCATTAATTAATAAAATGTTGACTTCCATTGCTTGAAGAAGTGATGATTTTTTATTTAAAATTATGTATACTGAAAATTTTACAACTCACTTGATCATGTTAAAGTATTTTGTGGAATCGAGATTCAATACTTGTGATAAAGGCTAGGTTACTTATATAACGGTTTTAAATTCTTGCAACTGGTAAGCTAAAATTTGAACGGCTTAAAAAAAGGGAATGCGTAAGCATTATCAATTAGCCATTTTTAGTGTCGGCATCTATTAGGAGAATGTTCACTTTATTATTGCCGAAGCAAAAACTACGCAATTGCTGTAATTTTAAATAGGATCATTAAAAAAATGCTGTCCTCCCCTCCCCCCTCAGCTACTGTCTATACATTAATGTTTTCAAACTGGGTTTTACCATGTTTTTTATACGGAACTCCCTTTTTTTATAGTTACAAAATCATTACCAGTTTTGCTGAAATCATTTAACCCTTTGAGGCGCAACCCTTTCCCAATGCTGAAAAAAGGGCAGCCGTTGCCATCGCCGACTTAACTACCAGCATGATGACGGACGATCGAAACGTTCATCGCGTGCCACAAATCTAGAGACCCTTTTTCGCGTCGAAAAAGGGTCTCTAGATTTGTGGCACGCGATGAACGTTTCGATCGTCCGTCATCTTGCTGGTAGTTAAGTCGGCGATGGCAACGGCTGCCCTTTTTCAGCATTGGGCAATCTATCCAGCTGTTCTCGCATTCTTCCATTTTTCAGCAGATGTCAGTGCTGTTAAAAATAATCGTGACCATTTTTTGACGGAAAACGACGTGCTTAAAAAGTAAAGGATTCTCGTGGAGCTAAGCCACCCGCAACTATTTTTATAGAAATCAAATCTATTCTTCGTGACTGGCAACAATCAAAACTTCAGAGTTCGGTGTTCCCAGAGCGGGAACACTGCGCGTTAAAGGGTTAAAGAAAGGCAACTGTGAAGATTCGGTAAAGGGATTTCCTAGATGTTTGTTCTCTGTAAAGTACCATGCAGTTTCATTTTATTTGACTGACACCATGTAGGTTGATTTTTTATTTTATTTTTTCCGAAACTGATACCGCGTAAGATGTTTTTCCCCCTTTAAAGTTGATATCATGTAGATTGACTTTATTTTTTCAAAAGCTGTCGCCGTGCCGAAACTTTTGCAGATTATCAAATGTTAGAGAGAAGTCATCTGATCGTAAAGCTGATCACAGAATAGGAGTTTTTCACCGCTGCCACTCTTTAGAGAAATAAGGGAAACCTGGGTTCTATTTTAAAAAGAAAGTTTTGGCCTCTTTTGATAAAATAACTCTCCAATTTCTTTGATTTTTACGGTTTTCAGAAAATACTTTTTTGGATTCATATCCAACAATTGTTGGATATCATGTGTTACTTAGATGAGTACTTTTATTTTACTAGACAGCATGAAATTATAATCGGCGTGACTTTAAATTCTAATGTGTAAGCACGAACGTATATAAATGGGGGCGGGGGTAAGAAGTTTGGAATAAACTTAGCAAACGACGGCAGTTCATGAATTACGGGGAGGGGAAATCTCAAAATTGTGTAAATTGATTCAAAGTTATCCCAGCAGATGGTAGCTCTAAATTTCTACTATTTGTTTTGCAGCTTTCAAATGTATATTTAAATTAGTAGTTCTATAGAAATGTTTGGCCATTGAAAGTTTAAGCACACAAAATCAAGGAATTCCCGTAGAGCAATTTTTTAATATTTTAAAATACATTTTATTGACATTTAGAAATGTCAGGTGGCAGTACTCGCTAGTCTCCTTCGCGACGGAAATGTAAAAGAGTATGCCTCAGTACATCGCTAATTATTATAAAAAGATGTCTGTGTGTCTGTTTGTCGGCGGAAAAACCGCTGCACGTAAAATTACCAAATTTGGCAGAGAGGAAGTTAGTCGAACGGTCCGGAGTTTCGGATCGTTCGAGACTCCGGACCACGTTACATCTGGACCAGAACGGCTCCAGATGTAACGTGGATACGCGTTAGAAAAACCGGAAAAGTCCTTCGAACAAGGCAACCCCCCGACATTAGCTGACAGCCCTGGGACGACATTAGCAGAAAAGGAAATATCGTAATGGCGAAAAACTTTAAGATTTTTACCATTTCTAAATTTGCATCCACAATTTTTTACGAAACCATAGAACGCTCGTATGTATTTATGCGTGTAAGAGGCCATTCATTCGTTACGCAAGGACGATTTTGGCCATTTTTGACCCCCCCCCTACCCCCATGCAAGAGCACATAAGATTTCTCGGACTCCCTCCCCCCTTCTTACGTAAGATTTTATCTGGTTTTAGAAATGGATCCGTTGCACTAAAACTAAATTTCCTAAGTCCGTGGTTCTTAAGTACGTGGTCTGTCCGTAGTTCCTCTAGTCCTAAATATAAAGTTTCAACATTCTACGCCTAATAGTTTTTGAGATATGCGAGTTTAATGAATTTCGGCGCATAGAGCATAATGTATTTCCAATCTTTTGGGCGGTCCTGTATATAAACTATCCTGTCAATTCAGACCAAAAGGGGAGGTGCACAACTAGATCATAGAACAATCCTAAATATAAAATTTCAACATTCTACGACCAATAGGTTTTGAGATATGCGAGTTATATACGTACGTACGTACAGACGGTATGGAAAAACTGGCCAAAATAGACTCGCCGCTGGTCAAAATGAGCTGCAGACGCGTTTATAGGATCGTGCATGCTAGCTTACTATGAGAGGCATCGAAAAAATTTTTAAAAGTAAATTTAGAGGTAGTCAAAATCGGTTTTTTCGTCGAAATTTGGCCCCCGAAATTTTTCGGGATCACATTACTTCCTTACACTCTGTACAAGGAAGTAAAAAAAAAAGACACTACTTACCCTAATGTGAAATCTTTTTGCTATTTCAGAAAATAAATTCATCAGGCCTTTCATATGCAGAAGAAAACTCATTGGCATATCGGCTGTATTACTCGGATAACATGGGGCTCCATTCCCATTATTGAAATGAAAGTTTCTTATTGAGCGATGGCATCGCCATTGTTGAATCATTTGCAGCTATTTCACAGTCGCCATTGAAATTTGCTCAAAGATCTGAAAGTGACAGTTTGAAGCGTTATAACTGCGAACATTAAACTTGTTTTTTAGCTATTAATTAACTATGGCGTGTTTGTTCTCTTTCTTTAACAAAATGTAAGTGATATTTTTATTTATTTATTTATTTATTTATTTTTTAAGCATTAGTGTAATCTGTGGTATTGAGTTAGGCTTAGCGACCGTTAAAATCGATGAGCTAGAAATTTTGGCATTTTAAAGATTTTTAAAAGCGTTTTACGTAATAAATGTTAGATTTATCCTCTCAAATGTCGTTTTCGTTAGTACTTTTTGTAAAATTATAATATGCGTTATCTATGTAGTCGATTTTCAAAAATCCAAGATGGCGGATGCGATACAAAGATTGCAAATTCTGACACTGGAGCGATTTTTATTTCCATGGATTTATTAAAATAACTTGACTAATAGCGTAAGGAAAAGTAAAAAAATGTATCATAAACACCAAAATACGATTCGACGAAAAATGTATCGATCTAATAGTGTACTTTAGTGAAATAAAATCTTCTCAGTTCTGTTACTGTTACCGGTGTGAAATTTTTTTTAGATGCAAATATCGTTAAATTAATTTGGTAAATCCATAATAATACACTGATTTATGGAAATCTAATAAAAATATTTTGAGAACAAATGCGTGATAGAGGTTTGTACGGAAAATTGAAACATTAACGGTAAGCTAAATTTAAAAAGTCGCCAAATTTGTAAATAAAACGCGTTTATGGTAACCTGCGGTAATATTAGGTAGCTATAAGTTTAAAACTCAGGGAATAATTCCGTAAGCGGGGCAGGTCGCCAAGCGAGATGTCGCCAAAGCTTTTTCGCGTTGCTAAATACGCCAATCTGCAAGGATTGTGCTTAGAATATATGGGGAACTGTTTTAACGGCAACCTTAGTGGGTTAGACGTTAGAAACAAAAAAAGTGGCCAACTAAGCCTGTCCCCGCTTATGGAATTATTCTCAAAACTTGTAAACTCGTCGAAAGAAAACGTACAGCTTGTATAGTCATCACCACGGCGAGATGAAATATTTCGCGGAGCTAAATACGCCTATCTACCAAGAATTATGCATGAAAACACAGTCCGATCATTCATAGGGTTATAACACAGTCATTATTTCTCGACTCGATTTCTCTCCTGATCCCCATGAAACTCAAAGGATGTAGGACTCGATACGTACATCGCATTCACGTCAAACACGCGGCCGTGTCCACGACACAGCCACACCCCGTTTTTTTTATTGGCGCACTTTTTTCGGTGTGATAAATGACATGATATGGCAATGACTAGCCCCTGCTTGCTTTTTGTTCATGAAGTCGACTCAAAGTTTGGTGAATCGAAATCTACAAATAAAGGGTGCTCCTAAACTATAAGTCAAAAATGTAAAGTGTAGTAGAGGGAACCAAGACGGTTCAGAATCCTACAGCCATGTGCGGTCGGAAATGTCGTCTTCATGTGCTTGTTAACCCTTTAAAGCGCACTCTTCCCGCTCTGGGAACGCTCAACTCTGACGTTTTGACTGTTGCCAGTCACGAAGAATCGATTTGATTTCTATTAAAATAGTTGCGGGTGACAGAGCTGCGCGAGAATATTTTACTTTTTAGCACGTCATTTCCCGTCAAAAAATGGTCACGATTCTTTTTAAACAGCATTGACATAAGCTGAAAAATGGAAGAATGCGAGAACAGCCGGACTGATTGCCCAATGCTGAGGGCAGTCGTTGCCATCGCTCGACTTAACGACAGCAGGGGACGATCGAACGTCATCGCGCGCCACATCGAGAGCCTTTTGACGACAGCTGCTGTGCGTCGTAAGTCGAGTGATGCCAACGGCTGCCCTTTTTACAGCATTGGGAAAGGGTTGTTCCTCAAAGGGTTAAAGCAAGTTTCATAAACAGTGAGCATTTCTCCTAGACTTTCGTTCTTGAAACGAAATAGGATTTGTAAACTATCCGTTTTCGTTGAGTGATCTCTGTAATGAAATGCGTTAGTCTTCGAAGGTCGGAAAGTCCACTGTTCCTTCAACACTTCTTCGAAAGTGATGATCAACAGGTTCCATGAAGACGACATTTTCGACCCTATATAGCTCAGTGATTCTGAACCGCCTTGGTCACCCCTGTACCACCCTTTGCACTTTTTGACATATATACTAGTTCAGGACCACCCTGCATATGTTGCAACTGACACATTCCTGTTTAGAAAGAAAAACAAAAAATAGTACATCAAAATAATGAGCGATATTTGTTTTAGGAAATTAAACTAATACCGCTTTAGGAAACGATATTAGGATATTATTTAGGAAACGATATTAGGAAAAAATCGCGCAAAGAAGGGACAATACGAATGGTCCCTTTGGGCAGTTAATGGATTGAGTTGTTCCCTTGTCTGTTTACTTGTTGAAAATGTTGCCATTAAAATTAAAAGTTTTACTTTTCATATTTCACATATTAATGATCATTGTCTGTTTTCAAATTATGTAAACTGTTACATTTTGGAATCGAATGATTCTTTCTGGATAACCCCCCCGTATTAATCCCTCGGCGTCCAGGATGCATCCTGCATACGTCTTGATGTTTTCGTATACGACTGTACCAGACGTACAGCGGGCACGTCCTGTTTTATTCGTGCCTTACCTGTCTCGGCTGTTGTTTTCCATTTTTTGGTAAGTTCTCCCTTCGATGCGACGTTCGGTTACTTTAGATAAGTCCCTCACTCTGTGTTGATTTGCAAACAGGCACTCGCTCGTGTAAAACGAACGACACGAAACACTGGTACAATAGATACGTATTGAAAAAAGCATTCTTTGGGGTCAAGGGGTTAAGAACGGAATGTCTATAGTATTTAATAATATTTTTTTTAACTGTCAGAAATAGCTTGCTTTCAGAACTGAGTGTAAGAATACGGTACTGAATGTTCCCAATAGTGGAAATAGTGGAGAAGTTTTTGTAAAAATTTTGTATATTTCTCATTATGTAACAGTGTGTATGCATTGTGCGTGAACACAAAACTGGAATTATGCATTTAATAAAATTTTGTTTCTATTCTTTTTTGATTTTTTTTTTGAATATTTTGTGCTGTGACACTCTTGTTTCTAAAGCTTAACTATCGTTAAATGAAACTTATTAACACAAATCAGCCCTATAAGTTATCCACAACTGTTTTAATGAATGAGTAGTCAGAAAGAAAAAAAAACACTTTCTATGGATTTTAACTCCGTTCTTAAAATCTTAACTATAGATTACTTTTTATTATATCGTACTGAATTACATCGCTCCACACATTTCAGTAATGTATTGTAACCATGAAAAAATTCGGCATTCAGATTTTTTACGCAAAGAAACGATTTGGACTCTCGCTTAACTCGACAAGTTGCAAGTGCATACATGAACAATACATTCGATACCGTGAATCTGTTTCGAAGCGTTTCTGCGGGACGTCACTATCTACGTATGAATGCATGCATCTCGCATAAATAAAAAAAAACCTTTATCGGTAGAATGGTCAAATTTTGCTTTTAGGACTGCTGCAACACTTAGTTGAGCACCTTTTTACTTCCTTATACGGAGTATAAGGAAATAATGTGATCCCAAAAAATTTCGGGGGCCAAATTTCGACGAGAAAAACCGATTTTGACAACCTCTAAATTTAATTTTAAGAATTTTTTCGATGCATCTCATCGTACGCTTAGCATGCACGTTCATATAAATGCGTCTGCATTTTGACCAACGGCCAGTCTATTTTGACCAGTTTTTCCATACCATCTGTACGTACGTATGTATGTATGTAACTCGCATATCTCAAAAACTATTGTTCGTAGAATGTTGAAATTTCGTATTTAGGATTATTGTGACATCTAGTTGTGCACCTCCTCTTTCGGTTCCACTCGACGGGATAGTTTATCTACTGGGCCGCCCGAAAGATTTTAAATACATTACGCTCCATGGGCAGAAATTCATTAAAGCGTATTTTAGAGGTATTAGGCTACTTCAAACGACTTAGAAGTGATATATGCTATTAAGGGTTACAAAATGAATTTTTCCCATCGAAGAAAGTGTCTTTATCATTTATAGTGCTGCTGCAGGAACACTCCAAAGATTTCCAACACTTTACGTTCAATGATAGTTTTAGGGACATTCATCCATTTCAAGCACAATACCGTCCTACCCTATATTTAGGTAATGGTCCGACCACCTTCACGTGCCTCCTTAAGAATTTACGCCAAAAGTCGTCAAGCTTGGCAACTTTTGGTGTACGTGTGTATGCATTTAACTCTCTAATCTCAAAAACTATTAGTCGTAGAATCTTGAAATTTCATATACTGTTGTAACAAACATCTAGTTGTGAATGTAAATTTTTGGCTCCAATCTACTGGAGAGTTTATTTACAGGACCACCCAAATGAATTTCAATACATTAACGGCTATGGACATCTTCAATATATTACATCTGCAGTCAGTCCATGGCCAAAATCTCGCCACTTGTCATAGCTCATGTTGAGTTTTGCCGAAAGATCGCCTAATTTGGTGATAGTCAGTCATTTGGTCCATGGCCAAAATATCGACATTTGTCGTCAACCTTGGCGAGTTTTGCCAAAATATCCTCAAATGTGGCACAAAAATTATTTCGCATTACTCTAAAACTTTTAGCAGTAGAATTTTGAAATTTTGTATTTAGAGCTTTTGTAACATCTAACTGTGCATCTCTTTTTTGGTTGCAATCGACTGGTTAATTTATTTACAGGGTCAGCCAAATGACTTTGAATACATTAAGGTGTATGGATGCATTCCATTCATTGAATGTCTGTGGTCAATGACTACTTTGGCTATCCCCAAAATCTCGCAAACTATCTCCAGCTTGTCGGCTTTTGGCGAAATATCACTCAATGAAGTGCCAGAAGGAAATATTTCATATTGAACCCAACTTGGCGATATCGGAAATATTTGTCTAGAAATCGCTCAACCTTACTATTACTGGGGTATTTTATCTCTTTCAAGGAAAATAAGCTTAGATGAAGTGAGCCGAAAATACTTTTGATTTAATAAACGTGCAAGGAAGTCATGTGTTGTCCACATCAGATTTTTTTTTCTCTCTCTTGGAATCGATTGGGCAGCATAGGCATTAACAGAAAATTTCTTAGCTGGAGACAAATCCATATTGGAAAGAACAAAAAAAGCATGGGAAAATAAACGGCATACGAAAATCCAAGGGGAAACAAGTGCCCTACTTGACCTGTGCTACCGCCGCCCATGATGGGCAGTTTATTGACTGGATCATTTCAAACACATTCGATATTTTTACAGCTTATAGGCAGCCAATGTTAGGCCGTCGTCAAAATCTCACGAAATGCCACCCAGCTTGGCGTTATAGACAGGGTGTCCCAAAAACACTGACTGAGGCATTTATTCCTTAAATATAGATTACAGGCATTACAATAAATTACAAATTTTCCGAAAAAAAGATACACGACTTTATGGCATCCGTCAAAATTTTTCAGAGATTAAAAACTAAATATTAATTTATTACGGTACTCGTATAAAAAAGTTCTCAGTTAGTAAAATGTGCCTCCTACATATTAATTAGGTGATACACAAAATTTCAGCCTTCCATAGTAAAAAGCTCAGAAATACGAAAATAAATATAGGTTCACATAAACCACTTTTCAATGGCTATCGAAAGGAAAAACTGACATCGGTTTTTCTTTTTAGAGGCTATACAAAAAATAAGAAAGAAAAGAACGATTGAATAAATACCTGGTAACTTTGCCTATTTTATTGATATTGTACAGGCCCTTAACAACTTTCCTTAAATCTATCTCTGGGCTTTTTTGTGATAAAAGGCTGAAAGTTTGTACATCCCCTAATAATTAATGTACGAAATACATATTTCTAGCTGGGCACCGTTTTTGTGCGGGAACCCTACATAGATTGAATCCCCTGTTACTATTTAATCATTACCATACAATTCTGTACTTTTTCTTACGTAAATGTGTAATTTATTGCACATGTCTGTGACTAATATACAAGCATTAGTGTTTTTGGTACACACTGTGTAGGTCGAGAATTCGCCTAACCCTAAAGTTGCTGAAGTATGTATTTCAATTTCAAATAAATGAAGTTTAGATGAAGTCCTACCCCCCCACTCCTTTTGCTTCATGAAGTGTACGATACGTTTATGAAGCATCTTTCTTTTAAATAAAGGAGATGAATTAGAAATTTTTATTCCAATGACGAGCACTTACCTTCTGGGCATTTGCTTCGACAAAGGCCGAAAGAGTTGCATAATTTAGTACGGAGGCAACCCTATAAGAGCAGAGATGCAAGTAATTAAGACAGCGCTTTAGCAACCGAAACTCGAGGCCCTTGTTCAATCAGCCGACTCGTGGAAAGATCTCACGCGCATCATTCTTTGCGCATCCAGCTCTCCTTAGTTTACTACGGAGCATTCGCTGCCAGCCCGCCCTTTTCCGTTTTCATCGTTCAATTTTTAAGAAAATTTGTTCCATAGCTGCTCTGCATACGAATGCCATTTACGATTTGTGAAAGGCTCTAATATAGCATTTTAAAGGGAATGGTTTTCTTTTTTCCCCTATATTTTTAAAACGTTCTTTTTACAAATGAAGAATATTTCAAAGTATCCACATTCACTCAGCCTTGGAACGGATGTCTTTTACACCAGCAGGGTTTGTCGTGCGCATGTCGACAGTCCATTTCGCTTGTGTTGTTGATCCTTACGTCTCGCCAAGTGGTGCACGAGTCTAGCCAATCTCTGCATTTCCCTGTTTCCGTTCCACAAGTCACATGGTTCATCCTTTCCTCACTTTTCCATCGGGATTTGAATGTCGATGCGCTCTCTAGTATATATTTTTAACCCTTTGAGGCGCAACCCTTTCCCAATGCTGAAAAGAGGCAGCCGTTGCCATCGCTCGACTTCACTACCAGCAAGAGGGCGGACGATCGAAACGTTCATAGCGTGCCACAGATCTAGAGACCCTTTTTTGACGACGCACAGCCAGCTGTTGTCAAAAAAGGATCTCTAGATCAGTGGCACGCGATCAACGTTTCGATCGTCCGCCATATTGCTGGTAGCGAAGTCGAGCTATGGCAACGGCTGCCCTTTTTTCAGCATGGGGCCATCTATCCAGCTGCTCTCGCATTCTTCCATCTTTCAGCAGATGTCAGTGCTGTTAAAAATAATCGCGACCATTTTTTGACGGGAAAGGACGTGCTAAAAAGGAAAGGATTCTCGAGGAGCTATGTCACCCGAAACTATTTTTATAGAAATCCAATCTATTCTTCGTGACTGGCAACAGTCGAAACGTCAGAGTTGGGTGTTCCCAGAGCGGGAACACTGCGCGTTAAAGGGTTAACCCTCTGCAGGCACTCTATAGGTGAGCCAACATTGCCTTCTGGGGAACCGAATGGGCTCGACGATCTCTAAATTTTGAGCCACTTTCAGATGAAAGACTTGCATCTGGATTGGCACCCCAAGAGATATCATTCAATATGGAACAAACTACAGGGAGCCCTTATCCTATATTTACATGGACCCCGGCTCACTTTGGCGTGCAGGTCCCAATGCATTCCACTCGAGAGCGGTTGTCACCCTCACGGACCGGAATCAACACTGCTTAACTTACGGTTACAATTCTGATGAAAACAGAGCTCTCCCCACTGGGCCACTGAGAGACATGAATTAAAACTTACTGGAAACGGTCTTTTCATTCTGTACAAAATTCGACCTACTAAATGCAATTTTAAAATATTTATTGTCCGAAATGCGTTTTACAGATAACTCACCTTTTTTTGGCCCAACAGAAAGGACAATCATCTATTTTCATTCACTTTCACTTGTGCGTGTCGCCATCTATATGCGAAAACCCGAAACTAACCGGCACACGTGGTCAATGTATTACTTTCCTACATCCTACAGCAGAGCCAACACGTATGATTCTTTTTTAAAAAGAAAATCGAATTTAAATTACTTCAGCGAAAAATTATTCCGGAACATCATGTATATGGCGTTTTTTAATTATTTGGAGATTTGCACATACATACTCGTTAAGACTGCCGTTGATGAAACAGTTCGTCCTATATACTTCGGCATAGTCCTTTTTGCACCTTGGCATAATATATCACCGCAAATATTTTATTTCCCAGCGTGGCAAATATCCAAGCTCTACCGTTATTCCCATCGTAAAATAGCAAGGTTTCGCAATCCTTCGTACAATATGACAGATCCCGCCTAGAGTCATTCAGGTTAAGAAAGTTGTTTTTTTTTTTGCGCCAAGTTCAGCGATCCATCGCCAAAAGGGGGCGAACCTTAACGTTTTTTGACGTATTGCGAACAATGATATTGGTGGCACCCTTTTAAGAAAGAAACGGTTTTAAAAGACCCATTATTTTTTTCGAGCTTCGGAATGATGCCATAACAACATGTTCAAATTAATATTGCACTACAGTGGAGTCTTCACTTGCGCGAGAGATGCATGGCAAGACTTTTACGTAACTGTCAATTTTGCGCTATGAATAGGGTGTACATATACGACTTTCTGAAACACACACACACACTCTTATTTTAGACATTCACAAATACCCCTCATACCGTTTTAAACCATTCTCTATCTATATTACCATTTTTCCTACATAAAGAGCAAGAAATAGAGCCAGGTTTAGACTGAAATGGTTGGGTGTTTCCGCCCTCAGTGATGCTACGACAGACGGGCCGGGTGCTGATGGGCTCTCTTCTTCAGTAGCCAATCACGAAGACGATACGGACACCTAGAAATGAGCTCTTCTGTTTGCGCTTCTTTCTTATGGCGAAAAATCTCTCCGTTAGCCCGTTAGCTCTCAGATACGTTACTCGTGAAAAACTCGCGTTGTACGCCGTACGCGTAAGAGCGTAAAGGCTTCACTTTATTCCTAAACTATCCCTTTCCATTAAAAAAGAAATTTGGAAATCGGCCAATGAAGTTAAAAAACTATCACTTTACATTCATTAATATATATATATATATGAGACGTCAGATTTTTCAGTAAAGTTCCAGAGTTAAGGCAGGTAATATGGTTTATTGAACATTACATTTAAGTTAAAATTTAGAATGAGAAGAGGGGAAGGGAGACGGGTACAAGAATCAGCGTGGACTCATTAAGCAGTTCCAGTGGCAGAAGTCTCTCGATTTTCGATGTGCGGGAGTATTTACGCTTACCACACCATGTGGTTTACGAAGACATAACTCCGCCTCTCTCTTATCTCTGATCGAACCACACACATTTACCAACATGACCCGCATCCGGGGCTACAAGGGCGTGGGGACACGTGTACATCTAAAGAACTCAGAATCGACGGCCTGATGTCTGGCAAATAACAAAATAAATAAAACATAGCTCCAGAGCGCGCGTGGCAAGTATGACAGGAAAGTAAAACTTACAGTGAAAGTACCGGTTTGAACAATACCCAAACTAGTAAAACCCAAATTACCTTTTTATACATTACATACATATATATATATATATATATATATATATATGAGACGTCAGATTTTTCAGTAAAGTTCCAGAGTTAAGGCAGGTAAAACGGTTTATTAAACATTATCTTTAAGGTACAATATAAAGTAAGAATAGGAGAGGGGAGACGGGTACAAAAATCAGCGTGGACTCATTAAGCAGTTCCAGTGGCAGAAGTCTTTCGATTTTCGATGTGCGAGTGTATTTACGCTCATCATACCACGTGGGCTGGTATGAAATAACTCCGCCTCTCTCTTATCTCTAATCGAACCACACACACTTATGAGCATGACCTGCATCCGGGATTACAAAGACGTGGGGACACGTGTACACTCTAAAGAACTCAGAATCGACGGCCTGATGTCTGACAAATAACAAAATAAATAAAACATAGCTCCAGAGCGCACGTGGCAAGTATGACAGGAAAGCAAAACTTACAGTGAAAGTACCCGCTTGAACAATACCCAAACTAGTAAAACCCAAATTACCTTTTTATACATTACATATATATATACACGAGCTAAGACACAGTACCTTACGCAAGTGAACCATTCCATTGAATCGGTGATTTCAAAAACCACACAAGCGACAAATTTCCTGTAATCGATGTGAAACTGCAGGCCATTGAACAGAGTTTGAAAAATGGGGGTTGACCTACACAAGCTGGAGAATCGTTCTAAATATTTAGAGCAAAACTTAAATTTCCACACTTAGCCCCTCTATTTCGTGAAAGCGTACGAAAATGGGTCCTTTTTTCAGTTTTCGTCTGTCACTTACTTCTTTCTGGTACATTTAAGATTTAAAAAAAAAGATCAATTGCCCACTTGTACAACATGACAAAAATTTCTTTAAAATTTCCGAGTTTTTTCGTACAATCTACAGCAGTGGTTCACGAACCGCGATTAAAAAACGGTTGTGAACCACTGATTAAAATAGTGGATTTATGAAGCTCTCAAGAATGGTTAAAATGTCGCGTACTTAACAAACTTTCCTCCCTTTCCAGTTTTCATCCGAATTACTCCGTAATATTTCATTGTCCCAAAAGTCTCCAGAGAAATCTTGGAGAGATATCTTCGCCAATAGCTACAGATTTGGCGAAATTTCTCCTTTCATTCGGAAGAACAGCATACTAGGGAAAAAGTACCTCCCTTTGGGGACACCCTCTATTATTATTAGCCTTCCAAATACAAAATAAAGCACGTTTACACCAGATGTTGTACTGGAATAACTTGGCGCTTTGGCGTCATTGTGGGAGTGGATAAAGTTTCTTTTTGAGCGATGGCATCGCTATTGTTGAAACATTTAAAGCTAAGAGTCGCCATTAAAATTTGCTGAATCATTTGAAAGTGAATACGTTTTAAAGTTTATACGTTATTTCTACGAACATTAATACCGTTCTTCTAACAATTTAATAACTATGGCTTCTTGCCTTTCTTTTTTCAACAAAATGTGAGTTTTTACTTTAATTTATTTTCAGTTTTTAACACCATAGCAATTTGCAGTCACTAAGCCTAACTCAATAGGTAGCATTGAGTTAGACTTAGGAGCCGTTAAGCCAATGAAATTAGAATGGTGGCATTTTTACGATTTTTAAATGTAATAGCTGCTTGTTTAGGATCCCAGATGAGGTTTTTGTTGGAATTTTTTTGTGAATTAATAATATGCGACATCTAGTGAGTCTATTTAGAAAAATTCAAGATGGCGGATGCGATCCAGTAATCTCACATTTTGCCATTGGAGCGATTTTTATTTCGATGGATTTTTTAAGATAACTTAACGGATAGGATGGGGAAAGTTAAAAAAATGTACCTTAGATACAGAAACACTAATAATTAAAAAAATGTATCGATTTTATCGGGTACTTGTGCCATAATGTATATCATTTTAGCCAAAGTTCGGTAAAATTTTTAAAATGCAATGGTCGTCAAATTATTTTATGAAATCAATAAAAAACATTAAAACGAATATTTTAATAACAAATGTGTGATAGATATGTACCGAAAACGGAAAAATTATGAATAAAAGTTAAAAAGTCGCCAAATTCTTAAGATAGCGTAATCGATACTTACGTATTATACCATCGGCCTTTTTCACCAATACTTTTTTCCCAAATCAGTACAATTAAGCGTCAATAACATAACACATTTATACAATTTTCTTTCATTAGCGTGAGTAACTCTATTTCATTTTGTTAAAAAGTCGTTTAACTATTTAATACATCATTATTTTAATTTAGTCAGCTGTATTGATTGTCAAAATATTAAGGTAAATTTGATGATGTTGACGGTATAGTTCTTAGGTACCTGACAAGCTATATTGATATTAAGTAGTTATAAGTTTGAACTCGTAACCAATCTTATAAAAAAGCCGTTTTGAAACGATTTGAGACATGATCCCGGTACAGTTTTGGTATCATTCCTTTTTGGCACGATTTCTTTTTGTGACTTGATTTGGCGCGATAAATGACATGCCTAGCCATTGTTTACCTTCATTTTGACGTGAAATTTCATTTTTCTTTTCATGATTCTGTAGTATTACCGTATTTAGGGCTGTGTAGTTTAGTTTGTAATAATTAATAGTTGCTTTTGATATTTGTTGTTAGTATAACTATCTACATTAAAGAAACAAAAATGGTGGATTGAAGGTGGCAAAACCCACCTTATGACGTAAATATCAATGAAAAGGCTAGTGCAGTGGTTCCCAATCTTTTTTGTCTCGGGACCCACCTTCACCCAGGAATTTTTCTTCGCGACTCACTACTACATACGATAACCAATAAAGGCGATATAAAACGCTATAGTATAATTTATCCCTTATAATCTGAAAAGTATAGTTTAATTGAGCCCTTTTCGCGACCCGCCGAAATTGTTCTCGTGATCCACGCCTAGGGAACTACTGCGGTAGTGAATAATAAATCTACAAATTTATAATGCAAACATATACATTTCAGTCTAAAAAAAATTGAAATAGGCTATATTAGAATAAATGGCTACATTATTTTTTCGCCTCAGCGACAACAGTGTCAAAAAGAATTATACCAAAGCTGTTCCATCACCCCAAACAGTAAATAGTACTGGCATATCTGCTTCATATGCTATGAGCATTATTTAAAATAATTTTACTACAGAAACAGATGGGTTATAAATCTACAACAGCGCCAAACTGGGCGCGATTCCTGATCTTCCCTAAAATGTCGTTTTTAAGGAGTTCCCCTTTCAAAAATCAGAAGTAAATATTTGCATTAGCTCCCAAGCGGTGGATTGTGAGAACCTCCGGGGTTAGCGAAAATGATGCACTAGCATACAACGACGGCACAAGAAGTTAGCCAATTTCTTTCGGATATTAGCAGCGCTTCGCAGGAAGAAAAAATTTGGGGGTTACTGGTTTAGGTGACGAGATACCTGTGCGCAGCCACTGATTTTACTTGGCGACATAAAAAAAAGACTATGCCAAAATCACAGCTGTGCTTCAACTTGCACATGAGATTTCATCATTACCATCTTGGTGATAAGGTTATATTTCGGTTGCATGAGATTTAATCCATTTGTGCCCATATATTTTTGGAACTTTCTTCGATTTTTACTAAGACCAGCAATAATAGACAAATTTCTGATGTCAGCTTCTTGAAAAAGGGATGATTTATTTTGAAATCATTATGTATAAAAACTGAAATGTCAACATCCTACTGGGTCGTGTTACAATGTTGTGTGGAGTTGAGGTTCAGTACTCGTGAATGAAGGCTATTAAAAATATATAACGCTTTCGACAGACAGCGAACATGCCGTGCCAAAACAGGGGCACTACGCGTAAATGGGTTAATTTTAGTAACCACGCTAGAGGCTGGTCGTTGTCGAGAAATAATTACCCCAAAAATGCCTAGTTGGTTGGAGGCTTACTCGAGATAGAATAATTTTATTTCTTATTACTGACAGGATGGGGAAAATTAAAAAATGTACCTTAGATACAGAAACACGATTAATCAAAAGGAAAAAAAAAATGTATCGATTTTATCTTGTACTTGTGCAATAATGTACCTCATTATGGATACTTACAGCTTGGATATTGGCAGCCATGGCGACTTACGCATGCGCACAATCGACAACCATTTGCCATTGAGGTTGCAAAGGAACAGCGCTCTATATATTTCTTTTGTTTGAAATTGCCGTAATTACAATTAAAGCTTACAAATATTTCTTCTCGCCAGTGGGTTGCAAATATCCAAGCTTTCTACTAATAACATATGCAGGGTGCTCAAATAGAGGGGGGGGGACAAGCGGTACATATACCCTGATCATCGTGTTGAGGGGGCGCTCAAATTCTTTACTGTTCCACAGAAAGAGCACAAAAATTAAGATTTGCTCCGGGTCATTTACTCTAGTAGAGGCACTGATGTAGATAGCGGTACCATTGCAAAACTCGGTACAGTGGCCTGTTACTCGATTTTTTCCCCACCGTCGACGTAATTCAAACAACTGATAAAAAATATTAAAATAACTCTCTCATTTATGGGACGTGGCAGCCCGGTGATTGAAGTGATAGACAGGGTTGCGGGTTCGATACCGACTCGCTACTGAACACGACCACGCACATTCAGTAGATGAGCACATTGGGGTTTCTTGCTAATGGAATTGTATCCCAAACAATTATTGTTCATTTTCAAAAGTTTGTGCACATTTATCATTCACGCAGAAACTTAAAAACAACGTTCACGAATCTTTTGTTTCCCGTACAGAAAACGTAGATTGTAAAAGTATGTCTGTTTCTCCTTTCAAGGGTTATTTGAATACAGTATTTTTAGTAATTTTTTCATTAAAGGTTCCCAGAGAAAACACAACCCAATTTTAGATTCTTTAAATTAGCAATCTTTAAAGCTTCCTTCTTCACTTTCATGACAATAGCACTGTTTCACTCATTTTCTTTTACAGAATAGCGTCAGCGTGCAAACTTTGGGACATCCACTCGCGAAAATGTACCACTGGGACTTTTATGTGACTTATTATTTTAAACAAAATTTCTATAGAATTTAATACTTAATTGTAAAATATAGCGTTCTTTAAGGTTGAAAAATACATGTTACTAATAGTGTATCGAATGTCTTGTTATTGGAAAAGTGTTTGTAATAACTTTGTATATTCTTAATTATATGTAACAGTGTGTGCATTGTGAGTGAACACAAAAGTGTTATTTTCTTGAACTCAATAAATAGTTTTCTCTCTTTTTTTTTTGGATGAATTTTTCTGTATTTTCTTGCTTTGACATTCTTTTGCTTAAAATTAGAAAAGAAAACTCAAATGACTGACAAATATTAGTCTTTAGAGGTGATGGCGAATCTGCAGCACGCGTGCCACGAAGTGACACACCGCAGGCACTTCGATGGTGCGTCACCTGCGCATCTTAATATTAAAATAATATGCCTTAAAAATAATTTTATGTAACGCAAAAGCAGAAGTTTCAAATTGATTTTTAAAATGAAATAGAACATGTGGCACGCTCTGGACACCTAAAAAATAAACCATCATTTAAGTGGCACATTCATAAAAAAGGAGGTTCCCCAATCCCTGCTCTAGAACAAGAATAAGCAACAAGAAACTGACGTGGAAAAGGTAAAATTAACAATTTGTAAAATAACAATCGTAGAAGATATAGTGAAAAGTGGGGTGAGATGACGAACTTGAGTTTATTTTTTTCCGAGTTCAATAAATGATTTAAAAACCTCAGATGTATAGGAATACTTGAAGCTAAGTGTTTCATTAAAGAAAAAACACGAAAGAAGGAAAAAAAAAGGAAAAACCCGAACGATTTCATTTTTCTTGGACGATGTCGAGGCATACCAAAATAAATTTTTGTCGTTTTATTCCGTGTGTTACATGGAGGGGAAAAGATATAAGGGTTTTAATATAAGGGTTTATTTTCAAAAATGCAGAGAAACCATATCACTTAAGACAGTTAATGAAAATGACACCGATAACGCTAAAAAAATCAAGGCCGTACGCAGGAGGCTAGACCAGGGGGTATGGACCCCCCCCAAATTTAAAATTTTGTTAACAAACTAATAATGATGGTGTCTTTTTGTGAAAAATCAGCCTTTTTCATTCACTTCATTATTATTAAAAAATCAGCCTTTTTCAGTCAAGGAAGGGGGTCATACCTTCGAACTCTGAGAAATCCAAAATTAGACGGTCAGAGATAGACAACACAATAAAATAAATCTAACGTACATTTAAACCAGATTTTAGAATCTCTTTCAAATTCCAAGAAAGTATCACCTACAAAATGAATACAAACGATAATTTTTCTGGTAACCAATGATACGTTTCACACTATTTCTTGCAGAATTCTTATTGGAGGGTTGATGTTGTCCGTCATCATTAGAGGAGAGTAGGGTGTTATGGAATACCCCATGTACATTTCTAACTGCAACTTTAAATGATTTTTAAATAAAATACCCGAATCATCATGACTACATACTATAACTAATTCACTTGGAAAGAAAAACACTAATTATTTTGTCGTTTTATAAAGAAACTATTTTTTTAAGTCACGAATGGAGGTTGATATGAAATAATCGGGCAATACGGAATAGTTGGTTTAATAAAATTCAATGAAATGCAATATTACGGCCAGTTGTGTACTCGGGGGAGATCTAGTTCGAGGGAATTGGACTGCCCTCAAGGGTGGAGTTCTAAGGGGTTCTAACCCTATTTACGGCAATTTTCGGTGAAAACCACGGGAAAATTCAAATGGCTAGGTCGCCTTACGCGATCTGAGTTTGAACCCAGGCGCCTTCCGCCTCCCAGTTGAGAGCGTAAAGGCCCTGGGCCGCAATAGATGGTTTAAATCGTTGAAAAACTAATTATACTTCATAAAATAGTTAATTTTTAACTACAAAACCATATTTTTATGTTCAAGTCTATTTACAAAAGTCGCAGACATCATCTTCCTTCTCTGCTCCGGTACTGAGCGCACAAAGAACAGCTGAAGCATAGAATCCAAATTTCAGCTCTTTGATCCTCGGATAATTTTCAGCATCTTCATTTTCCGGTTCTTCAGTGGATGGCATGAAATCCATTACAATGGTACATAGTATTCCATATTAACCGACACGCCATCTGAGAAAATGAACTTTTAAATGGGTGAGTCAGACACTGTCAGCCGAAAAGCAACCACAGTACAACAAACTACAATTCTTTTAGTGTACATTATGCGTAACATTCATGATTCCAATCACGTGTATTAAAATGCTTGAAAATTTACCCGCAAAAACTCTTGAAAATCACATAACAGGCTTTGTTCTTCAGCGAGTAGTAGGACAAAAACAAGCGGTCAATTCTGACTGCATTATAACACGGAATCCAATGTTATAACAGCAACTAACGGAGCCGAAAACTCAGTTGTTCCACATTTCCCGACTATTCCATAACAACCTTTTCTTCTCTATCAGCCGTTGGGCGTACGGGAGATAAAATTTAAAATAAAATTAGCCCCTCCCCCTCAGAAAAAAACACGTTATTTGAAGGGTAACATGTCAGTTAAACGAAATATCAAAATTTACAGTGCAGTCGACTCCGGTTATAGTGAACGTCTGGGGACCGGCAAATTTCGCTCACTATAAGTGTAGTGTCCACCGTATGAGCAACGAATACATTGTATACATAAGTAAAAAATAGTGTTTTATACCAGCACTGTGTGAATTTTTGTGTAAATCAAACCTAATTAATCGTATTTATGTCTTATTACTCCTAAGCAGTGGTAATCCTTAACCTGTGCTAATTTCACCGGGAATGGAAAATGCAATCGGCGATAGGTCCGTTTTTGTTCACCATGAAATGTACCCTACTTTTTTTTAAGTGCTTAGTACCCGAAAAATGTCATTGATTCTAACCGAATAAGAATTTAACTCCCCCTTTTTCAGACGTTTAGGGATAGCAAGCGTGAATACAATTAGGAGGGGCACAGTTTGACGAATTAGATTGAAGCGCTTATGGTTTTTTTCTTTCTGGTCAAGAATGAGAATGAAAAAGTCTCATATTTCTTTTAAAACTTTTCATGGCTACCTTCTTTATTGGGGAAGTGTGGGTTTCACGGGCTTTCATGCAGGGTGGAAAAGATGAGCTTTTCTTTCAAGCACTGGGGGTATCGGACAAAAGCAGTACGGGGAGGAATATACCGCAAGACTTGGGCTATTTTGCAAAGGAATTGAAGAGCTAAAGATTAGTAAGAATCGCTGAAATGAATAAATTCCTGTTTCGCAGTGGTCAAGAGTTCTAAAAGCCCTTTCTCTAGTGCGCCATTGTTTCCCCCTCCTCCCGCCATGTTAGCCCACAGACCTCATCCTAGCCACTGACAATTCCCCTGTATTTCGGAATAGATGGTTGATAATCTTTTTGTATATTTATCGAATGAAATATAGACAACCTTTCAGAATGTAGACATCGAAAAACTTCATCTCTGCCATTTCCAGAATTTTCGAAGTTCAGTTTATAGGTTCACTATATAACCGATGTCATGTTCACTAAAACCGAAAAATGCTATGCACATTTCTAATGTAAGTGAATCGGGACTAACGATTTGCGTTCACTATAGCCGAAAGTTCCCTATATAAGGAATCACTATAACCGGAGTTGACTGCAGTTTGATTTTGACGTAAAATTTTGGGTCACCCAATCTATCAGAGGATCAACCATGTTTATGGGAGTGTTCCCCTCTTCCCAAAGTTAGAATAATAGCAAATTCCCAAAGTTAGAATAAAGGCAAAAATCTTTTAAGAAGTAAGAATCGTCGTCACAAATTTTGACCTAACAACCTAACTAAAAAAAAAAAAAAAAAAAAAAAACCCGGTTGTTTTGTCTGCGTTTGGACTGCCACTTTTGAGTAACTCGAGAATAACTCAACACATTCACGATGCCGGACTTGAGCTAATCGAGGAGTTAAACAAGGTGTTCACGCTTCTAGGCTGAGTAACTCGAGTATTATTTTTACTGGAACTCCCTAAGGATTTTCTTTGAGAAGTTGAAGAGATAGATAACGTGATTTTTGCATGTTGTATTCGTTCGCTCCCATTCGCTCAGCTGTGTAGTAAATACCTGCCGCCATGTTTTTTTTCGTATTAACTGTCATACTGTCTACGATGTCAATCTCTTCCAGTAGCTCGAATTTTACTTGGGATTTACTCGATAATTACTCAAAAGTGGCAGTCTGAACACGCCCTATAAGATGTCACTTTAAACGAGGTCACTACAACCGAGTTCAACTGTCTTTTTAGCCCAGCTTAAACTAAAACCTTGGGTGCGTACTTCGTCTTATTTTCTGCAGAAATCTCCAACATGACGCAAGACTGACGTCGATATCACTTGAAATAATGAGATGAAAACAACTAATCACGTGATCAGGTTTAGCCATGACATAGTTGATTACTGCAATGTCATGGGGTACGTTTTCAGGAAATTAATTCTTCAGACAAGTGAGATCGACGTTATTTTGATGTCACGACTTATTTTTAGAAATTCAGTTAAGTCAAACGGCTGTGCGCAAAAATTACGGGTTAGGATAAGTAGAATCGCAAATTCTCAGATTCAGAATGGCTGAAATTAGCCTTGTTTGACACAAATATCCTCATAGAAACGGATTTCTAAGTTTGGCGCAGATCATGGTCAACTCTCAAACGGATATGCGATAAAGCGCCAAGATGGTTATCAAGAAAAATCAAATTTCTCTTCTTAAGTAATCGTAGTTTTACCTCCGTCGATGGCGTAGCTTTGCACCATCTGCAATACATTCTGCCAAAAAGTCACCCAATAGTGACAGTCCCATTTTCTCCGATAGATCCAATTTTGCACATTTTTGGACATACATTCGTATGATCCTCCGCTTGTGAGAAATTTTGAGATTCCACACTCATAACATTCCAGTGGAAAATCGCCATAAAATAAAGAATGGGCTCACCGAACCTTCAATTTCGCCAACAGCAATAAAATAGTTACGTTTCCATTCTTGAATATCAAATTCTTTTCTTCCGGTGGCAACTATTATTCCAGAAGTTAGACATCGACTGTGTGGTTTAATCTACGCTGTTGGATTCATTAAACGCAAATTAGCTCTGATACTTGTCAATTATCTAAAACTGCTATTTTTATGGCGTTCTTTAAGTGCTTTGGCAAAATGTAAGTAATAAACTTCCTTCTACATTCCTTTTATTGGGCGTTTTGTTTTATACCAAACTGTATCGATAAAAAACGATGTGTTGAAATGATATCGGCAATAAATTTATTTCTATTGATATTTCTACTTATCCAGAATATCGGATTTTTATGCTTTAAAACTTTTATAGTTTTCTTTCGTTTTCCAATCTAAGTATTTACCAAAAGGTCTCTCTGTAATCATTCAATTGAGCTGAAACATATTCCCCAATCTTGAAGAAGGTTGTCGTAATGTTGTTAACTGCATCAACTATATCGTAACTATATCGTAAATGCGTCAACTATATCGTAAGCAATAAAGCATTACCAAAAAGTTATCTATCCCCAAAATTTTCCGTTTTCGTCACATATTAGCATTTTGAAGTATGAATAAATGAACTTTGAATTGTTATTTTTTTAAGTCCATCGCGTAATTTGGCATGAATTCTAAAACTTGCCGCCAAACAAAATCGTCCAACTAGCTACCGTACTATGTTTTGTGATATTCTTCTACGCATCGGGTAAAAATTAATGAATTTTCCTGTTTATCCTTTACTCGGATTTATATATAATTCTAAAAATCTTCTTGTATCGGGATACATATTCAGTAAACAAGAAAACAGATACGTTATAAACGTGCATGATTGTTCCTCTTTATGGAATCTAGCCAAAATACGGCTTCTTTTAAATGGCATTTTTAAAATTATGCACTTTAAATTTCTAGGAGTTTTTACTAGCATAAAGTTTCGTTTATCCTAGAAATTTGGTGATTTTTTTTTATCCTCCATTAGTATTTCAAATCTTCGTGCAGACCTGTGGTATATCTGTTCTGCTAATACAACTATATGATAGTAATAGTGATACAAGCTAATAGTGCAACTTACTACCGATTTCAATGTTGGCGAGAAATTCAGTGTGTGGTGACAACCACGTATGTTTCAGCTTAAGACAATTCTCATTGAAGTTTGTGTAGTTTGCTTGATTGTGGGAACGCTACACTAGGATGATCTGCCAAGGATGGGAGGGTGCCTTGGTAGGAGGACTTTCTAAGGAGTTGTAACACGTATTCACGTTACATCTGTAGAAAACCTACCAAAACTACAGACCGTTACATCGATAGCCTTTGCGCTGGGACCCGAACCCGGGATCCGATTCTCAATGAAAGTTTGCGATTACTATAACTGGCAAGTGTAAAGATCTTGGAATGCTTTCATTTAATAAATATTCATTTACTTACTATGGATTACAATATACTTTAATTACTTGTATGTATGGCCGGTAAATACACAAGTACAGAGAAGAGGCAAACATTTCAAAGTCTATTTAAGATAGGAAATCCCTGTGTTAAGGAGTATATAAGTTTAGTATGGGTTTGATCTTAGTAAACAACAAGTTCATAATGCATTCTAAATATGCACAGCAATTATCTGCCAACTTTTGGTGACTTGTACATTTTCGTTGATTTTTATTTTAGAAACAATTTATGTATGTTAACCCCCAAAGGTGCTCTAGTTGGGAATTTTGGTCTTCTGGTATTCATAACACAACTTAGAAACAGCTGTAGCATGTGCCAACACATAACAACTTTCGAATTTTTTTCCCCCTGTTCAAAATTCTGCATTTCATGCAACTATTAATGCTTTAGTTGTAAGCTATCAAACGATTTTCGAACATAAATTGACTATTTGTGTCAGGGATTTGAAAAATTTTAGTCTTTTTGCAAGTATTACTACAAACAGTGATAAAATGTAGCAGAGACAAATATTTTAATTTAATACTGTGTGTAGTACGTCTTGTAAAGAAACGAATCGAATACTTACAAATTTCTGCCAGTGAAACACAGATCTCAGGACATTAATTTGCAAAAGTTGGCCTATTGGTCCCCCACAAGTACTTCCTTTCGCCAAGAGGTAGCCTACACTAAAGGATGTCGATAACGGGAACCAAAAGAGGTATTTTTGAAGGCTGAGGGCAGTTATATTGCCTTTTAATGAGCTAAATGGAGCTTTTCAGGAATAGTGGTGGATAGATGAAATTTCTTTCGAGATTGCACTTAACTAGATTCACCAGTGTGATGAAAGATTATGACCCACACCCCTGTAGAACAGCCTAATTCGAAAACTGTAGAAATGTTCCTCGCTTTTTTACGGCTTTGGATCTGTAGTTTTCTAGCAACCTTTGGGCTCTTTACCCGTTGGATTTACTGTTTCACTTCTATTTTATTGCAGGACATGGCTCACAAAGCCATTGAATGACTGAATATCTCATACTTCTTTTTTCTTTTTTCTTGCAGGAAGAAGACCCTTGGTCGCCGGGGGGTCGCCATTGCTCACAGCTGTTGAGGAGGTGGGGGTCGTTGATGAGGAGGGTGGTAATGTAGTGTCAGAAGTTGAGGAGATGCGGGTCGTTGATGAGGAGGGTATCGGTGTTGTGCCAGAAGTTGTGGAGGTCGTTGAGCGTGAAGTAGGCGTTTTGTTGGGAGTTCTAGTGGATAGGATCGTGGCCCGGGAAGTTGAGGAGGTGTGGGGGGCGGCTGCCTCGGATGAGGGTGCAGGATCGTGGGCCGTCTGGGACGGTGTTAGTGAGGGATCGGGCTCGGACGCATGGGGCGCTACAGGTGTTGGTGGGGATGGATTTTTGGAGCAGGAGGTTGGCGAGTTGTTGGAGAGTCTCGTAGACACGGTTGTTGCTCAGGAGGAGCAGGAGGTGTGGGGATGTGTTTTGGATGAGGGGGTTCTCCGTGAGGCTGGTGTCGCTGAGGAGGGTGTGGGCTCGCGGGTCGTCGGGAAGGAGGCGAGGAAGGAGGGTAAGGGTCGTTGCCGGATCGGCCGCTGGATTAGGAATCTTTTCCGTCGCAGGAAGGTTCCTCGCACCGTCTCTGTGCTCTGTTTCACAGAGGACGAGTTTTATATAGTTTATTAGGATTGAGGGGGGAAGGGGGAGGGAATGAATTTGGGTTAGGGGTTCTGGATAGAGTTGGGGGTTGGGGGATTTCGGGACAAGTTAAGATTTAGTAATTTAGCCCAATGTGTGCTGTTTCGGTGATTGAGATATGTCAGAACTTTAATTTAGAAAGGGAGTTCTACTAACAGAAATTGTAACTAATGGTGTTTTTGCTTCAAGCAAAGTTCCAGCACCATGTGCTAATTGCTTGAGATAAATAAGTCATCTTTCACTTTTATAAAAGTTTCAGTGAATTTGGGATAGAGATTTTTTCTAGGAATGGCGATGTGCAGAAAGGTGGATGAAATAAGTCTGTTTTGTCTCAAAATAGTTGAAATTACACGTTAATAGTGGACTTTAATTCACAGTGCTAGATAGCTTTGATAATGAAATCCTTTCAAGGAATGATTGGTATATGAAGGCAGGGGTTTTAGTTTTAAGGCTTATATTTGAATGTAGGATAATTGGCCCCAAAAGGTTCTAGATTTAAGAGGTCTCCCTACCTTTTGGACTACGAAAAAGTTGGGATTTCCCCCCCTTTTTCGGTTATATTTATCTCATATTGTGATAATGCCAGACAAACAATTTTTATTTACTATAATAAATCAAACATTGCATTTTCTAAAACTAATTTTAATGTTATGAAATATTATTATTATTATTTTTTAAATAAATAAATCATTTAGGAAGTTTTTCGCAAATCATATTTTTCGAGCTTTCTTGTGCGCAAGATTTAGAAAAAAGTTTTGTTCAAAATAAGTACTTATTTGTTCAAAATATTTTAAAATCATAAGTAATGTTCCAAAACTTAATCAAACCTAAAAAAATACACAAAAGTCACAATTTTCTATTTTTAACTGTATCATATTCCACAATTTTTTCTATATTTCAATATGATTATCTCTATAAGTAAAAAACTTTCTGAAATAATACAAATTTAGGTTCAGTTTGCTGACAATATAATATATAACTTATGACAAAAGTTTTATAGGAAAATATTAAATAGATTTTTTTTAATATATATATATAGATATAATGCGCGCAATACTGAAATTTCACATTTTGAGAAAAATGAGATTAAGCACATTATATGTTCTAAAAACTATTATTGTTAGATTTATTCTGCAAAAATTGAAAGCGATTCAAAAAGCGATGCAGCAGAAAAAATCGGATTCAACGACACAGAGCAGATCATATCGTACAGCGTTATAAATATAAACAAAACATAGCTGTTCTGGAATGTCCTTTTAAATTCTGTTTGCAGGATCAGATGCTTGCACGTTTTTGACGATATCTCGGATAATTGCAGGAATTTTTAATTCCGGTTTCTTTTAAAATACTCAGAATAGCGTGAGAAATAACATATTTTTTCAAAACATCCAAAATTTGATGTTTTAAAGGTAGGGAGACCCCTTAAGGATATTATTTCGAGCTAAGGTTCTAAGGCAGTAAGGTAGTAAGGTGATAGCAATAAAGATTACGTTTGACGGTAGTTACATTAGGCAAAAAGAAGTGATAGTAATTGGGTTGAGAGGGTAGGGTACCTCGTACTGCTTTAGGCTCTGTAAATGGAGCATGATTAGCTCTATGTTTCAGGCTGAGGTGATTGGTAAATTCGTTTACTTAAGGATTAAGCTATCATTTTACTCTAGGGCGGCTAATTAAATAGAAATTAAGATTCGATAGGATAAATTTAGGATTGTGACGGATAAAATTAATGGGGATTAGGGGTAATGATATATTTACAATTGCAGGAAGTCAGTTTGGGGGGTATGTGTGTAGTACAAACCGTAGGTTTTTGGCGATCGTAGTTTGCTGCAAATTTGGTTTGGTGTAACTGAAGCTTAAGGTTTGTAGTTTTTCATTAATGCTAGAGTAAGCAGTATTAATGGAGGGGGCGGGTTACTAATGTTAAATTTAGGACTGCGGGAAATTAGCTTGACTGGATTCATTATAATTTAGGAACTAGTGGTTTTTAGGTTGATGGTAGGTCGTTGCAAGTTGGGGGGGGGATAGATGTTAGAATAGTGAGTGACTGGCACCTTCAGAAGGCTGGAAAAAGTCTTCTTCATTTTGCTGGAGAAAGGTATATTTTTATTTATTTTGGGTAAATGTTCCTGTCATACCATGTTTGACAGGAACCGATTTTGGCCACTATCAAAATTATTTCTAAATTCTTTCCAAAGTATTTTGTTTGGCTGAAGATATATTATGCTTTTAAATTTTAATTAGTATAATTTATGATTCTTCTTTTATATATTATTATATTCTTTTATTATTATGTATTCTTGTATATTGTATTATTATATATTGTATTATTATATATTATGATTACTGCAATGGAACTGAGAGGAATCCAGCTTGCAGAGTTTCAGAGATTGATACAGTAAAATATGATACGAAAGGAACATTTTCGATAAAAGACGTTTTCAGCAACAAAGGATAAACGTGTTTGTAAGCAAAATTAAAAATTTAATTTTTTAAGGGTTTTACACCAGTTATTTAAACGATATATAGTTCAAAAAATCAATTGAAAATAGTCAGAAGTGCGCCATTTTTATTATTAGAATATTTTAATTTTTGTTCGATCTCAAAGATCATGGCTAGGTCAATAAAATAACAATTTTAATTCTAGTTCCATTTGCAAGCTAGAATCGTCCCAGTTTCATTTTACTGTGAAATGGATTTCCTCTTTTTCTGTAAATATCAAAATTTTAATTTTCGTATAAAATGGATTCCTGCCTTTTCTGTAAATATCAAAATTTTAATTTGGATTAAGGAATCCAAACACTGTATAACTAAAACTTTTGGCTTTTAATCTAAATTTTACATTCAATACAATAGTTGTTCCAATAGTTTGTTTCGCAATAGTGGATTCAATAGTTTGTAATAATAAATGCAATAGTTTTGACAATAGTTTGTAATAGCTGATATAATAGTTATTTCAATAGTACAATAGTTTTCTGTATGCCCGCTGCATGTCCACGTCGTCTTCGATTGCCCTGTTAAACTCGCTGGCAATAGCTCAGCATTTCGCAATAGCTCGACATGACTTAGCAATAGGTAGGCGCAATCAACAACCCTCGCGCAATAGTTTGACAATAGTAAACCAATAGGGACTTACTGTTCGGAAGTACACACAGTAGTGCTAGGCAAAGGTGGTGGGTTCTTGTGAGGTGGCTCTTCCCATGGTGTCTGCTCAGTGTGTCAAACTGGTGCCCTGCTTCTGTAGTGCTCTGCTTGTTCCTGCGATAGACGTATGGCTGCTTTCCGTCCCTGCTTCTCCTGGTGGGTCAGACCTTTCAGACCTAATGAATACAGCTGGAGATTATCGAGGATTGGCTTGATCTAGGGAGTTTTCGATAAAGGCATTAATCTTGCAATGATAGATTAGGCCTAATTCCAAATTCTAACTTAAATGAAGGAGTCAGTCCTATGAAAGGGCCTTTTGCTTTCAGTCTTTTGTCCCATCGTTGTTCCTAGAGTGTTCACTATATGTCATCCACGGTGCGTTCCCATTCAGTATAGTCCAGAGTTAGGTAAAGAGGTGTGGGGGGGGGGTCATGTTCTCGAGGTGTTATCCGCATACCATCGCCCGAAAATTAAACTTTCCATTCTTCCAGGTAAAAGGTGGTTTAATGGGAGTACTGGTAAAACACGCTTCAATCGGAAGTCACTGGCTGACCAGTGAGTCCGATTCTGAATTGCGCCCAGTGTCCTTTCTGATGTAATAAAAGTTATTCAGCAATAAAGAGTAGTCTATGCCTTCGTCTCAGTTATTTTTTTCCTGGAGTATTGAATGCTTTTCTTGATCATACAAAGTGTATTATATATGTCGTTCCACTTAGCAACATTTTTCTGGGTGTAAAGGAGAGGGATTGAATTTAAAAGAAAAAGTGTCGATAACAATTGTGATTTTAAATGGGTGTGGCACATTATTCCTGTGTTAATTTATTACTGTAATAGAAAATGTATTCCTCTAGCTTCGATTGCATGTGTAGAATTTATATTATTTATTTATTGTACCATCACGTAACACTCACGCAATAAATATTTTAGATTCACTGCTGTTTCTTTAATATTAAGTAACACCATAGCACTGCTGTACATATTCACTGCTGTTTCTTAACAAGAACAAATCAAAAAGAGATCGGTTAAAAATAAACATAGATGTTTTTAAAAGCATCTTTCGATCACCCTTGATTTTTAGATTACTGTAGGAGTGGAATGAGGAAGTTTAAAAAAGTCTCAATTAAAAAAGTTTTTAATACATAAATTCGCTAACACCTGTTTTGGAAAGAATAAAATGCAACTGTAGGACGAGTCATAAGTCTTTACGCAAATGGATTATTATTATATCATTAATATTTTCCATTTTCTTGAAGATAAACCAGGTTAGCACGGTCCCCGCTTTCAATGCTTCTCTGGAGACTTAAGACACACCCTGTTTATTGAAAGTAAAGTAAACGTGCACTTAGTCGATTAGGCAACATTCACAGTATGTTGAGGGTATACAAATTACGGAGTGATCTAACAACGTATTCATTGGTTCTTGAAACAACTGATTTACAGGGTTGACTAAGAGAGAAAAATAAGAATTGCTGTTAGACAGAAACTTTCAGTTAAATTGAAAGGAGAGGAAAAGGGCCAGGTGTAGGGGTGGAGGAGTCTGGCACAAATAACCTTCTTATACATCCAAAACTCTTGAATTTCGTCAAAATTCTATCTTTTGATCATCACTGATTTTCAGATTATCCTTGGGGTGGAATGATAATGATAAAAAATATCATAGTCAAAAAGTCTTTGAAAAGCGATAAGCCAATATCTCTTTTTACGAAATAACAAAATGACAGGGTGACGCATAAGTCTTCATACAGATGGACACATTTCTTTCACGTTTTCAGGAAAGTGAACCAGTTTTACCATAGCCACTGTTTTCACTCACTTGTATGGAGACTTATGACGCAAACATATTTGTGGTACGATGGGGGTGGGGGGTGTTTAAATTAGGGAGTGGTCTAACTACGTGGTCATTGATTCTTCAAATATTTAACTTAATTTCGTGACCGAAAAATAATACGTGAACAAAAACTTTCTACTAAGTTGAAAGGAGAGGAAAAGGCCCAGGTGTAGGGGTGGAGGAGCCTGGCATAAATATCGTTTAAATAAATCTACAATTCCTAAAGGTCGTTAAAATCCTGTCACTTTTTTCCTTTAGTGGCATAAATAAGAGATATCCACATTACACTACATAGCAATATGTTAACAACGGGAATCTATTAAATAAAAAATTGAGTCTCAAAAAACAGTTATTAACAATCTAAACTTAATTATAATTGATTTCACTGCTGATGGAGTCAGTCCTATGAAAGGCCCTTTTACTTTTAGTCTTTTGTCGCATCGTTGTTCCGAGAGTGTTCACGATTTGTCATCTTCTGTGCGTTCCCATTCAGTATAGTCCAGAGTTGGGTAAAGAGGTGCGGGTGGGGGTTCATGTTCTCGAGGTGTTATCGGCATACCATCGGCCGAAAATTAAACTTTCCATTCTTCCAGGTAAAAGGTGGTATAGTAATGGGAGTACTGGTGAAACACGCTTCCATCGGAAGTCACTGGCTGACCAGTGAGTCCGATTCTGAATTGCGCCCAGTGTCCTTTCTGATGTAATAAACGTAGAGAAACGTAAAGAGTAGTCTATGCCTTCGTCTCAGTTATTTTTTTTCCTGGAGTATTAAATGTGTTGCTTGATCATACAAAGTGTATTACATGTCGTTCCACTTAACAATATTTTTGTGGGTGTAAAGGAGAGGGATTGAATTTTAAAGAAAAAGTGTCGATTACAATTGATTTTAAATGGGTGTGGCACATTATTCCGGTGTTCATTTATTACAGTAATAGAAAATGTGTTCCTTTAGCTTCGATTGTGTGGGTAGACTTTATTTTATTTGTTTGTTGTACACTCACGTAACTCGTCACGCGATAAACATTTTAGATTCACTGCTGTTTCTTTAATACTAGTTAGATAACACAAAAGCAAAGCAAAAAGGGATCGGTTGAAAATAAACAGATATTTTCTAAAGCCTCTTTTGATCAGCGTCTATTTTTAGATTACTGTAGGTGTGGAATGAGGACTTTTAAAAAAGCCTCAATTAAAAAGTTTTTAATACATAACTTCGCTAACATCTGCTTTGGAAAGAATAAATTGTAACTGCAGGATGAGTCATGAGTCTTTATGCAAATGGATTATTATTATCATTAATATTTTTCGTTTTCATGAAGATAAACCAGGTTAGGACGGTCCCCGCTTTCAGTGTTTGTCTGGAGACTTATTGCACACCCTGTGCATTGAAAATAAGGTAAATGTGCACTTAGTCGATGAAGAAACATTCATAGTATATTAGGGGTTGGGGGCATACAAATTAGGGAGTGATCTAACTGCGTATTTATTTGAAAAAACACTCAAAATACTGGTGTTAAACGATAAAGTAAATAAAAAACTTTGTAAAAAACACACATAAGATGTAACAGGTAAGTAGACCTACTTACCTGTTACATCTTATGTGTGTTTTTTACAAAGTTTTTTATTTACTTTGCGTATTTATTGGTTCTTAAAACAACTGATTTACAGGGTTGACTAAGAGAAAAAAATTAAGAATTATTGCTAGACAGAATATTTCAGTTAAATCTGAAAGGAGAGGAAAAGGGCCAGGTGTAGGGGTGGAGGAGCCTGGCACAAATAATTTTTTAATACATCCAAAATTCCTGTCACTTTTTCTGTTAGTGGTATAAATAAAAGATCTCCACATCACACCAACCAACAACGGGGTCTATTAAATAAAAAAATGAGGGGGCTATCAATAAGCAGTTATTAACAAATAATAATTTTACCTAATTAATTAGTAGAAACAATCCACATTTTTTATAATGGACTTCACTGCTGATGGATGATGAGTTTCTATTCCGAAACTGTTCGTCATTTTTAATCAGGGTACGGTTTCAGATATGAGATAAAATTGTTCGAGAAAAGGGTGCGGGGGGGGGTGAAATCTTATTTCCAGCACATCGAAATCTAGAATTCGTTAACCACATACAAAGTACAAATTTAAGGAAAAAATATGAAATAAGATTTAGAGGCGAAATTCACAGCTAATGCTCGTTTTAATTAATGTAAGATAAAGTTTGAAAATTTCATTTTTACGAGGAATTTATGCAAGCTAATGTTCGAGTGAAAAAACATATTTGGCACATTTTTGATCATATTTTATCTCATCCAATTTGGAGAAGACTTCTTTAAAGAGTACTTCGCCTGATTTGCACAGAACTTCAGCACGAATGCATTTATTTTGATGATTTTTTAAAAATATTTTAATTTGAAGGAGTGAACAACTTAACTGCTAGGATGTTTTTTGATCTCAGGACATTAGAAACGTTTTCATTTAATAAACAAAACGCAAATAGATGGCACTCTTGCCTCTGACGCGGATTTTAGGCTCACCATACCATCAGCATAGATCGCATGTAAAAAGAGTTTAATCCCAACGAAAGAGCTGGCCAAAACTTGTTTCTTCGTATTTTTGAGTACATGAAGAGAATTTTGAAAGAGAATGTACTTAAATTGAAATATCTGAATATCAAAAACCACAACAGGGCTGTCCTCTTACCTTTTCATGTTGAAAATCCCCCTTTTTTTTCTTCAAATAAACAGCTCAATTAGGTTTTAAATCCGCAAACTAAATTGCTTCTCTGACGATTCTCAGCTCATTGATGGCCCATCTTTGAAATTGGTACATTTTGTAGCCATTCAAACATTCTCATTCGATTTGGAAGTACTTACAAACTTTACTCTTCCAAATGCACACTCGCGTATTTCAGAAAATGACGGTACATTTACATGCTGTTAGAGATTGGTGATTGTGGCCAGCTCTTCCTGTTGACAGGGGGGAGGGGGGGCGATCCCCTCCGAACGAGGTCCCACCTTATCGCGGTGGAGGGGTTTGATAGCCTCCACCCTGCCTGGACGGCCAGTGGTTCCCTTGCTTTGGCATCCCAGTTTGGTTGAATCATGCTCGCTGCAGAGGTAAGGATAGGAGTTCTTGCTCATTAGAAGCAGAACAGTCCAAAGATGCCATGTTAGTTAGATACATAAGACTGCATTTGAGAACGAAGACAGATACTGAGGGGTCAGGGTGGAGGCTAAACCAAGAGGGCCTCAACAAGGACTTACTACTTACCGAACGCGTACCATGAAAAAATTCGTTGAGATTTTGATACGTCGACACGTTTTGTGGTCTTCCGTGAATTCATTTGTGCTACTTTTACGGCGATGTATTTATGCATGCATGTGTGTCCTGAAAAATGTTATCGGTGCCATAAAATTATGTGCCTTTTCTGACGTAACTTCGTAACTTATTGTATATGTTCTTGATTCATATCTAAGGAACAAAAGCCTAGGTCGGTGCTTTTTGGTACACCCTGTATAGAAGGATCGGGGAAGAGTGACAGAAGTAAAACGACACCACTCTTTCGTCCGTGTGCGTTCTTCAAAATCCGCCACACTGGTTTGCAGATGTTGATTGCTCAAAGAGGAGAAAATCTTTGAAGCGTGTACAGAAATGGATGCGCTTCCAGACTTGAAAATTCACATTTTCCCCAATCTCGCCAACCTCTTGGTGTAAAGAGCGTGTTACAACTGCAGGGGTCTGAATGAACGGGGGTCCGCTGGTCTCAGACCACAAAATTGTACAACGGATCAGCAGAATACTAAGTTTAGATGCTCCGTATAAAGCGTTATGGGTCCGTAAGACCATCCAAAGTTAGTATTTCAAAGGTCCTTTGCGTTTTTTGTGGTCTGGGAACCTACGAACCACAGTTAATTCTGAGATAAAGTCCACCCAAAATTAGTATTTCGCTGGTCCGTAGTATTTTTTGTGGTCTGGGACCAGCGGACCACCATTAATTTGAAGAGACGGTCCACCTAAATTTAGTATTCTGCTGGTCCGTTGTTTATTTTTGTAGTCTGGAAGCAGCGGACCACCGTTCATTCTGAGATAAGGTCCACCCAAAATTAGTATTTCACTGGTCCGTAGTATATTTTTGTGGTCTGGGACCAGCAGACCACCATTAATTTGAAGAGACGGACCACCTAAATTTAGTATTCTGCTGGTCCGTTGTTTATTTTTGTAGTCTGGAAGCAGCGGACCACCGTTCATTCTGAGATACGGATCATCCAAAATCAGTATTCTGCTGGTCTGTTGTTTGTTTTTGTGGTCTGGGACCAGCGGACCACCGTTCATTTCGAGTCCTGCAACTGACACTTTCCAGTCACGATTCGCACAGCCATTCCACAGAGAGAAACGCGATCTTACCTCTCTGTAGCCTTATAAAATGTTGGGAAGGATCTGTATAAGTACCGAGGTCAGCAGAACCGCAATGGGAGGGTTACAAACGGGGCACGTGCCCCGTGTATTTCTAAAAGAAAATCATGCAACTTTAGCACATAAATACAAATGAACTCACTATGCCAGGGGTTTGAAAAATTCACAGAGGTTTTTTACAGATGCCGAATTATACAGTGGATAAACGTTTATCACTTACGAAACTTGGAATTTTGTAAAAGGCGCCTTTGTTTCATTGATTCCAGTGTGTCGTGACCTTATGAAGAGTCATTCTAAATGTTTCTCAAGAGTCTCTGCTGCGAGGAGTTCTTTACTTTAAGAACAAGTACCATGTAAGGAAAATAGTGTCATTATGAAAAAAAAATTTAACTTCGAGAGATTTTGATGTATTGATACGTTTTGAGGTCTTCTAAATTCATACATGCTATTTTTACAAGATGTGTGAAAAAAAGATTATTTTTTTTTTGGCATTATGGCCTACGGAAAGAAATTCTTAAAAGTGTGCTATCGTCTAATCGGTGCATTCGACTAAGCGAAAATGAAGTATGCATATAATAGGGTCCCAGACACAGGATCTGCATAGTTTTGTTGTGCATGTAGATCCAATAGGTTGCTCACAGGGTGGCATTAAATAATTCTTATACATTACGGGTATGAACGCAAATCATTTAAAATGAGTTAGCATCTAAAGGGTGTATTCGAATTACTTCAAATTGGGTACTTGTATTATAGAGTCAGCATTACACAACTAGACTTTGTTGTGTATAGGTCTTACAGTACTTTTACAGGTGAATGTTCTTTTACATTATGCCTATGGACGTCCATTCCTGAAAGTGCGCTAGTGTCTGTACGGTGCATTCGATCGAGCTCAAATTGGGTGTGTATAATATAGGTCACGGTCTCGTGATCTGCATAGATTTTGGAATGTGCAGATCGGATCGTTTGTTCGCAGACTTTCAAAAAGTAATTCCTATACGTTACGGCTAAAGTCTAAATCTCACACATGGCCAACCTCCGGATCACTGGCCGGATGTGGGCCTCCACGGCTTTCGATCCGGCCCGTGAACATGTCAAACCCCGAATAAAACCCATAAATAACTCGAATTCCTATATAAATCTCAATTGTACGCCCCGCCACTTCGCTAACATCCTACAGTCTGGCCGGTAACCTTCCAAAGGTTTCCAATGCCCATACCTGATCTAAAGGGTGCAGTCGAATGACATCCAATTGGGTACGTATATTATAGGTCACTGTCTTACATACTGCATAAATTTTAGCGAGTGTACAGCTTGCAATGTTTTGAAAGGCTATAAAAAGGTATTCTTATAGACTGCGGCGTATACTTTCAAATCATTTTAACCCTCTCGTCACCGAATTATGAAAAATCAGAAAAAAAATCGGTCTAGCATTGAATGCATCTGAAATACTATTATAAATCATGCAACACTATTTTTTTCTAATGTCGATTCATATTAGATATTTCTAATAATAATTTCTGCATTTTCGAAGCATTTTGTTACGCTAAAATGAATTTAAAAGGATGCATATATTAGGTAAAGGTTGAGTAATAAGAAAAAAAGCTATACTTACCTTAAAAAGAAAAATAAAACGGTAAAAAAGCAGCGTCCCTATTTTCTTAATTTTTCTCCTGAAGCAATGAAGCGAAAACTGTCAAAAATGACCTAAATGGACTAGTACTGCAATCTAGGCACGATGGATGCATATAGTGAAGAGCCTCCTATACTTTCTACATGAATGAATGATATTGATATCACTGAAAGAAAAAAATACTCAATTCAATTGTTTTCTCTCTCAATATAGCTATTTGAAGTAAGAGCCTCCTATGAGGTTCAGGGTGACGAGAGGGTTCATTGCAATAGTTCTAGAACATTAGATCTGATGCAGTTTCATTCAATTTACTTAAACGCCTGCTAAAGATCAAGTGTACGGAAAGTCGAGTGGAGTCACTCCGGAATTTTTTAATTCGTGGTCGAAGACCGTGAGGCAGACCGCGTTTCTTCGACATGGCCCAATCAGTTTACGGCTCCGTTTAAGTAGGGGCCTTCAAAGAGATTGGTAGGGACGAAATATAAAATGTGTGTCTCGTCTCGCAAGAAAAAGCTGTAAATGTCTGTCTCGTCTATCAAAAAATCGCGCATCCAAACCTAAAGGTTTGGCCCGGGTGACGTGAACTCTAGTGGTTGCACTGCAGACGCCGTTCGTGTTTTCTGCAGATGTAAGTAGGTTAGTGAGCACCGTCGAAAGCGTTTACGGGAATTTGAAAACCGATTTCTGCCAGCACTCTGTACTGTACACGCAGATGTAACACGATGTTCACTCTTTGGAGCACAAGCATCCTTCCCCATCCCTATACAGAACACCCCACTGGATAGACTGCCCGATGCTGAACAAGTGCAACCGTCGCCATCGATCCATTCAACTGCCAACAACAAGGCGGTCGATCCAGTAGTCCATCTGGCGCCTCAGAACTCAAGAAGTTTATCTGGCACAGCCGTCTGCGCGGTCGGACAGCCATATTTTTTTTGCGACCAGCAGTGAAAGCTCCGAAATAAAGTGGCCATCCCTTCGCAACGACCTCGCGCCAAAGAAGGTTTAACCCTTTAACGCGCAGTGGGGGGACTCAACTGGGAACACCCAACTCGGACGTTTTGACTGTTGCCAGTCACGAAGAGTAGATTGGATTTCAATAAAAATAGTGGCGGGTGACAGAGCTCCACGAGAATCCTTTACTTTTTTAGCACGTCATTTCCCCTTAAAAAAACTGTCACGATTATTTTGAACAGCACTGACATCTGCTGAAAAATGGAAGAATGCGAGAACGGCTGGATAGATGGCCCCATGCTGAAAAAAGGGGCAGCCGTTGCCATCGCTCGACTGAACGACCAGCAAGAGGGCGGACGATCGAAACGTTCATCGCGTGCCACAGATCGAGAGACCCTTTTATTGACGACAGCTGGCTAAGCGCACAGCCAGCTGTCGTCAAAAAAGGGTCTCTCGATCTGTGGCACGCGATGAACGTCTCGATCGTCCGCCTTCTTGCTGGTCTTTAAGTCGAGTGATGGCAACGGCTGCCCCTTTTTTGAGCATTGGGAAAGGGTTGCGCCTCAAAGGGTTAAAAAGAACGGATTCGATAAATCTTACCTCCTACAGTTTGTTGCAACTGCGAATTTCCTGATTCCACGAGACGCTGTTCATCCAAGGATGGGGTTGTTGTCAAAGCTTCTTAAAGCTGTGCACTTTTCTAGATTTATCTAATCACTAGCCGCCTACGGCGACCAGTTGATTCGCCATCTTAATAAATCTTGTTCGGAGAGAATCCTGTTTCCTCACTGGCTTCCTTGGCACTGAAGTCTCTTAGATTCTGAATGGAATTTCAAATTAAGATGGTTACAAACAGGAGTGGCCCTAGGGTAAGTGTAAGAGACCCCTGCTAACCTATAAAAAGACTACTCCTTTAATGCTCTACTTAGTTTCTAAGTTCGAAAGGACGCCCCTTCGAACCCGGCGCCCCGATGCGATGCTTACCGTGTCGGGCTGGCCCTGGATACAAAAATAAGATGGGGTTCAATGATAAAAACCTATAAAAAGGGTATAAATCATTTTCGTAATACATTAGAAATAGATAGGAAAATGCTGCGCAGGAAAATGCACAATTCGAACTGAGTGAAATTTTCTCAAAAACTTATTCAGGTGTTATTCATAATCGAAGTAACAGACCCTCGAACTCGAACATCAACCATTTTATTTTTCGCCAAATTAAAAAATTGCACATTTTAGTTTCGAAAAATTTCCAAATCCTATTTTTCTTTTGAGTATAAAACATTTCATTCCTGCTCTGATTTCACATGCGCACGATATTTTAATTAGAAGTTAACCTTACAAATAATCTAAGCAAAAAAAAAAAAAAATCGATATTCTTTTATTTTTAGTTCAAGAGTCTGAATCATTTAATAAACTTGCCAAATAGGGCAACCTAGATATGCTTAATCGTCACTCTTTCCAATTCGGGGTTACAATTGCGAAATGGCGAGAGCAAAAATTTGCCTTTTGCGACACGTTTTTATCGATATCTCCAAAAATAATTCGAAGTTCGAAAAAAATCGCTTCGAGGTATGTCGAGACCCGTCCTGGAAAATTTCCACACAAAATTTGGTAGGTCTACGATCACCCGTCGGCGAGCTACGCGAGACACTGACAAACTACCTAACAAACAAACTAACGGACAGTTTACACTCTGTTTTATTTATATAGATTAGATTTAAAGTAGAGTCAAAGTAGAAATCAACCCAAGAAAGACAAGCACGCTCATCGATTAGGATGCACATTCCAAACACTATTTAAAACGGTGAAGCATAGTCGGCGAATAGTTTTAGTAATAGTTTTAGTAGGCGATTTTAAGATCGATGTCGATTCCAAAGATGGGTTTGATGGAACGAGGAAGAAAAATACGGCACATTCATGAAGAATGATACACTTTCCAACTGAATAGCGTAAAGAAGAAAAATAGGGACGATGCATAAATTATGATACTCTTTTAATATATAGCATTTTAGTGCGTATTTGAAATCTGAAAATGTTTCAGATTTCCTTACTTTTTTATCATTATTACTTTCCGAACATGTACCATGTAAGGAAAGTATTGTCATCATGAAAAAATTCGAATTCGAGATTTTGGTGTATTGACACGTTTTGAGGTCTTCTGAATTCATTTATGCTATTTTTACGAGATGTATGTATGTATGTGTGTATGTGTGTGTGTGTGTGTGTGTGTGTGTGTGTGTGTTTGTGTGTGTGTGAGTGAACACGATAGCTCCTGAACAGGGCATGCGATTGAGCTCAAATTGGGTATATATGTTATAAACCACCGTCGCAAGACCGGTGTTGATTTGGGTGTGTATAGGACTTACCGTTTTTCTACAGGGCTACGACCAAGATTTCTTTTACATTATGGCCTATGGAGGAAAATTCTGGAAAGTGCGCTAGCGTTTAAACGGTCCATTCGATTGAGCTCAAATTGGGTATACATGTTATAAACCACCGTCGCAAGACCTGTATTGATTTTGATGTGTATAGGACTTACAGTTTTTCTACAGGGCTACGACCAAGATTTCTTTTACATTATGGCCTATGGGGAGAAATTCTTGAAAGTGAGCTAGCGTTTAAACGGTACATTCGATCGAGCTTCAATTTGGTATATATGTTTGAATGATTCATCGATTAAAATTTATTTAAATGCTTGGTAATCGTAAGTGTTCGGAAAGTCGAGTGGAGTCACTCCAGATTTTTTTTTAAATATAATAATGAATAAATGTAAAATATAGTTGCGTTACTTAATACTGGAGAACGTCGAACTGATTTTGCGAAATGAAGAAAAGAAATATTCTGTGCCTGGTTCAATGTTTTAAGTCTGAAGTAGAAAGTATAACTGTATGGTTAATGAGGTCACAAGATCATTTTCGTGTTTTTCAGTCTTTTAAAAATACATTAGGGTCAATTTTCAGTGTAGACTGGGTAAAGGCATCCATTAAACCTAGCGATTATGAGTTTTCTTCAGTTGTTCCCATTTATAATAAGTGCAGCATTGTGTCCGGTATCGAGGTTATACATTTTTACATTTGCGTAACTTTCAATATATTTTCTCGCTAATATGTATGTATTGGGTTGGCAACAAAGTAATTGCGTTTTTCCGTATGTCAATATTTCGCCTGCCCAAAACTACTGAAGTTCATTAGGCGAAATTTGGCACGTACGTGAGTTCTTCAACATAGGTGTTATATCAGAGAGCATTTTCCAAAATGCGTAATCTTAGGGGGGGGTAAGGGGCCAAAAAGTTCTTTTCACATATCCCGCGTGATCTCAAATAAAAATAGAGATATCCGTGAAATTCTTTCTGTAAAATACAGCAGTCACGAATACCTAAAAATTAATTTCAGGACATTTTTCATAGTGTCCTCTAAGGAGGATAGAAGCGAAAAAAGGGGGAGGGTGGCCCTCTTTTATGGACGAAAAAAAATACTGCCAGTGAAATTCTTTCTTTAAAATGTAACAAATATGAATCGTATGTTCAGGCACAGCTTACCTGTAATTAAAAACTTGTTGAAAACTTATTTGCTTGAATTTTATACCAGAAAACGCAATTACTTTGTTGCCAACCCAATACATACCTCTACCAGTAACTACTTGTGCATTTTGGAACCTTATGCCGCTGCAAAATTCAACCTTTTTGACAAAAGTGGAATATGTATGAACATATACCTATTATCCTGCTGTATAGTTACGCTGATGCCCGACTCGCTCTGTAACCATTCCGGGAAACTTCTCCAGGATATAAAACCTTTGCCTCCATAACTCCAAAAAGATTAAAAAGCTAAGTACGAAAAAAGCAATAATATTTACACCGTTTCTACGATCCGCTTGAAAATTTTCATAATTCTGTATAAAAATATAGAAAGCAGTCTGCGCTACGTTAAAATCCACCCGTTCCCTTAATTTAAAGCGGTTTTTTTTTTTTTTTTGGCCAATTTCAGCTCCCTTTTATTTGCGAGAGTCAAAAAAGGGAATCATTTGCGTGACAAAATGTGCTATTTCAAGTGATAATGACGTCCTATTGGAAGTCACGCTCATCAAGCTTTGAAGGGAAGTCAGTTCGTTTAAAAGTTTTTTCAGATAATATGGTTTAATGGTTTCCTCGTAAATGAATCGTCTGCTTGAAGCATTGATATAAGAGTGGCTACATAAAACAAAACCGTTCGAATGCGAAGTTTCCGCGCGTTTCGCGTGAAATTCCATTTGGGTCTATAATAAAAATTGAACATGAAGTTACTTAATTTTAGATGGACGAAGATGAAATATATTGAGTGGAGACATGCATTCGTCCAATGTTTTTTCTAGGGCCCGTTGTCATTGCCTCCACAACGGGCTTTGCCTTCTAGTCTTTAATAAAAGCTGACATCTGTGATTAAAGATAGTAAGACCCCGCACTTCACTGCATCGGAACTCTCTGCGCAACATAACCAGTTTTACAGGCAAAGAAAAGCGACTGCTCACGTATATGCTCCGATGAAATTCTTAACCCTTTAACGCGCAGTGATCCCGCTCTGGGAACACCCAACTCCGACGTTTTGACTGTTGCCAGTCACGAAGACTAGATTGGATTTCTATAAAAACTGTTGCGGGTGACACAGCTCAACGAGAATCCCTAACTTTTTAGCACGCCATTTCCCGTAAAAAAATGGTTTAGCGATTATTTTTTAACAGCACTGATATCTGCTGAAAAATGGAAGAATGCGAGAACAGCTGGACAGATTGCCCCATGCTGAAAAAAGGGCAGCCGTTGCCATCGCTCGACTTAAAGACCAGCAAGAGGGCGGACGATCGGAACGTTCATCGCGTGCCACAGATCTAGAGGCCTTTTTTGACGACAGCTGGCTGTGCCGGCAACAGCTGCCCTTTTTTCAGCATTGGGCCATCTATCGCAGCTGGCTGTGCTCGCGCACAGCCAGCTGTCGTCAAATAAGGGTCTCTAGTCTGTGGCACGCGATGAACGTTTCGATCGTCTGCCTTCTTGCTGGTAGTTAAGTCTAGCGATGGCAAAGGCTGCCCTTTTTTCAGCATTGGGAAAGGGTTGCGCCTCAAAGGGTTAATCGGAAATCGAAATCTGAATTGATAAAACGACGAGCCAACATTTGTAAGCGTCTAGATCCGGCTGAGAAATATCAAGGATTGTAAAAACAGCAGGCATCATGCTCATGACAGAAACGTCTAAAATCATGTGTCGGAAATTTAGGCCCTTGGGCCAGCGGGAAGAGTTTTGGTAACATGAGTGCGAGGAGGCTTTAATTTAAGGAAAAGCAATATTGTGTGAACATGAGATTGAAATGGCTGTTTTGAGGATTCTGGGATCCATTTTTCGGATATTTAGTTGAGGATCAGATTGTTCGATTTGTGGCGACAGTGCCAGTTTGGAATGTACAAATGCCGTCTTTTGATGCAGCAGCATAAATTGTAGAGAACAAAACATTTATATGGGCTTTGTGAACTTTACCTTATTCTACACAAAAATACAGTTTTAACTACCGATTTCAACATAAAATATGGAAGGCCCTTGAACAACATTGTTTAGAATCTATTCATGACAACCTTCGCAGGTTGAAAGCTTTTTAATAGTTTTTGGGTCTAGCACATTTTTAAACTGGTATTGTTTAACAGTTTTCTAAATATACATATATTTTAATAATGTTTAAAAGTGGCCAAGTTGGTTTATTTGTGCACATTATGGGATTACGGGCAATTTTCTACACGAGGGATCTAGGCCTACGGGTGGTGTGCGTCTTTCTAAGGGGTCCTAATCCGAATTTACATTGAGTGTTCAAGAAAACCACGGAACACTCCAAACGGTTAGGTCGGCGGACGCGACCTGGCTTTGAACCAGGCACCTTCTGTCTCCCACTTCAGAGCACTAGGCGCTCGGACACTGGTCGGGCTTCTTTCATATTGTATTTTGCATGAGCAAAGAATACGTTTGATCTTGTATTCCAGCGGTTCCCAACCTTTTAACATTGCGCCCCACTAATAAAAGACACCTCACGATGGTGCCCCCCCCCTCACATTCCTCAGCATATTTTTTTACAGTTTTTTATTCATCAGCAATGAACATAGAATCGCCTTTTCTACAAAATTATGTAAACGGTCGATGTCTTATTAAACATTTTAAGCCGAAACTAGAAATGTTTTATCGTGAAAATAAGAAAAAATAAGACGATTTTTTAAAAACATGCATTATCAGTGGCTCTTAGCCTGTTTTCCTCGTAACTATTAGAATAGTAGCTCAAATTAGCTACAAATTTAGAATTTACCTGTTACCTTCCCGTCAATTAAAAGACTATAAGTTTGTGTCTAACCAAGTAATCATAATTAAATTTATATATCTTGCCAGTGATGACCCTAACTACGGTTCTATTGTTTTTGTTTGAGTTATGGCAAGGGCTGTATGCAAAGGGCGGGGCGTGCCTTAATCGGAGGACTTTTTAAGGAATTCCATCGCCTATTCACGTTACATCCCGAGAAAATCGACCCAAACTCCAGACTGTTAGATCGTCAGCCGCGGGATAGGCCAGGCTAGAATGCAGTTCGCACTTCAGTCGTCTACTACTTTGAGTGTCTTTTCCACTCGAGTATGGTGTGGCTAACCACGGTTCAAAGTTTGTGCTCTGCTTATCCTATTGATTTCTGTGTTAAGGCAGTGCGAGCGAGCGACGAAGTTGCATACATTCAACTTGTTGCCTTTCCCACCACCATCACTGTATATCGGATAAAAAAATCTACGAAAAAGAAAAAAAAACTTATTTTTGTCAATCAAAAATATATGTCGGGACAAAATACTCCGAACATAAAGGACTTGTAACAAAAATGTACTCAAAAGAAACCGGAGTCTGTGTATGGACTTTTACCGGTGCTGTGATGAAGATCGGAATTTTTTCGGTCGAAATAGGTGTACATTTAGTAAAATAACATATAAAAGGTACTCGTCAAAATTTTTAATTATTTTAACAAGTACCCGGCATATATACATCACAGTCCGAGAACTGCAGTGAGAAGCCTCACATAAACAATAAAAGCTATAACCACGACTAGTCGAAATCGGTTGGAAAAGTATATTGAACAGAGTTAATAACTTACCCCCATGCTTACCCCTCCTGGAAGGTGCAAGATCAGTTCCACAGTAGAAATAGTCCACCAGGGGAGAGCAGTCAACAGAAATCTCAAACCAGCACACTGATCATTTCCAGAGTTGCCTACGTATCATTAAGGGTGTATGTCGAAGAAAAAAAACTGTTTTTAGTCTTGGTACACAAATTGAAATAAACTAATTGCACCAGGGTCTCCAAAAAATTCCAGAGGGTTCTTCATAAACTGTTTACACACTGCAATAAGCGAAAAGGCTGTGGCTTTTGTGAAATTTTCAGAAAAAAATTCTTAAACATGGATCTGAGCTGCAAGATTTTCCGAAGAGTGACACTTTTGCGAAAATTTCCGATTTCTAAGAATTTTTTCTAAAAGTTTTGAAACGGATACAGATGGATCGTTTATTTCAGTATGTAGTACAGCTTGTAAAGAGACAGTTTCAAAAGTTTGAAGTGTCTGGCATAATTAGTTTATTTGTACTTATGTTCCAAAATCACATAATTTTTTTCGAACAACACCGTTAAAGAATATGCCGGCTGTTTCAGCTGCTGCTCAAACCTCAATCAATCAACCAACCAACCAATCCAGAGATGTTTACAGCTCTTGGAATTTAAAAAATAATCAGTTTGGAAAGTCGGAGAAGTCAGGCTCTACCTTTGCGTATGAGAATGGGAGTTTAGCATAGTTTATTTGGAAGCTCTCAAAGTTTCAGCTAGGTGCAGAGAATCACATTATATGTATAAAAAAAAGGCTAAGATGACTGAATTTTATGGCTTTGACGATATTTATTCTTCCATCAAAAATCAACATAGCCTCGCCGACAACAGCTCGATAGTGGATCACTGTAGGCTCAGTTTAATTCGCGGATTAAATGAAGTTGCAAGTAAAACACAATGAACACATTCCAATGTGCAACTTCACTTTGAGCGTTGATCATGAAACAGTCGATACTTTCAGATGTCAAATTCAATAGATACCCACAGTTTATCAGTTCTGACACATGCACGGCAATACTTTTAGCCTCTTTAATGCACGATTTTCACTTTTTATAGCATTCGGAAGCTGGAACTTAGATGACACAACTGACTTGAGTTTTTTTTTTCACTCAACAATCCTTGATTCAAAACGCTCACTACTTATAAACATAACTAAGTATAAATGGCGCTCGTTTAACTTCGTCTGATTTACTGTGAAATAATATAAGCATTTATTGCCCAGTTTTTAATTCGTATACAAGTCAAACGTCGAAAACTTGCGATAGGTTGACACACTATGAGCACAGTTCAGATAGTCACACAGTGTGGATATTCGATCAGGAATCAACAGTGATCAGGATCTATATATGAACTTTCACGCAATAAAACTTTCTACTGCTAGATTTCTTTAACACTGGCACTTAATAAACTTAGTAGTTGGGCCTGGCAGATCCATGTTGACAGAAAAATTAAGCCGATAGATTTCACGTGAAAGCTAAGTTCTTGAAAAACATCGTTAACTTCACAATAGTAACTTTTCAATTTACTTCTTCGTAATAATAGATACGTAACAGCCCAATAAACATAACTGCTGCACAATATTATAAATAAATACACTTTGACACTTAAATACGGAGAGTTTAATCGAGATAAAGGGCCATTATTTCAGTGGTTCTTAATTGCAATTTTTGTTGTATGTTTCGGTTTGCCTGTTTGTGTAACATGTATCACGGATTTCCGTTCTTGTCCCAAAGAACCCGCTTATAAATCCGCATCAGACGGACAACTCAAGGGGGGGGGAGGTGGACCCGTATTTACTTATTTACTCTAAGTTTCGGAGAAAATCGCGGAAAACTCTGAACGGTTAGGTCGGCGGACGCGGCCAGGTTTTGAATCGGGCACCTTCCGTTTACCATTTTGAGTGACTTTAACCACTCGGCTATGGTGGGGCTGTTGTTGTATCTGGAACATTGTTTTTCGGGACTTCTGTGCTTGGTTTCAAGATGCGCTCGTAAATTCCCGTCGAGAGGAAAGTCAACAACATAATGAGAGATTTTGTTAACACAGGCTGCATTCGTAAACGACTAACTCGTTGCACGAGTTTTCGTAAGAAAACTGAAATGCGTGTGTTTAGTGCTGTCAGTGGTTATCAGTTTCTTTTGACTTTACGAACAACTTCAGTTTATTTAGTTTCGTCGCCTAGGATACGTGTTTGTTTACAATTCCCGAATGCATTCATTTTGCTGACGAGAGTTTTTAGTACATACACATTATAAAATCAACAGGAATTTTAAATGAAAGAGTGGCCATCATTGAAGTGCACCAATCAAAATTTAGAAATTTCAACTTCATTTTTTCAAAAGTATTTAGCAAGAGAAGTTCAAATTTCGCTCATAACGGATTCAATCAACTTCAATCACAACACTAAAACATGCATTTTTGAATTTACTAAAATGAAAAATACAAGAAAATCATTACCTTTGAAAAATTATGTACCTTCGTAGTATTTTCTAACATACTCATGAATTTCCTCCTCGAAAAAAGAATATTTGCATCTTTAGAAAACGAAAAATACTTTTCACAACAACATACTTTTCCATAACAACGGACGCCATTTGAAAACAACAACGACCTGCAGCAAGTGTATCTTCTAAACAAATGAGGAAACCTTAGCAGAGATCGGTTTATTTCGTTTGAAACGAATCGCACTCAGTTTCCTTTACGAACGTCTTAAATGGAAACTCATTGCACGAGTGTAACTCGTTTGGCGTTTACGAATGCAGCCACAGAAGAAGGAAATTTAAACAAACCGAGGGTGATACGTGGGATGAAACCCACGCCTTACCATGACACAGTGGTTATGTTACTGGAAATGGTAAATGGGCGAAGTGTGAAGGCCTCGGGTTCGGTCCCATCGCGCGCCCGTCAACCTAACCGTTTGGAGTTTTCCGTGGTTTTCTCCGAAGCTTAGCGTAAATACGGGTTAGAAACCCTTAGAAAGACCCCCATGGAGGGCATCCCCCTTGTGTTGTCCTACTGAAGAGGATTTATACGCGGGTTTCGAGCCAAGCACACAAATCCGATATATGTGTTCACAACAACAATTATTTCGTTTTGTATACACAGCCATTCTTATATCCATGCAGACGATTTATTGGTGAAAAAAAATAAACTGTGTAATCTGGAAAAACTATTTTAAAGGAACTGGAATCACACCTTCCATAGGACGCGAATATCCATTGCGACAACTGATTTTGTAAAGTAAATGATTCGCGTTTTTTGACTCAAAAAAATAAAATAAAGCTGAAAAGAGCTAAAAATCGCTTAAAAATGAAGGAACGGGTGTATTTTCAGATTTTTAATGGAACACAGATTGTTTTCTATATTTTTACACATAATTATGAAAATTTTCGAGCGGATCGTGCAAACGCTGTAGATGTTATTACATTTTTAGACAATAACTTTTTTAATCTTTTTGGATGAATGATGGTAGAAGTTTTATCTTTGACTGTTTGAACTGGAATTGTTTAGAGAGTCAGTGATTCAGAGATCAGGGCCGGCCCAAGGGGGGAGCGAATGTAGGCGATCGCCTAAGGCCCCGCGCTTATAGAGGCCCCGCTCCTGGGCTATTTTATTGCTATCTCATAAGACATGATAGAGAAGAGGCCCCGCTCTTGCGCTTCGCCTGGGGCCCCGCACGAACCTCGGGCCGTCTCTGCAGGGATTATCATATAGACAGAGCCTGATTATCATTCGGGCATACGGGGCAATAGCCCGGGGCCCCGGAAAAATAAGGGCCCCCAAATCTCTCAACTAAATTTACTTTGTAATATCTAAAGCATAATTTTTAACAATAGATGGGCTTAAGATTACGAGATTTAATTTCTGTTCTTCTAGTTCGATGGTCTTTAAGACTCATGGATGAATAAACAAGAAGTTAGGAGTTTTCGAAAACGTATGGTATGGCCATATACACCCTCCAAAAAAAGTATTCGAGCAAGAGAGAAAATTCCTACGTTGGTTTCGTATAATAAAAATTATTTATCATAGAATATGAATTAGGCTATATATAAATATGACTTTCCATATTTCTATCAAGTTGTGCGTTTTTCAAAAACTCAACTTTTATTCGCAAATCTAAAATAGGAAATTTCCCTCTTACTCGAATACTTTTTTTGGAGGGTGTATATGCTCATCACAAAATATGCATTAGTTAACATTTTTTATTTCATGATGAAGGAAAGAAAATTTCGAACTTTTAGCACCCTTTACACAACGCAAGGGTCATTATTGTTCCTATAACTTTATTGGCTTTCTCGATTTGCCATTTTTAGTGGCGACATCTATTGGGAGAATACACACTTTATTATTGTTCAGTAAAAAATTGTGCTCTATTTTGAAATAGGCTCATAAAAAACATGCTCTTTTCCCCCCTCTTCCTAAGCTACCGTCTATTAGAGATGAGTTCGGGCTCATTTTTTGAAGCCCGAGCCCGAAGACTTTTAATCCGAGCCCGCCCGAGCCCGAGCAATATTGTTAAAGTTGGAGCCCGAGCCCGCCCGAGCCCGAAATTTCAGCTAAAGACAAATAAAATTAACTACTTCATTAATAAGATACAATAAATTTTGGAGCTTCACACACCTTCTAGTCCCCCGTGCCGATATTTTTTAAAATAAGTACGTATATTTATCCCATGAATCACTTTTTAAAATCTGTTTCAAGGATAATGTTCAACAAAGGAGAAATATTTCACGAGCCCGAGTCAGGCCCGGGCCCGGCTGAGCCCGTCTCATCTCTACCGTCTATAAATAGATTTTCTTTTTTGACTGTCAAAGAATTGTACCAATTTTTAATGGAGCTCTTGTTTCATCAACTGTTACAAAACCATTCCCACTTTTCTCTAATCATTTGAAAAATGGCTACTGTGAAGATTCTGAAATAGCTTTGGAAGAAGTTTTCCGTTCTCTAATGTTCACATCCTGTAAGTCGATTTTATATTTTCAAAAATCGTTACCATGTAGTATGGTTTTATGCTTCCTAAAGCTGACCATGTAGGTTTATTTTTTAATATTTTTCTCTCTTTAAAGTTGATACCATGTAGTTTGAGTTTATTTTTACTTTCGAACATGTACCATGTAAGGAAAGTATTGTCATCATGAAAAAATTATACTTCGAGATTTGGGTGTATTGACACGTTTTGAGGTCTTATGAATTCATTTATGCTATTTTTACGAGATGTATGTATGTATGTATGTGTGTGTGTGTGTGTGTGTGTGTGTGTGTATGTGAGTGAACACGATAGCTCCTAAACGGAGCATTCGATTGAGCTCAAATTGGGTATATATGCCATAAACCACCGTCGCAAGACCGGTATTGATTTGGGTGTGTATAGGAATTATAGTTTTTCTACAGGGCTACGACAAAGATTTCTTTTACATTATGGCCTATGTTCTAAATTCTTGAAAGTGCGCTAGCGTTTAAACGGTACATTCTATTGAGTTCAAATTGAAAAAGACTAAGAATTTTTGCTGAATAATTCATCGATCGAAATTTATTTAAATGCTTGGTAATGATCTTAATCGTAAGTGTTCCGAAAGTCGAGTGGAGTCACTGCAGATTTTTTTTTCTTTAGTTGTGATCACGTCAAAAATTTTGAAGATTTTCAAATGTTAAAGAGACGTCACCTCAGTGTAAAGCTGATAGCGGAATAGGAATTTTCCTGGCATCCTCTTTTAGATGATTAGAGAAAAATAGGAAACCTGGGCTCAATATTAAAAATCTGGAGTGACTCCACTCGACTTTCCGAACACTTACGATTAAGATCATTACCAAGCATTTAAATAAATTTGAATCGATGAATCATTAAACATATATACCCAATTGAAGCTCAATCGAATGTACCGTTTAAACGCTAGCGCACTTTCAAGAATTTCCTTCCATAGGCCATAATGTAAAAGAAATCTTTGTCGTAGCCCTGTAGAAAAACTATAAGTCCTATACACACCCAAATCAATACCGGTCTTGCGACGGTGGTTTATAACATATATACTCGATTTGAGCTCAATCGGAAGCCCCGTTCAGGAGCTATCGTGTTCACTCACATACACACGAACACACATACGCACACACACACACAGACACACATACATACATACATCTCGTAAAAATAGCATAAATGAATTCAGAAGACCTCTAAACGTGTCAATACACCAAAATCTCGAATTCGAATTTTTTCATGATGACAATACTTTCCTTACATGGTACATGTTCGGAAAGTAAAAATAAAGTTTTGCATATTCTGATAAAATAATTCGCCAGTTTCGTAGCTCCCTCTCCATTTTCCATTGAAACTTTTCCTGCTTTCACCCCGAGAGTTTTTAAAGCTCATACGATGAGTCAGTTGGAAAGTTTTTTAGCTTAAAAATGTTCGGTTTTGCGTACCACGGCGTCGACTGTTTTCGACACTTGTGTATTTATCGCAATTTAAAAAAAAATTAATTTGACTAATCATTAAACTTTTAAAAATCTGAATCGGCCCCACCATGGCCTGGCAGATAAGACTTAAAATGGTAGACAGTTGAAATGGGGAGGTCCAGCATTCTGCGCTGGCCTAACGCGCGGCTATCGAACTAACAGTCTGGAGTTCGGGCCGGTTTTCTCCATATGAAACGTGATGTTGTTGTTTGTTGCGGAATTAAGGCCAATTATCTACACGAGGGATCTAGGTCTATATATGGGGTGTCCTCCGTGGGGGTCTTTCTAAGGGGGTCCTAATCCGTACTTAATGCTAAGCTTTGGAGAAAACCACGGAAAACTCCGAACGGTTAGGTTGGCGGACGAGACCTGGGTTCGAACCAGGCACCTTCCGTCTCCCAGTTTAGTGCGCAATGCACTGTGCCACTGGTGGGACCAATGCGTAACTTGAATATGCAAAAATGGAAAAATTGATTCAAGTTATCCCCATAGATGGCAGCACCAAATTATTTCTTCATCTTTAAAATTCATGTTTAAAATGGATATTTAATTATGTATTATTTATGGGATTGAGGACAATTATCTACACTAGGGGGTGGGGTATGACCTTCGTGGGGGTCTCAACCCGTATTTACGCCAATTTTGGAGAGAACCACGGAAAACTCCGAACTGCTAGGTCGACGGACGCGACCCGAGTTTGAACCAGGCACCTTGCATCTTCCAGTTCAGAGCGTTATGCGTTCAGAGCCTGATTATGACCAACGGTGCCCCCCCCCCGGGCAGGGACGTACCCAGAAAGTAATTTCGGGGAGGGTCCAAAAATTTCGGCGGGGGTCCAAACGGTGAAAAAGGCAGATTTTTTCACAAAAAGACTTCGTCATTATTATTTTGTTAACAAAAACTCAAATTTCGGAGGGGGTCCGGTCCCCTTGGACCACCCCCTGGGTACGTCCTTGGCCCCGGGCATTGATGAATTTGGGGGACATTGATGAAGTCCCTGGTTTAAACCCAGGTCGTGCTCGTCGATCTAGTCGTTACGAGTTTTCCGGGGTTTTCTCCGAAACTTAGCGTCAATACGGGCTAGGACTCCTAAGAATAACCTCCGCGAAGGGGCGCCGCTCCCCCCTCTCATGAGCCTAGATAACCAGTTAACTTACAAATCAAACGCAATAACGGTGACTTTTCGTTCAAAGCTACTTACACTACTAGCGAGATCAGGGTTGGCATTTTGCCTTCCCTTTTTGTAGTCTGCGGTACTGGACATAATTGCATAAGATGGACAAAACTGAAATTCACTGATTTTGAATAAGTAAACTGCCAGTATGTGATAAAATTATGTTCTTATATCTCTACAAAAATTAAAATATATATTAAAAAAATTTGGAGTGACTCCACTCTACTTTCCGAACACTTATGGTTAAGATCATTACCAAGCATTTAAATAAATTTCAATCGATGAATCCTTCAAACATATATTCCCAATTGGAGCTCAATCGAATGGACCGTTTAAACGCTAGCGCACATTCAAAAATTTCCTCCCATAATTAAAAGAAATCTTTGTCGTAGCCCTGTAAGAAAACTATAAGTCCTATACACACCCAAATCAATACCTGTCTTGCGACGGTGGTTTGTAACATACATACCAAACTTGAGTTCAATCGAATGCCCCGTTTAGGAGCTATCGTGTTCACTCACATACACACTAACACACATACACACATACAGACACACAGATACATACATCTCGTAAAAATAGCATAAATGAATTCTGAAGACCTCAAAACGTGTCAATACCAAAATCTGGAAGTCGAATTTTTTCATGAATACAATACTTTCCTTACATGGTACATGTTCGGAAAGTAAAAATAGCTACGCGGACAGTTCGATAAGTCCGTGCTAAGTCTATAAACGACGGCTGCATTGTACCGCTCTCACGGCTATATCCGTTTTCTAGCAATCTTTGGAGATTCGTTGACGAAGTTTGTTTTGGATGTAAAAAAATTTTGGGTAAAAACTGCACACATTCCCCCTCCCCTCCACCCAGCACAGTATAGACACAGGAGAACAGTTTTCATCCTTGCATTTTCGTAACGTAAAAAGCCAAGTGGTTACAGTGGCGGATCCAGAAATTCTCTTTTGGGAGGGGCTAAATTTTGTAAAAAAAGCTTATTTCACTCAAACAAATTATACAGTAAAGCAAAACTTTAGTCTAAACCAATGTAAAAACTTTTGGGAGGAGCTAAGTGATTAAAAAAGATCACTTTATACATATTCAAAGTGCATAATGAAGCAGAATGTTACCCTTTTAGCAATGTCTTTTTGGGGGGGGGCTGAAGCCCCCTAGCCCCTCCCCTGAATCCGCTACTGAGTGGTTATGTGCATGCTCACTTGCCTTTCTGCACTGCAAAGTCGCAAAGACGAAAATTCTTCTGTGTATCCACTGTGCGGGGTGGAGGGAGGTAATGTGTTCTTTTGGGAAATTTTTATCCAAAAAAATTTTCACATCCAAAAGAAACTTTGTCATCGAATCTCGAATAAGATTTGCTAGAAAAAGTATGTAGCCGTGAGGCGGTACAGTGGAGCCGCCGTTTTGGCTCTGTACCGGACTTACAGAACTGTCCACGCAAGGCCGTACACAGGTTGGGGGGGGACCAGGGGATCCGGTCCCCCCCTCCTTCCCCGATATTTAAAATTTTGTTAGCAAAACAGTAATAATAATGAAGCCTTTTTGTGAAAATTTGAGCCTTTTTCACCTTTTGGTTCCCCCCCAACCCCGAAATTTTTTTCTGGGTACGGCCCTTGTGTCCACGTATTAAACCCTTTAACGCGCAGTGATCCCGCTCTGGGATCACCCAACTCTGACGTTTTGACTGTTGCCAGTCACGAAGAATCGATTGGATTTCTATAAAAATAGTGGCGGGTGACAGAGCTCCACGAGAATCCTTTACTTTTTAGCACGTCCTTTCCCGTAAAAAAATTCTCACGATTATTTTTAACAGCACTGACATCTGCTGAAAAAGGGAAGAGTGCGAGAACAGCCGGATAGATTGCTCAATGCTGAAAAAAGGGCAGCCATTGCCATCGCTCGACTGAACGACCAATAAGAGGGAGGACGATCGAAACGTTCATCGCGTGTCACACTCTCTTAATAATCAAGAGTGAAAAACCAGTGCTGAGGAGTGATATATCACCCTACCTTCGTGACAAAAATCAGCCAACCTCCATAGAGTGAGAAATCACTATTCTGAAGAGTGACATTTCTGACTCTGGACTAGGAGTGAGAATTCAAAAACCCACTCCGGGAAAGAGTGCCTCACTCTAAGGAAAGGGTGACAGCACGCCATCCCTTAAAGAGTGGAGCGCTCTGATCAAGAGTGAGCTATGACCCTTTTTAAGAGTGACCGCCACTTTTTATAGGGTGATTATTCGAGACCGTATCCAGGGGTCCGGACCCTCCCCCCTCCCAAAAAAATTGATTTTTGTTAATAAAATAATAATAATGACGTCTTTTTGTGAAAAATTCTGCCTTTTCCACGGTTTGGACCCTGCCTGAAATTTTTGTCTGGGTACGGCCCTGGATTTATTCCTTGCATATGCCTTGCTTCTGGCTATCACTATTTTGGGGAAATTAAAATAATTCCTTATATATATATATATATATATATGAATGTATCTGGTAACAGCATTGATTATTATTATTTTTTAAATATTTGGCAAACATTAAAAGATATTTTCTATATAGCATCAATATTTATCCAATCTTGTGAATTCATTGAAAATAAAATCCAATATTATAAATTTAATATTTTGCCCATTTGAAGTCAAATTTTAATACTATTGAATCTTAAAGTATTTGAAATTTATCAATAATATTGAGTGTATATTAGAAATATTTCCAATATTATTAAGTACTAATTACTTTTAATTATTAAAATTTACATATATGTGAATACTTTGAGAGTAAAGACCACTTCCAGTATTGGTAAAAACTAGAGTTTAGCCCTGATATATGCTCAAAATGTTATTATTATTTGTAAAATTTTAATTAACATATGAAGTGTGTATTGATATATTAATTATATATTGAGAATATTTCTGAAGCAGTCTCGCTACCAATGAACTTTTAAATATTAACTCAATATTGTGAAAACATTGATATCAAAAACCAATAATATTACAAAGTAGTAAGTGAACACATTGAGAATAAACAGTTTCCAATATTGGTAAATAAAATTCCAATATTGGTAAAAATTAGCATTTAGGTCTGATAAATTCTCAAAATAACATTATACTTTCAGTATGACTATACTAATACCTTTTCCACTGAATTTAACATACAAAAAAATATATTCTTAATATAGGGTTGTATTGGAAATATTTTTGAAGTAGTCCTCAATTGATAAATTTTTTAATGTTAACTCAATATTGTTAAAAAAAAATTGAAAACAAAGATCAACTGTAACTTCGTCAAATGTATCAAATGTAACTTCGTACAAAGTAGCAAAGTTAATATTTGCCTCAGATATATTTAAAATGCATTTATAGTATTTGATATACATTGGAAATATATTCAATATGGATAAGTAATTACTTTAACATAACTTTATACCATTTTTAATTTTTTTGGTTAATATTTACTCAATATTACACTGGGAATAAAGCTAGTATTGGTAAAAAGTAGAAAGCTGATATTTAACCTTTATATTGTAAAAATTATAAAACTTTGCTGCTATTGAATTTAAATTAAATATATTTAAAATGTATCTGCAATATCGAGCGCCTTAAAAATATTCTTCATATCGTACAAGTAAATATTTTTGCCGCCTTTACCTCCCCCCCCCCCAAGTTTGTCCATAGGCAATCGTTAATACATCATAGCTGGATATTGGGTATATCTATTAGAAGTCCAACATAAAATAGATTTCTCTATTAGAAATTTGAGGTGTGATCTCTCTAATGAGTAAATAACATCTATAATATACAGGTATCTGTATATATGTAGCATAGTTATAATAATTAAACTTCCAGAAGATCTTAAAGATCCAGAATATCCCAAAAATGGCTATCTATTTCATATTCAAAATATCCAAAGATCAGAAATTGATACTTATTTCATATCCAGAACTTCTTAGATATCTATTTCTGGGCTATCTTGGATTATTGTCATGTTCAGAATGATCCATAACAGCTGGAAAATAAATTTTACGTAGCTCAATGGTACAAGTAATATCTGACCCCATGCATTTTTAGATTCTTGCTTTCATTCCAGTGAGTGAAATGTGGACTGTTGACACAAAACATACAGTATTTAAAATAACAGCCTATTCTGAAATTAAACAGATTAAGAAGGAGTACAGAGTTTCATTTTAATAATCAGATGATGGCATCACTAAAAGGTACCCCCAAGAGTTCCACATGGTTACTAAAACAAACCTCCATAACCTCTAGATCTATTTAGTTACAGAATTCGTTAACAGTTTATGTTTTGTTTGGTTAGTCAAAACGTAACAGGAATAGAAGTGAAAGTTTCAAAATGCTTGGAGGTGATCTGTATAGCCATTGAGCTATGTAAAATCCATCAGCAGGAGATTTATAAGAATTTTCTTTGTCTGCAGTACTATTACTTCATTTGAGGTAATCTGTGATCAAACAAGAATAGAAATAAGAGTTTCGGACATCCACATTACTCAACAGTGTGCAGAAATATTTGATATGTTCAATGTTACCTTTTCTCCTGCTGAAATAAAAAATCCCTGAAAGCTTATTTTTTACCTATGGTACATTTCAGAACAACTTTCACTTACAACAGTATTAACAAAACAATAAAAATAGTTCATGATAAGATATTTATATAAAATCAAAAGAATACTAATAATTTTGATTTTTAAATAGGTTTTATTTTAAGCATAATTTATTCAAACTTTCTTTTCAACTTTATTACAATTAACAAGTCTTTTTTTTTAATTTTAAATAAATAAGAAATGAACAGGATTGAATTGTTATCGAAAAGAAATTATTTGAAATTAAATTTCAGTCATTTATACGAACAAATACAAGAATTATGAAACACGAAAATAAGTTAAAAGAGCAATAGCTATCCTTTAATTGAAAACCAAAAAAAAAAAAAAAAAAAAATAAATAAATAAATAAACTAATTGTTGGGTAAATCAAAAATATAAATATATCTGCTGATAACCTCTGTTAATGTACATATCATGTTTGGAAATTTAAGAGAATACCTATTTTTCTATTCTTTCCCCTCCCCCCAGAAAAAGGAATAAAATATTTCTAAAATGGAAACTACTTTATATTGATTGATTTCTTTTTTTGTGAAAAGGGGTAAAGAAATATTTTTGTGCAGGCCAATACATAAATAATATAAATCAAAACCAATTATTTCATAATTCCCCAACAATGCCCATTTTGTTGAATACACCCAACATTTTTGTCTTGTCCAAAAACCATTATTTAAGGTTTAGAGGCATGAGCAAGAATACAGGTTAGAATCCTTAAAAAGTTCACCACCCAAGTCAGCCCCCCCAAGAAGACACCCCTCTTGTAGACTTGCCATAACGCAAAGAAATAATTGAAGTTTAGAGCATGAGGGTGAACCATATTAACCTCCATAGATAATGTCTGGGTGAGGGGGGAGGGTGGTGATTCAAAGAAAAAGATTTTTTTTTTCACCTCTTAAAAAACCAAATTCCTCTTCTGAACATAATTTATACATACTTCAAAATAAAAGCCATTTCTTAATTTTTTAATATATATACACATTCATTTCTTTATTTATTTTTAAGTGTGATTTTATTTATTTCAATTTCACTTTTACAGCAAAATAGCTACAAATTACTTAATCTTTTAAAAACTTCAAATTGAAAAAAAATTCTTTTAATATAGATTTTATGCAAGAATTATTATACTATTGAAAACAGATTTAGAACAATAAATGAAAGTAAAGCCAGAAAAACTCATTAGTATGTTAGAACAAAGTTCAATTAATACGAGGGCCAAAAAAAAAAAGAAAGAAAAAACAGTTAATAAAAATATATAAGCAAAGTCTTAATAAAAACATGAGTAATGGAACTTCCAAGTCCAGAGTAGTCTTCAGCCTAGCAAATTTTAGTTTACGATGCGTTCTAAATTAAAAAAAAAAATTTAAACTATTACAGAACTGCAGAAGTAAAAAATAGCCTACGAATTGAAAAAAGTGGAAGATATCTCTTATTGAGACTCATGCAGGTTTGAATGAATTATAAAAGCAATGGCAGTGAACACACAACAAATTATTACAAATTTGGTTTAATTGTATTACATTGTTACATTTATATAAAATACAATCACTGGATTCAATATGAGTACTTCAATACTATTTCACATTCAGGGATTCTTCTAACAGCATCTGGAAGATAAAAATTATGACTTCAACAAGTAATTACAGAATTAAAAAGTTAAAACATAACTGCTATTCTATCCTAATAAAAAAAGGGTACCCTCCCCCCTCCCCATAATTTGAATAAGACTGAAGAAAGGCTCAAAATCAGAAAGAGTTGGCAGCTAGAATATACTAGAGCATAAACTAGATCTATGTTAAATACATACAAAATAAAATTAGTTAAAATTAGTTTTGTGTGTACATGGATTAGTGTCAAATTTAAATCTCCAACTAAAGCACAGCTTAACACTTTCAACTAGGTGATGAATTTACAGAGGAATAAGTCAGCAGATCTTTTCATTTGATTCAGAAAACATTTTGTTTATAGTTTCACTAAAATCGGAGGATAACTTTATAATAAAAAGTCTGCAAATCTACATACATTTTGGAACACCTTTAGGAGCAGGTTAAATACAATTTTGGAACAGCACAAAAGCATACCGAAAAATGGTAATAATAAATACTTTCTTATTACCATTTTTCATATTACCATATTTATGTATGGTAATAATAAATACTTTCAAGTAACATTTACATATACTGTAACCTTCTGAGTAAGAGAGGGAAGGGAAACAGGGTTCCTACTGTTAAAATTGTACAAATTATGAATAAATGAATAAAATAAAGATGTAGAATTTAAGCTGCCTTTTACATTTTAATTTTGCCACTGAACATAAAAGCAAATGGAAAAAAAACTGCAATAAAACCTAAATATAGCAGCTCAAAAAAAAAAAAAATATATTTTTTTACCTGCAAAAAATAAAAGAAAAAAAACTTTAATTTTACAGATAAGAAATGCTTGTACTGTTTTATAAAATAATCTGTTCTCTATGTTCTATTAATATTAGAATATACTGATATGCAAAGTGATTGAGAGCACAAAATACTTTATTAAAAGTAAGGAACACATTGTAGGATTTACTTCACAAAATTTTATTTTGTGAGGTAAATCCTCTGAGGTAACACAAAAAAGAATAATTGGGGACAGTATTGAAGCGAAAATCCCATATCAAAGCAATTTGGAATAAAATTATCCCTGAATCACAGTAACCTGTGCGTAATAACAAACATCAAACTAATAGTGACAAAATAAATATTAAACACATAACTTACTATTGGTGAGTTAAATTTGCAAATTATTACAATCAATTAAAAAATAGAAAATATTCAGGACTTGTAATATATTTTAGGTACATCAAAAATTGAGTAAAAATAAAGTGATAACTTTGCAATAAAAACTTTTCATGCACAGCAAGTAAAATATCATCAAATAACAACATTCTTAGCAAAGATCACATCTATATGTGGAAGATAAACAAAAGAAATAAATAATTAAACGGAAGTTTGAAAATACTTTTCATATCCAGTCTGGTAAATTACAAGGATTCAATGCTCAGAAGTGTAGCTAGAGGGGGACATTTGTCCCAGGGCATAGGATCCAAAAGGCACCAATTTGTATATAAAACTTTTTCCAGCACATTTTGGTAAAAAGGAAGTGATGCAAATTTGTTCTCGGGCACTGAAAATTCTTGCTACACCTCTGAGTACTGACCCCAATTAATAACCTAGATCTTCTTGAAGTCAGTTAAAAACTAGACTAAAGATATTTTTGAGTAATATTCAAATATACATATGACAACATGTGAACACTGACAAGGTTATTACACTTTGTGAATACTGCAGACTTAAAAAATCTGAATTTACTAAGGAAGTAAAGTTTACATTTACATATTGTATTAGTAAAATTTAAAAAATAATATATTTCATCTGTTTTTACCACTAATGGTGACATGTAATATGGTGTCGAAACTGGTAGGCTAGTTTTCGATTTGGTTTGTACCAAAGTACAGATATGAGATTAACAAAAAAGGAAAAAAAGTCTGAAAGAATGTCCAAACAACTTTTGAGCAATTATACTTATGAATTTCAAGAGCAATAAATATTTTAATTTTTATTGATACTAAATCTATCTTACTTATATACAATTTTGCCTTACTGAAAAATCAGAAAATTTTTGAAAAAAAAAACTGAATTCTTTATAAACATTGAAAAAGGTCTGAATATTAAACTAAATTCTTAAATCTCATCTCTGAAAGTAGCATTTTACAGTTTACATTTTAAACAACAACAGCAGTGACAACATTAATAATAATAATAATAATAATAATAATAAAAGTTACAGGAGTTTCAAGGTTTTACTTACAACATATTTTTAAGAGGTAGTGAGGGTGCAGAGTAAAAAAATTAATCTGAAGGGACTAAAAATTGATTTTTATACTTTATTTCATTGTTACTTCATAAAATGTTGCAAATAAGACTTGATTTTGCAAGCAATTTATTAACTTGGTGTCAAATATGCAACTTGACATAAAAAATTTACATATAATAGAGATTAAATAAATGACAGAATATAGCATAACATAAAATGATATACTAAAGAGTTGCCTGGGTCAAATGCTTTAATAAAGAATACCACATTGAATTTTACTGTATAAATATTTATTGTTTTACTCATTGATGTAACTTTACCAAAAGTTATACTTTTTTTTCTTTTAAGAACAGCCCTAATAACTTTCTCAATTTACATGAAATTTATAAAATTTAATACATAGTCACTAACTGCCCCAAAGTAACATCACTTTAGGGAAAAAAAACTAAAAAAAAAACATATAAATCAATTTGGAAAATAAGAAAAAAATAAACTAAACAAAAAAGTAAACATCTCAAAAAAAAAAAAAAAAAGTTATTGACAATTATGAAATTATGCGATACAAGCTTTGAAAAAATTAGACCGCAGAGATCAAAAGTATGCAGACTTTGAACTAGTAATTAAGAACATTTAAAGAATAAATAAACAAATAAAACAAAAATATGAATACCACTTATAATGCCGATAGTTTCTTCTCTTTTACAGCATGCCACTGACAAAAATTCAATGGTTTTCCACAGGACCAGTTCAGAGTACTAGAAAATAAAAAGATAATAAAGTGATAAACAGCCAAAATCAATCAGTTTTTCTTGTAACATATTTTATTCATCACTTGGCTCTGCAAGCTTTAAAGACAGGCTTCTCAAAAACTCGGTATAATTCAGAATGCTTCTTCATAGACAGCATGATGAACTTTTATAGAACAACAAAACTGCAGGTCTTATCCCATTTTTAGGGAGAAATTCACGAAAGTGGAAACTGTATCTGATGGCTAATTCTCCCTCTATTTTGGACAATACAATATGTTATAAATTTTTCTCTGAGTATTTCACTTCTATAAATTAACCATTTGTATTGCCATAAATACAGCTTGTGAAGAGAAATTCTGAATTTTCAAATTTCTGACATAGTTGAATTCTTTTAAAACCTGTTCAGAAATTGCATTATTTCTTGTAAAAAAAAAAATAATAACTTGATTGAAACATTTTGTTTCTACTCAGTGAGACACTTAATGAAACACAATTTTTGTGAGAAATCTACTACCCATCTGATTCAGTGCTTAAGATATACATTCTTCTAAAATGGGATGCTTTGCAATGCAAATAATAATAATAATATAAAATTCACACAGACATGTGTATAAGGAACATTTATAACATATGATATGAATATAAAATTAACTCCCAAATTTAAAAATACACTGAAACAGTAAGTAATTAAAAATAAATACATACTTATATCTAAAGACATCCAAAGTAGTATTCACCCTTATCAAAGGTTCTTGAAAAATCACCCAGTCATCGCTGTTATTAACTCTCCTATATTTCAAGAAAATGAGTATTCAGTACATAAAAAACATTCTAAAAGTTTCGTTTTCTAAAGCAACCAATTTATATGAATATTCATTTATTATCAATTTATATATATTTAACTAATGACCAACCAAGTTAGGAGTCTTCAGTTAAAATTTACATTTAAACATTATCACAAGAACAAATGATTCGGTGGTAGATCGAGGGGTAATGGGATGAGTGGCTATAGGGCTTCAGTCCCCCCCCCCCCATCTCAAATCCAGGCAGCAATTATGACATAAAGTCGCTTGAGTCAGAAGTATGGGTCTAAATGGGGGCCCCCTTACATTTTGTTTCTTCACCGACTCTGACAATTGTCTTTCTGTATTTTCCACAGTATTTACCCGCTTGCCCATGATAATCAGGGAACAATCATATTACATTGTCTGCTTTCTCAACAATGTCAATAAATAATGAAATCTGTTCTGCTACCTGCAAGTTCAGAAAACCACAGAATAATATTAAATACTTGAAAAATATAACATTAATGATATGGGCACCCATAAGGGGGGGGCTCAAGGTAGGGAACTTGCTCCCCCCCCTTAGGAGAGGAGAGCAGGGGCAGGGACATACCCCAAAAAAAATTCTGGGAGGGTCCAAAAATTTCGGAGGGGGTCCAAACGATGAAAAAGGCAGAAATTTTCACAAAAAGACTTCACCATTATTGCTTTGTTAATAAAAACTGAAATTTCGGAGGTGTTACAGACCCCCCCCCCTTCCTGGGTACGTCCTTGGCCAGAGGGTGACTGGTGGGGCTTCAGCCACCCTCGAAATAAGTAAATCATTAATGACAATCGATAGGCCCCAAACATCAAGGCGAAATCACGAACAACATGTACATATTCGTGGGTAATTTTGAAAGTTCAGCTTGAAATTTTTAAGGTTTAGATACGTCCCTAAGCCAAACTCACTCCCCCCCCCCCCCCACTTAAGTATGTTTTTTCAAGCTGCAAAGATATGTTCTGATTAAATGAATTTAAAATGAAATATGCTAGATAAATTTTAAGTTTATGAACATTTCCTATGCAATATGTGAAATAACCTTTATTAAAAATGAAGTCTTAAAAAAATGCAACTCAAAGCATGGCTTTTTCCATAACATTACAGAAATAATTCAGCAATCAAAATTAATTGAATGTCAACAATATTATTTGAATTGTCTTAGACTGAACAAGTGTAAAGTAAGCTTTATTTAAGGGGAATAGATGAAGTGAATATTATCAAATACAATGAAGAACCGTTCTGATTATACCATCTTTAAAATAAAACAAACTACATTAAAATCGGCTCATCCATTTGGGATCTATTTTGCCACACACACATCCAACTTTTAGAAAAAAAAAACAGGCATTTAGTATCTTAGAATGAAAATTTAATAAACTAAATTCATATTCTGAAAAAATTTAAGGACCCTTTAAAATGGGGTGTCTGGGGCATGTGCCCTCCTTGCTCCTGTGATAATCATGGTCTTATCATCACAGGATTTTCAGTAGTATTTGACTTAATTATTAAAATATATTTTTCAGCAATTTGTACATAAATGCACCTAAAATTATTTATCAGATTTTAAATTTTGAAATAATGTACAGTAGATAAACAGTCTTAATTCACCATTACTGTGATATTAAGATGCTGACACATTAAAAATATTTGTTAGTACAATATGAGGGAAATTTATAATATACACACAATACTGTGTGGATACATTTTAAATATATTTAATTTAATTCATTAACATGGACAATATAATGGATAAATGTTGCTAATTTTTACCAATATTAGTTTTTATTTCCAATATAATAACAATGTGAAGGATTGAGTATATTAGCATTAGAAAAATAATAAAATGGTATAAAAATGTTTTTAAAAATTACTTGTCAATATTAAGAATACATTATAAATATTTTCGAATTTTTACTTAATATTGTGAACACATTGTAAAGATAGTTGGGCTAACTACTAACTTGCTACTATTAAAAACTTTATCAGTAATGGAATTACTTCAGAAACATTTCCAGTATATAGCCAATATTGTGGATATATTTCATATGTTAATTAAATTCAATAGAAAAAAATTAGCATTATTTTGAATTGGTATCTAGGCTAAAAGGTAAGTTTTACCAATTTGAGAATTTTATTTACCAATATTGATACACAACAGAAGACATAAAATCTACCATACCAAAATCTGCAAGGCTCTAAAATTAATACTGTATTACTAAATTTAATATTGTAACACTTACCTTTATTACCAGTAATATTAAACTTATCCGTTACTATACTATTGAATTATCCTTAAACAGTATACAAACTTTTCAATTCCAAAAATCTCGCATTTAACACCAAAAACAATAACTTTTTTTCCGCGTTGAATCAGTTTAGCAGCACAATCCCTTGTGTTTTTCGTACTACTAATGAAAGCTCACACATTCTGAATCACCTGCTACTTTCAGCTGGTTTCCCTGATTTAAAAGTGGACTTTCCTGAGGCCATCTGGGGTGTTCGATCGTAAATTATCCACTTTACCATATGAGAGAGAGGTTTGTGTATGTGTAAAAAGTGGAGAGGGAAATATTACACCACAACAACAGAGCGGTTATTTTGATCTAACAACGTATATATGTATATTCTAAGCGTGAATCTGTGCTAGAATGTGCAATAAGATAAAATGATGCACATAGACATATTGAAATTTAATCACAAAATATTTTTTTCCCACGTTTATAATTTATTTCAATATAAATTGCATACAATATATAATTGATCATTATTTTCTGATTTTGATTTAAAATTTTGTTTATACTATTTGCAACAGGCGCGTATCCTTCCTAAAAATCTGACCCTTTACTTAGTTTAAAATTTGATACTGAGGCTACAGTTGAAACAGCTTGCTTACAATTTGATACACAGGTTAGAGCCCTCTCCACCCCCGAAATAAAATCCTGACTGCACCACCGATTTACAAACACGCATCAAAACATGCTCAAATATTATATACAGAAACAAAAAACGAATGCAAGATTTCAGCTATATAAGCATAAATAACATACTACGATCAAGTATAGAGACGGATCCAAAGATCAATTTCTCGGAAGGGTATAAAATTAAAAGAAGCAGGCTTGTTTAAGTCTTAAAAACAAAATGTATAGTAAAGCAAAATGTTAACCCTAACCAAAGCAATGTCTGTCGGAAGAGCTGGAGTCCTAATGGATCAGACACTGAATCAATGTATCTTATATGTTGTGAATTATCAAATTTTAAATAACATTTACAATAAGTGAAAAGTTATAAGGTTTTACTTACTTGTGTTAGCTAAAAGTATTCCATTACTTGTATGCAGTTGGTACTTCGCAACTGCAGTCCAATTCCAATATGGCGTCGTTTGCGTGTGGAAGCAACGCACTCACTCCTGCTGAAGTGAACGCATCATGGGAAATGTGGTGACTCTCTCGCTAGAGTGAGCAGATAGCGCCTTCACCCTTACTCTAAGAGTGACATTGTCTCACTCTTGCAGTTAGGGTGACAGAATCCTATCGATGAAGAGTCATAATGCAGTTTTCTCACTCTTATCTCACTCTATCTGGGATCATTTGCCGGTGACTTTTTGTAAGAGTGACAATGTCACTCTAAATTTTTAAGAGAGCAGATCTAGAGTCCCTTTTTTGACGACAGTTGGCTGTGCTTACTAAGGGCAAAGGGTGCCAATTGCCCCCCTCCCTCTCCCCTACACACACACACTGAAATTCAAGGAAATCGCATTTGACGCAAGCTGGCTGTGCGCGCGCACAGCCAACTGTCGTCAAAAAAGGGTCTCTCGATCTGTGGCACGCGATGAAGGTTTCGATCGTCCGCCATCTTGCTGGTACTTAAGTCGAGCGATGGCAACGGCTGCCCTTTTTTCAGCATTGGGAACGGGTTGCGCCTCAAAGGGTTAAGAAAGTTTTTGCACATTGATTTTAACCTAATAAGTCAACAAAGAAATGTTCAATTACATAGTGGAATAAGTAATTTTATGAATTATATTGAAGTAAAAACTAGTCTTTCTCAAACAGAAAAATAAATCGGCAGGATTCGAATAAAGTTATTGCTATGGAGCAATAAATAATTTTGTGGAATGGTTTTCTGTACAACTAATTAAATTAAAAAAAGATCTTTTGCAATATTAATTCCATTGATATATTGTATATGAATCTAAAATAAAAGATTCTATAGTTATGCTTTTTAAATTAATAATATTTCTGAAGTTCTTTTAAAAGTTGAAAAGTTCCTTTTATTTCTCCTTCGTTTGAAAACCAGTCCTATGCTACATACTGAATCCATTTTGGTTCCAGCTTGAATCAAAACCAAAACTGAAAAAAAATGAACTTAACTTTCTATTCCACATTCACTTAAAATCCATTCTCATTCAATGTACTTCATGCAATGACAATATTATTATTTTATTTTAAGCTTGATTTTGAACATGGACCAAAACAAACACGTACCAAATGTAAACTAGAAAAAAGAAAAAATAAATAAATCTGAAACACTTTCATATTTTAAATACGCACTAAAGTTCAATACATTAAAAGCGTATCAAAACCCATGCGTCGTCCCTATTTTTCATCCTTATGCCATTCAGTTCTAAAATGTATCGTTGTTCATGAGTGTTTCGTACTATTCTTCCTTGTTATATAAAACACATCTTTGCAATCGAAATCCATCTTAAAATCGCCTGCTAAAACTGTTTTACAATCTTCACCATTTTAAATACTGTTTGGAATGGGAATCCTAATCCATGAGTGTATTGTCTTTCTCTTCCTTGTTCTACAAACACTTCTTCAGAATTGAAATCTATATTAAAATCGCCTAGCAAAACTGTTCAAAAATCTTCGCCAGCCATATTCTGACTATACTTCGCCATTTGGAAAATGTATCGTAATCTGTGAGTGTACCGTATTCCACGTCAGTGACGCAGAGAGGGAGGGGGAACAGGGGGAAAAATCCCCGTGGCCTCAATTTGTGAAGGGGCCCCGCTTTTGCTGTTTATTTGATACTGTGTATTGTCAATTTTGTAAAAAATAGTCCAAATTCAGATTATGTCCCCGTATGTTTCAAATTAATTTTTGAATGAAATTTCAAAAAGCCAGCTAGAGGCTTAATGAAGCCTCTAGCTGGCTTGGCAAATAAAGTAGACATTGAAGGTGTTATTCAACAGTTTGCCACGACTAAAAGATTTATTTAACAAGAAATCATTTTTTATTCCGAGACAGATTGTTAAACAGTGGACGAAAAGGTGTAGTCAGAGGAGAGACTATGGGCCCACCCAACCTCAGAAATTTTGAATTTTCCTTAACAAAATGTTAAAGATCAAGACTTTCGATGAGAAATTTTGAAATTTCCACTTTTTTGGCCGCCTGCTTTCATGGAAGTATGAATAAAAATATTAATTTTTTCAATACTCAGGAAACATGCCATGCAAAGATGTTAACATTTCAAATACAGTTTTCTCTATGGAGGTGAGGAAACCTCCAAAACAAAATGTGGGTATTTTTTTAAAGCATGGATGTTTATTAAAGTATAATACTCGTTTAAATTAATAATTTTAATTTTATTAATTATTTTCCAGTTACTATTAAAGTTTCTTTAAATGATTAATTATTTTAATAAGGAATAAATGATTGATCTAATACGACATCAAAAGGATTTCTGGATAGCAAATGCACCCCCAAAGATTTTATCCCCGGGGGCCCCGACTTGGCACTCTGCGCCTCTGTTGCCTGTTCTATAAAACATTCCTTAAGAAATGAAATGTCAGGCATATTCTAACTACACTAACTCTTTTGCACTTGCCAATTTCTAGCCCACTTTGGAAGAAATCGCCAAGCTTGTTTCAGTTCTGAAGACATTTTTTTTTTTTTTTTTTTTTTTTTTTTTTTGGCACGAAACTTGACGATCCATTATCAAAAATTGCAAACCTTGTGCGACTTTCAGCATTCTATCCCCCCCCCCCTATTCTATCTATGAATCATTCAAATATATATACCAAATTGAAGCTCAATCGAATGTACCGTTTAAACGCTAGCGCACTTTCAAGAATTTCTCCCCATAGGCCATCATGTAAAAGAAATCTTTGTCGTAGCCCTATAAAAAAACTATATAAGTCTTATACACATCAAAATCAATACAGGTCTTGCGACGGGGGTTTATAACATGTATACCCAATTTGAGCTCAATCGAATGTACCGTTTAAACGCTAACGCACTTTCCAGAATTTCCCCCCATAGGCCATAATGTAAAAGAAATCTTTGTCGTAGCCCTGTAGAAAAACTATAAGTCCTATACACACCGAAATCAATACCGGTCTTGGGACGGTGGTTTATAACATACATACCCAATTTGAGCTCAATCGCATGCCCCGTTCAGGAGCTATTGTGTTCACTCACATACACACATACATACATCTCGTAAAAATAGCATAAATGAATTCAGAAGACCTCAAAACGTGTCAATACACCAAAATCTCGAATTCGAATTTTTTCATGATGACAATACTTTCCTTACATGGTACATGTTCGGAAAGTAATAAAAATAAAAACACACAGACACATTTTTTTTTTTTCTGATGTAAGAGCACTTTAATACTTATATATATATAAAAAAAAAAGAGAACAAATAATTCCAGTGATGCAACACACACAAACACATAACTATATAAATTAGAGCTTGCTCTCTAGTTGCTGGCAGTGGCAACAATACATCGAGGAAACAAACTGAAAACTCGCAAGTATCAAGTAGAAAATAGCTAAATTTTTTGAACATACATACTAAGCAGAAAATAGATCAAGATATGCTATTCTGTAAAATGGCATAGCTAAAATATAAAGTAAACAATACTTCTTTTTTTTTATTTTCTGAACACAACGGTTTATACATGTTAGATTTCTTTTTCTCAAAGTCACAAAGGAATGTAGAATCCCGCAATCATGTGGGATATTTCTAGGTTTGCAATAAACTTTTCTTTCGTGCACAAATGTTTACATATATGTTTGCGGATGCATTCGTGTAATGCACTGTAATACATATTAATGCATTAAATTGCAGATTCATGTTAATTACATTAATTGCTTGTATTTGTTTGCTGATTAATTTTCGGATGTCATTAAAGTTCAAGGCAGAATTTAATGGATGAAGAAATTTAAAAAAAAAATTCAAAGTAAATAAATTTGGCCTTCTAAAGACTCATTAAACTTAAATAAAATAGTTTTTCTACTTGTTATGTATTTTCAAATTATTTAACTACTTAAATATTAATACTTCTCTCTATGGCTTATATATATATGTTATTTTTTTCTCCTAAAGGGGAAAGTTGGAAAAAAAAATAATTGTAGAATTATCACAAATATGAATTTTTCTAGATTGAGATGAGATGATAAAATGGAAGAAAGTTAGAAATTTATAAGAAAAATAAATCAAGGATTAACTATATCTATCTGAAAAATATCTGTATGTATATATTTGTATATTCTAATAGATAATTCTATTTTTTTGTACATGAAGATGATTTGTGTAAACAAAAATATTGCTCTCTCACTCTCCGATTCATAAATAAATAATGACTTATCTTCACTTCACTTGCAGTTTTTTGGAAATGAAAGGGAAATGTATTTACAACAGACTTTCTTTTTGTTTTCCAACGTATGTTCTGTTTCTGAAGTTTAAACATTTTGGGAGGGAGTAAGCTAAGGGTTCACATAAAGCAAACTTCAAAATTCTCAGAGGGAAAGACAGGGGCCTAGGGTAAAGAAAAGAATCACAGTAGTTCCATTGTGCGTATTAAAAAGATGTGAAAGAAAACAGAAAATAAATGAAACAGCTTTTTAAATACAAGCACTTTTTTAAAACATTGGGTTTTCTTAATGTATTTCATTTTGCATAGCTTATATAGATCTTATTGTTTCGCATTTCATAATTGTTTTGTTGTTGTCTTAAAATCCCCCTCCCTTCCCCAAGATATTAATATGGAAATAATGTGTTTCATCAAAAATATTTTTATATATATATCCTATATAATAGCTACAAACCCTTAAAATTTACTTAACGGTTATTTTAAAATACATCGGTGGCATCATATATAAAATTTAACATTTCATTTTTATTGGGTATTATTGCAAGTCCCATAAAATTATCTTTAATAACATTACATTTTCTTTGTGTTTGTTAAACTTTTTTAGCAAATTATAGAATATATAACATATTTTATTAGGTGTTCGAAGTCAGCAATTTTAATTTAAGAAACTTCTTCAACTGCAGATTTATATATATATATATATATATATTCTATAATATTAGAATATGTGTATATGATTAATATTCTAATACATTATTGGCAAATAATATGCATGTTTAGATACAAAGTATAATCTTTAATTTTACTTTACTAATTTAGTTGTCAGGTGATGAATATTTGATTGATAAACATTATATGGATTTAATTATATATCTCTCAGTACAACATTAAAAAAAATTTTTGCCTTAACTAAAGAGCACTGATAGGCAAACCAATAATATATAATTGATACAGAAATGAAGGGAAAATTTTCAAATCATAATCAGACTCTAATTATATATATAAAAATAACTATAAAAGAATGCATAATTTAAAAAGAAAAATTATAAGTATATGGTTATATCATACACTATAACAGTATTAACAATACAATTTAATATGAGACAATTTTTTAAGACATCATTAAAATTTTTATACAGAGTTGGCTAATGCGTAACAGAATTAAAAATTGAAGAACATCAATTCACAAAACTGTACAGTTCCCGTTTAGAAATGTATATACAAACATTGATGTGAAGTATATTTCATCAAATACTTTTTAAAAGGAGGCTTCATAGCAAATAATTTGCTTTTAAAAAAGTAGACAAAAATACTAATTTATCTCCATAGTATTTTTCCCCATAATTTGAACCGTAGCTCTTAGATGCAAAATTTTGTAAAGTATAACGATTCTCTTTAACTAATAATTATTGAATAATTTTGTTTCATTGACGGAAATATAAATAGACAAGTATAGAAACATAAACGTTGCACACACGAAAATTACCAATATTCTCTCATAATGCCTATTTAAATTATATAAAAATAAACTATACCACCACCCCACTAAAAATAAGTTCTTTAAAAAACTAACTACAATTGAATAAAGCTTAAATCAGTTGGTCAAATTAAATTTCTCGTGACTTTCATTTGGAGAAATACTGGACCATGGGTGCTAGCAGAATGTTTACAGTATTCAAAGCATTTTTAATACTTTAAGTAATGTAAAATTATATTCATTTTCCTCCCCCTTGAAAAAAATTAACAAAATAGATTGAAGCATATTAAATAAAGTATCTCACAAAAATTTTTTCTTTAATTTCAAAAATTCCCAACAAATTATGTTTGATAATATATGCTATACCATCACCAGCAGTAAATTTGTTTCTAAAATACACTATGTGTACTAACTTCAAAAGTTTTTCTACAGAACAATTTTTATAATTTTGTTTTATTTTAAGAGAATCTTTCATGCGCAATAAAAAATTGTAATTAATTATTAACTATGATGAAAGCGTCCCCTTTAAATATCTGTTCAAATGTTAAATGTGCTTGTTATCCTCAGAAATAAAGTGAAAAACGAGAAAATAGTAAAGCAAAGATACAGAAAGAAGACAGAGTTAAATGAGATCAGTATTATATACAATTTAAAGACAATAAATTGTATTTATAAAGCAAGCTTTAACAAGAATTTGTCTTCATTTTTAACTTAGTAGATTATATAAAAATAATAACTTAAAAATGACTTTCTACTAGTTTATTCTTTCAAAAATTTAACATCAGACCAAACATTTTGTTTGCTTGTGCAATAATTTGTTTACACTAAGTATTAATGTTTATATACATGTCGGACTTCAAATGGTATGTACAAGGAAAATGCTAAAAACTTTCAGTACTTTTTTCAGTAGTTATTCAGAAAATGAAAAATTAAAAAAAAAAATCATGAGTACATAGGAGTGCCTGTAAAATATACATCCTGCAGATCCATTGAAAATTGAAAAAGACCTGAAAAGTTAGTTTTAAAATTTATATAAATTTTTGATTATGTACTCTGTAATTAAAAAATTGATAAAATAAAATAAATTCATGAAATGTTTCTTTAAATGAAATCTAAAATTAACTATTAAATATTAATATCTTTATAAAGTATAAAATTTCCTAAACTATAAATGGAAATTCACTTTCATTAAAAAAATCTATAATACAAGTGGAACAGGGATATTGTTTATTGTTTTGAATATCAGAATAATCGTCACAGATCAAAGATAGATTTTACTAATACAACTTACAAATGATGAGTTTAAGAAAATACTGTGACTTAGAATGCACCATAATTTTCAAAAATAATGTAGAAAAAATAGAATATTAATGAATATTTTTAAGAAATAAAACACCTCAAAGAGATCATACATATTATCCCATGCCATAAGGCACACCATTTTATTGCGTTCAAAATTTTTAATTTTTAGAAGTTAGGTTTCTTGTTTAAAAACAATACATTTTGTTAGGAAGGATTTTGATAAATTTGTGAAAGAAAAAATACACTAACAATTTTTTAAATAAAATTAAAATAAACTGATAAATTCCTAAACATAAATAAATAGACAACAGTCCCAGCTAGCACCCCATATGCTAATATCACAATATTAGGAACGTTAATATAGTTTAACGAGACTGCTTCTATCCACAAAAATTAAGAATTTAGAATAAATAATTCTGAAGTCAAATCAAAAACACATTTTCAAGTTTTGCAATATTTGATTGAGAATTGCAGGTATATATTCTAAAATCTAAAGGAAGAAAAGTAATTGGAATTGCATGTAATTACAAAGAATATATTAAATACACATAATTACACGTGAAATGATAACTGGAATTATGTGAAATTTAAGAAGCATGTTGATGGTCCTTTTTTTTTTACAATAAATGAAACATATAATGAATAATAAAGTGTGTATACTAGCATTAGTTTGAATAAACATCAGTGCTGAAAGTCCACTAACAATGTAATTTGCATAAATATATTGTAAAATAGTTTCTGCAGCCACTCGCTAAAAAACGTTTTCTATGAACATTTAGTTCTTATGCATTATTAGGTTCTGAATATTCAGTATTTGGACCCATCAGCTAAAATTAATTTTTAGCTGCTGAGCTATCAATTTGAACTTATTAGAGACATTAAAAGAAACAACCTACCAATTCCCATAATCTATTGCACAATTGGTGTATGATAGTTTAGGTGCTTTAAGTCAGCATTAATTTTTTGCTTGCCTTTATGCTGGGGACCTGCGATCAAATGAATATCAAAAGCATAAAAATTAAATTATCCAAGATTCTCAAACAATGTCAAATAAACTACTTTTCTTTCAGAAAGTAATAAGACTTCGCCTTATTTTTCTCTCAAGAAAAAACACACTAAAATTTAGAAACATTTCTCTAAAATTATATTTAGAAATAAAATTATGAGAGAAAAGTAACAGTTATATAGAAAAATTAGCACACCGGTTTTTGAAATTAATAAAAAAAGGGAATTTAAACTTTCAGCACTGCCAAAAGTTTATAATTTTCATTTAACTTTCACAAACATTTAATATTTTAAAATCTTTTCATTAATACACCATCAACATGAAAAAATCAAGAAAAACACTGCATTGCAATGCAATGAGATATAACAGGAAAGATTTTAACTATCATATTAAATCATGTTTCATCAACAGATAATAACACTGCAGCCAGTGCGCACAAATAGTTAAAGCTATACGTTCCACAAACTTGTCATATAAATAAATCACCACAGTTACATAGGCACTTGCGCTCTGGAACTTTCATCAAAAAGGACAGGTACATATAAATATACTATAAACATCCACACGCGCACACACACACACGCACACACATTAACTGCATGTATTCTTACAACATTAAAACATAGCAAAATGATAGAACATATATCTTTTTTTTGCTGTATGGTCAAATTTCAATATATTTTCAATGCAAAAAGGCAATTTACTAAATCTATACTCAGCGAAACGTTTATAAAAAATAATTTTAGTTCACAGATCATCATCTGCAGTGTGATAAGATTCTCCGAAATATTTTATGTGTGGCATATATAAAAAGAAATGTTATAAATTTTGGTTTGAAAAAATGTTCTTATTTATAGGTATTTAAACTTTTCACTTTTTATCCAGCACAATCTGCATAGAAATGACTTCTAGTTAAGAAATAAAATAATTTTTTTAATATTTTGTTTTATAAAGCTTTTGCTTAACATATGTGCTTCACTGTATGTACTATATATAACATCTTATCTGGCATTAGTTATTTAAATACTTTATGATACCTAAGTTTTTAAAAAATTAACTTCTATTTTAAAACTAATAATAAATTTTATATTTATTTTTCTAATTTTAAGCCACATTTCTCTGGCCATTAGACACCAACAATATTTATTTAAAATTTATCTCTGTTGACTAAACCATTTAAAATTTATTATAAAATAGATTTTGTCATCAGTTTCTAAAATTAAATTTATAAATGCTTCACTGAGATTTTTAATTTTTGAAATAGCGAATAATTTTTAAACATTCAATAAATTAGTACAAAAAAATAGGTAATGCACGTATTAACTTGTAATCAATGGCCTGCATTTACAGAATTCTAAAATCCATAGAAAACTTGCATCCATTTCCAAAGAAACATCTGTATTATCACATTCTATTACCTTTTTAAAGTTTTTCTAGTTTAAAAAAAAAAAGGAGGATAGATGTAAACAACAGCGGATCTTGTCTGCATCACGAGGCTTCATTTATTTCTGGACCAAAATGATAATTGTGCAAGCGCGTGAATTTACGATACAAAATGATATTTTGAACTTGGAAAATAACTGCATGAACGTGAAGAGTACTCTTTTTTTTTTTTTTTTCTTATGAAATGCACATGTGATAAATATACATAATCTAAATGTAAAAATTTGTGCATTTCTAAACTAGAAATACTCATTCGGCAAGGCTTGCTGAACCAGGAGAAGAAGAAAAAAAAAAAATAAATTGAGAAAATACACAATAAAAACTCTTGTAAATGATATTTAACTAGTTCGTACTCACACCTACACATCAGATGAAGATAATTTTTTTTTTCTTTCTTATTTCCTTTTTAAATGTCCAGTGAAATGCTGAGGTTCAAAAAATGGAAATGCAATATGAAGAAAGAAATTAAAAGAAAAGAAAAAAAAAAGATGATAGGCCAAAAACACATTCCGTGCTTTTGTTCTAAATATCACATTACACGTAACTGCGTCATTCACACTATCTAGCGTCTTGGGACTTGCTGTGTAGTTGTAAATCATTTGGCACACAGGTACAATTTTCTTTCGATCATATTTTTTTTTTTTTAAACGTGAATTTTACACACATTCTTTTAAATTTCTTCTTTTGTTCAACTGTTCTGTACATCTGTAGAGAGTCACACAGAATGAAAATGTGATCACATTGGCTACATCAGGCTTGTCCGTCTTTTTTTTTTTTTATTTAAAAAATAATTAAAAGGTTCACTTAGTGAACATAATATAAATTATGAGCTCATTTTTTTTTCTCTCTCAAATAAAAACAGCTCATTTTTTTTTTTTTCGTTCTTAAAAGATGTCTCGAAAAATATGCACATTTTTCAATTCATGGGACTTCAGCCATGCATTCTTTCCTGAGGTTGACAGCACGGCACAATTCAAAATATGAGAAAACTGATATTTTTACGTGAACAACACGTAAAATGGGAATAGCATCCAGTTGTGTCACCAGTTTTGCACCATATTTCATTGTTGAGTCTAGCAAGAGTTTCTGACTGAAGTGTTATTGCATACACAGCATTGTTATATGCATGATCGGTGGTTAATTGACACTTATTTTAAAAATAGGAGTTTCTCTAGATGCACTATTTAGGTTTCCGTATATATCTTAGAGCAAGGTATCCCAAGATTCTGCAGAAGAAGAGGAACATGATGAGGCATGCTGTGTTGGCCCAGACTGGCAGTGGCACTCCCTTCTCGTTGATAATCGACTCGACCGGAATAAATGTGGTCGTGCTGTTGCTGGTCCTACATACTTCGTATAATGAATTTGCTGCAGCACACCTGGAAACATGGCAAAAATTAATACACACCTAACAATAAGTTCATATTAATCACTGACCGATGCATTAGTAGGGTTATCAGACAAAAAAAAATTGAAATTAACCCTTTGAGGCACAAACCTTTCCCAATGCTGAAAAAAGGGCAGCGGTTGCCATCGCTCGACTTAACTACCAGCAAGATGGTGGACAATCGAAACATTCATCGCGTGCCACAGATCTAGAGACCCGTTTTTTGACGACAGCTGGCACGCAATGAATGCTTCGATCGTCCGCCATCTTGCTGGTAGTTAAGTCGAGCGATGGCAATGGCTGCCGTTGTTTCAGCATTGGGCAATGTATCCGGATGTTCTCGCCTTCTTCCATTTTTCAGCAGATGTCAGTTGCTGCTAAAAAGAATCATGACCATTTTTGTTACGGGAAAGGACGTGCTAAAAAGTAAAGGATTCTCGTGGAGCTAGGTCACCCGCCACTATTTTTCTAGAAATCAAATCTATTCTTCGTGACTGGCAACAGTCAAAACATCAGAATTTGGTGTTCCCAGAGCGGGAACACTGCGCATTAAAGGGCTAAGGACATGTTTCATTCCTAAACACAGTGACTGTTGTATAGGACAAAATTCCAATACAGTGATGAGGATTTGGCTTTTAATACTTTTCAACAAACTTAAAAAATGTCTATTACTTCAGTTCATCTGTCCATTTATTCTCCAACAGCTATAAATTTTTGTCATTGTCAAACCAATATTATGACTAGTACTAATTTCAACATTATGACTAGTTTACTAACCAAATTTTCCTATAACCAAGGTTTCTACAGATTTCACAGCTTTTGCTTTCCTGACTTTCCCTGACATCTACCAAACTCTTCCCTGACTTTATCTAGCATGCTTCTCCGAATTTTGCATTTCTATTTTTAACATTACATCCTTTAATTAATAACTTTTTATATATTTAGCCCCCTTTTTTTTTACAAATAATAATAAAATTAATATATACAAGAATCTTATTGGACATCACTGGATTCTAACAAAGACCCTGTTTGATATAGTTTAGGATAAAATTAAGCATATTTCAATTGCACAAGATATGCTCATAAAGAACACATTTTAAAATTATTTATAAGGTTGAATGAGAAAATGAAAATAAAACAATTTCTATACTTAGGTTCAAACAGCAAGTATTTTCTTGATTTTTACCGCAAAATTCAATTTTTTTTTTTTTTTTTTTTTTTTTTTTGCATTTCCCTGATCCTTCTTGAATTTCTGCTAATTTCCCTGACTTTCCCCCCAAAATTCCTGACTTTCCAGGTCTGCAGAAACCCTGTCAAGAACTTCTATGTGAATCTAAGTATTATTCAGGGAACTGTGTTTACTGAAAAAAATATGCCATGTGCATCAGGCAGAAAATTGTCAAATAATAACTGCTAATAATAAATAAACTTTTTGCACGAAGCAGATATTGGTTTGACGACGATGGTATGTTATTCCTGCTTAGTGTACCCTATACCCCATTGAAAACTGAATGGTATATGTAGCATTTGTGTTCTATCACAATTATTTTAAAACCCAAAATCTTCTGTTTTAATTTACATCTGGCAACAGAAAAGAAAAAATAGATGAACTCTTTACCCAACCCAATAGAATTATTATAAAGTGTTATTTCGAACTTACTTGATGGGTGGTCCCGTAGAAAATTCAACAATCTGCATGTTCTGGTACGCATAGTGTACCATCGAGAGGTACTGTAACCACTGTAGCCAAGGGGGTAGTTTTGCTACATAATAACCACCAAACAACATAGTGGACAGTGAGTAAAGAGCAGATACAGTCACTGAGACTTGGAGATCTGAACAGGCAGCACCCACTAATAATCCAACACTCTGTAAAAAGTAAAATAATACATAAGCATAAAACATGAGTTAAAATATCATTAAAAAATAAATGAATTTTAATATATGTCTATGTTTGACATGGAATGAATATTTCCTTAGCTTAAATTCCTATAAGCAAAACATTGCTTGTCAAGTATGGACAATATATTACTAAAATCTGGCTTAAAATATTGTGCTGATATACGAACAGAAACTTGATATATTTATCTAATGTTGAGATATATCTAATGAATTCAAAATATTTTCAATACAATGCTAATATTTAAACATTGGAAATATATCTTATGCATAGTTAATATATAAGAATGTAATTTTTTTTCTAGTGGTTTCTTGGTTATTTTTTCACTGGCACCAATTTGTTTTATGTCATTCTATCAATTATGAATATTGTTTGGATATGTAAATATGCTTTAATAAATTGTTATTTTTTGGTTTGAATCAATAACAAAATATCCAAAATATCAATGACCTAAGCAGGCTTTGACTGCCCATGTCCAGAGCACACATTCAGAAATGGGTAAAAAAATGAAGTTAGAGCTATATGTAGGGGCACAAAAATTAAGCCTGCAATATATATATATATATATATACACACAGAAAGACAAAATTTGAAAATTGCACGGGGCATTAAAATATTATTCAGATCCTGGACCTAAGCATTTTTAGGTGCAACTTGAATATCCAGAAGCAAAATAAAACTAAATAAAATAAATCTGAAGAAACTCAAATTTATGTTTGTACTCACCCTACATCATTTTTTATTTTAGTTTTTTTATTTAGAATTCAAAGAAAGGCAATTTTTGGAAGGTTTTTATAATAAACGATACATCTTCTCATATTATATGAAGGAATATAGCTTAAAATCATGATTTTAGGAACACAACCGCAGTAAAATCTCATTATAATAAACTTGACTTTTATGAACATTTCAAATTAACGAATAAAATATATCTATCAAACGGAAATCATAGAGTACAAATTCAGTTATAATGAAATTTCACTACATGAAATTTTTCAAATTTATGGATTTGACCTTCGGTTGCTGAAATTTATTATATTGAGATTTTACTGTAATAGAGCATTAAGTAATAAATATTTTTTAAAAGATTGATAAGAATTTTTCTCTTCATAATTACCTGAGACACAACAGTACTGAGGAGTAAGAAAAACCAAAGTGTGAAGAATGTCTGAATTGAATAGCAACCCATCATTGGGTAAGAGATAATATGATAAGCAGTTGGCAGTGTCATAACCAATGGCAATTCTCCTATCATCTTGGCAATGTAATAGGCTGATAACCTATAAGCTCCAGAAACTCTCTCTTTGTTTATAACCTCTCTCTCTGGGGGAACTGTATAATGAAAAGAAACAATCAGTCAATTTAAAAAAGTATTGTTTAAAAATAACTTATTTAAAAAAGAAAATCAGTTAATTCCAAAAAAATGCATTTTTTGCATAATAGTTTTAATGCTGTTTAAAATAATTTAAAGTTACATTTAATAAAATCTAGTTATTTCAAGCAAAAAAAATGTATATAAAAGGAAGTATTACTATTTTTCATGTATAAAAATATACTTACAAGAAATTAAAGAGCCGAAAAGAGCAAAAAGCATCCAGTAGGTTGCAGTGAAAAACATCTGAAATAATTAAATTTTAAAAAGTTATTAAATGTTATTTTACAACACAGAAATGGTATGGATATTTGAATGAATATAATTGTATGAATATTGTATGAAAAGTTAATTTTAATTTCTCTTGCAGTAAATGCAGTTGTATAAAGATAGTTTTTAAAAAATATATATAGCAGTTAATGCTCTTTCGTTATTCTTTTATACTTTACAATGTACTAAATATAAATAATTTTCTCCCCTAACATTTTGCTACCGAAAAATTTCTTTGATAAAGTTTTGATGCAAACACCCTGAATGCAGAATGATTATATCAATTCATTGTATTATTTAAAAAAACATAAAAACAATTTTAAATTAAAATTGATTTTTATATACATGATATTGAGTAAGGACTTCAATAAATCATCTTTAAAAGTTACGACAAATTTCTTGAAACAATAATTCAAATATATGAGAAATGGAATACAGCTACATAATTATCTACTTGGGAGAGAATAAAGTATTAATTTTTATAATTAGATTTAAGTGTGCTATGTCCATACAAAAGTACAAAAGCAATCATTTAAAAATAGAACTGCCTAATTTAAATCTCAGAATTGATTAAGAATTTTAAATTATTTTTTAAAGAGTATGTTTTGATTTTGATGGTGTAGGAATTGGCAACATAAAATTTTATGTAGAACATTTAAAAAAAAAAATCTTACCCATCCTCTAAGGTCAGTGATAGAAGACTCTTCCCTTGGGATCTGGAACCATAAAAGACCTGCCACTAAGCCTAACCCAATGGTCTGGATCCAGTTCAGTTTTGACAGCATTCTGGATCGGGCCTCCATGAAATTTCTTTGTGTAAGAACACGCAGCTGAGTCATAAAGGAGGTCGGCCATTTTCTTTCTTCATTCAAATCTACTTCGCTGCTGAATGTCGAACTAGCAACTTCTGACCACGATGATCTGCCTGAGTCATCATCATCTCTTGATTCTAAAATGACAAGGAAAAAGAAAACCATACTTAACAACAATTTGTATGATAATTACTCACTAAGTGTAGGGAGTGATGTTGACATTAATTTATGTTCAACCAAACTCAAATGGTAAAGTTTTTAATATTGTCAAGCCATTATACTTTAGAAGTTGTAAGGTTTTATAGCAATGCTTAGAAATTATTTTTGAAAAATAATATTTTATTACAAAACTGCACAGTTGTTTTTAAAACATGCATGTAATAAAAAAAAATAATATTCTGCTATAAAAATGATTAATTTGATTAAAGTAATTTTTTACACTCTTTTAATACAGTTTTTTGGGGAGGGAGGGGGCATTGATATGACATACATAGCTGCAAAAAATATATTGGTTATATATATATATATTTAAAAGTATGAGGTAATTAATTGATTTGCAAAATGTGTTAGTAATGTGTGACTTTTGGTCTTTTTAAATACTAACAGAATTCACATTTTAAAAATTTTAAAGAAATATATTCTTGACAAATAAAATAGATGCATAAAAATGATAGATTTTGTAAATTTCTGAGGAATTAATTCATTTCACAGTTGAGAACCTAAAATTTGCTATTAGTGCAATAATTGTATTATAGCACTAGTTTGTATCCTGAAATATAAATTTTTTATTCATTATTGTCAATCTAATTACTTTTATCATACTGCCAATGCAGTTATTCCAAAATGAATTGCGAACAATGCATAAACATTGGCTGAATACAAAACTGCACAGTTTTTATAAGAGAAATCTCTAAAGAGGACATTAATTGCTTTTCAATTTTTAAATACAATAAACATTTTTACAGTATAGCAGTATGTTAAATTTATTGTTAAGAATTGTAAAACGGCTTTTTGTAACATTATGATAATATTTGAAATTGCATTTTGCAAGTATAAACTATTTTTATCGAAATTCAAATTTTAAAAAACAAATAAATAAGAGTTTTCCACATGCAAAAAAAAAATTAAAAAAAAAATAAGTAAATAAAAAAGAATTGGAAAAAATAGAAATGCACATTTTTATAAGTTGATAAATACATCTAATTTTAATTTATCTACAAAACTGAGCAGTAAAGAATTATTTTTTTCAGAAAGTAATATACTTAAATAAATAAAGGAGTGCACCTGAAACCTGATTAAACTAAAGTGAATGTTTTTATATTCTATGAATATAATTAATTTAAATTTTAAGGTTTTTCTTTACATCTAGCTAATTCTAATCGCTTTACCTGCATGAGTCAAGTTTTAGAACACAACAAAAATACATAGCACTAACATGCATTAAATGTAACTATGTAAAAACTATTACAAAAAAAATCTAATTAAATATGAACTCTATACTGAGGCACGTGGAAGGAAAAAACTTCATCCAATATGATGCAGCTCTCTCAACCATCAGTACCACGAAAATTTCAGCAAAATAACACACAAAACACAAATCTGCTGACAAAACGAACAAGGCACATTTAATTAAAATAGCCATTACAGTGGTAACATGAGCAAAACAAAAACATGCAAACTTTCTTTTAACATATATGAACACTTACTAACATGCAACAAACATAACACATAAGCAAAAAGGGACAAGAGAGATTTATGCCTTTTGAAATCTTACATGAAAGCATATAGAAATGGCCAATGATTGGTTAAAAAAAACACTTTCACTTTGGAAATGGTGATTTCTGTTGTATTTCAAAAAAGTCAATAATTTTTTTTTTTTTTTTAATTAGACTTTTGGGATTCATTTCAATCAGAATAAAAATTTAAATTGTGAAATAACAATGCAATGCAACAACCATAATATTTTTGATATGTCAAGGAGAATACAGCCAATTTTTAATAAATTATTATATTTCCTCAACAATAGAAAAGTCCTTTTTTATAACACTAATAGTATGTATTTTCTATTATTTTTAATTTTATTTTGTAATTTGCATTGCATTAAACAAGTTTTTAAAAATATGGATATTTTCAATTAACAGAATCAATAAGCAATTGTAATGGTATGGGAAATAATTTTAAGAGATGAACATCAGAAATTCACACTTTTAATGTTCTATCAATTTCTCTTACACTCGCAAATACATTCAATAGCACGAAACTCGTGGCATCCTACACCATTTGGCAAAATGGCTCGAAGAACTTTTATAAAATTAATGTTACTTAACATCTCGGACTTTAGTTAAAAAATAAAAAAAAATATTTCAATATCTGAAATTCGATAGTCATTGTCTTAAAATTTTAGAACAAATGTTAATATATATTTTTTACAGTTTTGAAATGTTCATAATTTCTGCCATAAATATACTGATTCTTTGAAATATGATCAAACATTTCTATTTGAAGAGTTAAAAATCAAAGCATTTTAAAAGCCCGGTTAAAAAAGTTATTTTCAACTGACATGGACAATTTTGCCATCAAATTTTCAGAAAATATTTTTTCCCCAATCATTAAATTAAAATAAATACTTCACAATAAGCATACAAACAAATTTCTAAATAAACACAAACAATAATTAAAATAAAACTACAATAGGAAATGCAATAATATTTTAAATATGATATATCCTCCTTAAATATAACATCATGTTAAAAGTAACAATCATCTAAAATTATATAAATATTGTTATGGGGTACCAAATCACTTACAAAAAGGAAATGTTTTAGTGAGTACCTTAATTTAAACTGTTCAGTTTTGTATGAAACTTAAATTAATTTGAATAATATTTTTATACATGCATGACAGAGTACAGATATTTTCCAGGAAGGCTTTGAACACTTTTAAAATCTCAAATCAAAAGCATAATTTTGTTAGAAAAGAACTTTCTTCTTATAAAAGTTAATATAATTTACAAACTTAAAAATAATATTTTTAAAGCAAAAGCAAAACGTAACAAGATTTTAACCCCACCTCCTTTCCAAATGTATAAAACCCTTTAACGAAATAGAATTGACAAAATCCATTCTGATACAAATTTCAACAGTGCTGTTCAATTTCTCACAGAACCTTACAGATCTTGAAATTTTTAGCATCACTGTTGCAAAAAACCTCTTTGACATTCAAATGAAACCGTAGTAAAAATATTTAAATAGTCAATAATAACAATAAAAAACAGTGACCTTGCTGATAAAAAAATCTATATTTGAATGTAGTCTGAATTAGCATTTATTGTGCATGCTCTTACCGACTTTACTGTAGACTGTTGGGAGTTTCTTGTCTGGGTCAATCATGACTCGAAGCTCAACAGGTTGGGAATGCTCCATGGACTCTTGAGACATATTCCACATGAGGGAATGAGTACACGGTTCACAGCTGTCATCTTCATTTCTGAAAACATGAAGGTATAAATATATATAATTTAGTATAAGTTTTTACAAAAAAAAAAATATAATCCAAGCAAAGATGAAATTGTGCAAAATGATCTCAAATATATTTAAAATTTCTAAAGCATTGAAAGAATTTCATGTTCAAATCAGAGGAGAACAATTTTTTTTTTTTTTTTTTTTTTTGAAAAACTTCCAAAAAATGTTTTAAACTATCAAAATATAGTAATGAGTGGCATCTATAACCACTATAATTTTCACTAAATCAACCAGCTTGAATCATCAACAAGTTAAAGGATAATTCAAGAGTAAATTAAAAATTTAATGACAATCTGTCAGAATCAAGAAAACGACTCAAATAGAGTAATAAATAAAATCCCGCATGTAAGCACTCATTAAGTAATTCTATTATTAGACACTTTAACTGTTCACTCACAATTGCTTTAACTAAAAACAAATAACATAGATATATAATAACGCTACACGCAATATAAAACAATGAACACAATGTGTATAACATCAAATTATTCTGAAAAAAGTAAGAACAAACATTAAAAAAATATTAGTGGTTTTAAAAAAATTTGATTTGCTGTAACTTTTGAATAGATTACCTGTGATTTAAGCCTGGCCACATTTGTCTGTGGCAGTGAATACATTCTACTGATTTTCCATTAGCTTCATAAGCTGCAGTTGTGTCAATGACAACAGATGGACAGTAAAAATCCTCTTGAAGTTCTTTGGGATATTCAGGGTCTTTTCTGTAAATGAAACACAGATATAAATATAGAAGAACATTTAAATTATGCATGTCAAGTTTTAACTTTTATACAGAATTTCTAGATCTTTTGTACATGATTATTATTCTAATAGTATTTCATTATTTATAGTGTAGTTTATCAAATATTCACAGTTTTATATAAAAGAATTTAATTTATATATGCATATAAATTTACACATTTACATAAAAATAAATATGTTTTACTCACTTTTGCTCAACAGCTGCTGTAATAATTTTGTCTTGAACATCACTAGTCTTTTTTACTTGTTCAACTAAAAGCAAAAGTTAATCTAAGTTAGTATAATAATTAACAATATTATAAATAGAATCACTTACTCTCTTATTATTGTATTTTAAATAATAAATAGTTTTAAAAAACTTACCAATGAAATCAGCTGGATTGTAATGTGCTGAAATTTGCATACCAAGACGACTGAAAAAGTCAACAACTTTTCTAGTATCACCAAAATAAGCAACCTAAAAAAAAAAAATCAAATAAAAATAAAATTAAAATGTCATAGGGAAAATAACTGTCAAAATATTTCTCACTTTTTTAATATATTTCGCGCCTTCAAACTTTCAGTGCTTTTTATAAATCAAGTCAACTATTCAAAGAACATGTAGATAGATGCCTTTCAATTTGATCAATACATAAAAAAATCATTATACAATATTATGAGCTATAATTATTCACTGAGAAAACCAAATTTCAACCCTTTATGCAAGAAAACAGACACTGATTCCTTATCACAAATCATTCAATCAACAATTACTAAAATTTACAACCAGTAAACAAGGCTCCTGAGGATGGTACTTGTCAAAATTTTCATCAATGGTTTTTTCAATTCAACAATAATTGAACATCACTCATTTTAGTATTCATAAAAAGAAAAACAAACACATGCTATTAAAAAGCAGATCTATTCTGAAAACAAATTTATCAACTGTTTCATTTAATTCAGTAACATAAAATTTAGAAGAGAGAAAAAGGGTCATTCAAAAACTTTCAACAAATTCCAAAATTTGGTCAATACATCTAAATTTTTAAATATTAAAATTTTTAGTCTTCCTTGTTTTAAATACAATTTTTTTATAGAATGATTAAAATTTTGGTGTTTTATCTCTGTAAAATGTAGACCATAACCATTTTTAACTGATTCAAGTTATTCTTAAATTATCAACTCTTTACTGAAGTTAGTGCTTTAAAATTATATGCCCAGTAGTTTAAAGTTAGCTTGTGTAAAGTTAAATGGGAGATTTTTACATTTCAACACACTAATTATGTATTATAGTAAAATTTCAGCATAACGAATTTCAAAGGACGCAGTATCAAATCTGCAATCCTGAATGAAAAATTCATTATAGTGAAATTTCATTAGAGTTTGCACTCTACGATTTTCTTTTAGTAGATTTATTTTATTCGTTAATCTAAAATATTCGTAAATGGGAAGTTCGTTATAACAAGATTTAACTGTAATCCTTTTAAACAAATTTCAGAAATACGGCTGCATACGTGTTTTCATGACAATCAAACTTAATCATTGTACCTTAAAGTATTCAAACGCAATTCATAAAATTTTGAAAAACTTAATCTCACAATATTTAGAATGCAAATACACAGGATTCAAAAATTTTTATTTGCAATTAAAGGAAATCATAACAGTAAAAAAAGCAATCACAGCTTTCCAAAAGATTGAATATGCAAAGTCAAATATAATTTTCCACAAAAAAAGAAAGGAAGAAAAACCTAAGTTACCTGTCCATTACATAAGAGGAGAAGCTTATCAAACATGTAAAATATCTGACTGGATGGCTGGTGAACTGTCACAACTAAAGATTTGTTTTCAGCTGCTAATCTTTTCAGTGATAATACTAAGGAATGAGCAGTGCAAGAATCGAGACCTGAGGTAGGTTCCTGTAACAGGAGAACGAGAAAAAAATTATTAATATGCAATGTAATGAAAAATAAAACTACATTATACCTTAATCAGATGAATTCAGCAGTAAATTACACTGTAATAAAAATATTTTTTTAAATAAAACTACATTACACCCATAAGTAAAAAGTTGCTTGCATCCAATGCAAGATAGATATAAAACATCAATGCAATTAGCATTAGAAAACTGTATTGTAAAACACATGAATTTTCACCAACCATTTTTGTGATTGGTAATAAACCAACCAGATGATTTGTTTTATAATTACAAAATATTTTTATGAACTTTTTCTTATTTTGAAAGAGACTGTAAAATTACGGTAATAAATGAGTAAAATTATGTTCTAAAACTAGCGTGTTTTTACCTCATAGTTTTGATGATTTATTTAAAAAAAAAAAAAAAAAAAAAAAAAGACCACTCTCTTGTTTTAAAAGAGAATCATATTTAGATTTATTGCTGCATATTTTCTAAACAAAATAGAAATATTTTTGAACAATTAAAAACAGCCCAAAAACATTCTTTTTGAAAATATTCAAGCACTTTAATAAACAAATTTCCAAGAAATTGATTCGTGCTTTTGTTCCACATTATTTTCGCCGATCTTAACAACTTTTATTTAGAATTGCTTATTTACTTTAAATTTTTTTTTAAAGTTTGTATTCCGGAAATAAAGAAATGAAAACATAAAAAAGCACATGACAATTTTGATAAGAAAATTACTGGATCGGGTATAAAAAGCCCAACATATTCTTAGAACACTAACAAGTAAACTATACTTAACATTTAAATATAGTGTACTCTATAGTTACTCTATAGTGAACTCTATAGTTACTCTATAGTGTACTCTATAGTTACTCTATATTCAATAGTAATAATAAATGTCCAACGACAAGTTATGTATTGTTTGTGGCCACTTACATCAAGCAAAATGAGGGATGGATTCTGAAGAAGTTCACAAGCTATGTTGGCCCTCTTCTTTTCTCCACCGGACAGACCTCGTTTCATCATGTCGCCAATAACTGAAACAGGAACGTCAACGAATTATTCATATGAAATTGCACAAATAGATAACATAACTGGTCACAAAAACTTGTTTCATCTTTAAAAATCAACATTACTTTGAAAATTAAAATGAGATATTTTTGCAATTTACTCGAAGAGCGAAGAGGTTTATCGAATAAACTGCAAAAAGTAAGAAAAATGAATAAGTAAGAATAAGTAAAAGTAAATAACAGTAATAGAGTAAAAGTAAATAAAAGTAAGTAAGAGTAAGTAAAAATAATTTAAAGTAAATAAGAATAAGTAGAAAAAAATTGTTAGCAGTTTACTTAAAAAACGAACAGATTTTGTAAGTAAACTGTAAATAGTAAGAAAAGTAAGTAAGAGTAAGGTAAATGTGAGTAAGTAAAAATAAATAAAATAAATCATTCCATCGACTATAAAACATTTTCCGATACAAGAGACCTTTTAATTTTAGCCAAATTCGACGATGTATCGTCACCAAACTTGGCGATATTTTGGGGATAACCTCATTAAAAGCTATATATCACCATTAATGTAATTGCGAGATCCTGTAAAATAACTTTAAATGTTTTATTTTCATTCTTTAAAGGAAGAGTGAGTTGGTATAAACGTCTGTAAACTATTTGTATTCTGCTAGAAATGGATCAATGTCCATAAACTGCCATACTTTAAAATGGTAAACGTAATAAATTTTCATGAAAACATTATCGGTTTCCTAGTACAGTTAAAAAACATTTTAACCAAAAGTAAATAAATAAATGAAAGTATCAAGAAAAAAAAAATGTAAGAACGACACATTTACTCGCTAAAAACTATATCTGATAGTGAATACATCAGAATTTCTTTCATTTACTAGTAAAATGTATGTATTATCTTAATTTTTGCGAAATAGTATGAAAACGTCAATCAAAGAAGAAAGATTTGGCTTGAGATCTCGAGCGCATTTCGTGCATTTTAATACGTATTTTTAACTGTACATCCACTTTTACAGTTATTCGACGGCAGAAGAGGAAAAACTAACTTTACACAAAAGAAACGCTTGGAATTTTGTTAAGTCGCAGGGACGATACACACGATTTTTTCATAAATAAATAATAGTACTCAAGTATAGTGATCTTATTTAGAATAGACGAAAACACATATATATTTTATTAAAAAACCGTTTTTAGACATCTGTGGTTTATGAAAGAAGGAATAAATAAATAAGTTAAATTGATCTATTTTAACTGTACATCCACTTATGCAGCAATTTGACGGTGAAAGCGGAAAAGCTAACATTAAGGTTCAAAGAAAACTCTTAGAATTTTGATTGGTCGGATTCTATTTACTTTCTATTAATAAATAACGATGTATAGAAATGGCACAATTTTTAATGTCGGAGAACAATGTTTTATGTAATTTTTAGGGTATATTTACAGACAGCGTTGATTTATGAAATAAGAAAGTAAACAGAAGTAAGTGAAATTTATTATTTTAAGTACACACCTACTTTTAACAGTCATTTGATACTCGTACCCAACTAGCAATTTTTGCTCGGGTTACCATCGGCCACGTAGCCGGCCGATGATGGCCCGAGCAAAATTGCTAGTAGGGTAGCTGAAAAATCTAGAAATTGCGTTTAGACCGTCTAGTAAGCTATATAGGCTCAATTTGTAAGATATAGAAAGTACATAAAGTGAGACTTTATAAGTAAATAAGTAAAAATTAACCATAAAATAAAACAAATATACATAATTTTTAAAGAACGTCTTTAGAAAGCGCTGATTCATGAAAAAAGAATTGTGAGGAAATAGAAATAAATGAAGCTAATATTTTTTAACTGTACATACACTAGCAGTCATTGGATGGTGGAAGTGGAAAAGCTAAACCACGTCTACAAAGCAAATGCTAAGACCTTTTCGGTAATAGACGCGATTTATATAAATAATGAATTAAAACTACAAAAGGAGGTATTTTAAAAATTAGAGGGGGGAGGGGTGGTCATAACTTATAAAAAACGCTTTTAGGCTGCGCTGATTGAGGAAATAAGGAAGGAAATAGAAATAAATGAAACTATTTTAACTGTACATCTACTTCTGCAGTCATTTGATGCTGTTTGCTGTAAAACTAACAGCCAGTTAAAAAATAAACACATGCCTTTTTTTTTAGATAAAGGCGCGCTTATAAATAAATAATAATATATAACCTGTTTTAAGCATACATCTGTTACTGAAGTCATTTAATGTTGTTTCTGAGAAACTAACATTACGATGGGAGATAAGACTCGATTGTACAGCGGAAATTTCGCCATTCACTAATTTCCGCTGTAAATATTTATTTTTTATTAAAAAATATTTCCGCTTGAAAATATTTTTATCGCAAAATGATAGTGATAAAAAATATTTTCAGTGTTAAGTAAAATGTGGCAACGTTTTTAATTTTTCGAAAATTTCAATTTTTTGTGGATAAAAAAATTAGAGGATAGAAACTCATGTAAATGAATGCAGTTGTAATTATTACATTTTTAATTATAATATATAAACAAAGTTGAACAATGTGTTTCAAAAAGTTAATTTTTATGAGCTTAATTTTTTATTATATCTATGATGTACATATAACGTTATTTATAGCGTCTGAGCAAAATTAAGAAGTGTACTTTTGTATTCAATAAATTTAATTATTTCCAAAATAAAATATTAATTTAAGTAGCAGCATGGGTGCCCATTTCTAGGGGCAGGGAGGCTCCAGTTCATATATTATTGTTATGATTTACTACAGGTATAAATCAGAAGTTAGTTAACACTAAAATGTAGCATCTTTTTAGGACAGGACCCTTGACTTATTCCCCCCCCCCCTTTCCCTAAAAACTATCATATGAGCGCCCATGAGTAACAGAACAGTAGTGGTTACTTTTTCACTGCCCATCTGTAAATGCATTTACTCGAAAAGTAATAAAGCTAGCAATAAAATTGACCCAGAAGACATGAGCTTATATCAGCTTATTCTTTCACGTTAAATGCGCATGTGTATAAGTTAAAACGTTTGTTGACAGAGAAAAGAAAAAAAAAGACTGCCAAACAAACTCCTTGGCAATCTAATACGATAAATCACCCCACAACGTTAATTTAATACACTCGACTGGTGATATGCCAACATCACAGTGAAACAACCTCTAAGCTATTTCACGCATTCTAAAAACACACTAACCTTTCAAGCTGAAGTTCGTTTTGCTTGGAACTTAGCCTCAAGTTCTCCGATACACCATTAGCAAAGCGGATGTAACTGTAAACCGTGTCTGTGAAAAAAATCAGACCGGCAGCCATTTTGCACAGAAAAAAAAATGAATTTTGAACACGCCACATTTTGAATGAAATTTAAATTCTTTATGTTTTTTTGGATCTGAAAGGCTCTATGTTACGGTTATTGTTTTAAAATGTTGAAATGAAAGAGAAAAAGAAATGGTTGCATGGAATAAGCTTGAGAAAATATTTACTTATTTAAAAAAAAAAGGAAAGCGAGAGAAATAGGGGACATAGAAAAATGCAGTTGAATAATAAACAAACCCAGAGGAGCAAATAAGCAGAGCAGAGACGAACGTTCGAAAAAAGAAGAGAGAGAACACTCGTGGCATAGTTTGCTTTTCTACGGCATTGAACTGGGGTAAAAATTATTACTGTAATTTGACTGAAGAATACATATTTTAGAAAGCAGTTTGAATGTTTCTAGATTATTCTCAGAGTTCTCCGGCATTCTTTTAACCCTTTGAGGCGCAACCCTTTCCCACATGCTGAAAAATGGGCAGCCGTTGCCATCGCTCGACTTAACGACCAGCAAGATGGCGGACGATCGAAACGTTCATCGGGTGCTACAGATCTAGAGACCCCTTTTTTGACGACAGCTGGGGTCCTTTTCTGACGACCGTCAAAAAAGGGTCTAACATAATAAACGTAAAACATAATAAATGCATTGTGATTTTGCTACACAGACATTTTTCCCTGCCTGAGCTCGTGAAAAAAAAAAAAAAATTACTTTATTATATTTATTATTAACACTACTAGTTTTGTGGTCACTATTGTCGTTGAATGCTCTTTCTTATAACTTTTAACGATATCTGCTATTTCTTTTCAAGTCAATATTGATAAAATTTAATTTTTCATTAAACTTTCAGTTTGATGTTCCCAATTGGAAACATTGGCCGGTAAAAGGTTAAAGGTATGTATGTATATTTGAATACGTTTGATTTTTTGACATTTGAATTTCTCAAAATGCAGGCACGCACAAATAACATAAAAATCACGATAAGCATTTCAGGGGTCGTGTATGTAACAAAATACTTTTACCTGCTATTACATCGAAATTTAAATGCCCATACACCAGACACAATGCTTCAGAGCGCCACCTAGCATCGAATCTTTGCAGCTTCATGTTTCATTAGCAGGTCTCGGATCTAGATACGCAAATAGTTAATTATCCCACAGAAAAGAGGAAAAAAAAGCGTTTGCAATTTCCCTACCTAATAGACGGGAGATCCTAATAAAAAGCTGTCCCAATAAGTTTCTATGCAAATACTTTAGTACATGCAAGCCCAGTCCAAGTGTAAAAACCAAATAAAGAATATCCTTGACGGGTACAATGTTTTATTTGTCTTCTTCATCCTTATTCTTTTGCTGTTTTATATTCTTCGGCATGCACCTACGTTCCGTAGGCAAATGAACCAGCCTCCCGCCTAACCAAGGTCGCAAGAGAAAATAAAACGAAAAAAAAAAAAAAAATCGTAAAAATAACACAAGACAGCTGGAACATAAAGCGATAATCCCTTCTGTGTGGAGACTAAGGCTTTATTAAGAAAAAGCGAGGGTGTTCGTAAAATGAACACCAAAACCAATATGTAATTGTGGATGCCGCACAAACTGATTCATAAACTTCGCTCTAATAAAAGGGAGTGTGTATGTTTTTCTTATAGTTACCCAGCTGCGAGATGACAAAGGGAGTACAAATTAGAGGAAAAGGAACATGAAAAGAAGTAGCTACTTATTTTCAATTATTATTATTATTATTAGAGTTCGTAATTGCCAAGCTGCAGTTATTACGCATGGAAAACAGACAGTTTTGGACTTTAACCCTTTAACGCACAGTGCTCTCGCTCTGGGAACACCCAGCTCTGACGTTTTGACTGTTGCCAGTCACGAAGAATAGATTGGATTTCTATAAAAATAGTGGCGGGTGACATAGCTCCACGGGAATCCTTTACTTTTTAGCACGTCATTTCCCGTGAAAAAATTGTCACGATTATTTTTAACAGCACTGACATCTGCTGAAAAAATGGCAGCCGTTGCCATCGCTCGACTTAACTACCAGCAAGAGGGCGGACGATCGAAACGTTCATCGCGTGCCACAGATCTAGAGACCCTTTTTTGACGCAGCTGACTGTGCGCGGGCACAGCCAACTGCGTCAAAAAAGGGTCTCTAAATCTTTGTGATACATTTTTTTTATTAACTTTTCATTTTTATGCATGTTTTCTTAATAAATTTAAGTTAAATTAAAAATGAAGCTATAAAAGATTAAAAAAAAAAATAAATCACCTTAAGTAATCCATAAGGCAAAGTATGTTTTGTAACTAATAAGAAAAGAGCTTTTGAAAAAAATATATTTACTGCATATCTGACTTGTGCGACACATTTTAGCTTTCAGACTCCAAATTATATTTTTAAAAAAGTAGGTAGTGAAACAGAAAAAGAAAAATAAGAAATTCTGCGAATATCAAAAAAGGGGGGAAATTGAAAAAAAGAGGAAAGAAAGAAAAACCTCTGATTTTATCAACTGTTTTTAATTACAGTGTATTTATTCAGACAGAATGAACAGAAGGAAAAAGTCTTATTTCACCCAAACAGCTTTTGGAATTTTTATTTTACATTTTTTTTTTTTTTTGGCCTATTAAAAGAAATTATCAAAAGAATAGCTATTTAAACTACGTCTTCCCTTAGATGTTTGCAATTGACTAAACGGGGGAAAGAGCAGATAATAATTAAGAAGTCAATTCAAAATTCTAATGAATGAATGTTAAAAATATGCCAGGGGTAACATAGGCTTTACATGCAGTCCCCCCCCCCCCCCTCTCCAATCAGTACCAAAATGATCTAGTACGGTTATTTTACAAGCATCAGTGGCATATTTCGGATGTAAAATGCGTACTTGGACGACCGGGGAAAATGTCTCTAAGCGTTTTTATAATATCAGTTGCACATGCGTTAAGTTTTAAAACAGTACTTGCGTCACTTCTAATTAACTTTACGAGCAGAATATTGGATAGCACACGAGATGGCATTGTGATACAACTATGCAGCGAAACAAATCAAAAGGCAACAACATCCCTGTGTTGTACGATGCCATCGAAACGTCATTAACATGCAGAGACAGCAAAAAAACACGAGTTATTGAACCTAAAATTGCATTTCAAGACATTGGAGCAACGTAACCGCCGCCGTTGACTAAATCGGTTGAGATGCAGTGACGCAATCATCTCCCCCCCACCCCCCACACACGCCCCCAATTTAAATGGTTGAGCGACAACCGCGGCGTTGATGCCGCACAACACCCAACGAAACGCATGCGGCAAAACAAACAAACCCAGCAGCAAGCAGCAGCAGACGATAAATATATAGGGCATTTTTACTTCGATGAGACAATTCCAAAAAGGCTTAGCCGATAGCTTCCAGAATCATCTAAAACGCACACGAGGAGAAAAAAAAATATATAAAATAAATAAATAAAACAGGTTAAAACACAGCGAAGTTAAAACGTGTTTGACCTAAAAACCTTGGCCTGGAAACTAGATAGAAGGGGGAGAAAAAAAACAAAACAAAACAAAATAAATATTGAAAGAAAGAAAATATGATAATGAAAAAAAAAAAGAATATTTGCACGCCTCTTGCAATTCTTATGACTTGGAAGAACTTCGAATGAATTTTTGCAGAAGCACAAAATCAGAAAAAAAAAAAGGTGTAAGCCTCTGTTTGCGGTCGTTCACATAGAGAAAATGACAAAAAATAAATAAAATTGTTCTTTCCCTCTGCGGTTTTCGTCTATGCCTACTGGTTTCTGAAGCTTTCGCAGAACCGAAAGCCATTGATCTTGTGCTCGTTTCGCTTCTCCCTTCTTTCAGCATCCCACGTGCCGAGACCTTAGGGGGGCTAAAAACATTTACTATCCACCAATTGGCAACAAGCGACCCAAGGAAAAAAAAAATAAACGTCATAAGAATTTTAATCAGTCTGCGTTAATGCTTGCTTGCTACTGACTGCAAGCAGTTCTGTGAGATTTGAAGAGTTAGTTAAGCTTGCCGTCTCTCCCACGAATGCTTCCAAAAAAAGAAAAAAAAAACATGGCGGGGAATAACTATTTCAAAGAAATGGGTTTGCTGTAATAAAGACATACTAAACCACTGGAAAAAGAGCAATGCGTGGGGTATTCCGCACGCACTGTACTGCAAATGACCGCTTGACGTCACCGCGATGCGAATGGAAGAGGCGACCTTATTTGGCTCCTGTTTTTAATGACGGCAATTTAAATTTACATACCACTATAAAAATGTCAGTGGAATACACGATTTACTACCAGCATAGTAAGAGATGTTATCGCATTTCATTCATAATGATATAGAGCACTGGTTTTTATTGAAGGATGGTTCAATTTCTTTTTGTCCACTGCTTTATTGCGAGAGCCAGCGGTGGCAGCTGAAATATCCACTGAGGTTTCTATGAAGGTTTTTTACATCTATAAAAGACAAAAAATCGCATATCAGCCACGGGCGTAATTTGGCGTACAACATCGGGGGGTGGGAGATGTTCCCTATTGTAGAAAATACCATTTTCAGGAGGAAGATGATACCTGGATTTCCTTGAATTTCAGTGTGTGTGTGTGTCGGGGGGCAATTGGCACCCTTTGCCCTTAGTACGCACAGCCAGCTGTCGTCAAAAAAGGGTCTCTCGATCTGCGGCACGCGATGAACGTTTCGATCGTCCTCCATCTTGCTGGTCGTTCAGTCGAGCGATGGCAACGGCTGCCCTTTTTTCAGCATGGGGCCATCTATCCAGCTGTTCTCGCATTCTTCCATTTTTCGGCAGATGTCAGTGCTGTTAAAAAGAATCGTGGCCATTTTTTTACGGGAAAGGACGTGCTAAAAAGTAAAGGATTCTCGTGGAGCTCTGTCACCCGCAACTATTTTTTTTTATAGAAATCCAATCGATTCTTCGTGACTGGCAACAGTCAAAACTTCAGATTTTGGTGTTCCCAGAGCGGGAACACTGCGCGTTAAAGTGTTAAACATCCCTTACCAATTACGTTAAGGCAATAACGTTAATCCATCAAAAGGGCTTAAAGTAGATAATGTTTTTTAGCATTTTAAAAACAAGCAAAAAAAAAAACGGGAGGATAGGTGGGAGGGGTCTTTATGCAAATTAGCAAAATGGCAGGGCAGGAAAGGTAACTCGTTTTAACAGCAACAATGTACGAACTAAGTCGCTATACAGTTTCAACATTGTTTAAAAAAAAAGAAACACAAAGCATACGCCGACTGTTTTTTCTGTCCCCCCCTCCCTCTTCCTTTTACCCTTTGGCTCTATCTACCTACAGAATTGGGGGGGGGGGAAGAAGTCGACGAAACTTTTTTTTTTTTTAATATTATTATTATTATTTAGCTATTTTCAGATTTCCCCAATGCCCGACCTTGAATCTCTCTGCATGTCAAAGCCTCAAAGAAGCCCGTATTCCATTCTCCTCCTTCCTCCCCGCCCCCCCCTCTCAAATTCCAGTCATCAGAGCAAGAGAGGGAGGGGTTGTGCAGAAAAAAAGAGTTCAAAGCTTGGGTTTCTTGGCCGTTGCTACACATTTTCAAATCCAGGCGTTTGCAGCAAGCAGCATCACGGTATTAATCAAAGCAGGACGAAAAGAGGGGCGAAATTAAAATCCGATTTATTTCGCATTTGGCGGGATCGTCTGGCATAGACCTACTCTCCCCAATAGGCGTGCGGTAATTGATATGCAATAAAATAAAAAGAGAGACGTAACATACAAAGAAAGAAAGACACCGATTGGGAAAAAAAAAAAAAAAAAAAAAAAAAAAGACCGACATCGCTACTTTTGGAAGATATTTAGTTGAAGTTAATAGCTCTAAAAACACGATGTTGCATCCCATAATTACCAAGCATCACTACAAAAAGTAACAGATCAGGGGGCTTCCATAAATTACGTAGCGTTAGGTGATTTTGACCACCCCCCTACTAGGGATGGACGCGAGACGAAAAATAGGCGTCTTTCAAAACAGCCTAAAAGCTTTGTCTCGTCTCGCAAAAAAGCTGTAAATCTTTGTCTCGTCTCGCAAAAAAGCTGTAAATCTTTGTCTCGACTCGCAAAAAAGCTGTAAATCTCTGTCTCGTCTCGCAAAATATCGTCTCGCGTCCTATCCCTACCCCCCTACCACAATGTCACAAGACTTGATTACCCCCACTCCATCTTCGTAACGTGACAAACTTTTAAATATTCTTTTTATAAAAGTATTTCTCGATTTTAACTTACAACTTTTTTTTTTCCTTAATGATATATCTATACCAGTTCGAAAATGCTCAACTAACGTATGATGACATGAGGGAAAAAGAAAGAAAGGGGGGGGGGGAGGAGCTTGTTCTTATAATCCTGACTTTAAAAAAAAAAGTGCAAAGAAAACAAAATGACACATTTGCTTGACGAAGAAATTGCACAAGTCCTACTTACTTGTATCTTGGCAACCTCTGAGATCCAAAATGTCTATAATAGTATCCACGTGACGTATTTTCTCTGAATAAGGCATGCTGTCTGGCAGTCTTAGCAAAGCCGAATACTGGAAAAAAAAACAGAAATATTTAGTAAGCAAACTACAATAATTATTTAACACTTTGCACTGGAGATGTGACTCTTAGTCAGCACTGGATGTGATACGGTAAATCCATAACTGCCAACATCTACGGAATATAACTGACCATTTTTTGTAGATGGCAAACTTTTTGAATAATTTTTTCAAAACAGTAACCAACTCACGCCTTAAAATCAAAAATTTTGCAATATTCTAAGTCGAAAATTACCGTTTACGAAAAGTGGTTGCTTATATTCCGTAGATATTGGGCAGGATCCATTAACACGTCTAGAGTTTCTAATTTGCTCGAGTAAAGAAGGCTTTGAGCGCAAAGGGTTAATAATTACAGCATTAGTAATTTTTTTAAATCAGATTTAGTTATAAAATGAGTTGATTAGAATTTAGGTGTTAGTTCCAGATAAACACTGTGTCAATGTCATTAGGCTTTGATTATCTTACGGGAACTTAGGGCACACATACACAAGTAGCCCAAAAAATTGAGTTTGAAGCTGTGTATAGGGGCACAAAAATTGAGCTAACTGCATACAGGACATAAAATTTGAAAAGTACCCTATTCACAGAAATATAATCAGGCCCTGAATGTCATCACTGTGAAATAGAGAAAAATATAAACTTAGCACCCCATTACACATGCTTAAGAAGAAAGGTATTTAATATGGATAGATATTCAAAATTTATTCCGTTAGCCTAAAAGAAAGAAGAAATAAAAGGCACTTTTTAAATTTCTTCCGAGTACATATGAGGGAAGTGCAGGTCATTTTTAAGGTGGTAGACAAAAATGTCGTTCTTGTTTTTATAAGCTTTGTTGCTACTAGAAACTACGAATAATTAACGGACCTACAATATGTCAGCGAACTTCAAAAAGAGCTCGTGATTGTGCGATTATGCAAGTTTCATTATTTGTATCATACTATACAAGACCCATTTGAAGATTCATTAGCTCAGTATATTCAGAATAATTCATTAAAACAGTAAATCTACTAATATACTTCTTAAAATCACATTCTGCGTAGCCTTAAAAACAAAGTAAAAAAAAACCCAAAATTAATGACAGCAGCATAGGCGCACCCATGGTCGCCCCCCCCCCTAAAGGTGGGAAATTAGAAGTGAAAAGTATTGAAAATTGTCACTAATGAGTTAAATGTTTTCTTTTTAAAAATTGTCTTCAAATTATTTCTAAAATAATTTTTACCAAAAAAAGATGTTATTTTTTAAATAAAAACTTACATAGAACATGAAACAGGGTTAAACATGGTTACAACATCACTGAAAAGATCATATAATTATTTGATTCTAAATAGAGTTACATTGCTCGTGGGGTTGTGTTCTACGGGCAAGTCGACTGGCACAGAATATTTTGACGTTATAAGAGAGTTATAACTATAATTGAGGTCACTATAACCGAGTTCAGCAGTATTCGTAGCCCAGCCCCCCCTAAACTGAAATCCTGGGTGCGCCACTGGACAGCAGCATCAGTTAAAGTGGCAACGAATTGGTTAAATGTTCACACACAAAATTAAACGGTCTAAATCAAATGGTCAAAATCCCCCATTCCCCTGAACAAACTTCTACTTTGAGAAAAGCAGAAACGGAAAAGATTCGCCTTCTATGACCAACAGTGGCGGATCCAGAAATTCTCTTTTGGGAGGGGCTAAATTTTGAATAAAGCTTATTCACCCCAAAAAATATACAATAACGCAAAATTTTAATCTAAACCAATGTAAAAACTTTTGGGAGGGGCTCAGTGAATAAAAAAGATCACTTTATATATTCAAAGTATATAATGAAGCAGGATGTTACTCATTAGCAATTTCTTTTGGGGGGGGCTGAAGCCCCCTAGCCCCTCCCCTGAATCCGCTACTGATGACCAAAGTCTCTGAATGCTCTGCGGAAGCCCAGCGTTGCGTTTACGTAACTGGTACTCAGATGAAAAATCTTCTCCTCCGCTTCTTTTCAATGATGACGGGCGAGCAGGTCAAATTTGGGTTCAAGGTTAAGAACGAGCGGAGGAGGGAGTGGGGGGAAGAATGACCCATCTCTGATAAAACGCTTATCGCCCGTGCCACTCGGAATTTTTCTGTTGCCCCAGTACGGTACAAGCTTCTCCACAGAAGAAGCCGTTTCCAACTTTCCAGCAAGTTTTCCACCCTTAGAAAGAATGCATACACGTGTTTGCGCTTAACCCTTTCCGATAAACAAATTTCCGATTTCTCTGCCTCGTCTCCCTTGACCTTTCATTACGCAAACGTAAGAAACACTCACGCAATCTTTCCCCCCCCCCACCTCAATCCACCGCACCACCAGCGATCTTATCTGACCCCATCGACAAAAGCTTTTTCATTCACCGATCCATCCAAAGTACGCAAAAGGGTGGACTTTCGTTCCGAAAGGGGAGAGTGACCTTTCAGGGGTCGATGCCATCGAAATCGCATCGCAAGACAATCTTCAGACGATTTTCCACCTGTTTGTTGAAGACGCTCCCCTCCTGCATACTTACCGCGACTTCCTTCCAGAGGTCACCTGGGAGGGCAAGGCGCACTCAAGGGCTTTTTTTTTTTTTTTTTTTTTTTTCTGCGGTCAAAACCCCTGAGGCGGTGGAAGGCAAATTTTATGGCAGGTGCCCATGTTTATTTATTTATGCATGTAGCCCCATGGATCTCCGGTAATCATCATTGCTAGAGTTTGAGTATAACATACGTGTCGCCTTCAGCTGATTGTTGAATTGAGGAACACCAAGGACAACCCCTTCATTAAAAGTTAGAATTCTTAAAATCAGAGCAAGAGAACAACATCCTGTCGAAACTCATCGATTATGAAAACCCTCTCCAACACATCTCATTTGGGAATGCACTTAACTAATAGAAAAAAATCCATCCGTTACAGAGCTTCTGTTTCAGCAAGTAACGATGCCACTTGATGCTCTTTTGAATATCTTCTTAAAAGCTCACCCAAATCCTCTTTCAGTGCTTTCTCCATATACTTTTCAAAGATTATAAAAAGCATGAGATGAGCAGTTTGTAAACTGTATAATTTACTGTCTCCAACAATGGATCCCAAACTTTTCAACAAAGCGACCCACTTTTTATGAATTGCCCATGCTCATAGACCCAGTTTCATCCAAGGCAGATTGACTTTTTTTTTTCAGATTCTTGACCAGCAAACTAGGGAAAAGTACCTCTAAATATCATTGAAGATCTTGTCGTAATCCACCTGTAGGTGACTTGGATCACCCTCTAGTGAGTTGCTGCGACCCACAGTTTGAGAAGCGTTAATCTGCAGGACTTACTAAAGTACAACACTAAAAAATTTGAAAATCCAGCGCGTGATATAACAAAAACCCCTCCCCTGATAGAAAAATTTCACAGGGAAATGCTTTGTACGGTATTCCATACTTATTTTGAGTTGGTATGTCATAAACAGAACATGCCCAGCGAATAAAACGTATTTTAAAATCTTCTGGAAGAAGAGGGGAGAGAAAACTGTCAACAACGGTTTAAGAAGAAAGTTGTTCTTAAAATAATAGTCATTTACTTTCTAACACGGCAGTTCTGACACGCACAAAATGAAGGGGGCAACGCTTGAAAAATTGCGAACCTTACATAATTTCGAAATTACGTAAGTTTAGCGACTTGGGCAAGGCCATGGAAGCATTAAAATTTCGCACACGTGAAGACATCTGCAAGCTAGCAAGCAAAAAGGTGCTGGCTCCATGATAAAGATAAGACTTTTCAGCGCCTTGAAACATCTGCGAATCTTTTAAAAGAGAAAATGCATTGGATCTGAAGAACGCTGTTGCCACGGAAAGAAAAGAAAAAACTGAACAAACGAAACTCTCTTGAGATATGCACCCTTGAAAGTGACAACTGGCATCGCCGAGAGAGATTTGGGGGGACATGCACTGCACGCAGCACCTGTAACATTAGAATTCTCAAGAATTGAAGCAAATTACTGATGAAAGGATGTGCCTTTTTTATTGATACGCTTGACGTTTAGGATTGAAGACAAGCCCGTGAAAAAAAAAATATGCTTCATGCAGTTTAAGGTCTTACTTTACAAAATTTAGATGCATATATAAAAGGTGGTATAGTATCGGAAAGAAAGAAACGGGTAACAGCAGGCTACAGAATGCAGTAGGAATATCGCATTGCATTTCTGGCTCAAGATTTGACAAAGTAACTTTTCGTTTTCAGTTACGTTCAGCGAACAATTGCTGAGTACTAACCTTTTTATTTTTTGGCCTTAGAGATGAAAGTATGTGTGTTATTGTAAAATACTGTTGTTTGATTTGACAGACGTCACCTTGCTGCAGTGGCGTAACCGGAAATTTTTCAGGGGGGGGGGGTTACGACTACTGCAGCTCACATATATGTATAAGTGTGTGTGATAAGGGAGTGAAGAATATACATTTTGTATGGCAAAAAATTCTTCATGGAGAGGGGTGACCCCCTGTCCCCCCCTTGGCTACGCCACTGCCTTGCTGGGTTAATGAGAGGATTTTTATTTTTAAAAATTACACATTTTTGTATAAAAGTTGCTAATAGTCCATCAGCAGAAAAGAAAAGAGTTGTTTCAGTTTGGTTGACCATGAATTTATGTCACAAACAAGTATTATATACATACAAAGTGAGAGAAAGAGAATAAGATTTTTTTGCATATCAAACCAGAAGGTCGGGATCTTTGAAGGTCTGATTAAACATAAATAGTGAGTAAGTGAAGCAATAGTGAGAAGGAGCCGATACTTTAGATAAATATCAGTGCATTGTGAGTAAATCTGTTTGTGATTAAAAAAAAAGGTGAATGTTCCGGCTTTTTTTTCAAGAAAATTCATCAGAAACGTACATTGAAAAGTCCATGGATTACTATCAACATATGCATTCGACCAAAAGTTATCTGAAGAATGTAAATGAATCAAATGTCCTTCCTCTTGAAAATCTAAAGCCAATGGAACCTAAGAATAACAATAAGAAGTGTTCCTAATCATTTATCAAATACGTCTTTCAACGTCCGTTTCAAAATTTCGCAACAAAACTTAACAATATCATTACATAAGGATATACGCATCTTTATGTAAATTCCTTGTCGTAAACACAGGGCGCATTCACTGAGTGCACAGATATACATCACTCACAAGATAGCATAGTTCCACCAAAGAGTGCAAGGCTGCTTGCTATCTGTGTTTCATGCAATTTGTGGAGAGAAGGGGGGGGGTCTTAAGCTAAGAAATCACCTGAAGAATGAGCAGAGGCGCCAACCGGGCCGGAAAAATATCGCAAAATATCTTATTTTTTAGGTTTTTTTTCCCCTTCCGGACGTCTCATATCTCTTATACGTTGACCGCACATTAGCTAAAATGTTGTTCAAAAATTGCATCATATCTTAAAATAACAGTCGGAACACAAACATGATAAAATATGACAGGAAAACAGTGGCCTGTCTGTAAAATACCCATAACAGTAAACAGTGTAACTGCGTTTCTTCTCATACAAAGGCATAAACATACACATTCAAATTAGAGCTTAAAACTTATAAGGCCATCTTACCTCTGTTCTCTAAGTACGACTCAAATCACTTCGCTTGCATGGGAATTCCTCAGACCATATATTCCATAACACGATCTACTTTAATATTTCAATATAACGAATTTCAACGGACCGAAGATCAAATTCGTAATATTGAAACATTCTTTATAGTGTAATTTAATCGTAACTGTCTATAAGTGATCCCGGATAATAGAATCTTCCGTTTATTAGAATACATTTTCGTGGCAAATTGGCAATTTCATTACGCCGGTTCGATAGTAGTAAGAAAAACTGTTGAAAATAGAAATAGCGTGGTTAAAAATTTCAACTAAAAGCTTCCTTCGCTACATCAACGTCGTCACGTTCTTTCACTGCTTCAACATATTTCTACCAACTTCTCTGCAGACTCTGAGACAAGTCATCGATAGTCATCTAATCCACTGGCTGAGCGTTCGCTTGTGTATCGTTACTAGGGGCATTTTAGATTCATAGACTATTTGCTACAGCTGATTGTTGTGATTATTCTTTTTTTGTGCGATTTTTCTGCTGTAGCTGCCTTTCAATCTCGTGCCATTGGATAAAATAAAATACAGCACTGGTAATCTGCGCCCATGATGTCTGCATCAATACATCAATACTCTGCGTACGCCACTGCCAAAAATATATATTGAAGTTAATGAATTGAGTGCTCTGTACCAACAAAAAAAAAAAGAAAGAAAATGTTATTACATCCACTCGATGAGAGAGACAATGGGAGACCGAAAGTAAAAATCTCTTCAAACTGCGTAGATGGTACTAAAAATGTAAATGCTGTTGTTCTCCTCCCCAGTGTTAACACGATCTCTGTTTAATTAGTCAGCAGACGGAACGAGAGAACAATTAACTCATAAATGCGAAAAAGAAAGAAATTACTTTTTAAATCTCACAAACAGAAAAAGTAAGAGCGGAGAACCAGTTTATGAGTGTCAGGAGGAGGAAAAGTAAGTCCTCTTTCTGGCTAAGGATGGGGGCATTTCTTTTCATGTTGTTTTTTGTTTTTTTCTAGCTGCATTGTGATGACTGGCGTCAAGAAGTCGTGGACTACTCCATAAATCCCCATGCATTGACCACTGACCTAAACTTGTGAAATGACCTCAGTTGTAGCAACGGATGTCATAAGGCGGGAGAGAACAAGGAGATAGTTGCATAGTTACAATGCATGATAAAAGAGATTTTTTTCTTTTTTTTTCAGGGGAAGGGCGGAAGGGTCATGGAATTCAATTATTCAAAGTCAAGTTTCAGACGTCCGTTCCAACCTTTACCGTCCGCCAGAATCTGGTGAATTCTGTTCAGCTTAATTGCTCATCTATCTGTTTACAGTTTTGGTAGTTGAATATACTGCAGTGACAGTGCTGCAACAAATCAAATTTAGAACGCCAGCCACGCAAAGAGAAAAGGTAAAAGTGAAGAACACGTAGTTCTGAACTTTTGGTTCAAATGGAATGAGAAACCAATCAGTTGAAAACTTTAAACCGGTCTTCCAGGCTTCGGCAAAATTTTATCTTTAACACAGTTCCTATTATGTATGTATCTCTAGTCATCTTTATAGGATACAATTCAGCTTTTGCTACGAAAATTCCAGTCATGTCAAGTATTCCAATACAGGTAAAATTACTTATATCACTAAAATACAATTATTGGTCTATTTGTCCACCAACGTTTAATTTTTTGGCTTTCACGAAGAGACCTTATGCTGTACAATTATTTGACGTTCACTATTTTAATTATGCTGACAAAAACTATAAATCAATCAGTGTCAATTCCAAACTGCAGAAATATGGAAATGAATGCACTTCGAACTGTGTGAACAGAGTATAAATCAGATGTTTTCTAAGCTTGTATCCAAACAATTACTCGACAGTTTGACAATACTGGCTCAAAACCAAAAAAGGTCGAAATTGACTGGAATCAGCGTCTTTCCCAGTTGGAAAATCACGGGACTGATTAATATGGATATGGCGCGGTTTGGTGTAACTCAAGTATCAACAGTACGGAACTCTGATGTCTTGTCAGTCTGAGCAAAATCTTGTGATGGTACTATGATACATGTCTCAGACCTAGCAGTACAATATTCAGTACGTTTTGTGAACAAGGTCAAAACTTGTAAGATCTCGCTCATCTGAACGGATTTACATATTTTGCTTAATTTGGGCGTGCTCGATACATCAACTCAGATTGCTTTCGCAAGACATAAATCATGCACTTTCCGTGCGTACGTGTATCATGAATGGACATTCATTGCAGAGGAATACGGATAGGACATAATACTACATTTTTCAGATAGGAAGGGTCTGAGATCTGAAGGTGAACAGTCTCGTACACTCTGTACGTTTATGCATCTTGTTCACATATGAATGGATATCCATTTCAGAGCAGAATAGACGACCTTCTGGATATTTATGTTGCGATTTTATTCTTTGTTCACATATAAATGAACATTCATTTCAGACAAGGATAGACGAGAATTGCGTACACTTTTCAGAAAGGAAGTGTCTGAAATCTGAAGGGGGCCAGTGTCGTACACTCCTCGTACGTATATCCAACTTGTACACATACTACTAAGAACAACCATTTCTGAGCAAAACAGATAAGACTTGCATACATCCCCCCCACAAAAAAAAAGGGGAGCGTGCCCAGAGGACTTGGGCCCATCCCTTAACAAAAAAGCAAAGTCCGGATGATTGCAGAATTAGGGGGGAAAGGAAAGATAGGGGTGAGCTAAGTTGCATCATGATGGAGTGAGATGGATCGGGCCAGGTTGAGAGAAGCAGGTACTTTAATGGAATTACAGACATGTCTTCTTTTTTGCTCTTCCGTCCAGCTAAAAGAAAAATTCCGTCCACTTAGGCTCATTTATTCCGTCTTAGTTGCTTGTTGCGTGGTGTGATGTGCCACGTTTTGTAGATTTTCGTGCATTAAGTCGCTTTGATTAGACGACGTATTAAATGATAATCGAGTGGGTTATTATTTAGTTTTTTTTTCTTTGTTCGAGCAGAAGTTCTGCTTTGAATAAAAGATGTTGGCTTTAATGATGTTCTAACTTAAGAGTGTCTATCGAAATGAGGCTGTTTTATATTCTTTCATCCTCGAGAGAATAATGCTTTATTTCGGTTAAAATTGATAAAATTGGGATAGCAGATTCACAACAGCTCTTAAAGTTTATTTTCGGAGTTTTTAGTTTTTTTTTTTTTTTTTTTTTTTTTGTGACGAGTTCCTCTTATTTGGCACAGCACATACGATTGATTGTAATCGACATTTTGCAATCATGTGAGATTTAAGAATACTTCAAGTGTTCGAACAACTAATTAATTGAGCAACTATGCTTAACAAACAAACAAACAAACAAAAATGTTAGTTCTGGCAAAATTGAAATTGTGATAAAAGCAATATTTAGAAAGAAAGAAATTAAATTTGGAAAACGATAAAAGAACACTGATTTTAGCTTGTAAAAAACATTTCGAACATTTTCTAAAATATATCTTATTTGGAATTTTTACTCAGCCCCTACTTTGTGGCATGTTTGAAAATTTAGGGTGCGATCACTTTTTTTCAATAGATAACATGAAACGTGATTTAAAGATAATTTTTGGACAAAAAGGTTCACTTAAGATAGTCGAATTAGACTGTATTGTTTTATATATACATTCTACATGGGGGAAAAATGTGTCCATACATTTGTTTAAGTGTTTTTAAGAAGCGTTTTGAACGTTTTCCAAATGCTCTTCATAAACTGGTAACATCGAAGTCGCACAGATTTAACGAAGAAATTATCAGAATAGTTTTCCCAAGATTTAGTTTCCAGCAACGATCTCCCATTACTTATTTCCTCCGTGTTCAGCAATCCTGAAATTTTCCCACCGTGCGACAATGTTGTTTGAATTGTTGGTTGCCATGACAGAGACAAGTGCCTCGACATTGACCTCCCTTTTCCTGTCGTCCAAAAATATATATAACCTCGAGACGCTGAAATATTCCCCCAAGATCTAACTAACCATATATCGTAAACCTCATCTGCCTAAGTAGTTATACCTGTGTGTGTGTGCCCGATGACCAACTTCGATTTCATTCAAGGCATGACCTTGCTGCTGCAGATTTTCTTTTTGTCTTTTATCCAATTTAGTTTGTGTATTCTCGCTCTGCGCCCTCTGCGTTAAATTTGGCCACTCTCCAATGAGCTGCCCGATTTGATGGATGGCGCGTGCTCGGTGGAGCAGCAATTCACCCAATGTATTAAAAGGGTTTTACAGAGTTAATGTAATAGGAGACGTGTAAGGTACGCAGTCCAAAAGATTTTAATTATTTATTTTTTGGGGGGTAGCGGTGGTGGTGGGAGGGGGGGGGAGTTGTTCTATCACACCTTCATTGAGGAGGTATTGATGGATCCAGAAAAGTTTGCAAAGAAAGCGATAAGTATGACAAAACATAATCAGAGATGGGTCACTCTGGAATCCCCAAAAGTCTTTCGATAAAATTAACGGCGTCGTTCGAAAATATCATGCGATTTTGGTACATAAGTACAAATAAACTGATTATGCCAGGCACTTCAAGATTTTGAAACTGTCTCTTTACAAGCTGTACTACACACTGAAACGAACGAACGAACTGTATCGGTTTCAAAACTTCTAGAAAAAATTCTTAAAAATCGGAAATTTTCACAAAAGTGTCACTTCGAAAAATCTTGCGCGGCTCAGATTCATGTTTAAGAATTTTTTTCTGTAAATTTCACAAAAGCCACAGCCTTTTCGCTTATTGCAGTGTGTAAAGCGGCTTATGAAAAACCATCTGGAATTTTTTGGAGACCCTGGTGCGATTACTTTATTTCAGTGTACCAAGACTAAAAACAGAGTATTTTTTCTTCGACATACAACTATCCTGAACGCATATCTCATGCACCAGAGGTTTCTATGATCTCACTTGTCTCGCTATTGTAACTCTTTCATCACGTGGCGTTTCGGGGCGAGTGCAGCTATCTAAACCACCTCATTGTTTAAACATGTTACTGTTCGCTCTCATCATTAGAAAGACGCAACGGAGAAGATTCTCTTTTTTTTCACCCATTTTGTTTCCTAGAATTGCACTTCAGATGCTCCTTAGGAAGCACAACAATGGGCTCCAGCAGAGTTTCCAAAGAACCATTCTTGGTAGCAACATCGTTTAAAGGAGAATCTTCTACAATGCGCCTTTCTAATGGCGAGAGAGAACAGGCTACACATAGGTTCAGTAGTGGGGTTAAAGTGTGATTAAGGGAATGTGTGATCACCCCTTCCCCCTTCTTGGGATCTGCTAATGGGTAAATCCAAAAATCCGTGAAGTGGTTCTTCTAGCAAGAAGTTTGACGCTGGGAAATATTGAAAATGCAGATTTTTTTATTATACAAAAAGATATAGCTAAGTTCTTTTAATGAGATTTTTATTTTTTTTTTTACTTTCAAATTGCGTCAGAACAAGTAAGTATTCCAGAATCGGAAGTTCGAGAATTCAAAGAAATGTTTCTGTTTTTTTTTTAAACGTTGGTTGATTAAAATCATATATTTAGATAGAATATAGTATGACACTTTTATGAAAGATGCAACAACTTACACCAAACAATCAGAAAATTAAACGTTACTTGCAAAAAGCAACGTAAAAAAATATTAAGCTTATTTAAATATTTTATCGAAAAAAAAAAGAATGGCCCATCTCTGATAAAATGGTTTGTCATACTTATAGCTCTTTCCCTTGAAACTTTTCTGGATCCGCTCCAGCAACGAGAAAGAAAAACACATTACGAATCCACTAAACTTTGTTTAATTTCGATAAGTAAAGCTTCTTCTTCATCAAACAGCTTGTCTTTCTCGTTCACTCTTAAGAATTGAAGTTTGGCTAAAGACCCGATGCTACTGTATTTTTAAACGCAACCTTGATCAACACCAGTAGGAGGCAGGCAGTGTAGCAGTGGAAAGAAGCCAAAGATCAGCCCCAGTGAAAAGTGAACTTCTACCCTTTCGACACTCTTTAAAAAAAAATTTGTGAAATATATCTCCAACGCCGTGGCACACGTCACTCTTCACTACATTCCATAGTGAATGAATGAAACATTTCTTGCCGAAAGAGCGCATTTTCTCACGTAGTAAAACTATTAACGACAACTCAACTTGAGGTACATGGTTACGCAGTATCTTATATACTAGAGAAGGAGACATGAGAAATCAAATACCACGACTGGAACACATGACGTTTGGAAAGCTTACTCCGCAGTTTACAACTATACCAAACTGACACGATATCAGCAAGCTGGAGTATGATACAGTTTACATTTCATTTAGTTTTAAAAATCCTATTCAAATTTTAATATTTGAAGCATCATCTAATACTGTCTTAGTACATATAAACTTAACATCTGGTTAACTGGTTGGGGTTTAATGGCGCAAGGTGCACCAGTAAAAAGGCAAATGCTTAGGTTGCACTTTCTGAGCCAACTAGATGATTCTAGTGGGCTAAAAGGGGGCCAACAGTATCTTCATTTTCTAACCCTCGGCAAATCTCATTAGACGAATCAATTTCTCGATAAATTACGGCAGTTATGTAAATCCTTATCCACAATCTGATATTTTCAGAAATTATCCAACAGTTTATCAAAATTTTAGACAAGTACGCATTGCTGCACATGTACCAATCTACATTGAAGATTACGAAATTCGAAGAACTTGCTGGACATTTAGTGCATCATCCTTCGCCAATTAATTGCTGCCTTGTGTATAATTTATACAAGATACAATGATTTATAACCAGTTTTCTATATTGTTTTCATTGAAAAAAGCGTGGGTGGATCCCAGTAGAGAATGAAAAAGGGAAAATATGTTGCAATTGTCCTTGCAATATATTTTTAAAATATAACCTTTTATGTAAGCATTAACATGTATTTACCATACGTTTAAATTGAAAACAATTTTGCTGTAATAACAATAGAGTTTTTTCTATAATAATCCCTTTACATTAAACAACATTTCGAGAAAAACAAGATAACAATAAGAAACAGACTAACTGTTTTTCATAGTAAAATGGGTAGATTGGAAAAGCCAGATATCTATGCATAGTTTTAAACTGCTGATCGTCAGTAATGTTTACATGCGATGAACAAGACAATAATATACTTTTGCATAAACCCTATCATTCAAAATTAAAGGAAGTCTCGAAAAGAGCACTGAGAATTCAGAATTACAAAGAGAGACAGCACAATTGGCAATTTGTCATAGTTACTTAGGCGAAAAGAAAATCGTCTACCAGTTGCAGACGGCTCTTCTCTATGCTTGCGTCTAACTAAATAATCACCAACTTCTTAAGTGGAACAGGTTTAGAAATTACTCAACTCAACAAGCAAAATAAATAAAAATACTGTCCCAATCACTAACAGCCCACTTCTTTTTTGTTTTTTTTTCCCCATTTACAAAAAAATTTTCCCCCTTTTATACCCACTCCATTTTATTCTATTGTTATGTTTGTGCAACACTCCAGTCCGGGACTCCCCGAAGAGTTGAAATAAATAATCATAAAAGGAATCTATAAAAATGTGATTTGACAGGTCTAGTTATTTTCGGACATTAACCGCGGAACTACACTAAACTAAGAGCGGCATGGACTCAAAATTTTAGTTGTCTTTTTTTATCGTAGAGCAAGCATTTTCTCACAGTGGTTGAGTGCCGCGCATGCGTCGCTGAACACGTGACACGTTACGTCTGCCTGTCTGGTACGGAGTTGGAATATTAAACAATGTTAAACTGATCCATGGGAAATGATGTAATATATTTACTTAATAAGTCACAGGACAATGATTTTGGTCGAAACTGAGTAAGTCTACAATCATCGTAGTGTTCAGCTAAACAGAAGTTTTTACTTGAAATCCTACTTCAGCTTTTTGATTTACGATCGACTAACTTTTATTTCAGAAGCTGCGACTAAAGTGCACGTCTGTCTGACACCTTGACAGTAAAGATTTCCAATAGATTAGTTACGCTGGATCACTTGCAAAATGTTGCCCAAGTACACAGCTCGTTTCCAATTTAATGGCCCGGCGAATATTTAGATACCTCCAAAAGAGAGGCTGGGGATATCCCATAATAATTAGCAGTTTACTCCTGCAGAAACAAAAATGGTCGAAGTTAGGAAAAGACACAGCATCTATTTCGCAAACGTGATCTAAGTAAGCGAGGACACTCTTTCTCAGTGAGCCACCATCAGCCATATTTCGTGTTATTTGCCTTTTATCAGCAAGGAATAACGATGGTATTCCATGCATCTTTTTGCGGATTATTGCTAAGGAAGTCGTCACTGATGAGGTTCAAACAGCCCAACACTTATCCAGCGACACTTGATGGTGGTTTACTTGGGAAGCAATGCCCTCTTGCATTCAGATGCCTGGACTGGATGCCGCGTCAAAACGAGAGGATTAGCTGACTCAATAAGTATGTAAAAGACCTCACTGATTACCGGCGAAAGTTTTCAATGGCCGAACGACAAACCAAAACGGAAGCTGTTGCCGAAAAAAAAAAAAAAAAAAAGTGAGATTTATTTACTTTATCATTTGTCATTTCTCAGCGTTCATTGGCATCTCGTGTGATGTCTCACTTCGCTGGGTCAACAACCTCCAGTTCACCTGTCATCCCGAGATCGCTACATCCCCCAACAAACAGCACAACACCGAGGACACACAAGAAGCACAATAACAACACAACACCACCTTCCGATCCCCCCGGCTGTCAACAATGCAACATAGATGATCGCCATCTTCCACCACCAGCTCCTTCCCACCCCCGGTGGATACAAAAGCCAGAAAAATTCGCTGCTTCCTTAGGAGGAGGAAAAAGAACTTTCACTTCAAGAAAACGATATAAAAGTAATAGTAATAATAAGGCTCCAAAAATAGAAAGCTAGAAAAGAGGGCGTCCAGCTTTCACTTTTCACAAGAGGTCATATCTTCCCTCCCTCTTCCCCCAGAAGGACCACAAGATCTGTACCAGAGGATCACCTGTGCGCGAGTCGAGTTGAGTTATTCTAAAAATAGTTCCACGCGGGCGGAGATTCTTTCATTGTGATTATTTTTTCCATATTTCTGGCAAGTCGAACAACCAACCATTACGAGTGAAAGTTTTCTCTCGTAATCTTCCTTTTTTTTGTACAACTCCCGTTATAGGCAAATACAATGGTTTAGAAAGTAAATGGTTCCCAGCAGGAGAAAGGCTGAGTAGCGGTATGGTGGTAAGCTGGAAGAAATGAAGTTCCGGGGTTTGTCTAGTTGTTGTCCAAATGCGTCTGGCGCTTGTAGAAAAATAACAAGCACACGGGTTTGCACAAAGGAATAAGTACCGTTAATGCTATGGCTCTGTGAATGCCGCAATTTGTCTGTGTCACTGCGAGATGTCAAATCTTGGAACTTTACCTTTTCGGCTTTCATGTGGAATTATTTTTGTTACCTAATTTATGGCTCAAGGATGGGTTTTTTTTTCTACCTATAAGTCCTCTCAGAATAAGCATGCATTGCATGCATTGATGCAAGTAAGAGAAGGGAGTCAGCAATGTTTCAGTCATACATAGCATTTTCGTGTATAGCAATTAACTGCCCTTAACAAAAATTTTTTAGCCTGTCCAAATTGTTTAAAAAAAATATCTGATGTGGAAAGTATAACACCTCTTTGTACGTCTTAAATTATAAATATTTTTTTATGCAATTTGCTTATTTTTTTATTTGTTTGGGTATTAAGGCGAGGTTACATAAGGGTTTCCTGCCTGCGGGGGGGGGGGAATATCTTAAGTTCGAGGAGTTTTTATATTCTTCTTTTAAAGCTAGAAGTTTTGAGAAATTGCTCAATCTACGCAATGTAAGAAAGTAAAACTTACTATTAAAGTCTGCCTTAATGTGAGATCAGTGAAGAACACATCTTGTTGAAGAACATAGCAGATTTTCCGCCTGAGTTGCTTATTGAGTTCTTCACCATTCATGGTAACAACTCCTCTATCCATGTGTATCCTGCCTCCAATGGCATTAAGAAGGGTAGTTTTTCCAGATCCTGAAAAAAAAAAGTCACATTCTAAATTCCCTTTAGAAATTATGTATTCAGTCATCTATTGTATATATATAAGCATTTTCAGTATGCATCAATATTTTTCAGTTTAGGTGTCACACGTAAAGAACTTGATCCCGGAGGGCGGAAGGGGATGTACATTATAAAAGCGAATTTCCCCAGGAACGCCAATAATTCGCTAACTCAAAATAAAGAATATAATTGAAAGTATATCTGAAATACCAGTATATTTCACCTGACGAAATTATTTATCTCGTTTAAAGCATAAAAAGCTCGGCATATCAATAATTATTTTTGATAATTAAAGTGTACACACAGTCAGTTAAATAAAATAAATAATAACAAATAAATAAATATTCAAATAAAACAAGGCCACTTCATTTTTAAAAAGTTCTAAAATATACTTTTTTTAGCTCATAAAAAACCTACTGTTAATGAATAAAATAAATAGATAATAATAATAAATACTTAACAGGATATCTGACAGGACACTTAATTAAAAAAAATCAAAAAAATATTTTTTTTTAGCACAGAAAAAAAGCTAATGTTGCACAATATCAAGACAATGCTATTTCGTTGCATTTTTTCCTCCTATCCAGAAGACACAATATTAAGCTGTTTTAGCAATACTTTCATTTTCATCTGCATCCATAATTTCCAACTGCATTTACATATCTGCTATTATGTAATAATACTAAGCTGATTCATTGTACTTGCATATAATGTTTAAAAAAGTCTTTATTTATTATGTTATTCTTATGAAAAAAAAAATCCTCCACAGTAAAGTTAGATAAGTAGTTAATTCACGGTTGTGTAATACTACATTATGATAGATTTAATAACATAAAATAAAGAGTCATTGCATGATAAATAATATTCTGTTACTTGAAAAATTGTTGCTGTATTTTTTGCAAAATGTTTTATTAACGTTCTAAAGACTATTTGTTCATGGTTTGGCTCCTAAAGGACCTCAAATCAGCAAACATGTCATTCAAAACAAAAACATGTGTCACCAAGAAATAAGAATGATGGTGTTAAAAGTATGCTATAATTTGCTTCGATATTAATTAAACTAGGAAAAGAAATACCTAATGAGATCTGTCATTCAACTTCGTTTCTAATGTGATTAATGATATTTTATTTCCTTTTTTTTTTAAAAAACAGAACCGAGTTAGTTAAAATATTCGGGTAATTAAATATCAATGGTATTAAAATTTCTTTTAAACAGAAATTTGATAAAAAATTAATTTTTTTTTAAATAAATTTTTTTAAAAAAAAGTAAATAAAGCAATATTCGCATATTCTTATGCCAGCACAAAACTGTTATAAATAATGTTAATTTAAGGTAAGCTTGCAGTTCCAGGGAAGGTAACTACAGCTCTTTTGACCTGCTTTCTTCCAGTGGGACAACGAAATGTAAAGAGTTTGGGGAGGGGGGGGAATCTGCATGGTATGAACGATAACTTTTAAACTATTTTTAGCAATCATTCAACAATTAACTAATGCATATTAACTTTTAAATTTCGCAACAGTATTTTTCTCGCATAACAAATCAGATAATTTTCTATGAAAAGCACTGAGACAGCAGAGGATGGTTTTAAAATCATAAAAATGAAGGTAGTATATGATCTTTACGTATGTGTGAACAGATAGATTCACAACATTTCATCTCTTTGGTAGTAAACCTGTTAACACTGGGTGGTCTGCAGGTTTTTGATACATTTCATCTTTTTTTAATGATTGAATTTTATATTTGTAAAATTATAACCTTCAAATATTTTTTTTTAATTATAAATTTCAGATTTTTGTAAATTAGTAATGGAGAAATTATTAAAGTGAACTATGAATTAACATTGAATGAGAAATTATTAGATAAAGGATGCTTTAAGCTGAGAGAGAAAAAAAAAAGTTCCTTACAAGAAAACATCATCTTAATATAAAATCTCACTAGTAATAAAATCTTTCGTAAGTGTTGTGCAAATGCTCTAAAATAGGTTTTATTTGTAAATACAGAGTTATCGAGTAAAATTGTTAAGAGGCAGTAAATATGGCTGCCAAATGCTCAAAAAGTGACTAATTTAGCTACTTTATATAAGTACTTAATTCTTTTTCCTGATATATGCATATGCATTTAAGTTGAAAGCTTCGTAGAAAAACCGACAAAACGTATTACTAGTTGGTACTTTTATAGTTCAGAGAGTTAAAAGCAAGGGCACTAGGGGGGGGGTGATTATTTATAGGGAGGGGGGTCCTACCCTAGAAAGATACTATATTTTGGTGTTGAAGTACTTCTATGCTATATGTAAATCATAACGGTATTACGGCAGATAGAAGTTGATATCGAGGCAGTCTCGGGCTTAGACCTTTAAGGGTTAAATATGTTCGGCAAAGAAAGAAACTTTACGGTTCTGCTGACGTGCTTTCTTTCAGTGTGGCAATGAAATGGAAGGAGGGGGGGAATAAGGAATATACGTTACCACTGGGTCCCATGACGGCCAGCAGCTCTCCTGGCCTGACCAGTCCACTGACATCCCGCAGGATCTGTTTGCCGTCGTGCGAAACGCAGACATCTTTGAACACCAGCTCGACTGGCTTCTGTCGGCTGGTGGGACCAGCACCGGGCTCAGCCCCGCCTTCCAACTGCCCAAGAGACTCATCAGGTTTCAACCTGGCAAAAAAAAAAAAAAAAGAAAACTCTCATTAGCATAGACACACAAGCATACATACGTACATTAATATAAACAGACAAAATAGGATTCAGTACGAGTGAGTAGCCATTTCCGGCCCGAAGATCAATATACAGGCACCGGTCTAGGCGTTTATTCCCTTATCCATTAACGTGCAGTGTTCCCGCTCTGGGAACACCAAACTCTGACGTTTTGACTGATGCCAGTCACGAAGAAAAGATTGGATTTCTATAAAAATAGTGGCGGGTGACATATAGCTCCACCAGAATGCTTTACTTTTTAAGCACGTCATTTCCAGTAAAAAAAAAAAAATTGGTCACGATTATTTTTAAACAGCACTGACATCTGCTGAAAAATGGAAGAATGCGAGAACAGCTGGAGAGATTGCCCCATGCTGAAAAAAGGGAAGCCGTTGCCATCGCTCGACTTAACGACCAGCGAGAGGGCGGACGATCGAAACGTTCATCGCGTGCCACAGATCGAGAGACCCTTTTTTGACGACAGCTGGCTGTTTCGATCGTCCGCCAGCTTGTTGGTCGGTAAGTCGAGCGATAGCAACGGCTGCCCCTTTTTCAGCATTGGGAAAGGGTTGCGCCTCAAAGGGTTAACATATTACGGTTTTACGGTAGGAGACATTGCACCTGTTCATCATGACTTATGAATACTCATTAAAATTAAAACTTCATAATCAACTACAGGCAAATCGCAGAAAGCAAATGTATTTTTTAAAAATACAATACTTAAAAACATAGGCGCCCCCACGGGGGGGGCTATGGGGGCTCAAGCCCCCCCCCCTAAAGGTGGAAAGTTTGACGTGAAAAACTTTAAAAAATGAACTACTTTTCTTCTATGACTTGTCACTAATGAATTATTACTATTATTATTATTTATTGTCTTAAAATTATTTCTAAAGTATTTTTTACCTAAAAAGATGTCAGTTTTTAAATAAATACTTACAGAGAGTTTATGAAACACTGTTAAAGTCAGTTACAATATCACTGAAAAGATTAGATAATTATTTATGACTCTATAATGAGTTTTTTCTTGTGGACTAGTGTTGTATGGGCAAATCAAGGGGTACAGAATATTTTGACGTTATAAGAGGGTTATAACTATTATCGATCTCACTATAACCGAGTTCAGCAGTATTTTCAGCTCAGCCCCCCCTAAACTAAAATCCTGGGGGCGCCACTGCTTAAAAAATAGCATGAAAAAGTCTTAAACTGACCGCTACATTCACTCACTCCACGAAATAGACAGTTATTTAAAGCAATTCAAACAGTATATTTTAAGCGAAAAGTCCCACCCAAATTAATTTTTTTTTTCAAGGGACTAAGTAGGGGGAAAAAAAAGCAGTGGAGCATTAATAAGCGTGCGAAACAGGACCATGGAGCATAAACGCGATAGTGCAGATAAGAATACAGAAAAAAAAAGTTCACAGGAAAAAACAAATCAGGAGGCCTTGCCGTGCATATCTAACTGCTTGACAGAGGGAACCTGGGGAATGCCGAGGAAGGGATATGAATGCTAAGACACCGAAAGATGAATTAAATCATTTATTTTAAGAAGGCGGGTGGCATTAGAAGTAAATGCCCCGTTATGTGGAATTTTTTTGTATAATGCGATGAATGCACTGCGCTTGTTCGAGAACATGTTTAATGAAAGAAAGCGGGGGAGTTGTTGATGAGATGAAATAGCAGATGAAGGTGATAAAACGATGGCAAGGATTATAGGATACAAAGTACCGTAAATATGCAGAGGAAAAACAAATCAATTAATGTGTCTATTAAAATTCTTACAGTTTCGTACATAAAAAAAAGGATAGATAAAATAAAATAACCAATTTTTACTTTCATTCTAATGTAGTGTGAAAAAACATAACACAATATAAGTACAATGTTATATTTCAATATTTAAATCAAATAAGTATATGCATGTATATATATATATATATATATATATATATATATGCACTAATATTTAACTATATTATTAGGTTGTAACGAAAGTTTCCCGCCACCGCAAACTTCGTCAGCACACAGTTCTCGTTGGCGTATTTGCTCATATTTTGTCAAACGATTTTTGGCATTTGAAAGAAAGAGACTTATTTTATAACACTGTGTTGTGAAATCTGTAAAAAATATAGTTATCATTAAGTATAAGGTGTCTCAAATAGAACTATCACTCTAGCTAGAGGATTAGAACCATCATTTACTTCCAGTTGTGTTGCAAAAAGTCAGCTACATAATATCAACGAATTAGGAGTACAGCTTTAAGTACTATTGTTGTATCATGTGACACTGTGCAGGTTTGGTACCGAAAGTTCAAAAACAGTTATCTAAGGAGTTAGAAGTGAGTATTTCAGGCAGATATGGCAGAAAACTTTCGTTACAACCTGATATGTATTTAAATAAAATAATTACAGTTTCATTTTTTAATTGTTAAACGAAGATGATATTAAATTACTTACAAGCTTCATTATATATGTACATTAATATTCAACTATATTATAAATTTATTATTATACATTTTAAAAGTGAATGCACTGTTTCATTCTTTTAAACATTAAGATAGCAAAAAGATTAATTTACTTTCTCTTTTAAGGTTAACTTTAATATTCATAATTCGTGAAAGGAATTAAATTTTGTATATTCACTTTAATAGTACATTTAGTATTTTAAAAGAAAAAAAGCTTAAATAATAATAGGTATTCATAATAGTAAATTACCCTTCACATAGAAGTTATTGTTCAAACATTATTTAAACAATTTTTGCTTAAATATAGACGAAGTTGCATAGTTTTATTCTATTTTCTTTAATTTAAAAAGTGTGGGGAAAAAACAAAAAAATTCTAACCTTAACCAGCATACATAGAGATCATAAACCGGTTGCAACTATTAAATGGGATGGAATCACATTTGAGAAAGAAAGAAAAAAAATTGCAAGGTTAGACTTAACCACAGAGAAAGGGGGAAGAGGGGGGGGGGAAATTCCACGTGAGTCACGTAAGAAAGAGGTGGGGGGGGGGGGGAGTAAGGGTGCAGAGAACGGTTCAAAGAATGCAAAAGTAGGTTAGCTGTTCCAACGGGCGAAAGTATAAACCATTAAAATTCCGAGATGGCAAAGAAGTAAAATGGGATAAAAGAATTCACATGGTCATTTTAAATTTAATAACTGAATTTGCATAACCACACACATCATGTATGATGAGGCGGGTGATAAGAAATAACTGGATGTAATACAAAGCTGGTTATTTATATGAATAAAGTGGTATAACGAGGAGAAAATTTATTACATCAAAAGGAATATTATTATTATTTTAATTCTGAGGAAGAATTTCATAGGCCTTTGAAGAAACGGAGAACGGAGACAGAATCAAATGGTAAAACTTTCTTCATTTATCGAAAAGAGCGCTAGTCCAAAAACATGCCAAAGTATAATATGCAACTGATATTGTCAAATAATTATTTATTGTTTGCTCTTTAAGTTCAGTAAAGTAAAAATAAACAATGACACATTTTTAAATTTGACTCCAGAAGTTAAGGTGACAGTGAATAACCCTATGCATGTCACAGAAGAGAAATTTTCGCAGGTTAAGTCTCCTCAACGATGGCACAGTGAGATAACGGGTTGAACATGAATTCAAGATTAAAAATGAACAATTATTAATAAAAATAAATAAATAAAACAAAACGATCGATCTTTTTGGGTGCAAAATGCTTACTATTCTCGTAAATATCATTTTAAATAGGTTGTATCTGAATTTTCTTGATTTTTAGGAAGGGGTAAGTGCGCCCTCTAGTCCATAGTAAGTTACGCCCATGGCTATAGCTTTCTCGAGAGAGGGGTCTATTCTTACTTGACTGACAGTATATTTTACTATAAATATCTAGTAAAGATTTCAATAGCACTAAAAATTTTTAATTCTGTATATAGTAAATTATGCTTGTTACGCACTAAATTATAAAATTTACACAATTAAAATAATTTTTTTTTAAATTTTAATATGAAGTTTTCAGAATTTACATAAAATTCAAATATTTTTCACCGTATGCTATGTTGGACGATGGGTTCGAAAGGTGAATACTTGGCTAAAATTAGCGTTAATGCGTACACTAAGGGGAAGGGGGGGGGAGGTGCCCAGACCCCCCCCCCCCAACCCCTCCCGAAAAATTTTGGGAGCCAAATTTCGACATAAAAACCGATTTTGACTACCTCTAAATTTAATTTTAAAAATTTTTTCGATGCATCTCATCGTAGGCTAGCATGCACGATCATATTAACGCGTCTGCAACTCATTTTGACCAGTGGCGAGTCTACTGTGGCCAGTTTTTCCATGCCGTCTGTACGTACGTACGTACGTACGTACGTATGTATGTAACTCGCATATCTCAAAAACTATTGGTCGTAGAATGTTGAGATTTGATATTTAGGATTGTTCTATGATCTAGTTGTGCACCTCCCCTTTTGGTGGCAATCGAATGAATAGTTTATGTACAGGACCGCCCAAAAGATTCGAAATACATTACGCTCTATGGGCCCAAATTCATTAAACTCGCCTAACTAAAAAGCTATTAGGCGTAGAATGTCGAAACTTCATATTTTGGATAGTTGTAACATCTAGTTGTGCACCTCCCCTTTCAGTTCCATTCGACTGAATAGTTTATCTACAGGACCGCCCAAAAGATTCGAAATACATTACGCTCTATGGGCCGAAATTCATCAAAGCGTTTTTTAGAGGTATTGGGCTATTTCAAACGACTCAGAAGTGATATATGCTGTAAAGAGTTAGAAAATGAATTTCTCTATTAAAAAAAGTGTCTTTATCATTTATAGTTCTGCTACAGGAACACTCAAAAGATTTCCAATACATTACGGTCAATAGCAATTTTAGGGGCATTCATCCATTTCAAGCACAATACCGTCCTACCACATAAGTTAGGTAATGGTCCGACCACGGTCACGTGCCTCCCTCAAGAACTATGCCAAAAGTCGCCAAGTTTGGCGACTTTTGGTGTACGTGTGTGCATATTTAACTCTCAAATCTCAAAAACTATTATGAAATTTCATATATAAGAATATTGTAACATCTAGTTGTGCATCTCGATTTTTGGTTCCAATCTACTGGAGAGTTTATTTACAGGACCACCGAAAAGAATTTCAGTACCTTAATGTCTATGGACATCTTCATTATAATACAACTGTAGACAGTCATTGTTTGGTACATGCCCAAAATCTCGCCGTCTGTCCTCGACCTTGGCGAGTTTTGGCGAAATATCGCCAAATTTGGCGATAGTCAGTTATTTCGTCCATGCCCAAAGTATCGCCATTTGTCATCGTTCTTGGCGAGTTTTGGCGAAATATCGCCAAATTTGGCGATAATCTGTGTTTGGTTTATGCTTAAAATCTCGCCAAATGTCGTCGACATTGACGAGTTTCGCCGAAATATCGCCAAATTTGGCGCCAAAAATTATTTCCTATTTTGTATACCTCTAAAACTTTAACCCGTAGATTTTGTAACTTTGTATTTAGAACTATTGTAATATCTAACTGTTTTCAATATCTTTTTTGACAGCATTCGACTGAGAATTTATTTACAGGGTGAGCCAAGTGACTTTAAATACATTGAGGTGTATGGATGCATTCAATTCATTGAAAGTCTGTGGTCAATGACTACTTTGGCTATCCCCAAAATCTCACTGACTATCTCAAGTTTGTCGGCTTTTGGTGAAATATCGCCAAATAAAGTGTCAGAAGGAAATCTTTCAAATTGAACTCAGCTTGGCGATATCGAAATATTTGGCTAGAAATCGCTAAACCTTACTATTATTGATATTTTATCTCTTTCAAACAAATAAATTTAGAGGAAGTGCATCGAAAATATTTTTGATCTAATGGACGTGCAAGGAAGTCATGTGCTGGACACATCAGATTTTTTCCTTCTCAGCTCCCTCTGCGAACTCAAACGCACGTAATCGCCATCAATCATACCAGCAAGGTTGAAAGCCTTGAAAGCTATTTGCTAAACAAGCTGTCACTCAAACTACGCAAAGAGGCTTTACCGCCAATTAACCCAGTCCTCAACTCGAGGGTGGGGATTACGAATCACATGACCTAGTGGTCGAAGCAAAGCATGGCGATTTCCTATCTAGTCCTTAAAAGATCTATGTGCAAGTCTGTGACCCTCGCCAGCCCCCATCGCCTTTGCACCGGATTAAAGCCGCGAATCGGAAAACTGCGATTCATTTGGAAAGGAAACTATTTCTGGAACAAGCGATCAGCGAGCGAGCATAACATCAGATAAATGCCAAGAAGTGTTCTCCACAGAAAATCGAACACACACGCAAGGTCAAGGTCGAACACAGAAAGAGAGAACTCTGACTTGGGAGGAAAACAATCGTTCGATAAAATATATATCCCCACTGACAACATATACCGAATTTCACAGCTGTAAACACAGACACTGCACTTTTACCTCTTTTTTTTTTTTCTTCATCCATTCCATATTCTTTCTTTATTTTTTTACGTTTGTGCACGGCCTCTCCGCGGCAATAAAAGGACTAGACATCTGTGTAATAACTTATTATTCAGTAACTCAAGGTCACTTTTCAATCACAGCATCAAACAGCCCTCTCCCCCCCCCCCCCCCTCACTGTTTCACAGGAGTGGAATGACCCACAATCGGCTTTTTTTTTTTTTTTTTTTTTTTTTTTGTCGGACGTCATTTGTTTATGTACACTCATTTTATTAGATATTTCAGAAAAAAGAAGAAAATAAAAATATGTATATAGGCAAAAAGAAGAAGAAATTGTGTGAATACCGTGCCAGAGGAAGAGGGGGTCACACATGGCAGAAACTGTAACCGTAACGAGAAGGGAGGGAAAAAATTCGATTTCGTCAATAAACCGTTTTTGAGAATTCATTCTCTCAGAGAAGAGAATAAATAAATAAATAATAAAAATAAATCCTTGTGCCTCTTTTTTTTTTTTGTTTAATTTGAGAGACTGTTCTGGTGACAACAACATAACCATTTTTGCTGCATATGGATTTTACAGGCGTGTTCTAGGCTATACATTATTACAAATGAATGAACTGAAATGAAATGCATTAATTTATTGCATATGGAAAAGCGGTTCCAAATTTAAAGAATTCTCAGTTTAAAGATAAACAAGCATTTAAGACTGCGCTTAGAATTTTGCAGCCAAGAATTCGAAGCAAGTTCAGTACGATGCTCGAGCGTAATGCCCTCCGCTTACAGCGGCAACTCACTTATAACGTCAAAATAATCTGCATGACGTTAATTAGTAAATCACAATTAATCTGATAAAAAGTCCTAAATGCATATTTAGCTTAACAGTATGTTTTCACTTTATTCGAAGACCGGAAAATAATGCCACCTTTTTTACATAAAATTCAAACAAATGATTTTTCAGTAGTTTAGGCGGGTGAAATACTGACGTACGACGTTATTTTCCCGATTCTACTAATACAGTCAAGCCTGATTAATGGAATATCGGTTAAAGGACTATCCCGCTTATTAGAATAACTTTTGGGGGCAAATTGGATATTCTTTTAAGTGGGTTTGACTGTATCGCTTAGCAAAACCAAAATTTTCACGGGCGTTTTCATTTAACGGGACCAAAAGAACAATGTCCTTAGCAGAGCGAAAGAAAACAAAAACTGAACACTTTCTTTAAGAGGATGTGCTGCTCTACTTTCCTAACCGAGATGTAAACTTCCAAAATAAAGGGCGAACACACCTTATGAGGCACCACCACTTCGATTATCCGGGAAAAAAAGACTGCCGCACCTTCCAAACAAGGTGGAAGGGTAGGCCACTTCCTCGATATAAAATTAAAAAAGATCTCACTTTCGGTCTAAAAATAAAGACTTCCCCAAGACGACGAATGCGGGTCTATAAACAACGTCCCACTTCCACTCACATTGTGCCAGATAAACCCTCTGGGCGGATGAGGTGAAAAAAAAAAAAAAATCCTTCGAAAGACTCCAGTTTTCACCCACATTTTTTGGTATGTGTTTTATCATTAATTATTTCTCAACTTTTAGACATTTGACCCACGGTAATTATGACATGAAACCACCTTATTTCAGCGTTTTCACTACTAGTCGGGGGAAAAAGGGTTAAATGGTCCCAAAGCTGAAAAAAATGCAGCCGTTGCCATTGATCCATTTAACTACCAACAACATGGCAGTCAATCGAACAACCCATCTGGCAATACAGCGCTAAAGACGCTTTCTGACACAGTTGGCTGTCACACAGGTAGCTGTGCTAGTGTTCTGTAGCTAGTGATGTGCCATTCGATTAATTTATTGAATCGATTTCTTCTATTCGATTAAAAAAGTAATAGTTGATCAATCGAGCAGTGATTGAAGCCACGAACCATTCGATTAGCAGTCGACAGATAGTGAATGCTATTCGCGAGTTCTATTCGAATACTACTCAAGATTTCAAATGCCAAGGACTACGTCCTGAGCATTCCAAAGAATTTCAAAAAGTCGATTATGTAAGTCAAATAAATCGAAAAGTCGATTCATTGAAATAGCTTCATTCATAAATGGTCACCACTAGTTGTCTGTTGCCAAAGTTGCTCAGAGGGATACAGCATAGCTGCCAAATTCCACGCCTTTTTCGGAAAGATTATCCACCACAATTTTCAGTTTTATTTTACATTCAAAATTTGGATTTGTATTAATATCAGATCACTAAATCAAAATCAGCGGTGGATAATCTCCAGATATAATCGTAAAAGTTGGCAGCTATGGGGTTACAGTCATAAAGAGCGAAAGAAGAGCAGCCAACTTCTGCACCAACTTGTCAGCGGATGTCCGATGTTGGTGCTTGGGCCCCGGGGGGGCCATTGCCCTCCGATCAGGTGAGTGGAGTGGAGAGAGTACAGTGTGCGGTTTAAAGAAGATAGATACTTATCGCGACTGTGCTGGAACTGACAAGGCAAATGAAGATGTAAACGATAATGGGAAAGGAAAGCATCGGACGAAATCTCTTCTAGTGGGAAGAGACAAAAGCAATTAGAAAAAAAAAAAAAAAGAACGATGCAAAAACAGCAGCAGCTTACTTTACTTGTTCGTTGGGTAGATAGAGACAGAATGTGTGGTTAGGACATTTATTTATCTCGACAGATAAGGAGGAATCAATTAAGTGTTCTTTTGTGTTTCTGTGTGGAGGCACTCTTCGATTAAAATGCGCATGTTTAAAAAAAAAAAAATTGGGCGATCGTAGACATGCGTTTCTAAATATGTTTACCAAGTGGAATCTGTCCCGCAGTGGTCTGGGTGCTGAACTCCGTTCCCATAAGAACACGGCAAGTGAAGCAGCATCCGGCTTGGCCAGTGCTTGGGAGGGTCATCCCCCTCTCGGCTCGTCCGCTGTGGAGCCCGTGTACGCTAATGGGAGCTGGTGCACTAAAATCCGTCGTGGCTCCAATGTCCTCAAAGTTGTTAAACGATACCTCTGCGGGTGCCGATTTCAGGGGGTGGGTCCCTCCTCTGGAATGGGTTCAAAATTAGGGACCAACAAGTAGAAGTCCAACCTCCTCGGGGGGGGGATAATGGCACTCCTCTTTCCATGGCTAGTTTTGTGTATCCATGGACTCGACAACACGTGCAATCTTTTACTGGCTAAGGACGTGCTGCATCTTAAAAATTATTACGCGAAGCAGATTATACAAAACAGGTTCATGCCTTTATTTTATTTTTTCTTTTAATTTTTATAAATAAATATCATTTGGCATGCGCAATCCAATAAATAAACGAATATTTGCAACGTAAGAATATAAACAGATGCGGCAAATCCACGGCTAAGTGTTACATTACGTTAAAAATAAATGTATATACCCCCACCCACCTGTGAAAAGGTCAGTGGACTCTGATCCCCTCGTCTCAGAATCCTCTTCGCTGCATTGCGTAACCTAATTTAATCTCATCTCCCCCACCCTTACCTGTACCCTCGTGGGAATGCAGAAAAATAAAAAAAGAAACACACACACACACACAGTCCGAGTTGGTGCAGGGCAAACCACTAACAACTACCTACTTTTAGGGGGCGGTCTTGTGGGAGGGTAAGGTGGTGGCATCTCTTGGGAGAAAAAAAAAAAAAAATTTTTTTTTTTCTTCTCGCCCTGCAGCAGTTTATTTACTGTTGTTAGACAGAGGGTCTCTCTTTCTCCCCGTGCTGGTGGAATTTAGGTCAACTTGAGTTGTAGTATAGCGGTATTTCGTGTGTTTTTGTTGTGATGAGGGTTGATCATCATATATCCGGGGTCGGGGAACTGGCTGTCTTCTTCTTTTTTTTCTTCTTTTTCTTCTGTTGCTGGTGTTACGAGGGGGGTATGTCTCATTCTTTAAAAAAAGAAAGAAAGAAGAAAAACGCTAAAAGCATCTCGGACAAATAAAACAGAGATTACTTTATTGGAGGGCAGGGAAAAAGGCATTTACACCTGACCTTAGCAGATAAGTTCATGCGTCTGGCGTACGAACTTGGCGCAGACTTCCTCATTCTTTGTCTATCTGATGTAACTACTTATTTTTCTCTGCCCCTGTCAAGGGGGGGGGGGAAAGAAAAGGAAATATTCAGTGTACAGTCATAATGTGACACTGAAGGCAGCAGATTATTCGAGTCGCTTATACACGAGCGACGTTATAAGCGAGTGATGGAATGGTGTCGAATATTTTGACGTTGTAAGGGAATTGTAATTATTAACGAAGTCACTATATACACAACATTCCAATGGAATCTAGCATCGATACCGAGTACAATATGACTCAATATTGTGTTACTATAAAGAAATTTACACTAACATCCTTCATGTAAAAGTTACCAGAATGTATTGATCCAAACTTTTTACAAAGATTTATTAGTACAACGCAAAAGCAACATAAGAATTATATTCGATTTGTATCCCATTTAAGACAGCATCTGCAGCCTAAACACTTCCTGCCCCCTCCCCCTCCTTTGTATCCTATAAATATACCGTTATTCGGACTCATTCTGCTGACAGCCAATTCCAGCTTGAGACCAGACTGTCAATAGCTTTCATTTACGGTGGCAATCAAGTATTCTGAGCAAAGCAGTCCTTCCACAATAATGCATATTTTATTGTATTAGATATATAATCTAAAACTGACCAGCTTTGTCACACTGGAATGTTTTCAGGTAACGTCAGCCTCTATGGGCCTCTAGAACATGGAAGTTTGTCTTCCTCCCAAAGTATAGATCAACGCCAGGAAAAGGGGGGTCATTTCCTCTTCGTATTATACACACCTGCCAACCCAGCGAGGGGCATGTGCCCCCCCACCTTCCCCCAAACACACTGCGAGTGTTCGTTTACTCCCCCTTTGTACGCCCCTTGAGGGACGAACGACTGCGCATCCTTGCCACTGTAATTCCTGATCCATCAAACCACTAACTACACTGGCCTTGGCTTAACCAGATCAATCCGTTACTATCACCCAACAACCTGAATTCAATACTATTTTTTGACGTCCGAAATCGGATTTCTACCATTGAAATAATCTCGTGAGAGTTTTGTTCATGTCACGCAAACGTTGGTGGTTGCTATGTATGTTCCTCGAAATGTTCAATACGCGGTGGTCTTCGATCCATTCGTTCAAACTGCCAGCAAACGGGCAACTACGGATTAAACAAATTAAACAGTTTCAATGACAAAGCAGTGAAAATTTTCACTTTCTTGCGTGCCGAGTGAAAAAAAAAAAAAAAAAAAGCTCAAAACAACTGGGTGACACCGAGCGCCATTTTTTTTCCCCCTTTCGTTCTTTTTTTAGGTAATGGAGGATAGCTTTTCAGCAAGTAGATACTTTTCACTTTTCCTCATTAGCAGTAAAAAATAAATAAAAATATAAATGAAGAGGCAAGAACGCCTACAACACTCGGGCAAAGAGGGGGGGGGGGAGAGACTCCAATTTCTCTTTCGTTTTAAGGAAAGCAACAAAAATACTTTCGTTTTTTTAAGTTTTCTAGATAAGGATTATTTCCCCAATACTCGTTACTCAAGAAAATAAGAGATCTTTGCGTTTATTGAGACTCATTCTCTAGCGAATGCATGCAGTAAAATGTCGTCACAATAAATTTCACTCTAAAGAATACTTCAAATTAACGAATTAAACATTTCTACGGAAAGAAAACCATGCAAAGCATTTTCATCCTCAATGACATTTAACTTTAAAGACTATTTTTCAAGGGGACAAATTCGATTCTTTCGATGTTTTGAAATCCGTCATATCAAGATTATATCGATTACAGGTATGCAGATGAGGGAAGGTTTCAAACGTCCTAAAGGGCATGGTTATGATGCTTTCATTGATTCTACGATGTGATGCTAACTTCCATTAAATTGGTTGAGGAACCGAAATTTAGTAGTGCTGCGAAATGTTCTTTGGAAAAAGTCGCCGAATTCAATTGAAAGTCTAACTATCCTCCAAATTCGGCAATTTGTTTTTTGAATGTAATGCACTGTATCAGCTCCAGACGCAATGAAAAGTCGCTAAATTTAGCGAAAAATCTACTATATCGGCCACACTGAAATTTTAGTTTAAGCCAACAAGGAAAACTGTAAAGCTACGCTAATTATATAAAACACTCGACATTTTCAACAAAATAATTTTTTTTAAAAATTCTTAAGGTTGAACTACGTGTCGCCAAACTCGTTCAACTGGCCAACGATGCGATTGCTAAATACAGCGCCATCTATTACGAAACTGATTATGAAGGTCTTCTCGAATCGGGTGATGACTGTGGATGATGAGGTCCAGACGATTAAGAAATAGGAATGCTCCAATAAAAATAGCTAGTGAGTCTCCTTTACATCACATGCCCGTGGAATGGAACAGGACAGGTGCGGTACTATTAGAAAGAGGCCAAAGTGGTCACCTGGTGTAGCCATAAACTGTTATAAGCAGGAGTTTTGCAACAGAAGATACAAATTTAATATCTAACAACTTAGAATCAACGTCAAAATGTAGTTGAAGCAGGAGACGCGGGTGCCTTGAGCTAAAACAAGAGATAGACAGAATAGAAAGAAAAAAAATACCTCTGTCTAACGATTTATTATGATCTTAGCTGAGGCATAACCTACTTCTTTTGCAGCTTCCTGGGAAGCAAGGAAAAAGAAGGCCACCTCTGCTTTCTGTTAGCAAGTTCGCTTCAATTAATAAAAAGAAAGGTAACTCAATGAAATCGAGGACTATTTTGGAAGGATAAAAACAACGTTAGAGAACTGCCCAGAGAAACGAAAGGAAAAGTCAAAATATTGGTCACTAGATGGAGACTTGAGCACTGAGCTAAATACAACAGGAGACGCACATATATCTATGGAATTAGGCTTCTCTATGTATCCAAAAACAAGCTGAAAAAAAAATTAAGGTCACGGATTTCTTACTTATGAATTAACTCTACGTGTGTTCATAGGAGAAAGTGCTCCGATATCCTGTATCAAGATTTTTTTTTTTTTCCTCCCTATTTTGGGCACATGAGTAACCTATTTTGGGCACGCTATCTCAAAGCAGAAGTAACACATTTATACAAAAAATCCAGTTCCGAACGGGAGCAATAGACTTTAAGGAAGCCCAACTTTTTGCAGAAGAAATAAAAGACTTGAAAAGTAGATGTGAACCTGTTCAGCGTCCATTATCACAGAAACACAATTAACGATACTTAAAAAGCATCGTCGTATTATTCAAAAAATAACCAAAGAAAGATCTAACATTTCCGTAAAAGCTTAAAAATAACGTAAGAGGTAAAGTGTTTTGTACTTTTCCGAAGATGATAAAAAGCTAGTAGAGAACACACACAAATCATTCCTCAGCTCCACATATAATGAACCATCTTAAATGTGAAAGCATGTCAAATAGCTACAGGTAATGCATAAATATATTCTTTTTTTTCATAATTTCAAAGAAAATTCCGTTTTAGTTAGTAAAAAATAAAAATCTAAAATGTGCGAGAGCAGTTTAAAAGTTGCATGGGAATTTTATTCTGCGATAAACATGTTCTAGTTTTCAAACACACATGTTAATTGCTGAAAATCAGAAAATCTTTTCTGTAATCATGGCTATAGCTAAATACACTACTTCTAAATATGTACTTGTTTATGATTAAGAAAATGTTACTTGGGTCTTTACATCGTAGTTATTATAAACGAACTTAAGTAAGCTACAGCATACTTTACACTGATGTGTTCCACCGTTAAGAAAGTATACTGGATCAAATTCTGAATACTGCAGTAAAAATTACTTTTTTAATTACAAAATCCTCTAAATTTCAAAATACAGAGGTTTATAAACTGGAGCATTGACATCAAACTTGAATTATGTGCAGCAATCTCAACCTATGGTTAGTTGCCATTATAGAATTTATCCGAACTCTTCAGTTACTAAATGTAAATATTAATTCATGCACATCGGACGAACGATTACGCCACACAAATATAAGGTGACAAAATGCTGGATGTAGAGCATCAGCCACATCCCAGGAAAGAGGGTAAAGTGTTGAAATTGAAAATATGGTGGTGTGAAGAAGAAGCCTTAACAAATACAACAAGCATGGTAGAACTAACTCCATGTGCTACCAATTCACCCCTTCAACAAAACAATTTACATTTAACTTTTATTAAAGGTCCAGTTCAAAGTGTTGTTAAAAAGGCTTTTTTAAATAAGTTTTATTTTTACTGGACTTAAGCAATGTTTGCGAATGTGGAATAGTCAGCACCCATATATGCGATGCTGTCCATCGAACTAAATCACTAAACAACGAAACACATTACAGTTGCTGCTTTGCCCGTGCGACAGAAAACCCATCTTCTTTCTGTCACTTTTCTCAAAAAGCTTTAAAAAAGATAAAGGAACATAAATTTTCAACGAGTTTGTCTCTACAGCAGACTAATTGAATTTTCTTTACATAAGTGTCACGTATAACTAACTTAAAAACATAAAGTCACTAACTTAAAAACATAAAGTCTCGACCTTGGACAACATGTAAGTCAACAAAATGATAGACCAACGAAAGCTTCAAATTGCACACACACAATGATCATGTTGTTCTTTTTCGTGTTATACATACTACTATTACACAACATGTGCATTACTTTGAGCTAATAGGAAAAACCACTTTCCACAGATAAAAATTTTAAACACAAAACAATAACAAATAACAAAACATAAAATACCCGAGAAAGCTACAAGGTGAAAAAGAAAAAAAAAAAACGAAAGTTGCGTTTTGTTTTCTTCACGTGCTAGATTTTACCACGAAAAAAACAAACAAAAACACTACAAGTTAATAGCCAAACAATAAAAGACAAAAAATCTTTTCACTTTCCGAACCGCATATCTGGGAACCAAGCCTACCTCTTGAAACAAAAAATCTGTAACCTACATCTTCGATTCATGACCTTAAGAATTGTGTTCATCAGCTGGAGAGGCCGTAAAAAGTTACAAAACCACTGGCCACGAAGAGCAAATATAGGGCAATATTCCTCCAGAGAAGTAAAAAAATAAATAAAAAATGTACAGCTTCTTCTAAAATTTGGAACAGGAAGAAAACAGTTAGCTGTTGTCACTGCAATTGGTTTGTTCTATGAATCAGGCCAGAGTTCAAAGAGTCCACATGTCGGCAGCAGCATGCAGGGATGGGGTGTTACTATCGTCATGAACTTCAAACAATATTTGGTCTGAGTGACACCTCGAAAGTATGGCCTAAATTTCCACCAGTTGAAACTGTGTTACCACTTGCAGCTGTGACCTTCGTCCAGGCAAAAACCTAGCGTTCGGAAGTGGCCCAGAAAGTGAAACAGAATGAAAGTTTCTTGTTATCTCCGCAGAAAGAATGGTAAAAGAAATTGAGAACACACACAATGCGGAGAGGAAAAAAAAAGTCTTCGAAGGCTTAAAAAGCGGCTACTGTTGCATCTGCGACCTTCATACAACAAGGAGATCGATTATGTTCTGACAATAGAATTAGTTTCTTCTTTCATAATTGGATGAAAACTCGATAAGTTTTTTCTTTCCCCCCAAAAATTTATAATTTTAGAAGCACGTGTTTAAAAGAACAATAATTTTTAGCTAGTCTGGTTCACAAATCATCTTCAGCAAAAGAAAATTCTAAGTCATCAGGTCACTTTTCAAAAGAAAGGCAAGAGCTGCAGCTGGGTTTCTTGGGAAGGGGCAAGACTTTCCAAATAAAAGCTTAAAATTTTCGAAGTAGGTATATTCTTCTGAGTATAACGGAAATCTAGAAGCAGTTCCTAGAAAATGAAGGACAATCCTCTCGTAACAAGATCCGTGAATAATGTTTATAACTGCGATTGTAACCTTTCAGCTGCTCCAGAATACGGTCCCAAACAAAATGCGTGAAGAATGTATTATTTCACCATCTACAATGAAAGATCAAGATGAAAAGGCAAGACCTGCTTAAAGATACAGTATCCAAGAATGTGAAAGCTGAAGAAAAAAAATATATATATAACCTTTGTGACCTATAATTGGAGAAAGTTAAAGCAATTAGGACAATCCCCTTTCTAAAAACTACATGTGCAAGTTTATAACTACAGCTGTATAACCTTTCAGCTGGACAAACTGGGTGTACTGCTGAATAGGCTCCAAACTCAAACGTTAAAAAAAATGTTCCATTTTATCGTATACATTTAAAGCCTGTTTGCATAGGGAAGACTAAAATACTTACAGAGTAAAGCTTATAAATAACAGATCTGGAGTATTAAAAGTGTCCTAGAAAGTGAAATGAGAATGCACTTCCTGTTCATTTTTACGTAGCATATGAGGTAGTCTGCAAAAAACATACAGGCCCATAGCGTCAAAAAATTACCATCGTCGAACAAACCGCACCTCCGTTCTCGAAAATCGAACAGCTCTAAACACAATCTGGTAAAAAAAAAAACTCAATTCCTATTTTTAATAATGCATGAAACAAACTTTCGATATGACGGAGAGAAAGTCTTTTAGAATGTAGTGAAAATTAAGGGCGCAGATGTCCTCTCAATAATATATTCAATATGACCAGCGTGCTGTGGATAAAGGAAAGATTGAACAAAGGAAGGAGTGAAAGCAATTTTAGTCCCGCCAAAATATTTTTTTATCGATGCCAACCGTTCTTTCATTAAAAAAAAAAAAAAAAAATGCAAGAGAAAGCGAATTTGATCCCGAAACTAGAATTTTCTTTCGACAATCTTCAATGAAGGATAATATCGATTAATAGTTCAGTAGAACTAGAGCTCAGAGTACATTGAATTGAAAAAAAGAAGTGAAATGAAGAACGGATATCCTCGAAAGTAAAATCGTTTTGCAAGTATCGAGAACTTTTCCTTTTCCCGCCAGGACACTTTCGCTAGTATAGAACAAGTGGTGTCCCAGAAAAAACTTGTAGAAAGCAAACGTGTTCGTGAAAGCAGATTTAATTCGAACAATATTTAGATCTAGGACAGCGTTGTTTATATGCTTTTTCGCTCAGAAGCAGAAGAAAAAAAAAATGAAAGGAAACTTTTACTGTTACCGGATTTCCTTCCAATATTCTTCATAAGTTATAAAAGACAATGAACTATCCTTGCCATAGCAGGAAGAGGTGCTATGGCTATGCCCATAAACGGGGCCATCGGTTTTGAAAAGTGAATCTTTACCTTAAATAAGTTGCTGTCGAAAATTTCGAACGGATTTCCGCACAAGACTTTCGCTCGTCACCTGGTATTTACAAGGAGGGTTTTTGGAGACAACGCACGAAAGTGAATTCGCCCCCACCCCTAAAAACCGCCCTCGAAATTCTTGACAGAAAAGAAGAAGGGAAAAGGGTGTATATAACTAAAAAAAAAAACTAGGCCATTCGAGCTCTTAAAAGTAATATCTTTTTAGAGAGACTAAACTTAACAAATTGCGTGGTCTTGAAATTCGAACGGATATCCGAAAGTGACGTCACACGGAACGTGCACCCCACTGTCGGAAGTCGGTGAAAACCGATGAGCGCGTTCACTTTCGCTCCGGGAACACCTTGCGAACGCAACTAGGTCAAGAGGATCGTAGAGAAGAAAGTGAGTGAGTGAGTGGTCTTAAACTTTCAGTCGAGAGAACAAAGGCAACGAATTTCAGATGAAATGTACGCTAGAATATAGCAACGGGGTTAAGCGTGTAACTGGAACGCAGAATTATAAACGTCGTATGGGTAAGGTTGACTTAAATTAGGGCTATAAGTTCTAAATGATTTTCAGCTACCACACATCGGAGATATATCAATTGAATTGGGGCCATCGTGATTCTTCTAACAGGCCTGCTGCTTCCGGACTTCGATGAGTCATCTCAAGAGACCTATGGATGCTCACTTAAAGGTTCTTGCACTTACGTCATCTAATGTCCGAATCTAACCAATGAGAGACGTCCGTAGGCCTCTTTGGATGACGCATTGACGTACAGAAGCAGACCTGGTAAAACATTCACAATGGCCCGATTGAATCGCCATCCACTATTTTTGTTTATTTAAACAATCACTTCTTTTGTATTTCAAGAGTCGTTGCTTAAACTCTTTATTGAAAATAATGTCAAAATTAACCTTCCATCAAGGTCAAAAATTAAAAGGAAATAAAACATCAAAGCGATGCGTCAACTCAACTAGTTCAGGCAATAACAAAACAATACAGATGATTTGTTTTTCATCTTTCTCATAGGATTACATAAAGAAAGATCTGATTGGACCTACTGATTCCCGTTTCTAGAGTATAGTTTCTAGCTAAGTACGCCATTCTTTTTTAATAACTCCCGATAGTCGATCCGCCAATGTAGTTGGGTGTAATATTCCATTAATTAACTCAGTGAAACAAGAATACACATTCCCCAATTTTTCACGCTTTCTTCACTGAAATTGAATCTCTTGTTTGAGAAACCCCATTAGTCACCTGATAGCGGTTCGTTAAGGCTTCTCAGCGGTGGAACAACTCCAGACTGTTTTGCGGAGATATATAGTATAGCCTCCTGAAGCCTGATTGAAAGGTTTTTCATCTAAACATGCGTCTACAGTAAGGTGACCAGATTTTTGTAGTCAGAATCGGGGACAAGTCCCCGATTCTGACAACAAAACTGGGGACATTTATAATTAATGCAATAATTAACAGTAATTTAATTGAAAAACAATGCAATAATTAAAAATTGTCCCCAGTTCCGTTTTTACATTCTGGGGACAATTTGAAAAACGTCCTGAAAATGGGGACTGTCCCCGGAAAATGGGGACGTTTGGTCACCTTAGTCTACAGCCACTGCGCTTTCGATGCAAACTTTATTCTCATCAAAATAGTGACTTAATGGGGTTTATCAAATAAGGTACAACAGACTTCGACACAAATTCTCATCCATAGTAATGTAACCTCAATATCTCGAATAAACGTGCTTTCCCTTAGAAACTGAAACTTCTTTTATTTCACCTCGTTATCTCGAAAATCCGATATCTCAAATTTTTCCGGTGTCACTTCGACTTCGAGATGTCGAGTTTATACTGTATATAATGATATTATTTTTCTTGCTAAGCATTTGAAACGAATAAATATTCTAGACCCTTCCCGTAGATTTATATCTCAATGTTTTCGCCTCGCTGCTTCCTGTTACGTTGCTGTCACGTCACAGAGTTTTGTATAAAATATTTCTTTTTTTTTTTTTTATCCCCGTTCCTAATACATAGGTAACCAGTGTACAACTTTTCAAACAGCTCATACCGCATGATATATGCTAGTTTAAAAAAAAAAAAAAGAAAGAAAGAACGTACTTCCAAGGTCACGGGGTAACAAGGCTCTCTCCAAAACCCAAATAACACCCTTTCCAAGTGCCTCTTCACGCAATCCCACCTGGTTAAACCCTCTCTTGTCTGCCCTGGCAACTTTTTTTAAGAGTAGTGACGGGGGAAGGCGAAAGAGTAGTATAAAATCGGCAACTTACGAATTACTCTAACGCGTGGCGGCAGGGTCTGTGGAATAGGGGTGGTTTTTCAGCAAAAAAAGAAAGAGAAAAAAAATTGTCAAGGGGAATAAAAACACCCCTTTAACATAACCGACCATGAACTGCAAGCACGCGTGTTAAGTTTTAATCTTCCAATCTGAAACCATTTCGGTTTCAGAAAAAAAAAGGATGCATAGTTGTCACAAAAAAGAAAAAAAATAAATACTGGTACATGGGAAGGCTGAATTCATAATGGAGAGAATATACAACCAAATTGTGGATTGCGGAGTAAGTTCTGTTCCACAAAGATACTCCGCGAACACAATCAATCCTTTAATGTGCACACGGCGGTCTGCACAGCCGACTGTGTCAAGAAAGGACCTTTAGTTTTGCAGCAGGCAACAGACGATTCCTGCCATGTTGCTGGTAGTTAATTAGAGAGATGGGTGTTATTTTCAGCGTTTGGATCATTTAACGATACCTAGACATGACAGATGTATTTTATTCAACGAAATATTCCCACTTTCACAAATGTAGCCACCTCTACCAATTGTATTTATTTTCAAAGACCAGCGCTATGCAGCGCTACCTATTTTTTTAAGTGAAAACAAAAGTACTTCAACTTTCACTTCAGCTTCAGAATGTTCTTGTTCTGGAGCCGCTCGAATTCGACTGCACATGCTGTTACGTTTGTTGACTAATAAAGAATCTACTTTCTAAAATTAGTCACAACTTATAAACCACCGCCGCACAGTAATAATACGATTAATAACTGTAATAATAAGTCGAAGACATAATAATTGAATGAGAAATCGAGATTCCGAGTAAAATAAATTTAGAATCTTTTTTTTTTTTTTTTATGTGTTCTACGTGTCGTGGCCGCAAGTCTTTATCTCGGAACACGTGCTGCGGAACAAGACAAGACTTTTTTGTCTATTATAATGTGTGTCGTGCTTCCAACGGCCTCTGGAAACCTCCGTTATACGTTTAGTCTTTCAAGGTCTAAGAAGTTAATGAGTCCAGCGGCCGGCCTTGATGAACGATCGGAAAGTCAGCGCCAGGAATCCAAAGAATGATTTTAGAAGACGGGGGACACCAAGCGAACGGCTGACGTTCTGGGGAGAACGTGTTCTGAACGGAACAGGGGCAGCTCCAGACGGCGCTCCACAGTGGCGAAAGTCGCTGAAACTTTTTTTTACTACGCGATGAATCCATCGTATTACTCCAGATGCAATGAAAAGGCTCTATTTATTGAAGCATGTTGGCAGCACTGGTGGTGCATTGAACATTGGATCAAAGGCTAAATAACGTCTTTAACCCTTTAGCGCGCTTTGTTCCCGCTCTGGGAACACCAAACTCTGACGTTTTGACTGTTGCCAGTCAGGAAGAATAGATTGGATTTCTATAAAAATAGTTGCGGGTGACATAGCTCCACGAGAATCCTTTTTTAGCACGTCGTATTCCGTAAAAAAAAAATGGTCACGATTATTTTTAACAGCACTGACATCTGCTGAAAAATGGAAGAATGCGAGAACAGCTGGATAGATTGCCCCCATGCTGAAAAAAGGGCAGCCGTTGCCATCGCTCGACTTCACTACCGGCAAGATGGCGGACGATCGAAACGTTCATCGCGTGCCACAGATCTAGAGACCCTCTTTTGACGCAGCTCGCTGTGCCGCATAACCAGCTGTCGTCAAAAAAGGGTCTATAGATCTGTGGCACGCGATGAACGTTTCGATCGTGCGCCATCTCCCTGATAGTTAAGTCGATCGATGGCAGCGGCTGCCTTTTTTTCACTATTGGGAAAGGGTTGCGCCTCAAAGGGTTAAGGGAAGCGGAATGTTGGGCCATGTTGGAAAAAGTACTATAATCGAAGCGGTCGACACGATTTTTATTTCTTGATTTTTTTTTTTAATATCACGTTTCAAGACATGATAAAAGGAGCACCCCTCGCGATGTGCCCCACCCCTGCAGGGCGCCTCTTGTCTTCCCCCCATCCTCTCATTTTTTCATTATATAGTTTTTTTTCCCTTGGATGATATCCTCTCTCTCCCCGTGGAAGGAAAAGCTTACAGGAGAAGAAAAAAATAAAGGGGGGACAAGAAGGGCTTGAAGTGAAAGACCTTTCTGGGAAAAAATACCTACCCCGCCATACTAAGATACTGCGCCGTAAGTACAGCGCTGTACACCAGATGCGATACAGGAAAGAAAAAGTGAGTGTTTTTCCTGTATGAAGGAGGAAAGAAAAAAGGGGTGTAGCAGACTTACGACTTACACACCTTAAATCTCCCTTACCTATTGGCTATGAGCCTTTTGCTACAACTTCTATTAAAAAACAAACTTGTTTATCGGAAATATTTCCTTTTTTTTTTTTACCGTTCCTTATTATTTAATCGCGACCTTACTCCGATCTGTCTGTCTGTCAAACGCTTTGACGAGAAAAATGTTTTTAGCATTTCCCGAACACCCCTTTGATAACGGTAGCAGATGGTTCCTTTTTAAGGGGCCAAAGGGGTGTGTGACTGTATTTTTCAAGGTTACGTGGTTATAACTGAGGTAAAATTTGGGGTTTTTTCCCACATCCAAAACCAGATGGCCCGCTGCCTGGTTAAGTAACACACAAGTTTGAATATAAATTTCCTCCCAGTCTTAAAATAATGAGCGAGTTTTAAATTTTTCCCCAATGTAAGACGACAAATAAATCAAATTGAAAAAAAAAATGTATTTAGGTTGGGTAGCAGAATAACAGTTATGAAATTTAAGTAACCGGGGAAATCCTTAACATCTATCACCAAGGAAGAAAAAATATTTCTTAAAATTTCATTTTTATCCGCCTAAAATTAGTTTTAAAAGCGCAAGTAACAAGATGAATTATGGCTGATCATGAAATGTAAAAAAAAATTTTGAGGTAATTGAAAGGTTTTCTTTTTCCTTAATTTTAAAACCTCAATATAAACATTCATCAAAATTTACCTTTAATTATTTATTTTTTTACAGAAGGAGCGTGTAATTCTATGCGCAATCATTTTAAAATTTCACTTAGTTTCTTTTTATGCACACGCTATTTGTAAGAAGCATTACGCATGAAGATACTCGTATATGTTAGTAACCATATATAATCATATGTGACAGCAATCCAGTGAGACCAAAATATAAACCTCATATGCAGTCGCTCATAAATTGTATTCAGCTGTAAAATTTCACCAATTAAAAAAGTCCATGTAATTGATGGAGTCACCCTTAAAAGAAGAACATATACAGATGTAACCAATAAGAATTTTGAAAAAAGAATATTTTAATTGAAATAGTCTACTGTTCTAGACAGGGGCGTATCGGGGAGTCTGAAGGGTCTGCATCCCCCCCCTTAGAAATCTGACCCATTACTTAGCTTCAGTGGCGTAGCGAGAAATTTTTCATGGGGGAGGTGGGGGTACGACTACTGCAATAGTTAAATATGTATATATATTATGCTTGTCTGTGAAGAAAATACATTTTGTAAGACAAAATTTCTCATGGGGGTTATAACTCCCCCCCCTCCCCTAATAGCTGCGTCACTGCTTAGCTTACAATTTGGTAGATAGTCTCCCGAAATAAAAGCCTGGCTACGCAATTGGTTGTAGAGAAAACTTTCCAATACCAGTAGAATTATAGAACTTTTTTAGAATACAGGAATTACATTATGCATAACTGAAGAAAAGAACTTTTATTATTATGTTTGCACAAAGATTTTCTCAATTTTAAACCAACCGCAAAACTTTACACAGGACGCAGTTGAAAATTTCAAAGAATGGATTTTGCCCGGTAAAATAATAACGTGATAGAAATTGTTAATTAGAAAAATCATCCGCATAGAGCATTTCTCATGCTGGTCGTACTTGGGAGTGAAATGCATTACTAACGATTTATTCCCAGGGTCGATATATTAATAAAAAATATCTGTCAGTGAAGAGTGATCTTTAAATGGACCGTTTGAAAAGAAGTAATGGTTTATTGCCTTTGAACGTGATTATTTAAAAAAAAATAGATTAAAAATTAACAGAAAAAAAAAAAGCACATTCATTTAATGGGGTAAGGCGCGGGGGGAAGGGGAATCAGCGTGAAATGACAAGAAGAAACCTTGAATCGGAAATTTTTCAAATAGAACGATTCGGTAAAAAAAAAAAAAAAAAAAAAAAAAAAAAAAAAAAAAAAGCTGCCATCAAAATCTATGTTATTCGACTGCAGGTTACTCGCAGATGAGAGACCTTGAGATACAAGGTTCTTGACATAATCTAAAATATCCGCCATTTTGTTCGCACGGAAACTCCAAAACTAAGTCAGATTTATGACATTGTTTTGATTAGAAAATTCAAAGCCATGTGCAGCTAATGAAGCATGAATTAAAATTCATTTTGCTAGAAAAAAAAATTATATAGAAAAATGAGAAAGAAAGAGAGAGAGGTTTTTATTAAATAAGAATGCTACCTCAGTTTCGTCTCTTCAGATTAGAAGTGCAATTTAGCTAAATCTAAATAACTGCAGAAATTAACATTCAATGCAAAATCATTTTCTCGGATTAAAAAAAAAAAATCATTTGGTTATTAATTTATGGAGTTCTAATTTCCGGCTTATTGTGGAACTTTCTTTTTTCAACTGAAGAAGAATGGATCTTCCGTATTGGACCCCCTGAAACGGTCGTTTAGCATGTTATCTTTTTATATTTCAAAGTTTTAAATTAATATTACCTTGTAACAGAGTTTTTATTTCTTTTAATGTTCTTGTTAATTTATATATTTGTTAATAAACAGAAATTAGCCGTGATAGTGTCACTCAGCAAAACAAAATTAACGGACGTTTAAAGATTAAATATCCCCCTCCACACACACACAAAAATGTTATTTTTATTTCCTTGGAGAAAAATCGCTTGAATAAAAAATAATTTTCACAAATAAACATTCATTTTTAATGAATAAATATTTCTTTTTGTACCGTAGACATTTTCGTACATTCACTGACCATGGTGAAAAATGTTAAATTTCATTAAATTTAATCTTTAAAAATATTTTAATTAAAATTCGAATCGTTCTTTATTATAGTAAAAATATTTTTTTTAATACATTTATCTTTTAGTAACGAGATATTCGATTAATCACGAAACAAACAATCAAAATTACGTACACTTTTAGTTTTAGAAAGAAAAATAAAAGAAATATGGTTAATTTTGACCACGTCCCACGGTAACAGTTAAGTATTTTTATTTCGGACGAGCTGAGAATTTAATCATACGCATGGCAGAACGAGGGGATAATTCAAAATATATTACATTTCTATTCCGTCTTTTCTAACTCAAGCCTTCCAGCACAGCCTCGGTAAGACGCTGTGAAAGCTCCGAACGATTTCAAGGTTACTCCATGTATTTTATTTTACTTCTTTTTATTATTTTTTTTTTCTAAACTTCTTTCTCTAGTTATCTCTCCCGCAAGCAGCACACGTGCCCCTCACCTTCGTTGAACAAAAGTCGATGATGTCATCGGTAAATGTCACGCGAGCTCATTGGACGAGCAAGATCCAGGTAGGCGTGGAAACAAAAAGAGGCGGAGCTTCCTGAAAGCACGTGACCTTGAAATATTCCTCTTTTTCGTTCTTAAGAAATCTCATAAAGTAAAAAACTAACCCTTTTCCTCAGGATTCTTTTTCTTTTAGAATGTTTCATTCTTTCGTTCTTTTTTTTTTTTTTGCTGTTTACATATAAATTACACGGGAAGATCGAATAACTTTTTAGGTAACAGTCACTCAGAAAAGTACTGAAGTGTTAGTTAAAAATTCCTGGACCTTGGCAAAACTTACAAAGCGCTTCGCACCTGGGTGAAATTTGAATAAAAAATTAATTTTGAATATTGCAATCTAAAGGCAATTGAGATGTGGAATTTTCGCGACACATTGTGATACGATTTCGTTAGATTGCAAGGATCATGGACAATCTTCATACCGGCCTGAGCACTTCATGACGTCTATCGGACTAGTAGAGTCAGGTGACTATCATCTCGATTACAGATTGGACGTGCAATGATTCACAACCAATCAGTAATCGAGTAGTAAATCACCTGATCCTAGTAGTCCGATAGACGTCATTGAGTGCCAGGATGCGTCTGAATTATGCTTGAAGTTTGGTGCTACATTATACGAAAGTATTGAACACATATGTAAGGGGATCAAAACTTTCTTTTCATATATTCTTTTCAAATTAAGCGCGCGAATTCCCAAAAAGCAATTTCAGGGCTTTTTGAAATCCACCCTCCCTTTTTTTCCACTTACCCATCTTGAAAGAAAAAAAAAAAATTATTTGAGAAATCCTTGCTTTAAAATGTAACAAACATGAATTCATTATTTATCGAAACAATTGCTTTGTCATTAAAAACTTGTTAGAATTTGTATGTTTGAATTTAAGGTTAAAAAACGACACTACTTTTCGGTATGTTTAATACCTGAAATAGATGCAGCTTCCATCCAGGCACACACACAAAAATTAAATGAATAAAAGCACTGGACATGTCTACCATAAAAAGTACGATATCTATAAGGCACAAAAAACGGTACCTGAAGAGTCGGAACTGTACGATGACGTAAACCGTGTTAGCGAAATCTGATATTATCAATGGAAATTAATGACGACGACGTCACGAACATTGGATTTTACGCATGCGATGTATTTCGTACGCTTTCGGAATTCGGCCTTGAAAAACAGAGTTCGTGGACGTGTGTCAGATCAGAGCTCAGGGTAAGTCACATTCGGGATCTCTAGCTTAAAAATGATCTATAATAACCAGCATGATTAAGAATATCAGACTCTTATTAAAGGGCTTCTGAAAAACAGTTTTCAAGCATTAGCCATTTTGGAAAATCAAGTCATTGAGCCAAAGTATACTATAGATATCACATGGGTTATGTCGGTATGATATGACTTGTGGTTCTAATTTTCTTCATAGTTTTTTATGTTACTTGCTAATTTTGAATAATTCAATTAACAGAAGATCATTAATTATTGAATGGATTCCGTATATTGTAAGTTTAACTATTTTACACGATAAAGTATACTTAGGCCTTTATGGAATGAAATTAGAAAAAGTAGCGATTTCTCACAATCTAATATCTTCAAATGCAAACCTTCACAAATTGGAAAAGTCTAAGGCTGTGCCTTTAAAGTTACTTTCTCCGTTAAGCTCTAATCTTTAGATTAAAAAGTGTTAAAAAAAAAAACTATGATTTTATTTTATTTATTTATTTACATTTTGCTTTTGAAATTGTGTAGCAACAATTAGAAAATCAAAGATTGCGCAATTAAGATTAAAGCTTGAGGGAGAAAGTTACTTTAAAGGCACAGTCACCGATGTTTCGTATCTGTAAAGGTTTGCGCTAATGCTTTTTAAGATTATAAGAACTTGTTGTCGTTTCTAATACCATCTCACAAAAGTGCATTTCATTCATAAAGAGTTTGATGAAATCTCTAAAAAAATTTATGTAATTTTTGAAGCACTTATTGTCGCATTTATGCAAATACTTCAAAGATTGTCAAGAATTTAATGCGTTTGAAATGAAATATAAATATCTAACAAAATCGAATAGGTAAATACAGTTTATAATATTTATTTTGCTTAAATACTGATATTTTTTAATGAACTGGTAACAACATACATATATGAGTGCGTTTTTTATCTTTAGATTTTTTTTTTTTTTTTTTTTTTTTAATATCGTACGATTTCTAAATAAAAGTTTACCGTGTTACTGAATCTTCTATAAATTACAATTACAACATTGTTAGCATTGCCTTTTAGATTTCTTAGTCATATTCAACATATATTTCCCTCTTCCACTTTCTAATATCGCAATAGAACAAAAAACGAAAAAGCCGTGTAAATATTTTTTTAAACAAAAATCCAAATCCAATTAAAATAATCTTATGAAATTGCGTTAAAAAATAATTAAACTTAACATGAAAGCACGCTTTAATTACACGATTCAGAACGAAGTACATGTTACATAGCTTTGCATGAAGCGCCCACATGAATTAAACCGAACACATATGTGTGTTTTTACATAGGGTCACGTAATTTAACAAAATGCAATTATTCAACCATTCAGAGCTCGAAATACAAAGAGACTGAATTCACAGATAAAAGGTTGTTAGCAGCAAAAGTTATTAATAGTCCATTTGAGCGCGCTGCCTTGAAAAGAGACAGATTGTTAGTAACAGAAGGGATAAAATATTGCAATACATATGCTGTTTTCATTATTGGCCGCCCATACATTTCTCCCCCTTTTTTTGGTTAATCTTCCCTCCCCCTTTCTGCTGACATTGAAATACTAATGTCAAATAAGAAGGAATCTACTTCAACCCCCCCCGTTCCACACACACACACACGTATTTAAAAAGGTCTTCTACCAATCAATAAATCGGTTAGTGCTGTAGTCATGTCTAGTTTTAGTTGCGATGGCAAAAAAACGCGTAACAAACAGAAGTTACTTATTGATTTTAACTATTTTATATAAGCGTCTCTCTGCAAATTAATTTAAGCACCAATTTGCCAAATACTATCTCGCAGAGAATTTTTTCTTTTAGTAAGTCTCAAATTTAAGCTTCTTCATTTATAAAAAATAAATCAAAAGCGTCACAGTATTTTTGAACTGCTTAAACAATTGCCGATTATTTGAAAATCTCAAATAATCGGCATATTTGTCGCAATATCTACTACATATATTCATTAAAATTAAATACATGCGTTTCGCGCAGCTTAAAGAAAAAAATTCTTTAAACACACAAAAATCACTCGGCAAACTGAGCCGAGAAACCATTGGTGCAGGGAATATTGAAAAAATAAGTAAATTCCATTATGTTTCTTTTTTTTTTTTTTTTTACGGTGGACGTTTCCTTTAAAGTACATAGCACAACTTATGAAGAGACAGTTTAAAATTTTTTTCAATTTTTTCTTTTGTTCATATACATTATGAAATTGCCCATAACGGTAGCTCTTTATTAGACTTTTTCAATAATACTAAAGGATACCTTCAAGTTATACTTATTCCTTAATAAAAATATGACATGTGCTCTTTTTTATATAGAAAAGAGACTTGATAAAAATTAACAAGCCAAAGTTGTTTCTTTTAAAATTAAAGGTTCGAGAAGCATGTATTTGATTTGTAGTAGTATTTTTTCTGTGTAGTATTATTTATTACTCCATCCTATTATTATTATGAGCATCATTAATTTCAAAGAATATGTCATCTAAATCTTTCATTTCTATCGTCTAAGTAATGATATACAGTGTAAACTCTATATCACGGACCTTTGATAACTCGAAAAAATGCGTTGGATTACCAACTTGCCACCCTGTTATTTCGCCTCTTCATCTTGATATTTTTCAGTGTTCTCCAATTTCGAGATATCAAAGTTATACTTTAGTTCCTAAATTCAAAATATCTGCTCAACTGAATGATGATCATTCAAGTAAAAAGCTATTTGAGATGCTTCTAGTATTTTATAAAAATATCTTAACAAGGAAGATCAAAAAGTAAAACAAATTCTACTTTAGGGGAAAAAAAAAGACTGTAAGGAGTGAGCTTTTTTTTTTTTTTTTTTTTTTTTTTTTTTTTCCCAAGTGCAATGCAATTCAACGTATATTACATAACAAAGTTGTCGGTGGGAGACGGGAAACTGACAAGAATTATGCAACTTCTAAAAAAAGCAACATATGTAAGAAAGAAAGAAAAATGGGATGAAAGAATGGAAGGCTAGACAAACAGAAATTACACAAAAATTTCCGCGTAAACAGATTTCACTACTTGCTTTTTTCTAACAAGTGAAGCTATTCAATAAAGAGTACAATTATATGGGCTTGGAGAAAGGATTTTTTTATGAACTAATTTTTAAGTACACGCATAAAAGAATTCATTTGTCCCGGTTTTAAATCCTTCGGAGTGAAATTTAGCTCCCTATTTTAAGCGTGTTGAATAAGGTTTTTAAGTAATAAGCACCATTGTAGCAAAACAATTTTTTTATGAAGTTTGCCGTACTTGAAATGAAGTTATTTTATGATTTTTTAAAACGAACATAGAAAGCAATATACAGCTGGACAAGATCAATGCAAACTGAATTTTAAAATAATCTCGTGTAATCAGCCTATTTTAAGCTAGGTTTAACTATACGTAACATTTAAAGAGGGTATAAAAGAGTTTACATAGAATTTAAATCTATGATGGCATTTCTTAAATAGGGCACTATGCAAAAACTCTAGTGTTAGTGATTTAACATTAAAGAAATAAATGAATTCTAAACAAACGATCAATAAAGGATTTTTTTATACCCCAGTGAGAAAAATTCAGTTATTTCTTTACAGAAAAAATTCTTCGCAGTAGAGTTTTATTTTATTTTTTCAGGCACACATTCAAAATGCTAGGCACAGGTTATTACAGTCTAATTTTTCAAATATAATATTAACTGCCTACAATAGAATAGTTTTTTTTTTCTATTTTTAAAACAACTGCCAAATTATAATTGTAGTTTTCTCTTGTCTAATTTTAGTTTATTTGTATAATGCAGATACATTTCTCCTATTTAATTTTCAATATATCGTTTGGATTGTGAGTCTTCTAAAGTTTTTTCCAAACTATATGTGTGTGAATAACTGTACTGTACTGTATATTGTAAATTAGCTTTTTATCAAGCTCGTATTACAACGTAAAACCTACAAGTATTTTGTTCAAGTCAGTATTTTTTTGTAGATAAAACTTCCACTTATACACACAGAAAATAAAGGTTTCTGTGTTTATAAGTGGAATTCCTTCCAAATTAAAAGAAAAATCCCTTGAACAGTTCATTTTCTCTAAAATAAGACCAGTGTTCAGCAAAAACACAGAGGCAACATTCTTTTAGTGGACGAAAATGTTCATTATTTTAATTTATTTTCAAAAATACATATTTGAATTTATTTTAACATCCACCGACAGTTAAATGGCGTTCAGAAAATAAAACAGTTAAGGGAGGGAAAAAAAAAACTTTGGGGAGTGTAGAGATGAAAATAAAACATTTTCCTCTACAGGATTTAATTACTTTTTATGCTTCGGTTAAACTTTCAAAAAGAAAATTAATCTAGAGAGTCAACTCTTAGGAGACACATCCTTATTTTTCAAGGTCGGTTTATGCTAATAAAATACCAGTTGCCAGATTCGAGTGCCGGCTATTTTTCCCATCTGGAAGGTTAAGATGGAAGAGCTTTGGAGGCATATTTACTGAGGCAGGATTTTGAGGCCTCCGATACGAATTCAGTGTCATGATATCAGAGTATCTACTGTAATAAAAAAAGTTTTTAACGTTTTCGGAGATTTTAAGCGAATAAGGCGTAAGCATTTTTATATCACTATATAGAAGGCCAATGGGTCAGACCAGTGTTCCCCAACCTTTTTAATCACCGCGGACCAGTCGACGTTTGATAATTTTACAGAAGCTCACTTTAGGGGGGGGGAGACGTTGGTTGCTTATATTATAGATTGCTTATATTAGATTGTCTGGATTTAATAATTTTAACTGAATTGAATTTAAACGTGCAGTCAGAATAAAATACAGTTACACCAAAAAAACCTTAATTTAAAATAGTTACAAGATTTCTTCTGTTACAAAGGAAACTACCACACACTCCAGAGAAATATAACGCAGTAAATAAAATGGAAATAATTTAATATTCCTTTGGCGGACCGGTAGGCTTGATCCACGGACCGGTACCGGGCCAGTTGGGGACCAATGGGATAGACTGACTGACGCTGGAAAAGTATAGCCGTTGCAGCCATCGATCCACTTAACTGATGAAGTATTCCGACACAGTGAAAGCACAGCCGGCTGCGCTGCCGCTGTCTCAGAAAACTTCTTTAGCTTTGTGGCGTATGATGGGCAATTTGATCTATCGCCATGTTGTTGGTAGTTCAATGGATTGATGCGAACAGCTGTACTCTTTCAGCATTGGGACTATTTAACTATATTTTTCTTGCGATCAGCAGTGAAAGCGCTGAAATAAGATGGTTACACGGAGAAACCACCGTGCGTCGAAGGGTTAAGTGTTTCATGGTATCATTTTGTTTGTCTGTGTGTGCTCTAACTGTCGTAAATAGGCGCAGATTGTTGCCAGTGCTTAAAAAAAATTGCAAGTATCGATTGAAAACTAAGGATTAAATTTTTAATCACAATCAACACCCGGCGATTGAAATTTTCAATCAGAAATCACGATCCACTATCCACGATTTCAGACTAGACATTTTCAACTTTCAATCGTTAGTTCTGGTAAAATATTAATCGTTGATTTATAACCGATTGATTTTATTCCCTTCAACTCTTATTTTGTAATTTCGGCCTTCCCAGACGATTTTTTTTTTTTTTTTTTTTTTTTACAAAGTCTTAAACAATCTGAATATTTTTAGATTTCGGAAAATAATTTTCGCATCGGTCACTAACTAATTTCTTTTTCTTAAATTTATATCTGTTATTGCTACAAACTCCATTACTTACTCTCTAGGGTATAGCATTATTTTTGCTGTTGATTTTGTCATGTGATCCAAATGTCTTTCACTGCACTGTTGTCTGTGCGCGAATCGAATTTCCGCGAACTTCATTCATTTCAAGTAAAGAAAACAAAATTACTAACAAAGTTAATAAAATAATTTATCTCGGCCGGAAATGGCCCTGGCAAATGCTCAAAAAAAAAGAGAGAGATTTGAAGAAAAAATTGAGACTAATTTTAATTTGTATCATTTCAAGAGCAAGTTAAGTTTCGTCATCTGTTTTTTTTTAAAGCTAGTTTGAGAAATTCGAAACTAAAGATCCACGTCATAGATTAACTGCAGTCACTAAAATGTTTTTTCATTATTCTGTAGCATGTGTCAACATTTTCCCCCTCGTTAACGGAAATTTCACAATCTTACAGTAAGTGTATCGATATTTCTTAATGTCTTTTCATTAATTCAAATTGGTGAAAGTTATTTTGTGTAAAACACTACAAAGGCAAAAAATAGTTTTTTTTTTTTTTAAATGGAGGAAGGTTTCTGTAATTTCTTTTAAGTTTACTTTAATGTTACTATAAATTTATTAGGTGTTTTAACTTAGTTTAAACTACTAGGTTTTTAGGTGTTTTAACACTTACTCATTACCAGACTGAAAAGAACTTATAATACAATAATTTTTCATTATAATATATAAAATGAAATTTATTTGCAAAAGTATAGATCCTTCAATAAATATTCGTCGAATTAAAAAAAAAATCAAAATGGGTTTACTTTTTCTTTTGAAGCTTTTATATTTAACATTTAAAAATAATAATTTTAGTCAAAATGTATTTGACAGTCACAAAGTTACATTTCGTTCATTTACAAGCCTCTAACAGTATAAAATTAAAGGGACAGACTGATGACAATAATAAAATTTTGACACATTATTGCAAAATTTCACGCAATTCGCATATTTGAGAGAATTATTAAGATTTCCCCGTTCCTTGTAAATAGTTTTTTAAACTAAATTAACTTTCAGTGAACAGTTTTACAAATCATATAGTAGGTGCATGGGTAAAACGATCATTTGTATCATAAATCAATACCATAATATTAGCATATTAACAGCAAATTGTATTTTTAATTGATTTAATAATGTTTCAATAATGATTAAATATTATTTAATCTGTCCTCATTTAGGTTTGAGCTTTTATTGAACATGTTATATACATTCAATTATTAATTTTTATTAAAGAAAAAAACCGATCCAAATGCGTAACTGATTTAATTTAATTAAAATAGCTGACTACTTAACGAATTTGCAAAATATTTACAAGCGATATAGCCACCAACTAAATTTTTTCCCAATCAAAAGATTGATAATAATAAAAAAAATAATAATTTTGAACGAGTATTTGACGATTAGTTAGTCTTTCTAGACATACTTTTTAGTATCTGATTATTTTTAGAATTTGTGTAAAATTTTAACATCTGATATAACCAATAACTATTTTTTTTTCTAAACAATGATTAATATGATTTTCAAAGAAAAAAATATTCTACCCACATTTTTTTTTTTATAAATTTTAAAATACTTTACTTTGAGGTTTCGAAATTATTTTTACATTTGATACAGTCAATAACTATTTATTTTCACAATAAATGAGTAATTAAAATTTCAAAACAATAATTCTGACGATTATTAAAACTACGCAGTCTTTTCCCAGACAGACTTTTTTAAACAGCTGGCAACCTTTAGAATTTATAAAATCAGGCGTTTACGAAAATTCTAAAATAGAGATGACTACTCATAGAATTTGTAAAATCGGGCCTTTTAAAAATTCGAAAACAGGCTTTTAGAATTTTTAAAATTATTTCTACAATCGATGTAACAAATAGTTGATAGTGTTTCCCCCAGTAAAATGCTGATAAATAAATAAATAAATAAATAAAACAGATCGGAAAAATTATACTCCACGAAGGGGCGTAGCCAAGAAAATATTTCGGGTAGGGTGGGGGAGCATATGGAATAAATAAACAGAATTTCTGGAAGACTTATGCTAGCTCAGGGACGTAGCCAGGGGGTCGGCCATGGGGGCTTGGGCACCCAACGAAATTTTGGATTTCTCTTAATCTTTTACAGACCAAATTCAGATGCAGGCATATTTTAAATTAGTTTTTTGCATATTTTGTCTTCTAATGCGGTAGTGAAAGGATAGTGGTCACTTAAATGTGGAAAAATTGTAGAAAATTTTAACTGTGTTTGTTCCCAAATAGAATCATTGGTCATTTCTGACTATATTTTTAGGGGCTATACTTTGTCTATATAAGTAGTTTAATAGTAAGTGAAATATTAAGAATCACTTAAAGATTTATTTTCAAATTTAAGTAAAGGTATGAATTAAGTTTGAAGTGGGAGGGGGTGTATCAAGATAGCTCTGTAAAATTTTTTGAAAATGACTATTTATATGATTTTTTGTCCAGTTTCCCACTAATGATAGAATTGCAACTTCTGCTTCAAAAAATCATGTCATTTTTTTAACTATATCTGATATTTTTTTCGAGTCAATATTGAGAAAATGTAATTTTTCTATAAATTTTTAATTTGATTTCAATTTTTAATTCAATTGAAAACTTCGGCCTGTAAAAGGATAGTTGGATGTCAATAATCAAGCTCTTTTGTGAGAAAGTCTACAGGGTTTCAACAGATTTCACAGTTTATCTAGCGTGCTTTCCCGAAATTTGCGTTTCTATTTTTAACATCACATCCTATAGTTAATAAATTTTTTTTTTGCCCCTTTTTTTTACAAATAATAATAATAAAATTAATATACACAAGAATCTTATTTGACATCAGTGGATCCTAACAAAAACTATGTTTGATAATAATTTAGGATAAAATTAAGCATATTTCAACTGCACAAGATAGGCTCATAAAGAACACATTTTAAAATTATTTGTAAGGTTGAATGAGAAAATGAAAATAAAACAATTTCTATACTTAGGTTCAAATAGCAAATATTTTCTTGATTTTACCGCAAAATTCAATTTTTTTTTCTTGGATTTCCCTGACCTTTCTTCCATTTCTGCTAATTTCCCTGACTTTTTTCCCATATCCCTGACCAAAACTCATTTCCCTGACTTTCCAGGTCTGTAAGAAACCCTGATGTCCCTCGCTACGCCCCTGACTCCACGACTCATTCCGAAATTTCGGACTCCAAATCAGACCGGGGGGGTCTCATCAGCTGACCCACTCAACAGAGCGAAAGAGAGAGAGACAAGAATCGGTTATGTCGTCATCATTACGCAATAAACAACACCACCAAACGTTCCAAAAAAAAACTTACCTCTTGGGCGGCTCTGCGTTCCTTATGACCGGCCGGTTGTGATGGGGGTGCTCCAAGAAGTGAATCACTTCCAGGCCGTAGCTGAGAGGTAGCATCACTGAAACACACTCGTGGCGATGTGGAACAACAACAACAAAATAAAAACACAATAGCGAAGTTCGTCGAGAGAGAGAGAGACAGAAGAGAATAAAAACGGTAATAAATAAACAACAACAGCAGCCACAACTGGAGGAGGAGGAGAGTTGTATGCGGGCTGACGAGGGGGGAAAAAGAAGAGAACGGCAAAAAGCACGCGGTTTCACCACACGACCAGCAAAGAGAGAGAGAGAGAGAACCGCGGCCTTTTTCTTCTCAGGAGCGTTTTACGGGCAGCCGACCAGCCGGCTTGGTGCACTCACTGCTTGTGAGCGAGCTCTCTCTCAGAGAAGGAAATAGTGAGCGAGGAGAGAATCGGTTACCGCGAGAGAGAGAGGGACCAGGTTCAATGACTGATAGGCCTCGCTTAGTTTTATCATGCCGCTTCGACGTCGGCGATCGGGGGACGGAACCTGTCTGAATCGACGCGAGTGCCATCTGGGAGAGGCATCGCGAACGACGGGGTGGGGAGGTTTTTTTTTTCTCCTCTCTGGCTCTCATTTCGCGAATCGAAACTTTAAAAAAAAAAAGATGTTTCTCTTCTTTCTCCAAGAAGGAGTAGAAGAGAGAGAAGTAAATAAGTTGCGTGTGTGTTGCGAGGAGAAAACTGCCATCGGTTGCGTATGCAGTAGAGATGAGTTCGGGCTCAGCCCGAGCCCGAACCGGGCTCGGGCTCTGTAATTCACAATTGCGTTCGGGCTCGGGCTCGTGAAAAATTTCTCCTTTGTTGAATATACTCCTTGAAACAGATTTTAAAAAGTGATTCATGAGGAAAATAAAAGTACAGTCAACTCCGGTTATAGTGAACCGCTGGGGACCCTCCAATTTCGTCCACTATACCTGAAGTTCACTACAACCCAAGTGTCTTCATGATGGATAGAGATACTGTGTTTGAATCGGGACTAATGGTTTGCGTTCACTATAGCCGATGGTTCACTATATCCGGGTTCACTTCTATAACCGGAGTTGGCTGTACTTACATTAAAAGAAATAGCGGTACTGGCGCCTAGAAGGTTCGTTAAGCTCTTTGGATATTTCAGAACGGCGGCTTATATTCATTAGTTAGTCATGAGATCCGACATTATTTGATAAACATGGATATATAAAGAATTAGAAAGTGCATGGAGAGTTTGCAACTTATATTTCTCTTTAATTTGCAGAAACGGCAAAATTCATTGTATTCTATCAATGAAGTAACTGGATTTTTTTAAATCTTTAACTGGAATTTCGGGCTCGGGCGGGCTCGGATTATAAGTCCTCGGGCTCGGGCTTCAAAAAATGAGCCCGAACTCATCTCTAGTATGCAGTAGAGATGAGACGGGCTCGGCCCGAACCGGGCTCGGGCTCTATAATTCACAATTGCGTTCGGGCTCGTGAAACATTTCTATTCTATTGAACATACTCCTTCAAACAGATTTTTAAAAAGTGATTCATATGGAAAATAAAAGTACTTATAAAAGAATAGCGGCACGGGTGCCTAGAAGGCGCGTGAAGCTCTTTGGGTATTTCAGAACGGCGGCTTATATTGCTTTGTTGATCATGATGTCTGACATTATTTCATAAGCATAGATATAAAGAATTAGAAAGTGCATTAAAAATTTGCAACTATATTTGTCTTTAATTTGCACAAACGGCAAAATTTATTGTATTCTATCAAAGAATTGCTTCTTTGAATTTTATTTATCTTTAGCTGAAATTTCGGGCTCGGGCTCCGACTTAAATAATATTGCTCGGGCTCGGATTAAAAATCTTCGGGCTCGGGCGGGCCCGGCTTCAAAAAATGAGCCCGAACTCATCTCTAGTGTGCAGCAGAGGGAGTTTCGTGAGGGACAGATTATGATATTTTTTGCGAACCGTAAAAAGAGTGAAATCTCAACTTTTTGGGGCCTCTGCCTTCCTTTGTAGTGACCGTGCGATAATCGAAGCCTGTCAGCTGATCATAAAGTTAAAATTAAGGAATGAATAATAGATGAAAGTAATTTTAAAACTTTGTTAAATAACACATCTTTCAATGCGTTACTATTTTCCAAAATTTTAGTTCCTTTTTACGTTTCAGCACCAATTCTTTTCTTTTTTTTTTTTTTTTTTAATAGATGGTAAATGACCAGAGTAAGATTACAAATACCATACTCGTTTTTCTTTTAATTTAGCCGCAAGGTGTAATAAATATGCGACCCAACCCAAAGAAAAAAATAGGGAGTTTGTGCATACCGTTTCTTCCTACGCTAACGCTATACGGAGTATTTTGACCAACCATGTTTCGGATTTTATGCGTGCGCATGCGCTTTATTGTCCAATGTCATTTAACGTTAGCGTTACCGTAAGTGAAACCGAGCCTGCACAAACTCCTTAATGAGATGTTGAAATGGCGCTTAAAAATAAAGGACTTCCTGAATTAACGTACAAAGACAAATAATACCATAATCTTTTTTTTTTTTTTTTTTTTTTTTTTTAAAGTTGCAAGGTATTAAAAACGTGCAGCCGCGAAAAAATGTGAGAATGCTGAATGTCGATGATCACACAACGTTGATGACATTGATAATAAATTAGTACCAGTATTTTAAAGAGACGTAACAAATGAACAAGGTAAGACCATTATTTAAATTTATTCTCAAGGTATTGTAACTGACTTGTAACATTTAGATCTGCTATATTAAACTGAAATCAGTTGTTTGTCGAAATGCAACGGTACCGCTATTTTATGCGATTTTATTATTATTATTACTTTATATTTTCTATAATGTATTTCAAAAGTCCATTCTTAAAATCAATAATAAGCATTCAAACTTCAATTAAAACTCTTTAAAAAAAATTACACCGGTTTTTACAACTTCGAAGATACTTTTTTTTTTAGGAAGTATACAATTTGCACAAACATTCGCCATTTCTTTGGAAATATCCAACGAATCATCGATAATATTTTTAACAGGGTACCAGAAACAAATATGCTCATGTGTACATAAATACAGAAGTTACATAAAAAATGAAATTCATTAGATTTGAATTATATTCTAAAAGGATATATTTTAAATTATACTTTTTTTTATCCAATCCATTTCATTAATAGATAAATAAATGAATTATTACGAAGACGTAAGATTTACAATAAAACTGAATCTGTAGTTTTTCTTTAAAAAATATTTATTCTATAATTTTTCATAATTTAGGCAAAATTTATATTATTCTCATGAGCTCTGTCAGTTTCTGAAGCATTCGAAGTTAAGTTTTATTAATCTATTTCTGCATTGACACACATTTTTAAGCATTTCACAGTTGCATTCTGCGTGTTATATACATATTATTATTAGATACCTAATCCGCATAAATCAATAAATAGGACACCTTTTATGTGATGCTGTAAACTCAAGATTCCTTTGGAATGAAATAGCCTTTCCAAAGTACATGAACGGACGTTTTATAACATATTATTATCGCAATCAGGGAACGGATTATACATTCCATACAACCATTGCCGTTTTAATCGTTTGTTTCACGCATCTAATTACTTATTTACAATATGATAATACAAAAAAGGGCAATATTACCCTACGATAATATGCTAGTCCTTGCATGATTCCTATTATCTTTCTTTTCTCGCGGAAGTGTTTCAATTAAACCGCTCTCAAAGCGAGGGTTAAATATGCATGTGAATCCATAAATCAAATTAAATTGAATAATAACAATAACCCGGAGCGCCATCTCTCGGTCATCAGTTCAGTGAGACAACAGACTTCGGGCTATGGATGAAAAACAAATGAGTCAAAATATAGGCAAATCTTTTCTCGGCTATTCACGTGTTTAGGTCAGGGAGGCGGGAATGGCCTCAGGACACACTCTGCTTGAAGATAAGCAAGGAACGATGTTCATGACAACACAAGAAATAAATAAACACAAATAAAAAAAAAAAAAGAGAGAGAAAACAATCTTCGTGACATTATCAGAGAATAGGATGACGCGTACGCTGACTTCACTTCACTGCCTTTATCGAGAGAATTCGTATGAATCAGATGCGAATATTTATTTCTATTGGTTTAATGGGCTGCGGATGTAAAATCGTTTCCAACACATCGATCACAAGGCATTTTCCAGTACAGTTCTTATCTGCACGTTATGCTCAATGGATGAACGTACAGCACTCAACCTATTCGTTTCAGTGCTGCCAATTCACGATTAAAAATTTTTTTTGGAATACTGATGAAAATTTTTACGTATTTACGAACTGCTGACTCTTCACTTTATAAAATCGCAATAAATGATAACAGCTGTTGTCTATTACAATTGCATTAACCAGAATATTTTACTTTTTTTTTCCATTACTTTTAGTTTATCAAAATTCATTTACTGAAAGCCCATGGCATTTCACATTTTCATCTAGTAATAAGCACACTGAAAAAAATGCTGTGTTAATTCAACAAAATTTTGATTAGCTCTATTTCAAATAAATATTTTTGTTGAATCAAGAAAAGTTTTGTTAATTCAACAGAATATTTTGTTAATTTACCACTATTTTTTTTTTCATTTAACAAAAAATTTTATTCAAAGCCAACAAATTCGAGTGAAATAGCACCAACCAAATTTTGTCGAATCAACAAAATAATTCAACAAAACATTTTTTACGTGAATCAAATTTAATAAATGTTATTTATAACAACAGACATTTATTTATTACACAGAAAAATTTTATTCAAAGCCAACAAATTCGAGTGAAATAGCACCAACCAAATTTTGTCGAATCAACAAAATAATTCAACAAAACATTTCTTCCGTGAATCAAATTTAATAAATGTTATTTATAACAACAGACATTTATTTATTACACAGAAAAATTTTATTCAAAGCCAACAAATTCGAGTGAAATAGCACCAACCAAATTTTGTCGAATCAACAAAATAATTCAACAAAACATTTCTTCCGTGAATCAAATTTAATAAATGTTATTTATAACAACAGACATTTATTTATTACACAGAAAAATTTTATTCAAAGCCAACAAATTCGAGTGAAATAGCACCAACCAAATTTTGTCGAATCAACAAAATAATTCAACAAAACATTTTTTCCGTGAATCAAATTTAATAAATGTTATTTATAACAACAGACATTTATTTATTACACAGAAACAAACAATTAAGGTGTTTTAAGCAAATATTAAAAGAATACCAAGGAAAAACTCGCCATCACAAAACTGACCTTGGAGGGGAAAAAAAGACACAGCACACAGCAGTTCTCATGCAAGTAGCACACTTCTGTGCACATGCAGCATGTGGCATGCACCGCCTATAATTCACTTGGTAAAGGGCTATACAAACAGGTGTTGGAAAATAAATTGATTTCAGTTCACGCAGAACGTTATTAAGCCTTTTAATGTAGGATGCTAATAAATCTTGTAACAAAAGGAGGGAGAAAAAAATCGCATGCAATAAATTACGACGCCTTCACCCCCCCCCCCACTGCAAATTCTGAGCATGTGCAATGCGCACTACTAACCTATCTACAGATGAAAGGGTTGCAAAAGCCCCTTTTATAGTCCAGGTTTTATCTATATCCCCCTTATTTACAGGTGTCTGCGTTAAAAAAAATTGATAAAAAACTTCTCACGGCTAGAAAGGGTAAAGTAAAATAAAATTAGATTAAAAAAGAAACTGGGGAAGGGTTGTACTCCTACTACCCTTTAGGCACCTCTTTTGCCCTTTTGTATTTGGGGAGGGGGGGTTATATTCAGACAATATATCTAATCCTACAACCCTGTAACCTTGAACGAGTGCCCTTGAATTATTTATTTCTACGCATATATAATTTTTTCTTTTTTCATTTCAAAACTGCGTATGATATGGCTTGCAGTTCTATTTTACTTATATATTCGTTTACTTATATATTCCTTTACTTATTTATTCGTTTAATTTTTTTTGCTATTCGTTTCAAATTTGAGTTTAATATGGATTACAATTTTATTTATATATTTTTAAAAATTTATTCATATATTTTTAAATATGGAACCTTGCTCAAATTGTATGATTTTGTAAGTGTTTTTGTAATACTGTTTTTAATTTCATACGTTAGTTAATCATAATTACGACTGTGTTATTTGATTGCTTGTAACTGTAGTAGTTGAATTTATAATTATTTTTCAGAACTTAAGTCATCAAATTTCTCGTGATGGTTCAATTTTCAATTTTTAATCTAATCCTGCATAAATTTTCTGCTCGGCATGTATTTTTTAATTTTCTTTTCTTTTCTTTCAGAAGTCATACCATTTTTTCTAAGCTTTTAATTGTTGCCTTATTGGACTTAAGAGTTCACTATAGCTATTTCTTCCAGCGGCCAATTCAGATTCTACTTTTTTTATATTATTATTGACGATCACAAAATAGAGTTTGTGGGATTTTTTTATACGTGAATTCGATTTTGTTTTTATGAACTCTTATCTATATCACAAATAGACAAATAGGGTTTTTTTTTTTTTTCCTTTTTGGAATTTCCCTGTGTAACGTTTTAAAATATTGCTGATATTTATTGCACACTCTATCGCCATTTTCTTTCTCCTTCATTAGCAAGAATGTGTAAAAAACAAGGGGAGGGAAAACAAAAATGGACGCTATCGGGTTTCACTTACCTCTTCGAGTTTTCTGCTCTGAAATAACCTGTGACGAAATCCGACGTCAAAACGCACGGGCAAAAAAAAAGAAGTTAGGTAAAATAAAATAAAGCATTCGTCAAAGTCAAACAAGAACAAAGCCCACTGCTAACTGCGTGCATAAAATAAAGGTAAAACAGTGCAACGGTATTTTCTACAAATGCAACCATTTTCTTCCTTTGCCTTTCGTAAATGCACTTTCCCATTTTTTGTTTTCTTTCTCTTTACTTCACTTCGTTTCTCTTTTCACTTGCACTCGTCATTTCTTTTTTTTTTGTTTGTTTGAATTCCCTCTCTTATTCAGTTTGTTCAGACGATATTTTCGCTGCTAATTAGAATATTTTTGCAGTGCACTGCTGCTAAATCCTCCATGTCCTTGAGAATTGCCTAATAAGAGTGTCTTCACCTCCATATTGACTGACGCAAAAAGGAGGTTGGTTGGTTTTGGAGGGGTTGTTAGCCCAGCAAAAATAATTAAAAAAAAAAAAAGGTTTTATGCGACCATAAATCAAAATTACACCCGGCGCTTGCGAGATTAAGTTTTAATTCTTTCCGGCGCCATCTTGCACAAACGTTTATGCAGACAAATTAGAATTTTTCTTGTATAAATAAGCACACATTTGTCCTAATTAAGAAATGCTCTTGCACAGGGTGATCAGTTTTAACCCATTAACGCGCAGTGTTCCCGCTGCGGGAACACCAAACTCTGACGTTTTGACTGTTGCCAGTCACGAAGAATAGATTTGATTTCTATAAAAATAGTTGCGGGTGAACATAGCTCCACGAGAATCCTTTATTTTTAGCGTCAAAAACGGGTCTCTAGATCTGTGGCGCGCGATGAACGTTTCGATCGTCCGCCATCTTGCTGGTAGTTAAGTCGAGCGATGGCAACGGCTGCCCTTTCTTCAGAATTTGGAAAGGGTTGCGCCTCAAAGGGTTAAACAACGGTATATACCGGGGTTATGGGTTACAAAATGGGGGCTGCGAATTAATGCGATACACATGGGAGAGTTCAGTGCAATGTCTACTTTGAGTTTGTGAATCTTAAATGACATTATTTATAAGCAGGGTTTATTTTGGTTTGCATTTTTTTGACCGATGAATTCAGAAAGTTAATATTAGTCCATGCATTTGTGCATAGACTGAGAGTGGGAGTGCCCAGACCCCCTACAACCCCCTTATGTATGTCCGTGGTGTGGAGTACGCTTTTCATCATAGCCATAAAAACGGAAGAACTTATGAAAGACAGATTATGATGTACTTTCTTACAGGCACGTAGCCAGGAAAATTTTTCGGGAGGGGGGGATATGAACTTATATGTGTATAAATAGACGGAATTTCATTACTAATCCAAAAATTTCGGGGGGGATATATGCTTTCTTACTACAAGCACAATTTACTATCACGAATTAACTCAGTCACAGGCTGTATTGTTTATTGATTACATTTTTCACATGAGAGGGGTCCATTCTAACTATAAAATTTGATTGATTTTACTACGAATATTTTGTAAAAAATTTCAACTACAATACGTATTTTTAATATTCTTTACCGTAAAATTTCATTGTTATTCATTAAATTATTGCATTTACAAAAATTAAAATATTTTTTCAAATAATATGAAATTTTACAAATTTATATGAAATTTAAAAATATTTCTGCAGTATACTATTTTAAGGCATGGGTACAAAAGGTGGGTATTCGGCCAAAATTAGCGTTTCTGCATAGACTAAGGGGGTTTTTAGACCCCCCACCCCACCCCCAACACGTGTACGTCCTTGCTTATAGTTAAAATGAATTCAATGCATCAAATCTTTAATACGTTAGGAATTACGATATTGGAAACTCCTTTATATAGATTTCTCGTATACAGACGCTAAATCCTCTTGCAAAACATTTTTTTTTTCACAAATTTGCATCTTTCACTCATGTCATGCAAATACTGTGATGTAATCTAAAGGACTTTGACAAGGAAAAAGTCAGTCGGAACATAATCTTTGAATACGTAACGGTTTACAATACAGGATTATAAACTTTTGAAAAGGGCTTTATTATTGCAGTTAGTTCTTCGCATTTAGTTTTGACATATCCTCTTGCGTAACGATATTTTTTTCACAGGTTAAGCGCCCGTTTCACGCAAACTAATGTGACGTAACACAGAGGACTTTGACAAGGAAGAAATTGTCATGGGATCGTGGTTTGAAAAATAGAAGAATAATTGAGTAAAACAATTTATTTTTCATCTTTTTTTTTTTCACGATTTCGTTTAAAAACGAGACATAATTATGTTTTTGTAAGCGTTTGTTGAACCCTGCTTAAATTTACATGCTATAATGAATGTGCTCATAGACCAAGTTGCAAAATATGTCACAAGATGCTTACAGAATTTTATATTAATTTCAAATTAAATGGTTCTCATTTAAACGAAAGGCCACAAACAAGCATTAACCCTTCCCTAGTAGCACAACTAGTTCAAAAAACGTTTAAATTACGTTGGAAACACGTTTTTTGACGTTAAAAAACGTATTTTAAACGTTTTTTGGACTAATTGTGTTACTAGGGTTTGAGGCGCAACCCTTTCCCAATGCTGAGAAAAGGGCAGCCGTTGCCATCGCTCCACTTAACTACCAGAAAGAGGGCGGACGATCGAAACGTTCTTCGCGTGCCACAGATCGAGAGACCCTTTTTTTTTCACGCAGCTGGCTGTGCGGGCACAGCCAGCTGTCGTCAAAAAAAGGGACTCTCGATCTGTGGCACACGATGAACGTTTCGATCGTCCGCCCCCTTGCTGTCGTTAAGTGGAGCGATGGCTGCAACGGCTGCCCTTTTTTTCAGCATTGGGCAATCTATCCAGCTTATCTGGCATTCTCTCATTTTTCAGCAGATGTCAGTGCTGTTAAAAAGAATCGTGAGCATTTTTTTGAGGGAAAATGACGTGAGTAAAAGATTCTCGTGGAGCTATGTCACCCGCAACTATTTTTATAGAAATCAAATCCATTCTTCGTGACTGGCAACAGTCAAAACGTCAGAGTTTGGTGTTCCCAGAGCAGGAACACTGCGCGTTAAAGAGTTAAAAGCAGTTATTTAATAACCATCTCACCACGTTCACTAACGAACAAGGCGGAAGACGGAATTGAGGGGTGGTAGGAGGATGTATTCCGAAAAGAATGAAATCCGTTCTTTAAAAATCCATCTCAGATAACGCGATTTCCCCCTCCCGTGAATTGAAAGTGAAATGGAATATTTATATGTCTGTATGAATAAAAAAAGAAGAAAAAGAAAAACGAAATTCCTGCATGAGAATTAGTCATCAGACTCTACTATTGGTATACGGAAGTAAGTGAGTATGAAAGAGTGAACGAACCCCCCCCCTACCTCCTCTCCTACAGAATTACCCCCTCTCTCCTCTCTAACAGACGGGGTCAACGCTCGGCACCCCCCATACTTATTTCACTTCACTTTCAGAAAACGGAAGTTTTAAAAACCAGACGATTTTTATTTTATATTTTTTTTTTTTAACAACGCCAAGTTCCAACGTACGTTTTCTTCTTTTCAATTGCCTGGGGAAGAGGTTTTGTTTGTTTATCGTTTATAACACAGCGCGTGAAGGGGGTGGAGAGATAAAAAGGTAAGTTGGTTTATCCCTTATTAAGGAAGGAGAAACTTCTAAACTCAGCGCCGGAAAGAAACATAATTGAAATGGAATACGGTGTGCACGTGGTACACGCCACCGCACACCGTATTTTTGCGCTTGAAAGAATATGTATATCTAGAAATATTTCTTTCAAAGACAGGTTTTCGCTCTCGAGACCAGGGTAGCTTTATTTTTCTCTGTAGCATACGTGGGAAAACTTAAAAATAGAGATAGAGGAGACTGCTTGAGATTGGAAAGAAACATATTGTTAAGTGTATTTGAAATCAAAAGTGTATTTGAAATTAAGGGGACGGTGGACGTTATCAAAGATTTTTTTTTAATTTTTGACCAAAAATTATGAATTTTTGTATACATACGCGTTGAAGCATGACAAAAATACTTAAAAAACTAAAAAAAATTAATTTTTTAAAATTTAAATTAAAAAAAATTGAATTTCGAAAAAATGTTTCTTGAGTGCCAATTTTTAAATTTTCCTTCAATTTTCCCTTGTTATTATTCGAAAATGTATTCCGAACAAATTGTCTTATTAATTTACAGATTCGTGGAAAAGTAAAAATTTTAGGAAGTATTTTTATATGTTAACACTGAATTTTCATAAAATTTTCATGTTTTATGAACTTATATTGAATTTAGATAATCTTAATGATCACCAAAATTAAAACGGATAAGACAATTTATTCTTATATGTATCTTGAGTCTCTGTTATGAATTTTATAAGATTTCTTCAAAAATTGTGTTGCAAGGGACATTTTAAAGACTCAGATCTGCGAAAAATATTCATTTTGCACAAAAGGCATTTTTTCGGACATTTAAAGGACCATTTATATGATACTTACATTTTTTAAACGCTTATAACTTTTTTACTAATTAAGTTAGAGACATGCAGTTTTTTGTTTCAGATACAGTAAAAATAATAGAATATGAAGACATTAAAAAAGTTTTTCAGACTTTTGGCGAATTTTTGGTAATGTAGCCCACCATCCCTTTAAGGCTCAATTTTTTTTTCTCCTTTCGAGTGAAAAATGTTTTTGAATTATACTACATACAGTGACTGATCCAGACAAAAATTCTGGAGGAGGCACAAGATGTATTGTCTCTTTTCTTATAAGTTGATTTGAATTTATACAAAATAAGTCAGTTTCCTACAGTGTAAACTTAGTTCATCTTGGGGAAGGTGGTGGGCACGTGCCCCTGTGCAACCTCTGGATCCGCCAAATGACTGCATATGCAGTTCTTGGTACGCAGTGCATTTTCATGTTAGTCAAAGCCCTCGGAAACAACATATCGATTTTCGGTTAATAGTTTAAAGGGATTAGTAAATTAAAATAAATAATTTTATGCATGGATTACTGAGACTGGATATTTATTAAATTGAAATTATTTGCCTTATATTACACTTTTATTTCAATGAAGAATAATTAAATAATATCAGTGGTAATAGTTACAATTTTTCTTTGATTTTATGAAAACTTAATACTGTAAATTTCCATTTTAATTATGATGAAAAGTGTTTTAAATTTGATAAGGTGAATCCCAGATATTTCAAAGGTCCTTTGTGTTTAAATAGTAGTAGTGAAAATCGAAATTCACCCAACGTTTTAATAACATAAATAGAAAAAAAAGTACACACGATAAAGTCTCAACTTCGGTATAAATTTTTAAAAGTACTATTTATATACAGGTACTATTTATATCCAAAAATCATTGACCTAGACTTTTATTCCTTAAATATTGATCATAAACCTATACAATGATTACAAAGTTACGTAAATAAAAAGGTACAGAATTTTATGATATTTATAGAAATTTTCAAGAGATTAAATCTAAGTAAATACAAAATTTTTATAAGGCTCCATCATACAAATAAATAAATAAATAAATAAAATGTGAAATGCTCCACCTACGTTAATTAAGTGATGTACAAAATTTCAGTCTTTCATAATAAAAAGTCTCTTATGATAGATACGATATCAAACTAAGCGATATGTTTGAAATTAATTTTATTAAATTAATGAAATAAACAATTAGACAGTCAAACATGTTTAACCAATTGAATTTATGCTGTAATTAAAAATAATGAAGTACATACTTAGGAATTAGAGATAGGGTACTGAGTAACTTTTCATATTTTTATTTTTCGCAATCATAGCTTACATTTTTCGCAATCATAACTTACATTTTTTGCAATCATAACTAGATTTAGCCTGAATAAAACAAGTTAAGGTATCCGAATCAAAAGCAAGCACAAGAATACTGCTCACATGTATTCATGTTTTTACTTCTAGAAAACTAATAAAATCCTGTGATTTTACAAAAAATGCCACAAACCTATATATTAATTTAAATATTGCTGCAAAAACTTTTAAAATCGTTTTGTGAAAAGTTGTTCAATTTATATGATCATGAATAGTACTTACGTTTTACTCTAGAAATGAGCAAAAATATTACAGCTATACGGATAAACAAAACTTGTAGGCAGAAGCGTAGCTAGGGTTTTCAGAGCCCAGGGACAAATGAAGATTTTGGGCTCCTATCTGCTAAAATGCAATAGGGGAATTTTTTTCATGCAGTTTTTTTCAGCAGAATTTTTTTCATGCCTCTTGGGTGTTGCTTCATCTTGAATACTCCTAGCTATGCCTCTGCTTGTAGATCTTATTGAAAAACATTCTGTTAAATAATAACAATTTTAGAGCACAGAATATTGATTAATTAATTAAAACTGATTTTAAGAATATTCAATTAACTGTCTCAAAAATAATGCATTGTCAAATCTAACAAAAAAAAAAACGGAATTTTCCAAAAGTAATTTGTGAGAAAAAAAAAATGTACATTTATACACAACTCTTTTATTAAAAAATTAACTAAATTAGTAATAATATGCAAACTCTGTGTTCACTTTATCAATTTCACATGAGTATAGAACACCAACTGAATAGACTGCCCAAAGCTGAAAAGTGCAACGGTTGCCATCGATCCATTTAACTACCAACAATATGGCGGTCGATTGAATAACACATCTGACGCCGCAGAGCTAAAACCTTCTCTAGCTCTGCGTTCTCTACTTAAATGAACTGGCGGTAACGGCTGCAATTTTTCAGCTTTGGGGCCATTTAACCCTATTTCCTTGCGACTAGCAGTGGAAGTGCTGAAATAAGGTGGCTGGCTGGCTTCACAGCGCAATCACCGTACGTCAAAGGGTTTAACTGCAATACGTATAACACAGGCGGTGGGGGCAAAGAATCCTGAGATTCCTCCCCCCCCCTATATTTCAACTATGTAATCCGTGATCGAAAAGTTCTTAGTGCGTGTTTCAACTGCGCTGCCAATAGTCAAGTGTTAGTATCTAGTGCGAAGTTCAGAAACTTGTACAATGCCTTTAAAACAAGTTTCCCTGCCTTCAGTGTATTAGAATAGGGAAAACAACATTCAGCGTCTGGAAAGACAGCGTACTCGTGACGCTGGAATAAAAATCCAAGAAAGCGTCCGAAATTTTTACTTACGCTTTTAGTAATCCAGAATTTAACGAATCGAGCTGCATTTTTTTCATATTAGTTATTAATTTATAATTTCATATTGGATGAGCGATATATTTTTTAGTTTAATTTTGAAAGGGGGAAAATGTAACATAACAATTCACACTCAAAAGAAACTGGCAATGATCAGTATTTTTTATGTGAGTTATTCCAAGAGGTTTTAATTCTTTTATTATTTTAGATAAAATAGATATTTTCAGGAACATTTACATAGCAGCAAGTGACTCGAGTGCTGTTCTTTCTGGAGGTTCAGGATTCTTAATTGTGCTGATTAGTTAATTGGAGTTGAAAAAACAAGCCGCATGTAGAATGAAACAGAAAAGTCAAAGAGTTTACATAATAGCTGTTTTTCAAAACGGATATCTCGCCATTAAAATAAATAATTAAATAGTAATAATTAATTAATGATAAATAAATAAAATAAAGTAAATAAAATAAATGCCCTCCCCCCGTTTAATTCGAAGGTACTTGGAAAATATTTTAACTTTTGGATAGTCTTTTTCATTCCAAACATCCGGTTTCCCCTTAGATAAAAAAAAAAAAAAAAAGATTTAGCCCCAAAAATATCATCAATAGACGCATAAAATTTCAGAGGAAGTTTTAGAAATGTCATAGGCAAAGTGATAAACTGAACGTTATTAATAATACCTGGCGATGCAGAATAAATGATGCCCAATTTACTCTTTGCTTGGTAACATTTATAAATTTCTCTCGGAACAAACTAAGTCATTTGTATTTATTATTATGTGCATTTCTCTGTTCAGCAAAGGAACTCACTGTATTTTGCTGGCAAGCAAAAGGGATTTTTTTCATTAAAAAAATATATATATATCATTTCGTTTGCCTTGTTGAAACCTATTGGCATTACAGCTCGTGGTCTGAAAGGCATTTTTTCTCCACAAACACCAAGTTGTAAAAACAATTTCTTGTCTCCCTAAAACAGCTCCGTAAAAAACGTTTTTTCGTGGAAAATTTGCCAAATGTGAGAAAACGACTTTCGTTGGCTACCTCTCTTCTTAAATAATAATAATAAAAAAAATCTCCTCGGCCATATAAATTGCCCGAATAAATAAATAATGAACGGTATCCATTTCGTCAAAACATATTTTTGTGTAAAAACATATTTCCCCCTCCCCTTGCTCTAACACACCCGTTGGGTATATTTATCATTTGCTCCAACGGTTCTAGAATTTCTTACGAAAACACATCCACAATAGCGGCGTATCTCCCACAAATGACTTTAACCGTTCGTTTTGAAACTTTAGCCACTCTACATCCATTTTTCTCAGGGGGGTAATGTATACGTATATTCCAACCCCCCCCCCTCAACCTACCTCTTTTGCCCTGGCCTTTCCACGTATGCATAAGTTCCTCGTACAAACATCCCTCGACCAGCTATAATATATATCTAGAGGCGCGGCTTGTTTACGTTTGTCCAGTAGCCCTTTAAGGGGTTGTTGAACCCTAGCGGTACGCTCCTTCAATTATGATTTTTCATTTTTTTTTTTAAACGGGTGTACCGTAGGTGGTACATACAGAGTGGGCCCGGCTTGAATTTCCTATAGGTGAGATATAGGTGCCGGGAAAATGATCATACTTAGTTATGTTGTGTATTCCAGGGGTTGTTGACCCGCTGTTGTTTTTGAAATCGTTAGGCGAAATTGTTTGGGTACTTACCTACCTCAGGTGCTTGTTTTTTGGGGTAAAGACGACTGACACAAAGGGGGAGACAAGTCAAGGGCGGTAGACAAAAGGGGGTGTTTTTGTGCGGCCAGCAGTTAAAGAACGGCTTCACGCAAGCTTTTAGTAAATAATGGATTGCAAAGATGTTCGAACTTACTAACTATTAGAGTTAGAAAGATTAAAACTCAAAAGATTTTATAAGGGGTGGGAGAATTTTATTTCTTTTCACAGCTAAATACATTAATTTAAAAAATTTCAAGAATTTTTTTTAATTAATGTATATTTAATCTAATAAGAATAATTTAATCTAATAAGAAAGCTGCAGTGGAAAAAATTAACTTTTATTCCGAAATTTTTAAAATTGGCACTCAGAAAATCATTTTAAATTTAACAAAAAAACGCGATATCTACTAAAGCTTATTAGCGGAAATTTGTGAACATTCCAATATGTACAACTAATTTTGTTAGCTAAAATTATAAATTTAACTGTAAAGTTCTCAGCAATTTAATCATTTACTTGAGATCAAACTTTCTGATTTCAGTGCAACAAATAATATTTGTTGTCTCTTATAAAACAAAAAACTTTATTTATTTATTTAGTTTATAATGATAAATAAATTTGAAAGATCTGCGTAAATGAGAGATAGTTAAACTCTTCCATAACGTAAGATAATAGCTCATGATGAGTGTTCATTAATAGCTGGTAACGAGAATTCCAAGTTGAAATTGAAGAAAAATCTAACAATGAGAGAGAAAAACAGAGTTTGGAGAAATATATTTAAAATATATTCTTTAACGTTCAATTAATTATAGTCATTAATCCTGAAGCTAGTTTTATGGATTTACGGATGAAAAATGTAAATATTAAAATTTGGATCGATTTTTAAATGGAATTCGGGTAATTTGTACAATGCATCAAATAGTTTGTATAAAATTAACTTTTATGCAAGGTGTGCTTTCAATTTTAATTCTGTCGAACTGTTGAAGTTTTATGTTGTGTAATCAAAAAATGATTAACTTATGCTACATTTTTGCTATACTACAAATGTGTTTCCTTTGCCGGTCCGTAAATTTTGTACAAATTTAAATGCGTCTTCATAGCTACTGTACAGCCGTTCTCTATTAATTAATAACTTAATATCTTTTTCTTGAACACAAGGATAACCGAGGGAGATGCCTTGGGCGGTGGACATTTCAAGGGAGTTCTAACGCGTTACATTGACGTGACACCTAAAGAAAAACGCACAAGACTCTAGTCCGTTAGACAGTAGAGATGAGACGGGCTCAGCCCGAGCCCGAAAGCCCGTGCCCGAACCGGGCTCGGGCTCTGCAATTCCCAATTGCGTTCGGGCTCGGGCTCGTGAAAAATTTCTTATTTATTGAACATACTCCTAGAAACAGATTTTAAAAAGTGATTCATGAGGAAAATAAAAGTACTTATAAAAAAAATTAACGGCACGGGTGCCTAGAAGGTGCGTGAAGCTCTTTGGGTATGTCAGAAAGGGGGCTTATATATTGCTTAGTTAGTCATCAGATCGGACATTATTAGATAAGCATGGATATAAGGAATTAGAAAGTGCATTGAGAGTTTGCAACTATATTTGCCGTTTATTCGCACAAACAGCAAAATTTATTGTATTCTATCAATGAAGTAATTGAAATTTTTTATTTTTAGTTGAAATTTCGGGCTCGGTCTCCGACTTAAATAAAATGGCTCGGGCTCGGGCTTCAAAAAATGAGCCCGAACTCATGTCTAATAGACAGCCGCGCAGCGTGCCAGAACCCTGAACCAGAAAAGAATAATTTTTAATAACCGAATTTTAAATCCGAAAAAAAAAATGTAAGTGTGTTGCAGTGAAAACTGGAAGCTCGGCCGACGGTAGTTTACGTCCCAGCCGCTCAGATGGTTAACTGCAGTACCTTAAATTTTCTTTCACTGCCGAGTCCAGTACATCTCGATCTTGGTTATTTATCCCCCCCCCCCTTTCGCATAGTTTTCCATCGCATCATTGACTTCTTTCCGATATCTCGCCCGTGCGTTTCTGTGTCAGTGCTGCGCCTGCGCTCCTGGCGGAAAAGGTCGCTGACCTGGAAGTCACGTGGTGTCATCCCTCTCTCTCTCTGTGTGTGCCTGTGCATTAGTACATAGGCAGAGTAGAGTTGAGGCATTCTCGAGCTGCTCGGAGAAAAAGAGTTGGACACATTTCTCTCGTTTATATATATATAGATGTATGAATACTGTACACGGGAGACGATGATGTTCATCTTGATGGTTGTTGTATCAGGGTGAAAAAAAGAACAATCTTGTGGTTTGCGACGAGATGGCCTTGACATCTAACATTTTGCGGTTGCTGAGTTACGGAATGTTCATTTAAATTCAGCTGTTGTACGAAGTTCCTTTTTTATTTTATTTTATTTGTTTCTTTATTTTTTTTTCCCAACCTCTGTTACAACAGAGTAAGAAAAATGGGGGGATAAACTCATGCGTTATTTATGAGCTTTGTCAGCTCTTTTGAAGCAAACGGTAAAACTAAATCCGGATCACAGAGCATGGTTAGAAATCCGTTGGGGCTCATTTTACCTTCATTTTTTTATTCTTCGAAGCTCGAGTCCGAGTGCTTTCACCTGAATCACACAAGCAGGAACTCTAAATTCCAACTAATTAACAAGTAGAAGCCTTTCGCTTGAAAAAAATTATTAACACCTTTTCGTCAAGAGAATTTTTCTTGCTTTCATAATCAGACTTATCAAATTATAGCAATGCATATGTATGCACATCTGTTATATTTTGGGCTATACAATTCTTTAAGTTCATGAAGCCGATTTTAAAGTAAATAATTATTAGTTTCGTTTCGTCGTTAAAATTTGTCGAAAATGTGACATTTCCCTCTTTTTTTTTTTTTTTTTTTTTGAATAATTGTTTGTATAACGCTTGGTGTTAAGTCGTTCTTGGCTATTAGATTGAATTCTGTAATGGAGTTCTATTTCAACAAAAGGTACGATTGATTAAGCTAATAGTACAACGAACGTTGGATGCATCATTCAGTATGCAGTTAAGAAATGGTTTATACAATCGGCCGTTCCTACTCTGAAAAGTATTATTATTCGCCATTTCTATTCGATTGCTAATCGAATAGCATTTGGGATATCTGTTCGAATACAAATCAAATTATATTCGCAATTTCGAATGCTATTATGTGCTGGCAGGACCAGGCGCGTAGCCAGGAAAAATTTTCGGGGGGGGGGATATGGACCTGGAAAATGTTTCGGGGGGGGGATATGAACTTATATGTGTATAAATAGACGGAATTTCGCAATTTCATCACTAATCCAAACATTTCGGGGGGGATATATCCCGATATCCCCCCCCTGGCTACGCCCCTGGGCAGAACCTCAACTAGACTGCGTTACCCGACGCAAAACATGAGCACCCCCTTTAACACAGCGCCCGGGACAAACTTTTATTTTAGCGCCCTTTTCTTTGGTACCACACAGGGAATTTTGGCTTCCCCCTTCAACATGCCGGTCGGCGCATGAGATCCGCTTAACACCCCCCCCCCCCTTTCATCTCGTCTAGTTGTGGTCCTAGTGCAGAGTGCTTGAATACAATTTCAGGGATCGATCCAGGAATTTTTTCCAGGGTGCCATTTTTGTGAGGATTGCTTTTTTTTGCGAATTTTCAACACTTACTTTTTGTGAATTTTCAATACTTTCTTTTTTTTTTTTAATTTTTAACACTTTCTTTTTGTGAATTTTCAATACTTTCTTTTTTTTTAATTTTTAACACTTTCTTTTTGTGAATTTTCAACGCATACTTCTTAAAAATTTTCAATACTTTCTTTTTGTGAATTTTCATCGCACACTTTTTGTAAATTTTCAACACTTTCATTTTCTGAATTTTCAACGCATACCTTTTGTAAATTTTCAACGCATACTTTTTATAAATTTTCATCATATACTTTTGGTAAATTTTCAACATATACTTTTGGTAAATTTTCAACACATACATTTTGTGAATTTTCAACGCTTACTTTTTGTAAATTTTCAACACTTATTTTTGTGAATTATCATATTAGTTTTTTTTAAAAAAGCCACTTTTTTTCTTAAAATAATCGATAAAACAGATTGAAATGTAGGGTAAAATACCAATGAAAGCCCGTTTTAATCTTTTTTTTGTGTGTGCGTGTGTGTGTGTGAAGGGGCCGTTTTAATCGATTGTACTTTTCTGAAGGGGCCGTTTTAATCGATTGTACTTTTCTGAAGGGGCCGTTTTAATCGACTGTACTTTTGTGAAGAGGCTGTTTTAACCGACTGTACTTTTGAGAAGGGGCCGTTTTAATGGAATGTCATTTTATGAAGGGGCCGCAAAAAACACACCCAATTTTCGTCTGCATCAACCCCTGAATTTTAAAAACATCGAATGAATCGCACAATCGATTCCTTCGAAAATTAATCGAATAACCGATTTAATCGAACGGTCTCATTCATTCCTGCCCATTCCTACTCTCACCCTTCCTTTAGAAATCAAAAGTCGTGCGGGGGTTCATTTTGAACTCGCGTGAACTCCCGAAAAGGGTCGGGCATCACCCAGTGGCAGGGAGACAGAAAAAAATATCCTATGCCTATCCCTTTAAAAGTAGAGAAGGGAGGGAGAGGAGAGGTAAAAAAAAAGAAGGTTTTGATTTTTTTCTAACCCAGGTTGATCAGTCATCACATGATGCCAGGAAGGGCTTCGACCCCTATACACGCTGCGAGCCCTGGGGGTGGGGGATTATATTATATTATCGATTGGCCCCGACCGTTGGATGTAAAACTTTCACTTGAAAAATACCCCGTTAGGCTGACTTTAAAGCCGTTGTAAGAGAGAGAGCCCGTGGGAGACACATTTCCCCTAGACCGGAGTGGGTGGAATTTTTTTTTTTTTTTTTTCAGTGTAATATTAATGTTAGCACTGTTATTTTTGCCTATAAGGCCATGTTGTTTCTTAATTGTCGTATTAATTATTTTGGAATTGGAGTATAACATGAAAAATTGTCTAACACAAAATAAGAACGCGGCCCTTCCAAAAAAAAAAAAAAAAAAAAAAAAAAAAAGAAGAACTATGCCTATCGAAAAAGCATATAGGATCTAATATATTAGTTTTATTTTTAACTCTAAACAAAAACCCTCTTCCATTTCAAATCATCGCGAAATTAACAAAACTAACTAATGTAGTAATCCATTGATGGAAATTTTCAGGCTGAGAATTAAAAAACAGCAACTGTGGTTGCTGCTTGATTCTTAATAATAAAATAGAAAAAGTATGTCAAAATGAAAAAAAAAATAATTTTTTTTTTTGGGCATGTGTATATGTATGCTTATTATGTGTTGTTATATCTTTCTTTTAAATGCTTAAACAATTATCATCATTAAAATAACAATAATAAAATCTTTGTAAAATAACACCATAAAGGTTTCTTGAACGGCCATGCAGCCGTTTCGAACATATACTTTTTGTTCTTCATCAGTGGAAACATTCACCTGAAGCCAGGCACGAAGTAAAAATACATAAAGAGTATTTTATCTATCCTATTAACATTGGATGACAGATTAAATATTTTTTTATGCTTGTAGAAAGCATCTAGCATATACCTCGTTTGAATACCTTGAAAGTTTATCAAAGTATTCATACGTAAATCCTGTATCGTTATTAAAAATCCATAAACATAAAGCTTTAGCTTTGTGTAGTTTGCGGCTATCAAAACACTCACACATAAATCCTATATCGCTATTTAAAATACATAAACATAAAGCTTGGTGTAGTTTACAGTTTATTTTTTTTATGCATTTTTTAAAACAAATTCCATCATTATAACACTCTAGTAGACACGCTAAATGCAACAGAGCATTTACATCTTGAATTTACATTTAGTAGTTAATTTGTATATACTAAAGTTACGCATAAAATATCCGGAAATGAATACATAGTGTAACCGTTTCAAACACTAAACTACCAGAAATGTTTTCGCCAGGGGCAATAACCCTCTGAAAAACCACCTTAGCCACGAAGTTTAAAGGACTAAAAAAAAAAAAATAGGGGGTGTTGAAAACTAGCTCTGGGTGCAAAATCACCCTGTTTCATAGTTAACAACAAAAAATTATTTTTTTTTTTTAAATCGTCTGCTGCAAGGGGTGACAGAAAACGGACAAGGTATGCCTCATTCAACCCTCCCCCGCTTGCTGATCGATCGTTCTCCCCCCCCCCCTCCTCTAATATTAAAGAAAATATAAAAATAAAATAAAACGAGAGAAGACAGGAAAAGTTTTAAAATCTCCCCCAGCGGCGTATCTCCCCCCTCCATTCTCCTGCGCAGACGATAATGTCACCCATAATGGTGGCTGAAAGGGAGGTGGAATAAATTTTAGTGGCTGAAAGCGGGGAGGCCTTTTTTTTTTATAAGTTTTTCTCTTCCTTGAAAAAAAAAAAAAAATCTTTTTTTTTTTTCAATGGGAGGAGAGTTTTATCCTATACAAGTGAGGATATTTTTTAATCTGTTTCACCGAAATCCCAACAAATTGCGTTTTATTGGAGTTTGATATTAATGGTTATTTCTTGCATGTTTGAGATGCAGATATAGAAGATGCAGATATAGAAAGTCTGCAGATATAGAAGATAAGTAAGATGCAGATATAGAAAGTCTGTGTTAATGTAATTCTTCAAATTCTCCAGCATACTTGTGTCGTACCATGACTTTTAATTTATGCTACTGACGAGACTCTTGATCTCTTAAACTGCATAAATAAACATGCACACATTCTATGTACGTTACTTTTATGAAAAATAAAAATATATGAAAAACTTTTTCTTATAAATCTGAAATGTACTATTTTATATGTGGGCATTTGTTGGCTAATTTAAATATCCAATTCACTTATGATTCGGAACTATAGATTTTACCTTAAATAGAATACTTTTTTTTAAATTTGATTACATTTCCTGTAAATCGTAGCATCGTGGTAACGGTTCATTTCAAATACATGTTCCACACTGATGAAGTTTGTTAACTTTTTACTGTCTGTTACAATCGCATTTACTCATGTTCAAGCCTATTTTCAAATTAATTAAAACAACTAGTCCTAATTCCGTACACTCTGCCTAAGAATTTTAAAATTCGTAGATGCGATTAAAAAAAAAACATCTATCCCAATTTAGTTTATGTGTTTGTATGTTATGGCAACCCTGCAGAGGCCCATCTGTCAAAGGATGGGCCATGGACGAAAGACTTTTTAAAGGGTTCTAATTCGTATTCACTTTACATCTGGAGAAAACCACCCAAAAGTCCAGACCGTTAGATCGACAGACGCGCCATAGGTCCGAACCCGGGACTTTCACACCCACTCGGCCGTGGTGACCCCTCCCCACCTCTCATTCGCTGGTTCGTAAATTACAGGGGCGTATGATTTTGTTCGGGATGTGCATGCTGTGGGGGAGGGGAGGGAAATGACAGGAGAAATTGTTAAAGTTAAATAAACTAAATTTCTGCATGACGTAAAAAATAAAAAAATCTCACACCAAGCAGTGCAACAATTTGAAAAGGAGGGGGGGTTTTATATACATATTATATATATATATACATATACATATATATATACAGTGGCGCACCCAGGATTTTAGCTTAGGGGGGGCTGGGCTTCAAATACTGCTGAAATCGGTTATAGTGACCTCAATTATAGTTATAACGTCAAAATATTCGGTACTAGACTACTTGCCCATAGAACACAAGCGCACGAGCAGTGTAAATCATTATAGAGACAAATAATTATCTGCTCATTTCAGTGATGTTTTAGCCGAGTTTAATTGTGTTTCATATACTAATTGTAAATTTTTACTTAAGAAATCACCTTTTTTTGGTAAAAGGTAATTTAAAAATAATTTGAAGGCAATTTTAAAAACGAAAACAAATAAATCATTTGACAATTTCCAATTTTTAATGCTTTTCAATTCTAACTTTCCACCTTTAGGGGGGGCTTGAGCCCCCATAGCCCCCTCCGTGGGTGCGCCTATGTATATATATATCGATATCCCACTGGCTATGCCCCTGGTATAATCATCCCCCCCTCCCAATACGCTTCCAAAATGGATGACCGAATTATATTAGTCTCTTTTGAGACGCCAAACAAAGAACAATTATAAATCCGTCAATTAAACGACGACAGAGAGACAGAGAAAAACTTAATTAGAAGGCCCCAGACAACTTATTTTTATAACTATTACTTAACCACGCAGTCGACTAACTAGAACGCTAACTCCTTTTCACGGCCAAACTAAAACCGCATTTTGTCATTACATAACCTACAAAGTGAGGAGATGACCCATAATGAGCATTAAATCATCTGCCTCTTCTTAATCCACAATTAGCCCCGCGCCACAACCGTAACTGTGTGTTCGAAAAGCTAGAGACTCCTCGGCGCGATCACGTGAGTTTCCGACTCACCTGTTGACACGCATGTTCCGCCAGAACGCTAACCCCCTTTTTTGCCGTTCCTTTTTTTTCGTTCTTTTTTATCCGTTCCTTTTTATTTATTTATTTATTTATTTATTTTTGGTCGTTTACAGTATCGACTGAGAGGAAATGAATTGGCAGTCAAAGGCAATAATCACATGCCGACCGGCTCTTGCAGACACTGCGCATGACGCGAAAATAAGATAATATTAATAAAAAAAAATAATAAAGCTGCTATTAATAAACACGCGCCATCTTTGTTCTTTGATGAGACTGTTATGCATGCATGTATTGTGACGCAGCTTTATAGGACACCAGCTCATAATAATTGAATTAAACAGCTACAGTTTACCCCAAGCACAATTTCATCCTTAGGCACCATTTCAGAAAGAATACTGCACACATAACACTGAACTCTTTAGACCGTCCGTTTGCAATAAAAGAAATCGAAAATGTGCACTTGGTTGATTTCGGTTAGAGACAAAAAAAAAATTATACTACAGATGAGTTAAAAAACATTGAAAATTTTTGAAAAGAGAAAAAGGATTTATACTATTTTATGCTGCGTTATAGCGTGGCCCAAAATTTTTTGAAAGAGGGTGTATGGCTGCAGAGCATGATGCACTGTAGAAAATCAGAAAAATTCCTCCAATCCCAAATATTTTGTAGTACAGATGTTCTTTTATTTTAATTAAATGTATGAAGTGTGCAAATAAGTCTAATTTTCTAGGATGCCTATTTTAGTTTTTAATGCAATGAAGATGCTTCAATAACTGTCACAAGTATCTTTTGATTAACTACATTCATTTATTTCTAATTCACTTCCCCATTTCACTCCCTAACACCTATTGATTAATGTACTATATACTGATTATTAAACGACAAAGAAACTTAGCACGTTTGTTAAATGTATCTCAACAACCTCCCCACCCATTCATGTTGATAATTTCACAGACAGCAACTTACTTCAGATAAACTGGGAAAAATATTTAACACTGGTAGGAAAATATATATATTACTTCCCTTCTATTTTTGGGGCAGAAAAAAAATAAGTTAATAAACAAACAAATATTAAAAAAATATATAATAATAACAAAGTAAATCGCTGATAAAACAAATGTTGTGACTTTTTCTGCCAGACACGCTTACGAGGTCATTGAACTCGCAGAGAACCGCAGAACAGCGAAATTTCGGTGGGGACGCCATTTTTATGACTTCATCATTGCTTGGCGCCTGAAACTATTGCATGAGTAAAAATAACACGACACGAATTCTTAAAAAAAAAAAGTAACATGTTTCTTTGGTGACATCATGTAGCAGTTCATTATTTTTATTTTAAAAGACCGCATTTCACAAAGTGCTACAAATTAGATTTTAGTGAATTTATTGGTTCCCATATTAAAAGAAACTGACGTTATTATAATCAGTAAGAATTTACAATTAGACAAACAGAACCGTCTTTTTGCTATGTTATTCCATTTTTTTTAAGCTTTTAGGTTATTTTTCTTTTAGAGATCGAGTTTAGATGACTACACAAACTAGATTTTACTAATTTTATTTCTTTTCACTAGAAAAAAATGATTAGTACTCTCATTAGTAAGATGTTTTTTTATGTCGTACCATTGGTTAGTTTAACATAATCGAAAATGTTTAACAGTCAAATATTTCTCTGGTGACATAAAATCGTTTCTAATTTTTTTTTAATGTCTAGTTAAATTGACTGTCACAAATTAGATGTTACTCTTTTTAATTTCTTCTCATTAGTAAGAATTTACTAATTAGAAGAATAGAATGGGCTTTCCGCTGGGTTATTCCATTTCCAAGTTTCAGATTTAGGTAATCAAGCTAATTATTTTTCAGAGGACTAAAAAAAAAATTGCAATCTCAAAGACTTGGAAGGAAAACTAGCTGCATGTATTATTCATACTATCCTCCAAACTTCAAAATAAAAATCTACTCTACTAGATACATCTTTAATTAAGCAGATTAGGGGTTTTTTCTGAAATTAGTTAGAGGTTGTTAGAGGCAGCATATTAGGCATTTTAATAACTTTAAAAAAATCAGCATTGTAAACAAGCCTTTCTACTAAGGTTAACGAGTTTTAGTGCTTGAAACCACATATATATATATACTTTAATACATATTAATATACTGAAATAGAGGACCAATGAATGCCCCCTTAGGTAGATGCTTAAAATTTCTACCTTTTTTATAATACGGAATTTAAATCTTTTTTTTTTTAATTATTATTTAAAGGTCCTTCCTTCACACACACACACACACACACACACATACACACGTTATTCCTGTTTTCCCATTAATTAGATATTCTGGAAAATGTGTAAAACCACCGTAAAACAAGTAGACACTTGATTTTCATAAATTGACTAATAGAGCGAGTTCAAGCTTAACAGGTTTACATGCGACAAAAATAAATAAAATAAGAGAGAAACAAATTACCAGCTGTTCGATTATTTTCCAACCCGAAAATATCTCTTTATTTCGTAAACACTCCGAGCAGAGACGCCAGCGAATATGCCTTCCAGTCTATTTTGCAATCTGAATTCGTTGCGTACAGCGTTCGCAATTTCATAAGAGTTTGTTCTATACAGGAAGAAGATATCGAATCACGTGTCGGTTTATTTTAATAGTTATGCGGTGGACACCATAAATTATTTTTTTCGTACAAAAAGATATGCCATACGCTATTCATAAATTATGCATGCATTGTGCAAAAATTGCATGCTTTACTGTAAAATGCTCGATCACTGAACTGAATAATAAATTTTAACTCCCTAAACGACCAATTTCTTAACTTTTGATTTAAACCTTTCGTTTTTACAATACGCTTTTCGTTTTATTAGGCGTTGCAAACTTTTTTTTTTTTTTATTCTATCAGCTCTTCAACATTTAATGCAGTGGTAGATCCATATTGAGCGTTGCCAGGCGTCCGGATAAAGCCAGACATAGTCAGGCTTTTTGACTGCGTGTCCGGCCAAACTGAACGGTGTCCGGCTTTTGTTAGGCTTTTTACTGGTGACTTTGGCTGATCAGTCATAAAGTAATTGAACTGATTTGGCATTCGATGTTATTTATATTTCATTAGAATTTAACAAAATTCATGGTAATAATCAAGAAAGCTGGATTTTACATACAATTTTTTTTGTTGTACCTATTAATACTGAGACAAAATCCTCAATATTGTAGGCTGTCTGGCTTTTTAAACCCAAATGCCCTCCCAAACTGGCTGGTCTGTCCGGCTATTTGGTTTGGCGACCTGGCAACCCTATCCATATTTAACCCTTTGAAGCACAGAGGTTGCGCCGCGAAACCCACTCATTTCAACGCTTTCACTGCTAATCGCAAATAAGTAGGGTTAAATGGTCCCAAAGCTGAAAAAGCGCGGCAGTTGCAACCGATCCATCTAGCTACCGACATCATGGCGGTCTATCGAGCCAATACAGAGCTAAAGAAGATTTCTGACACAGCTGGCGGGGTGACTGCACAGCCAGCTGTGTCAAAAAACAGGCTGAACTCATCGAGCACCCACTAGTGTAAATGACAGCAGAGGCTGCATTAATATCGGATGCAGTGTTTAGGCGTAGGTTTGGCTAGGAATTGATAAGTGACACCTGTTATTTCCACTTCTTGACATCAGAAAAAAACGTGACGGAACTAAGTGTCATCTAATTCGTAACTGAACTACTGCACTCTGTCATTACTGGAGTAGTAGAATTTGTGACTCATACGCAATGCACCTTATTATCATTGTTATTTTTTTTTTTTTACTTGGAACAATATCGATTTTCTTTTTTTTTTTTCTGTCTATGCAAATTTCAACATTAATTAATTTTATCGTGAATAACACAGCATTCTCAGATTCGCACGGTCTTTAATACATGTGTTTAAAGGAAGACATTTGGAAAAACAAAATGAAATAGACCACTGATTAGTTTTATATCATTAAGTGAGCTAGTTTGACTGGGTAACATAAAAAGTAGTCAAATTATTACAATGAAAAGGTTTTAATTGATATATGAAAAGTTTATTTTAAGTTTTAAAAAGTCATAAATAAACTTTCATAAAAAGTCATTTTGCACAGTCTGCTGTTCCCCCCCCCCACACACGCACACACACCTCACACATCTAAGGTGTAAAAGTTTTTTTTTTTCTTTTTCTCTCAAAGAGATATATGAAAGACAGTCGTTCGTGTGTAAATCAACGATATTTCTGCAGAACGGAAAAGTCTCGAAGCTATTGCTAACTAATGCGAAATTTTCGGGGGGGGAGGGGGGGAGGGAGATAGACAAAGACATATGTCGCCACGGTTGCGCCACTGAAAGCATGATTTTAATGACTATACCACTTAATTTGACATTTTAATACGTAATTTAATTACATTAACATCCCAGAAATTAAAATATTTGAGATTTCAAATTTTCAGAACTTTTTTTTTCTTCCTTAAATATATATATATATATTTATTTATTAGAATAAATGACTTTCTTATTCCAATTTTTAATCATGCTGCTTGTCTTTTATATATCAAATCCAGTCACTCTATTCGACGGCAGATAAATCTGCATAATTTTAATGACTATACTACTTAATTTGACATTTTAATACGTAATTTAATTACATTAATCATCCGAGAAATTAAAATATTTGAGAGGGTTGATTTCAAATTTGCAGAACATTTTTTTTTCTTCTTCCTTAAATATATATATATATTTATTTATTCGAAGAAATGACTTTCTTATTCCAATTTTTAATCATGCTGCTTGTATTTTATATATCGAATCCAGTCACTCTATTCGACAGCAGACAAATCTGCATAATTTTAATGACTATACTACTTAATCTGACATTTTAATACGTAATTTAATTACATTAATAATGCGAAGAATTAAAATATTTGAGAGGGTTTGATTTCAAATTTGCAGAACATTTTTTTTTTCTTCTTCCTTAAATATATATATTTATTTATTCGAAGAAATGAATTATTTTATGCCAATTTTTAATAATGCTGCTTGTCTTTTATATATCAAATCCAGTCACTCTATTCGACGGCAAATAAAGCAGCATTCGGCGCCAAATGCATCGTTCGATTCGTCACCGCTTCTCCTAGCAACGCCACCACCAACCATCGAAAACGAGCAACCCTGTTTTTCGAAGAGAGACGGGAAAGAGCAAAGGGAGGGTGGTTGCAGAGTGTGAGAATATATGTCAGTAGAGACAAAATTCCACGCTGCCAGTTTTCGGAAACTTGTTAGACTCGCCAAAAAGGATCGCCAGAGAAAGGAGAAGGGATTGTATTGTAACATCCAACATTTTTATAAGTGGAAGTTCAAACTTCTCGTTCTCTTTAGCTTGACAAAATGAAGAAAGTTTAACCGATTTTCGATTTTTTGTTTATTTTTTCCCCCTTTCCCTCATTGGAGCCGTGTTAGAGATTGGAGTTTTAAAACTCTGCTGATGAATTAATAAAATTAAATTAATTATAGATATTAACTGGCGCTGTTGTTAACATCTTGTTCTTTGCGTACATTGTCAAAATAAAAAGCATTTTCCTTGAATATGTCTTTTTTTTGTCCTACGTAAGAGTCGGTTGTTTTTAATGTTTAATGTATTAACCCTTTAACGCTCAGTGTTCCCACTCTGGGAACACCAAACTCTGACGTTTTGACTGTTGCCAGTCACGAAGAATAGGTTGGATTTCTATAAAAATAGTGGCGGGTGACAGAACTCCACGAGAATCCTTTACCTTTTAGCACGTTCTTTTCCCGTCAAAAAATGGTCACTGATTCTTTTTAACAGCACTGACATCTGCTGAAAAATGCGAGAACAGCTGGAACAGATTGCCCAATGCTGGAAAAAGGGCAGCCGTTGCCATCGCTCGACTTAACGACCAGCAAGAGGGCGGACGATCGAAACGTTCATCGCGTGCCACAGATCGAGAGACCCTTTTTTTGACGCAGTCAAAAAAAGCAGTCACAGCGAGCGCAGCTGGCTGCGTCAAAAAAAGTGTCTAGATCTGTGGCACGCGATGAACGTCTCGATCCTCCGCCCTCTTGCTGGTCGTTCAGTCGAGCGATGGCAACGGCTGCCCTCTTTTCAGCATTGGGAAAGGGTTGCGCCCCAAAGGGTTAAAGAAAATACACTCTTCGCCCTTGAAAAGAACAAAACATGCGCAATCTGGAAACAACTTGAAATCTTTTTCACTGCGAATTAGGGTTCGACCACTTTCGATTATTGCATAACATGGCAGAAGGAAACAGTTAAGCGAAGGCCAGTTAAAAAAAAAGCCAGCTGTAGCTTTCTCTTTTATTGGCCGTAAAAAAATGCAAAGAACTGGTGACGTCACAAAGTGAGCACTTTGCCACTGATCTAATTGAGGTTTTTGTTTTTTTTTTCTACTTCTTCAGTTTCTCGCATTCACTGTCAAGTTCATTTTCTGCTGTCAATGTCAAAAATTCAAAATAACAGTATGAATACGAATGATGAGGGGTTCGTGCACAAATTTAGTATTCATACATATTTCTTTTCCTTAGTGCCTGTAAATAAATATTCAGTGCATTCGAAGTACATCTATGAGCGCTGCTTGTAATACACCAGCCTTGCCAATTTAACCCTTTGAGGTGCAACCCTTTCCCAATGCTGAAAAAAGGGCAGGCCGTTGCCATCGCTCTACTTAAACTACCAGCAAGATGGCGGACGATCGAAACGTTTATCGCGTGCCACAGATCGCTGTTAGTTAAGTCGAGCGACGGCAACGGCTGACCTTTTTTCAGCATGGGGCAATCTATCCAAATTGCTCTCGCATTCTTCCGCTTTTCAGTAGATGTCAGTGCTGTTAAAAATAATCGTGACAATTTTTTTTTTATGGGAAATGACGTGACTAAAAAGTAAAGGATTCTCGTGGAGCTATGTCACGCGCAACTATTTTTACAGAAATCAAATTTATTCTTCGTGACTGGTAACAGTCAGAACGTCAGAGTTAAGTGTTCCCAGAGCGGGATCACTGCGCGGTAAAGGGTTAAAAGCATTAGACACTAAATTTAGCGAATTTGAAGCTATTATAATGCATAACATAATAAAATCTTTGGGAATTTTTCAACTGATTTTAGCGACTTTTCGTAAATAGAGCTAATATAGCTCATTGAATGCTAAAAAATTTTAGAGACTTTTTCAACTGCATATCTGGAACTAATACAGTGAATTAATAAAAAAAAAATTTTAGCGATTTTTTCACCTAAATTGGTGACTTTTCATCGCATTTTGGCCTTATACGATTAATTACATAATAAAGCATTTTAGCTACTCATTTCAAAAGAACATTAGACAACAGTGAATACAGTAGAACCTCATTATCACAAATTATTTTTTATCGTTGCATCAAACATCGTTATAGCGAGGTTTTACAGTACTTTGTGTAAATTTTATACAAATTTTTAGAAATCATTATCCGAAATTGGATATCTTATAGAATTTTCATTTAAATCTATTAAAGTTATTGATTTTAGGGCTAGTTCTGTAAATTTCAAAGCGTTCAGTCAAATATCAATATAGGAGTTATTTCGAAGAACTGATTTATAACTTAAGGTAGGTTTTCTTCAGATTCCTCAATATTAATAAGAAAAACGCATTCAAAGTCATTTGAAATGCGAATAAAATATAATAAAGGTAGACCCATAACTTTTATATTTTGCCATCCCATAAAGTCTTCACAACAGCTCTGCTTACTTATAAAACTAGTTTTCCATGAGTAGTTAGAATAACCGTACGCTTAAAAGTTTATCATAAGATTAGTTTCAAAAGTTTGCACAAAACACCCAATGTGCAATAACAGCAGCTATAATAAATTCTTCAGAACTTCAAGATTTAAAAATAAATAAATAAATAAATAAACGATAATCATCATCAGCAATCAAATATCCAAAGCTTTTTTTTTTTTTTTTTTTTTTTTTTCAAAATATATATCCAGATCCATTCAAAGATAAGTTTTTACTTATTAAAAAAATTTGAAGACCTCTTTTCCCCCTAAAAAAAACTTGCCATAAACAATACTGCTTACACTTGAAAACTTCTTCTGAGTTATAGACCATATAAGTTTTTTTTTTAGACGAACTTTCATCTTACAAAGAGTCCATCTTGAACATAACTTATTGCATTAAACGTGCTTCATAGCATGTTTTTCAAAATTAAGACAGCATGGGTGTCTTGTGTACTGTGTTTGAAGCAAATCTGCACGAGGACTATTTGCTCAAGTGAGTAGTTGGGTGCCTTGGGCGAAGCCTTACGGGATTTTTATGCGTATTCATCTGGAGTAAACAGCCCCAAACCCCAGACCTTTAGATCGATAGCCGCAAGGAAGGCTAGAAACTTGGACCTTCATACTTCAGCCATCTACAGCACTACCACCACGCCATCTATACCATTTGTATTTGGAAAAGGGAAAAGGCGCAAACCTTAAACTAAATTAAAAGCTTGAGGAACCCCCATAGAACTGATATCTTTAATAAGGAGCATAAGAAAGATAAGTATGCACCCTCACGTAGACATTCATTTAAATGTATGTTAATAAACGACGATAGTGTGATGAAACAAACTTCATTACAGAAGAAGCATGCCATCAACTCACTCAGTGTCATCACCTATTGAAGAAACGTAAGTGGAGGACGAATCGACCACTCCCTGTGACAGGTAATTAACGTCTTTGAAAAGAGTCGAGTCCTCTTCGTAGGATACGAAATATAATTCGAAAAAAATAAATAAATAACCTCTCAAAGCCAATCAGACGTAAATACGACTTACTTTCGAAACCAAAAGAAAGAGATGGAAGTATTAACCCTTTAACGGGCAGTGTTCCCGCTCTGGGAACACCCAACTCTGACGTTTTGACTGTTGCCAGTCACGAAGAATAGATTGGATTTCTATAAAAAATAGTGGCGGGTGACAGAGCTCCCCGAGAATCCTTTACTTTTTAAGCACGTCATTTCCCCGTCGAAATAGGGTCACGATTCTTTTTAACAGCACTGACATCTGATGAAAAAATGGAAGAATGCGAGAACAGCTGGATAGATTGCCCCATGCTGAAACGTTCATCACGCAGCTGGCTGTGCCGGCACAGCCAGCTGTCGTCAAAAATAAAGGGTCTCTAGATCTGTGGCACGCGATGAACGTTTCGATCGTCCGCCCTCATGCTGGTAGTTAAGTCGAGCGATGGCAACGGCTGCCCTTTTTTTTTAGCATTGGGAAAGGGTTAACTCAGAACGGGCAGACATTTCCGACCATCCAACAAAAGTCTGCAGAACAAAAATAGACGAGCCATTAAGTAAAAACAAGAAGAAAATAAAGTATAAAAGTGATTCAAATGACCTTCACCTCTCCGGCCGTAGAATGAAGGGAAAAAATTGCGAACGATTCGCTAATTAGGTAATGATCGAGTTCATTTGGTTTTTTCTCTCTTTTACCCAGCGTGAACTGAGAAGAACACGAGAGTAGGTGGGTTCCGCTTGTTTTCGTATTCACTGGCCAATAAAGTATGATTGGGCAGAGTTTTAATTAGCATCCGAGCAGCTTTCATTGGCAAGGTCATTCAGTCGCGTTCTACACTGCTACGACGCTGTGTTATAAGACATGATTTTCTTCATATTTTTTTAAAGCTAAACACAGTACTGTCTGACAAAAGAAAGTTTATCAGGGTCTGGTTATAACATTTTTTTTTTTTTTTTTTTGTAACCAGGACAAAATTTTATGCCCCCTATATATATATATATTCCTCAAATTTTGTCCCCCTGTACATAGTATAAATTTAATTATTAATAATTATCCGAATATATATCCCGAATATAATCCCATAAATAATAATCCGAAAATATTCGTCTAATTTTACGAAGCAAGATTTTTCCATTGCAATTAGAACATCGATTACAATGTTTAAGAAGCAAGATTTTTCCACTGCAATTAGAACATCGATTACAATGTTTACGAAGCAAGATTTTTCCACTGCAATTAGAACATCTATTACAATGTTTATGATGCAAGATTTTTCCCATTGCAATTACAACATTTATTATAATGGTATATTGTTCTAACTTCGTTTGAGAAACTATCTATCGCAATGGAATGACTGCCCTCCTACGGGAAACAATTAAAACTTGCGCTTGTTCGAAAGAAAATGTTTAAAATTTAACTGCTTCCGAGAATCTTATCGGAAAGCCATCTGGGGCCTGAAATCTCCATTCTCTTCCCTCTTGCAGCATCCACGCAACTTTGAAAAGATGGATCCCCGGAGAATGCCGACATTCCAAGGTCAGCTCAACCAACGCCATCTGTCGCCGAGTAACTGAACTGCTACACGATTTCGTACGGCAAATATTCTCTCGAGAGAAAGAGTATCGGCAATCTGATATTTCACTACTTAAATTTAATGGTTAAACGCATATATGTATCTATACACTTGTGTATTTGTATATATTCTGTTGGCGTTCAGTCAGTATGTGTGTGTATCAAAAGTTTGATTATTTTATTTTTAATTTATTTAATTATGCCTATTTTGTTCAGGCAAAACTAGACGAAGGGTGTCTCTGCCTAAGTATGTGTGTGTAGGGGGGGGGGAGTCTTTGACAGAAGACTTTTTATTAAACTATGACGCTTGTTTAAAAAATCATTCACGTAGGTAATAAATGAAGTACAGCCTGATAACTAGACTCGTGTTTAGCCTGCTTTGTGCAAGTAGGATTCAAGCGTTGTATTAAAAAAAAAAAAAAAAAAGACCGGCAAGCATCACAGGTCACAGAAAAAGGCATCGTTATAATGATTAGAACTAACCAGTTAACAATGGGTTTGAGATTTAAAAAATATATAGTAATTAAATCATAACCACCTATCTCCTGGAATGCTTATAAAAATGCTCTGCCAAACTGAATATCATTCCCCTATTACTTGAAATTTTACTGGATCAGCCACTCTGGTATATGTAATTATTTTATGTAAATTATATTAACTTTGAAATTCTTTATTAAAAAAACTAAAACACTTGCACTGCAAAAGTAAAATTCTAAATGCAAAAAAATAAAAATAAAGTAAGATATAAAAAATAAATAAAATATAATAAAAATAAATAAAAAATAAATAAAATAAAAAAATAAAAATAAAAAAATAAATAAAAAATAAAAATAATAAATCGTCTAAAAATTATATTTAGAACAAAATTTCCTGAATAATCTCCAGATTGTCATTCCGTTTTCAATCGTCACATATACAAACAACGTGAGATAGGGTGTAAAAAAATTTTTTTATCACCCCACATCGTTTTCCCCGTTCGATTTTTAGATGTTTTTCTTTTCCCGCCATAAACAAAAATTTTTTCGGAAATTACACCCGCATTCATCACTTTTTCCGCTTGCTTTGTTTCCTCGAGGGAAAAACAACGGTTTCACTCTACCTGGAACTAAACTCTTAAACTTTCGAAGGTTCCTAAACAAAACGCTTAAAATACACGCGTCATAAAACAAAACAGCATTTTTTTTTTTAGTTTCTTTCTTTTCTGCTAAATGCCAGTTAAACTAGACGAGTTTCAAAAACAGACCCCGGACGACGGGGAAAAGGTATTATAGACTATGCTAAATTTAAATATTCTCCGGTGTTAGAGAAGATAAACACAGGACATTTTCCAAGAAAATTATGCAAATAACTCGTGGGAGAAAATATGAGCATACACTAAGAATAAGTTATTAGTTTTGACTGCTTTGCCTAAGTAAACTTCTCCAATATTAGTTTTTTTTTTTTTTTAACTTTTAACCCTTTGAGGCGCAACCCTTTCCCAATGCTGGAAAAAAGGGCAGCCGTTGCCATCGCTCGACTTAACGACCCGCAAGAGGGCGGACGATCGAAACTTTCATCGCGTGCCACAGACCCTTTTTGACGACAGCTGGCTGTGCCGCACAGCCAGCTGTCGTCAAAAAAGGGGTCTCTCGATCTGTGGCACGCGATGAACGTTTCGATCGTCCGCCCTCTTGCGGGTCGTTAAGTCGAGCGATGGCAACGGCTGTCCTTTTTTTCAGCATGGGGCCATCTATCCAGCCGTTCTCGCATTCTTCCAATTTTTCAGCAGATGTCAGTGCTGTTGAAAATAATCGTGACTATTTTTTTACGGGAAATGACGTGCTCAAAAGTAAAGGATTCTCGTGGAGCTACGTCACCCGCCACTATTTTTATAGAACTCCAATCTATTCTTCGTGACTGGCAACAGTCAAAACGTCCGAGTTGGGTGTTCCCAGGGCGGGAACACTGCGCGTTAAAGGGTTAAACGGATAGCCAGTCTTATAAATGAATCTACGAATGAACAAACGGAAGGCGTCCCAAAAAATTTCAAGAATACGCATTTATGCACAATGAGATTTCCAAAGTGCATTTCTTCTTACACTTCTGCTCCTTGTTATTCGAGAGAGAGAGAGAGCTATAAAGTCTAGTCCGGCAATTTCTTTGACACAAAAAAAGTGACCTTCAACCGCTCGAATTTCCAAGCATAGCTGCCAATTCATGAAGCGGACCGCTTATCCAACAGGAAAAAAAAAAAAAAAAAAAAATGTGATACGACCTTGAGAAGAGATAAGTGCCTCTTCGCCAATGCATTCACCTGCTGCAGAAAATATCCTCTTTAGCTTAAACACCCTTTAATTTATCCTCGTGGGTCAGTGACCTGACGATAGCCACGGTCCGACACCGTTGCAGGTCACGGTGGCGCGCGCTTTTGGGTCACTTGGATGCGGTCAGTCCGAACGCCGGAAGTGAGTTAAAAGCCGGCGTTGCATCCTCGCTGGGACCGTTTCCGGTACGTCTCGCAGAAACGGAGTTGTCCGAAGAAAAAAAAAAAAAAAAAAAAAAAAAAAAAACCCTGTGCATAGCTGATAGAGCTATGTACGTCACCAGAGACAGCGGTGTTGCCATGGAATATTATACTTAACCTTTTTTATTCGCAGTGTTCCCGCTCTGGGAACACCCAACTCTGAACGTTTGGACTGTTGCCAGTCACGAAGAATCGATTGGATTTCTATAAAAATAGTGGCGGGTGACAGAGCTCCACGAGAATCCTTTACTTTTTAAGCACGTCATTTCCCCGTCGAAATATGGTCACGATTCTTTTTAACGGCACTGACATCTGCTGAAAAATGGAAAAATTCGAGAACGGCTGGGCTTTCTTGACGCAGCTGGCTGTGCGCGGGCACAGCCAGCTGCGTCAAAAAAGGGTCTCTAGAGCTGTGGCACGCGATGAACGTTTCGATCGTCCGCCCTCTTGCTGGTAGTTAAGTCGAGCGATGGCAACGGCTGCCCTTTTTTTTCAGCATTGGGAAAGGGTTACGCCTCAAAGGGTTAAGCAGACAAGAATTACGGGACTGTTTCTTAATAATCTTCAAAAAAGAAAGAAAAAAAAAAGAAAGAAAAAAAAAAGACTGCTATTAATTCATTTTAAGCACTGAAAACGTTAACTTTTTCAAAATATATCTAAAATACTTGTTAAATTTTTGGTATTCTGTAATTTTATTTATTTATTTTTTTTTTATTACGCAGATTATACTGTCAAATTTCAGGTTTATATACGTTGACATATCTTCTCTTCATTTTAAGCTTGAAAAAAAAAAATACGTCGACAAAGTCGGTTGGATCCAGTTTTCATAATGAAGTGAATTTATCAGGCCGAAAGGGAAACTACCCGAAGATGAAAAAATCAATCTCTGGGTTAAAACATCTTCAAGAAATTCGTAAACGTATAAAACGTCGTGAAGATGCCACCTGTCGGATTAAAGATTTGAATTTATGGAGGAATATGAATTGCTGTTATTTAAGTTCCAATGATTTTTTTAAAAATAAAAACAGCATTCCATTGCTAGTTAAATCTAGAATTCTTCCAGATATTTTTTACTTTTTAATCCTGCGAAATTTAATCAGGTTGGAATCTAAGCCCTCTCCCCCTCCCCCTGTGCATAGTTTAACCTAAAAACCTGCCTATTTGTTGGAGGGTTTAATCCACTACAGAACCCAAGTTGTTTAACCCGTTCATTCTCGCTACAATCTCTCCCTTACAGTACTTTCATGACAAGAAATCTAAACTTTCACTTATTTTCATAACCACAAATAAATATTAATACACTTTTTTCAAAAATAATGTTCTAAAAATGTAAACTATAGTTTCATAAGTATTTAATTTGCATTGTTCTTTTTATTTCTATTAAAATTTGTCGTTGTTACGTTCATTACTGACTCAATAAACAGTTTCCTTAAAGAGACTTACATTTAAGCTCTTTTTTTAAATTAAATCAGAATATTTAACTCAATGCTAACTTAGAAAGATTTGAAGTAGTGTTTTTTTTATTATTGTTAACTATTGTACTTGTACGATAAAGAGGCGAAAGAAATATAAAGTGGCATTACCTACGCCCGATCGAGAACGCACTAGTACATTAATCTAGTGCATAAACTAGGCAACAGAGGGCAGCACTACAGTACAAAAGAGGAGCCAGTGATATTTTTTTTTAATGTGGGGGTGGGGCGAGGGGGAGTTTATCCGCGAACGTTATTCTGCAGAGGTCTCTATGCTGGTTAATAAAATTCGTTGTAAGCAGTACTTAAATGTGAAGAACAGAAGATGGTGCTACATTATTAATTAACAGAAAACGCGCACGTGTGGAAATAAAAAAAGAAGCGAAAAAAGAGATGAAATGTTCTGATCCGATTCATGAAGTATGCATGAATGATTGTTTAGATCCGGGACCTTGAAAACAATGATGTCGAGAGTAATTTCCATTTGCCTTTTTTTTTTTTTCTTTCTTTCTTGTTCCTTCTCTGATGAAATCGATGTGGAGCACACATGTGGCATACTTATGAATCACATGCTTCAGATGAGTATTAGCGTTGTTTTGTTTACCGTTAGGCGTAAAACGCAGAACAAACACTTCAAAGATGTCATCGATACGTTTCACGCATGTTTTTTATATCGATACTTTTATGGCATTTTTGTCGTTGCTGTTTCGTGAAGAAATCCCATTCTCATCGGAAAGCTAAAGCGGAAATTACAGTGCTTGATAAAATATAGTAGAAAGCATGGACACATTTTCTTGAAAGAATAATGCATGTCGGAAGCTTTGGGATTCGAATTATCTTAACGCTTTGAAGCGCAACCCTTTCCCAATGCTGAAAAGAGGGCATCCGTTGCCATCGTTTGACTTAACTACCAGCAAGATGGCGGACGCTTTATTTTATGAGCTACCGTGTTCGAAAAAACATTTCCGTATCGAAAAATCACCTGAGGAGCAGCAGCCATATTGGTTGTTCCAGAATACGATTTAAAACCGAAACAGGAACACTAGACCATAGGGTGAACAACGCGTTATTATTTTTAAGAAAGAAAGAAAATGTAACACACAGGAGTCGCGTGAAAACTGGGAACTCTAGCGGAACTAAATGTTCCTACTACCTTAATAACATGCTAATGGCATATTCCGGCGGGTATGAAAGGGTTGGGAGGTTCAGCGTGTGTGCAAGAGCGGGTGAATGGGGACTGAAATCGTGGAGAGCTTCTTTGGCGCCATCTGGCGGTGAAATACGAAAGCGATAAGATGCAAAAGAAAATACTCAGACACTGAAACGACTCGAGATAGCTGTGGGGAGAACATTTGTTTTTGCAAAATAAGGAGAACAACACTTGAACAGATTTAATTAATGTAAGACAGAAATATATGCTCTTATTTCTAAAATGGATGTTTGTACAATGATATATTTATTTTAAGAATAAACAGAATCTGCAGTTCTTTTCCTATTTAAGTGTTTATGTTACGCGCTCTGTTTAATTTGTACATAGTTCAACAGCTTAAAAAAATAATTTTAGAATTGGAAAAAAGTATTTAAATTCAATAGTAATTCGGGTAATTATTTAACTAAATAGACGCCATTTTATAATAATAGATTTTTTTAACAACTCACGTTGATTTATAGAAATCAATCTGGCGGATACAGGTGACTGTGTAAAAAAAAAAAAAAAGTACATCATTGTAATTTTTTATGAAATTAATAAACGGATCCCTCTCTCTTGGAGAGTTAAATAGCCAAGTCTGTTAGGGGGTCAGTTCCCTTCAGAATTAGACCAACCCTATCCTACCTTAACCTTCCTCAACTTCCCGGCTTCAATTCCAACCTTCCGACCGGTGGTACACTAGAACTGTTTTTAGCAACTGAAAAAGAATTTTAGCCATTTTTTTTATATGTGTTATGTCATTTTACAAAATTGCCAATTTATTTCATATAAGACAGTGTTGGAAAATTTATATTATGGCAGTGGCGCAACCACAAATGTTTTTGTGGGGGGGGGGTTACGACTACTGCAACTCATACAAATGTGTACGTGAGTGTGATAAGGGAGTGAAGAATAAACATTATGTATGGTAAAAAATTCCTCATGGGGGAGAGGGGTTGTGACCCCCCTTGGCTACGCCACTGATTACTCCATCCACCCTTTCACTTTGCTGGCCCATAAAAAAGTTATCGCTTAACCCTTTGAAGCATTTTCACATCAATATAGAAGACTAACCAGATGGACTGCCCAACGCCGAGAAGTGCATTCGTTGCCATTGATCCTTTTAACCCTTTGAGGCGCAACCCTTTCCCAATGCTGAAAAAAGAGCAGCCGTTGCCATCTCTCGACTTAACTACCAGCAAGAGGGCGGACGATCGAAACGTTCATCGCGTGCCACAGACTAGAGACCCCTTTTTTGACGACAGCTCGCAAAAGGGTCTCTAGATCTGTGGCACGCGATGAACGTTTCGATCGTCCGCCCTCTTGCTGGTCGTTCAATCGAGCGATGACAACGGCTGTCCGTTTTTCAGCATTGGGCCATCTATCCCGCTGTTCTCGCATTCTTCCATTTTTCGGCAGATGCCAGTAGCTGTTAACCTTTTGAGGCTCAACCCTTTCCCAATGCTGAAAAAAAGGGCAGCCGTTGCCATCGCTCGGCTTAACTACCAGCAAGATGGAGGACGATCGAAACGTTCATCGCATGCCACAGATCTAGAGACCCTTTTTGGACGACAGCTGGCTGCGCCGGGCACAGCCAGCGTTCTTCGCATTCTTCCATTTTTCAGCAGATGTCAGTGCTGTTAAAAAGAATCGCGACCATTTGTTTTAAGGGAAAGGACGTGCTAAAAAGTAAAGGATTCTCGTGGAGCTATGTCACGCGCCACTATTTTTATAGAAATCAAATCTATTCTTCGTGACTGGCAGCAGTCAAAACGTCAGAGTTGGGTGTTCCCAGAGAGGGATTACTGCGCCTTAAAGGGTTAAAAATAATCGCGACCATTTTTTTTTTTTTACCGGGAAATGACGTGCTAATAAAGTAAAGGATTCTCGTGGAGCTCTGTCACCCTCACCTATTTCTATAGAAATCCAATCTATTCTTCGTGACTTACAACAGTCAGAACGTCAGAGTTGGGTGTTCCCAGAGCGGGAACACTGCGCGTTAAAGGGTTAAAGAGGAAAGAGTAGTGGGAGGAAGGGGGGGGGGGAAAGTTAGTGAATGGTCAGATTTCGATCAAAATTGACATAAAGTCGCGTCGCCTTGACACACTTGGGTAAAAGGCGGCGTCAGCACACACACGCCCGATGGCGTATACCACACGCAAGAGAAACGCAATGACGACACGATCGAAGCTGCAAACATTGCGGTACGGAACGCCGTTACACTTTGGACGTCGTAAAAAGTGGCTCCCGCGGACAATAAATACGCACACGAATATAATGTCAAGGGCGCGTTTTATACTTCAGTTCTTGTGGAAAAAAACCACTTTTAGTGGGTCATGGTCGGTGCATACACAGTGGCGGATACAGAAAAATTTAGAGTTAGGGGGCGATCAGTAGCACGAACCCACATTGTTTGAGATGGGTCACTCTTTTTTTTTTTTTTTAATCCTACCTTTCCATTTTCAATCTTAAACCCACGCCTAACCCGTTCGCTCTCCTCAATAGGGAAAATCGCAACGGAGAAAACTTTCCTTGTTCGGGTCGACGTTCTTCCCAGAATGCACCACTAGGGCTCAGAGTTGCGCAATCAATAACCCTTAGGCGCAAATGGGAAGAGTCACTTACTAGGATCAAGGGGGCAGGTTTCCCACCCCCCCAACCACATGAAAAATTCATGGGGTGGCAATCAATATCCCATTTGGCGATATTGAGCGACTTTAGCCAAAGAACATCCCATTTTGCGATATTATATATGCAAAATGGGCAATCAATATCCCATTTGGCGATATTGAGCGACTTTAGCCAATGAATATCCCATTTTGCGATATTATGTATGCAAAATGGGCAATCAATATCCCATTTGGCGATATTGAGCGACTTTATCTAAAGAACATCCCATTTGGCGACGCCAATCCTGGCCCCCCGTCAAAAACGTCCGACTCGCTTTAGCAAAGATAAGAAAAAAACGTCGCTGGACCATCAAAAATGCGACACAGGAGCCAATTCGCGAAAAAGTCAAAAACAAAACCAGGCGATTTTCGCGAGGGTACTGGAGGGCAACCGGGGGCCCCAAACGAGGGACCCAAACAAACAAGAGTCGCGGCCCCTGAAAGCGGGCCTCTTGTTTTCGTTTTTCCAGAAGCAGACACGGAATTTCTGTAGGAAAAAACAGTTTTTCTCTAAACACCTGGGTTTCCTTAAATGCACCCCCCCCACCCCACAACAAATAGTATATATTGAGTCATTTCTGGTCTTATCATATCTGGAAAAACTGTTCTCTTGCTGGGGGGAAGAATTTTATCTGGGGTTTATATAAGGAAGCGGGGGACCTGCAGTTATTTGTTTAATGGGGAATGAGTGCTTTGCTGTGGTGGGGGGAGTAGATAAACTCTGGACTGATGTTGAACGCCAGACACTAGGCCAGTGGGTAAGTGGGGAACTTACCCAGGCGTAGTTCGTGTGGTGTTTTGAAAATCCTATGACTTGCGATAAGAATTTTTCAAATATTTAGTGTGTGAGGGGGAAAGGTAAACAGGAAGTTTATCATAGTGTTGCGCCACTTTTTGCTGTTATTGGTTCGGGTGCCGTTACTCAACCGGGAGGAGTTTAAATTATAAACAATTAAATTTAATTTAAAAAATGTTTTAAATTGTTGTAGATTTTTTTAATTAATTTTTTAAGTTTGGTCTTTCCTTAGATAAGTTTCATTTAAAATGATAAATCCGCTTATGAAAGTCAAATTATATTTACTTGCAAAGATTCAGTGTGTTACAGTGTTTTGTGTTGTGACAAGTCTACACGAGGGGCATCTGCCTATGGGGGTGGTTGCCTCGGAAGGTGGACTTTTTAAGGGATTGTTGTAAGGGGTTAATGTAGTTATAAATATAAAAAGACTTTTCTGGAGATGCAATAACCCTTTGAGGGGTGTGCACCCTTTGAGGGGAGAGCTGGCTGTGCGCGAGCACAGCCAGCTGCGTCAAAAAAAAGGGTCTCTAGATCTGTGGCACGCGATGAACGTTTCGATCGTCCGCCATTTTGCTGGTCGTTAAGTCGAGCGATGGCAACGGCTGCCCTTTTTTCAGCATTGGGCAATCTATCCAGCTGTTCTCGCGTTCTTCCATTTTTCGGCAGATGTCAGTGGTGCTAAAAATTATCGTGACAATTTTTTTAAGGGAAATGACGTGCTAAAAAGTAGAAGGATTCTCGTGGAGCTATGTCACCCGCAACTATTTTTATAGAAATCCAATCTATTCTTCGTGACCTTCAACAGTCAAAACGTCAACAGTTTGGTGGTCTCAGAGGTAAACCACTGCGCGTTAAAGGGTTAAGACAAATGCTCAAAATGCCAACTCTGTAAGTTAGCAAGCACTTCAAAAACTTAGCATTTGGGGGGGGGGACTACGAATGGTGTAAATAATTTTTAAAAAATCCCTTATATATTTGCTTGAATAAAGAATACGCTTAAAGAAATGAAAAATACAGCTTGAGTTTCATGACTATAGTTTCTGTTTTTTTTAAATATATAAAAATCTATCCTGAGCTCAAGCAAGCACCAGATAATTATTTTAATTTTTACCTTTCCGAACGGCGATCCAGAAATATCGCAGCTACTATAACAAACAGCACAATACGTGACGGCAAGCAACATTTCCACCAGTTCTGGTCTGGTAACTTAAAAAATTTCAACATCCGACTCTGGCAAATTTGCAGGCAACAACGGAGCAAGCGCCGCTGATATCTTTTGAGCAGAAAAAAAGGAAAAAAAAATACTCAGTACTTTCACTTCACTGTATGTATGCACTGAAAAAACAAAAAAAAAAAAAAAGAAACAAAAGTAACCACAATTTCCGATTTTAGCGAAGGAAACAAAATACCGACGGAGCATGAAATTCATGTATAGTATATTACGTTCACTCCCCTGGTCAGCCTTTGCGTGGGTGAACGTCAAAACGACGTCATTTCCTGCCCTTGAATAAAATTTGGGAGTACTGAAAAACCGATGAAAGGAAGTGGCTTCTGGTCACGACGTAAAAGTTACGAAGGGGTTGGATCGCTTTTATAAAAATCACCCGCCAAGATTTTATGAGCCGTGTACGCCTCTTATTGTTGTTAAGATAGTTATTTTTTTGTTTGTTTGTACTTTTTACTGGTCGGGAGAATTGAAAATTATCTGTGGTCATAAAAGAATGCTTTTCCAAGGATTGCTTAAGCATCGCCAGGAGTCAACTGAAAGCGTGCCGTAAATATCACTAGAAAAAAAAAATAATAATAATAATACAAGTTTATTCGTGCATTCATTTTAAGGCTGCGTGCTTGCATATTTGCGTGCGCGTCAGAGTTTTTTCCGTGTTTAGTTTAGCATGTATTTTGTATATTATTATTACTATTATTATTATTACTATTATTATTATCATCTTCATAGTCATCATAGCACACAGTTATAGATAAATTTACAAAAAAGAAAGAAGCATTCTAAATAACAAATATAATCAATGTCATGCATTTTTGAAGCTTTAATTTATATTTTTGTACGTTTTTAATTTTAGGGATTACAGCTATTGTTTAGTTAACCTTAATTTATGAAATAATTTATGAAACGTTAATTAATTTATGAAATAACAGCTATTGTTTAGTTAACCTTAATTTATGAAATAATTTAACTTTGCGTAAGTGCAACGTTAAATTATTTAATAATTAATTTTTGAAATGTTAATTAATTTATGTTAATTTATGAAATAATTTATTTATGATATTTTATATAACGTTTATATAACTTTAATTATATATAACGATTTAATTTATTTATGATATTTTATATAACGTTAATTAATTTACAAAATAATTTAACGTTGCGTAAGTGCAACGTTGAGACCGAGCGGAGTATTCACAGACTCCTGCTGGAAAGGAACTTTGGTCAAGGAAAGGGAAGACTTCACAACTGCATTTTCTCACTGATGAGGGCGAACAGGTTACATCTGGGTTCAACATTTAAAATGCATAGTAAAACGGAATGACCCATCTGTGATAAAACGCTTTACCCACGGATCCGCCACTGCTACATTTAGCATCGCTTCAGCAATATTAGATGCAATCTACGACATTTTTGTGGATCCGCCACTGCAAAACACCCCCTTTAGCGGCTTTTTACTAATACTAGATCTAGTGCAAAGACTTATATAGGGGGTAAGGGGGGCTACACCCTCCTCTTAGTCTACGCACAAACGCTAATTGTAGTCAAATATTCACCTTTTGAATCCATCGTTTAAAATAGTGTAGGTAAAAAGATTTAAATTTTATCATAAATTTTGGAAAACCATATATTAAGATTAAAAAAACTAATTAAGATTTAAAGAACTAATTATTTTAATTAATTAACTAATTAATTTAATTAATTAACTAATTCATTTAATTAATTATCTAATTAATTTAATAATTAGCAGATTTCATAATTCAGTGCGTAACAAGCAATTTACTATAAAGAACTGACAAAAATTTTAGTGCTTTTTAAATTTGTTATCCGATATTTGTAGTAAAATTTACTGTCAATCAAGTTTTATAGTAAGAATGCCCCCCACACTTAGCTTGATCCCTCCCACGAGAAACCTATAATAGCAACGCCGTGATCCAATTTTTTGATATTTTCTTGTATCAGCCACTAAAAATCCTACTTTTAGCAATATTGGATAGAATTGCAAATGCTTTTGATATTTCAGATTTTCTGGACTTTCTTGAAATGCTTTTCGACCTTGAGACACAATAACTTCTGAAGTTCTTCCTGAGTTGTCGTGTAAGTAAATATGCCCGAATCTTAAGATCTCTCGATACAATTTCACAAGTCAATGAATCACTTTTCCTTCAAGGCTGAGTGGTATCGCAGTCCCTTGTTTTATATATTTAAATACACTGATAAACCTTTCGGTTTTTCCCCCTTTTGTTTGATTCTTCATGAGGAAACAAAGCTTTGAGTCGAGAAGACAAACATTAAACTGTAAGCTTCAAAAGGTCGAACTGTATGAATATAAGAGTCATTAACTAAGTCCGTTATTATTTTCAATTTCCTCATAATGCGAGTTTTCAAATAAAACGGTATATGAAAATTAGAGCAAGGGCATGATTATTGAAACAGGCTTTAAACGTTTGTAGAAGGCAGTCAGTTTATTTAATCTGGCAATAAAGATCACCATTTTAAATTATAAATATTATCATATATTAAATTTATAATTTATGCTAATCAGTGGAGGATTAATGCAAGTTTGTCGGGGGGGGGGGTGGCGGTTAGTCTGTCGGGGATGCGGTTAGTTAGAAGATTGACAGATACATACATTTTATGGAAGTAAAATAGGATCTTTTAAATTAATTTCCGCCGCCCGCCTCCAAGTAAAGGGGGCACGTCCCCGCCTCCGATTACCGCCCGCCTCCGATTAAAGGGGACCGTCCCCGCCTCCGATTAAAGGGGGGGACGGAGGGGGCCTCTGTCCCCCCTTTAATCCGCCCTTGATGCTAATAATATTACTATTATGGTTTTAAAGGAGAGCATTATAATAGAAATTTTACATTTTAATAAGTAAAAAGTTTTTTACCAAAATTAAAATATAAAAAATGATTAAAATGTTAATTAAAACATAATTTAAAAGTCGTACTTCAAATTAATGTAAGTTACAATAAAGGTTGTGAAAGTTCTGACTTAAGTGTTTCTCGAGATGGCTTAGTTCATATCAAAATAAATATTTTGTTTTCTAAAGAAGGAAGAAAAAAAGTTTAATTCAATACACTTAAAGTACGACAGCAGCTAGGACAAAACAAAGCTTTCTAAAAAAAAAAAAAAAAAAAGTTATGTAAATTGATTTGAATTTAGACAAACATTAAACCAAAGCAGGAAAAAAAAAATTTATAAGCAATTTCAATGACAAAAGCCATTAACTCTGTTGCCGAACCGTTAAACTAAAAATGTGACCGAAAGTTATATCATTTTTTTTTTTCCGCCTTCTGGGGGGAAAACCCACTGACTTTACGCCCTGACCGTTACACTTGGCAAATTTTAAGGACTCAACTTCACTCGCTACTTTTACAAGTCGCATCTTTTCATGCGCACAGTCAAATAATTTGACCATGAGAGAGGAATTTTTTTTTTTTTTTTTTTTTTTTTTTAAAGGTTATTGAATGAACTTCTGGAGAGAATGCAAGTCGTTTCTTGTAGAGAACTAATGCAGAGTGGAGTAAAAACGGTATAGTTATATTATCCGTTTTTTACTTTCCGAACATGTACCATGTAAGGAAAGTATTGTAATCATGAAAAAATTCGAATTCGAGATTTTGGTGTATTGACACGTTTTGAGGTCTTCTGAATTCATTTATGCTATTTCTACGAGATGTATGTATGTGTGTCTGTGTGTGTGTATGTGTGTATGTGAGTGAACACGATAGCTCCTGAACTGGGCATGCGATTGAGCTCCAATTGGGTATATAGGTTATAAACCACCGTCGCAAGACCGGTATTGATTTGGGTGTGTATAGGACTACAGTTTTCTACAGGGCTAAGACAAAGATTCTTTTACTATGGCCTATGAGGAAAATTCTGGAAAGTGCGCTAGCGTTTAAACGGTACATTCGATTGAGCTCAAATTGGGTATACATATTATAAACCACCGTCGCAAGACCGGTATTGATTTGGGTGTGTATAGGACTTACAGTTTTTCTACAGGGATAAAATAAAGATTTCTTTTACATTATGGCCTATGGGGAGAAATTCTTGAAAGTGCGCTAGCGTTTAAACGGTACATTCGATCGAGCTTCAATTTGGTATATATGTTTGAATGATTCATCGATTAAAATTTATTTAAATGCTTGGTAATGATCTTAATCGTAAATGTTCGGAAAGTCGAGTCGAGTCACTCCAGATTTTTTTTTTTTGTTGTTGTTCTGTGGCAAGCCTACATGAGAGGCATTTGCCTAGGAAGGGTGCCTTGGGCAGAGGACTTTTTAACCCTTTGAGGGGCAACCCTTTCCCAATGCTGAAAAAAGGGCAGACGTTGCCATCGCTCGACTTAACGACCAGCAAGATGGCGGACGATCGGAAGGTTCATCGCGTGCCACAGATCTAGAGACCCTTTTCTGACGACAGCTGGCTGTGCGGCGCAGCCAGCAGAGCAAACGATTATGCAGATAAATTAGAATTTTTCTTACATAAATAAGCACACATTTGTCCTAATTGAGAAATGCTCTTGCACAGGCTGATCAGTTTTTAACCCATTAACACGCAGTGTTCCCGCTGTGGGAACACCGAACTCTGACGTTTTGACTGCTGCCAGTCGCGAAGAATAGATTTGAATTCTAAAAATAGTTGCGGGTGACATAGCTCCATGAGAATCCTTTACTTTTTAGCGTCAAAAAAGGGTCTCTAGATCTGTGGCACGCGATGAACGTTACGATCGTCCGCCATCTTGCTGGTAGTTAAGAGCGATGGCAACGGCTGCCCCTTTTTCAGCATTGGGAAAGGGATTGCGCTTCAAAGGGTTAATGAGTGTTTTACTGCTACTAGAAAAACGGCGCCAGACTATGAAAAAAAAGTTCCATGTTTAAAAATATTTTTTTATTTTACGACACAGTTAAAACACTTCGTAAAAAGGTTGAACACACTGGGTCTTGTTTAAATACAAAGTGTAAGGCCTCGCGCATTTTATCAACGCTCGCGTAATACGAGTTATATCATAAAACGCCTGCCCTTGCGATAGATTACGGCAGACTGGAAAAAAAAAAAGTTCCAGCTCACGGTCAAATCTGGGATTCAAGACGCTGGTGAGTGTCCCCTCTACCGGTCAAGGTTACGGAAACACTTCATATCGTGTCAAACACTACTCGAGTATTGCTACAAATTTTATTCTTTCGAGATTTGGTTTAACAGATGGCTTTATTATTCACACAATCTTCTCGAGAGAGATTTTTTTTTTTGTTTTTTTTTGTCGAGCAAAGAAGTGTACGTTTTATTATAACTGTCGAGTGTTAGTAAAGAAGTAACCAGTGTTAGTAAAGAACAAAGCTCAATTTTGTGCCTACGAGATGCAAATTTTTCAAACAGACATCTGGGAATATTTATTCATTAGTTTTATATATACATATACAGGATTAACCCTTTAACGTGCAGTGTTCCCGCTCTGGGAACACCCAACTCTGACGTTTTGACTGTTACCAGTCACGAAGAATAGTTGGGATTTCTATAAAAAAATAATTGCGGGTGGCACGGCTCCACGAGAATCCTTTACTTTTTAGCACGTCCTTTCCCGTTAAAAAATGGTCACGATTCTTTTGAACAGCACTGACACCTGCTGAAAAATTGAAGAATGCGAAAACAGCTGGATAGATTGCCCAATGCTAAAAAAAGGGGGAACCGTTGCCGTCGCTCGACTTAACTACCAGCAAGAGGGCGGACGATCGAAACGCGTGCCACATATCTAGAGACCCTTTTTGACGCAGCTGGCTGTGCCACACAGCCAGCTGTCGTGAAAAAAGGGGTCTCTCGATCTGTGGCACACGATGAACGTTTCGATCGTCCGCCATCTTGCTGGTAGTTAAGTCGAGCGATGGCAACGGCTGCCCTTTTTTCAGCATTGGGCCATCGATCCAGCTGTTCTCGCATTCTTCCATTTTCCAGCAAATGCCAGTGCCGTTAAAAATAAGTGACAATTTTTTTTTTTTTTACGGGAAAGGACGTGCTAAAAAGTAAAGGATTCTCGTGGAGCTCTGTCACCCGCCACTATTTTATAGAAATCAAAATTATATTCCTTCGTGACTGGCAACAGTCAAAACGTCTGAGTTTGGGGTTCCCAGAGCGGGAACACCGCGCGTTAAAGGGTTAAAGAATAATGCAGCCCCGCTATCCAAATCAGAATGACGCTAGACAAAGTGCATCCGCTTTGTTTTTAGCCACTAACTATCTTCCAAACGGGAACCCGTGTGAGGGACGAACAGATTTAAAAAAGATTGCTATAAATCAAACACAAACTCTGAACTACAGAGAATTTCCGCCAAGTCAGAGCTAGAAAATTTAATTTACATAAGCCAGCTAGTTCCGTTTCACAGAGCATCTATTCTCAAGGCCACACAGACTTAATTAACGTTCTCCGTTTGATGGGGTGGGGGAGAAAAATAATTATAAATCTTTTCGATATACCAAATAACGCCGTAGCAATTTCGATGATAAATGTTTAAGTCTTCAAAGGCCAATGAACTTGAAATATTACACCACAAAATGATTAAACCGTTAACGAAAAAATAAATGCGTTATTTAACTTATGAATATTATATTCCCCGACCACAAAAATCTTTCGAGTGTTGCGTTACAATTACCCGTGGCTATCCGTTATATATAATTGCGCGAAAATAACGTATTAGACATTAATCTTCTGTGTGACAGATCTCGCTAAAAGATCACATTGTTAATAACTTGTAACTAAGTGCGTGTTTATGAAGTTAATCATACTCTACGTCCTCTTATGGAAATAATGCGTCTCGCTGGTTTTGGTTACTTTGTAGCGTTTTGTAAACTGTTACTAAGTTTTATGTTATTATTTATTTTTTTATCTTTTATTTATTTTTTTTTAATAAATTTTTTTAAATTTTTATTTAAAAAAATTTTTTAATAAAAATTTTTTTTATTTTTTATCAGATTTTATTTATTTTTATGTATTTTTTATCAGAATAAATAAAAATTTATTTTATTATTTTTTTTTATCAGAATAAACACAAATTTCTTATTCTCGGTGTCGTGAATTATTCTTGAATAAACAAACGCAATTTAATGGAGAATGCTTATTACTTCTTAAAATAGGCGTCGCACGTGAAAGTGGCGGTTATTTAAGTAGATTTTTAACGCATTTTATGTAGAAATTTAATTCAAGGAACCCTATCGGATCATTGGCTATTGGTGCATACGCCAAAACGCTTTAAATTTGGTTTTATGGAAATGGAAATGTGGTTCATGATCCATTACCTAACTTTGGGGATCTAGTCCGGAGGTGGGTTTGTCCTCAGTGGGGGACTTTCCAAGGGGTCTTAACTCGTATTAACGCGATGTTTCGGAGAAAACCGTGGAAAACTCCGAACGGTTAGGTCGGCGGACGCGACCTGGTTTCGAACCAAGCACCTTCTGTCTCCCAGTTCAAAGCGTTAACGCTACACCACTGGTGGTGTCCATTTTGTTTATAAACAGTATAATAATAAAATACACAACAGTATACATTTACAGTACACACATGTACGCACAGTATACATTTATGCAGGAATACTGTATTCCATAGTAAAATATATAACCATTCTTATTAACAATAAAATTTAAGGCAAAAAAAAACTGACTTTCTCCCCCTCCCTTTTTAAAAAAAAAATTGAAATGAAAATTGTTCCACAAAATTTGTTTTTTCTTGATTTATAATGCGGATGCTTCTTTTTTACAAGACAAAACTATTGAAGTAAAAATAAAATAAAGTCTAAATAAAGAACATTGTTTTAAATTTTTAAAAGAAAGGTGCTAATATAAATTCTTATTAACTGTATACATATTTCGTAAAAATTAATTTTACATTTATTTCGCCATCCTAAAATAAAAAATATTACATGTTTGTATGTGATCATAGATAAACCTATGAGCAAAAGAATATTTTTCGCTTGGTGGCCCGGAACCAGAAAACGCGAGCATAAATCTTAATATTCATTTAGACTTCATCTTTAAAACAATAAAGAAATTTCTTTTGAATAAAAAATAAAAAACCTGCTATCTCTCTATTCATCTCGTTATCAGCCACAATACCGGTTGATAGGCAAGAGAATTCCAGACAATAGCCGGGAAGCAAGCGGTGTTACATCAGAATTTCATAATGCATCTGCATAATATTCCGGGCACAGTTTGCCAATTTGAGCCTGCTTATCGCTTTAAAACAGGAGAACTGTAGGTCAGTCATTCTTCCATGAGGATTATTGGTCAGTATTCGGTAGGGCAAAAGCGCGGGAAAGAAGTGGCACATTTTATGACTGCTCAATGAACTCATGAATAATTTCTTTTATATTAATATTGATATTTTTTTTAATTAAATGCTTGTTTATCTCGAGTCCCCTTGTTAAAACCTGGGGGTACTTGGGTGTTATCCCGTCAACCGCAGAAAATTGGCGTTAATCCTTCTGGTAGCCAATTTTTTTTTTTTTTTAATAGTAGCGAGGTGCGAAATAAACAATGCATTATAATATTACAGAAATAAATAGTTGTTCGATATAAAGAGATAGGTTTAAGAAATTTTAGTAATTGGGGATAGTAAAAAATTTCTCGCTGTTTGAGATAAATTGCACCGTTTGAAAAAACATAAATATTGATTTAAACCTTTAATGCGCGTATTTTTCTAGAATTATCAATATTTATTGCATACAATCAAAAACTATTCAAATATGAGAGAAATTTTCTGTATGAGTATTTTGAGTAACTAATTAATTTTTGAAAAAAAAAAACAACCATGCAGCTGATAATAAATATAAGAAGTTATTATGCACCGCATAATGTAAGTTTTATAAATAATAACACTTTTTTTATGAAACCGACATAGTAAAATTGAATTGCACTCGAATACTTTTAGAAAGGGTGTATGAATATGCATGCCTTTGCATATGTACAAAACTGTGTACTAAACGATTAAATGGTCTACGGAATAATACGTAAGTACCAATCCTGGTTCCAGAAATTTGCATAGGTATGACAGTCTCTCGGCAGTACGGCTTAAAACGTGGCCTGAATTTAGAAACCTAAAAAAATCCCCACAAATATTTTCTTGATCAACGATAAAAAATAAAAATTTGCTTGGAGAATACAACTACACTGAAGTAAAATTCGTTCAGTGTTAACATGAACCTTAACTATCCTTATAGTCAGATTAAATTCTGTTTAACCAGCTGCTTTACTATGTTTAAAGACTGATTCACTTTACAAACAACTCTGACTATCAGCTGTTAATTTTTTACTTGCTGTAATTTTTTTTCCCATAAAAGTATATTTGATTCAACGAATGGGGAAAAAAATTAATGAAAGTTTTTTAAAAATTTAATTTCAAGAAATTGAACATTTCAAATGTTCATTCTTAGGAATGCCATCTGACAGACGAAAAATTTAATTCATGAAAAGAATTCAGTCACGATTTTCAACTTGATGTCAATCAAGCTGTGATAGCATTATTGTCTTGCCTTAGAACCGAGGTTAAAGAAAGAGTTTTGCAAAAACTATCTATCTTTGTTAAAAATATAAATATTTTATAAAATGTTACACATGGACTATTTTTAAAACTAGTTTTCGAGCATTCAATTGTTGCAGTTGTTTGTATTTTTCCTTAGATACGATATAAAGGTTTTGACATGCTATTACTTGCACAATTACGAAATTAAAATACTAATATTTTTTATCAAAAAAGTCATTCATTGTATAAAACAATTTTTAATACATTGACATGGAAAATCCACCTTAATAACTCTAATTATACTTTCAGATTTTTGACATAGCTCAGATGTTAAGCATGATTCTCATTGCTGTTACACTGAAAGTTTCAAAATAAATTAATTCATATTTTTTTGCTTAATATACGCGTACTGTTGCATGCATTTATACGAATGTTATTTGGATATTATAGCTATAATTTCCTGCATAGAAGTATTTTTTACGAGGAATTAGTAAATTTAAAAAATGGCAGGCAAAAATGCTGAATTGTGAACATTTTCTTCAGTTACCTTGATGTTACAAAAACAAATGTGTACAAAATTTGTATATTTTTATGTTTTATCTGGCAGCATTAATATGAATAGCTACAAATTATCAAAATTTATATTGTTCTCCATAAACTTTGCCAACTAAAAGTCACTACTTTCAAATAGGTGCCGAGACAAGTTGACTATCGTACAATTTTTTTTTTTTTTTTTACAATTCCCAAAAAGCATAAACATTAACAGCATATTTCGGTAATAGTAATTACTATGCAAAAATAAATAAATAAATAGAACAACATAAATGATAGAATCTAGCATAGAATAAGACAAACAGTCCAATAGACTTACTTGACTTGATTCTGCATGTTGTTATTATTGTTGTTGGCTTGTCGACGAAAACTTAAACTGTTGAAGTAGTGTTGTCCTAAGAGTAGTAAATCTTTAGAGATGATCATATTAAGAAACTACAGATTTTGTTTTGGATAAAAGAATTACCTGGTTTAAATCAACTAAATGAAAAGAAAAAAAATCCTAAGTTTAAAAAAAAAAGAGCACTTTCGCACCCTTAATTCTTAAAAGAAAAAATTAAACGAAAAAGAAAAATTAAACAATTTCTTCTTCTTTTGAAGCACGTATTATGACTAAACACTACGTAACCATCAGACGGAAGGGGACAGCTTAGCTTAGAACACACACACACGCTTATAAAAATATATCTATCTCCGGAACACACGTTCGAGCAACAGCTCAACTCAACTGGACAGATGAGGAGCTCGATGGAGACTGAAGAGCAAGCAACACGGAGGAGAAGAGAGGAACACAATTTTTCTTCCCGAACCACGTTCGAGAGAGCGAATGAATGTGCACACGCGACCGCCAGTTCTTCAAGCCACTGGGAATAAAAGGAAGAGGGGGGAGGGGAGGGGCAGAGGGATGGAGAACTTAGCTGGTGGCTTTGCTTTGCTTTGCTTGTTGCAGCTGCTGCTGCTGGGTGTAGCACGTAAGTTGTGCCGTAAAGGCACCACTTTGTTTACAACTACAAGGAGGAGGAGGTGGTGGTCAAGAAAAGATACAAGGAGAAAAACGGTAACTTGCCGCTTTCTCCAAGGGGATATCCGACTGGACAGACAAAAACGAAGGAGCCTTGGAACCAGACATCGTGCCGATTACAATCGACGACTAAAATAATATTTTACAAATTTTATAAAAGTGCAATGATAAAATTGCATTATTATAGAATTCTTTTGATAAACGAAGGAGCTTGGAACCGGACTTCGTGCCGATTACAATCGACTGTAATCGATGACTAAAATAATATTTTACAAAAGTGCAATGATAAAATTGCATCATTATAGAATTCTTTTGATAAGCGAAGGAGCTTGGAACCAGACTTCGTGCCGATTACAATCGACTGTAATCAATGACTAAAATAATATTTTACAAATTTTACAAAAGTGCAATGATAAAATTGCATTATAATAGAATTCTTTTGATATGCGAAGGAGCTTGGAACCAGACTTCGTGCCGATTACAATCGACTGTAATCGATGACTAAAATAATATATTACAAATTTTACAAAAATGCATTAACAAAATTGCATTATTAAAGAATTCTTTTGATAAACGAAGGAGCTTGGAACCAGACTTCGTGCCGATTACAATCGACTGTAATCGATGACTAAAATAATATTTTACAAAAGTGCAATGATAAAATCGCATCATTATAGAATTCTTTTGATACTTGATTTCTTTAACATCAAGATTACGCTTATTTTAATAAATTAACATTCACTAGTCATAATCTTTTTTGCAAATTGATAGTAATCGTAATCCATATCATTTCTTATAATCGATCACAGATGATCGTGTAATAGCACGAAGTCTGCTTGGAACAGACGATCACTGGCGGATCCAGAGGGGCACGTGCCTCCCCAAAATGAACCAAGTTTACTCTGGAAAATCTTGGAGTAGCGAGGGGATGGTTTGGGGGCTCAGAACCCCCCCTCGCCCTAAATTCTGTAAAAGGACATCATTTTTGCCTTGGCAATGAGAACCGAGCTTACAAAATAGGAAGGGCTCAATATCTTTCTTCTAATTTTTAGTTAGAAATTTCAGAGATATTTTGCGCATAATTTCCTTTTACAATTGTAAATATGAAACAGATTAGAAGTTGCTTTTGTGCAGTGGAAAAATCTGACGATTAAAGACCGATTCTTAACAACAGATTAGGGAACTCTGGCAACAAATGATAATGGGGCCTCATCTTCACAATTTTTTTTTCAATCTTAACCACTGTTCCTCGAATTATGGTCCGCTTTTCTCGCAAGTGTGCCAATCTCTTTAGCTCAGGCCGGGGCCTCAATATTTATTAAAAAGGGCCTTCTTTAAGCTTACTATTTCCGGACCTCAAGATTTTTCGTTACGGAATTGCCTAACACCCCCTGATCCTTAAATATTTTTCTGGTTACGAAAAATCTGGAAAAAAATTTCTGAATCTACCAGAAAAGGGAGACAGAATTATTTTGTGTAGAATTTTTTTTTTTCCTGGATCCGCCCTCCAGAATTTTTGTCTGGAAACAGACGATGGATAATCGAGCAGCGAAGTGGGGAAAGGGTGTCTCGAGACGATGGCGACAAGAAACATAAATCGCGTCGAAAACATAGATTATAAAAACATCTTCCAATCCATCAGAAGCGTAGCCAGTCCCATTTTATTGGAAGGAATGTGACTTTCACTCAGTGATCTCCAACGTCTCATTAAAGAGCCGAGGTGTACAGTTGAGCGAAGCTGGCGTCTGACGATGCAGACAAGAAGCATAGATCGCAGCGAAAACATCGATTACGAAAAGGTTTTCTCGACGAAGCGGAAGCGTAGCCTGTCAATTTTGTCGGAAGAAGGGACATACAGGATAGGACTGAACTCAGTGTCCCAACGGCCCATACAAGGAGGATAGTTGAGCGAAGGTGGTGTCTGATTTATCAACTATAAAAACATAAATCGCGCCGAAAACATAAAATAAAGCGCTTTCCAACCCAGCAGCGTAGCCAGTAAGAGGGAGGGAGACTGTGAATGTAATTAAACTCGGTGGGGTCCAACGGCCAAAGTCTAAAATACCTAGTTAACCCTTTAGTGCAGTGTTCTCGCTCTGGGAACACCCAACTCTGACGTTTTGACTGTTGCCAGTCACGAAGAATAGATTGGATGCATATAAAACTAGTGGCGGGTGACAGAGCTCCACGAGAATCCTTTACTTTTTAGAACGTCCTTTCCCGTCAAAAAATGGTCACGATTGTTTTTAACAGCACTGACATCTGCTGAAGAATGGAAGAATGCGAGAACAGCTGGATATATTGCCCAATGCTGAAAAAAGGGCAGCCGTTGCCATCGCTCGACTTCACTACCAGCAAGAGGGCGGACGATCGAAACGTTCATCGCGTGCCAAAGATCTAGAGACCCTTTTTTGACGACAGCTGGCTGTGCGGCACAGCCAGCTCTCGTCAAAAAGGGGTCTCTGGATCTGTGGCACGCGATGAACGTTTCGATCGTCGGCCCTCTTGCTGGTAGTGAAGTCGAGCGATGGCAACGGCTACCCTTTTTTCAGCATTGGGAAAGGGTTGGCCTCAAAAGGGATTTATCACTAAAAAATCGAGCGACTTTTCATTGCATTTGGATCTAAGACAATGCATTACACAACAATAAATAAAAATTAGCGATTTTCGCGGGAAGTTTAGCAATTTTTCCCATCTGATTTTTGCCGAAGAAAATTGCTGAAGCATATCACCCGGGCAGATGGTCAGTTCGCCGGGCAAGCTGGGTATTCATCTTGTTGAACAGCTTAAGCGATGAACGGCTGAGTCGACCTTAGATCGAACCTTTTGACCCGTTGAATGGCACAACCATGATTTAATCATTACACCATTCACTAGGCTTCAACATTAAGTGCAGTCGTGCATGAAAATTCGTAATTTCTGCACGACGAAATAATAATGAAATATTTGTTGTATTCCGTTGTGATGTTTAAAGCAAACAATTTAATATGCTGCAAATATTTAGTAAAATTTACGTATGATTATTATTAAATGATTAAACTTGATTAGCGTATTTATAGTTATAATAATTAAACATTGAACACTACATTTCTTCATAAGTAGTTGAATTTTTGTAAAGTAAATAGAAAAAGCGAAATAATTATTTTTCTTTTTCTATTTACTTTACAAAATGTACTTTATTTCAAATTAAATTTTTAAAAATTATGTTTTTTTCTAAAAATAGATAGTTGTATTAAGGGAATCGGTGATCATTCATATAAATCGATGATGATTTCTTTCTGAAGTCCCTTCCAACTCAAATTCGAATGAATTTTAATATCTCGTTATTACCATTTCATTATAAGGTTTCGAGTCTTCTATACTTTGACATTAAAAAAAAAATCTGATGTGTCCAACACATGACTTCCTTGCACGTCCATTAGATCAAAAATATTTTCGATGCACTTCCTCTAAATTTATTTTGTTTGAAAGAGATAAAATATCAATAATAGTAAGGTTTAGCGATTTCTAGCCAAATATTTCGATATCGCCAAGCTGAGTTCAATTTGAAAGATTTCCTTCTGACACTTTATTTGGCGATATTTCACCAAAAGCCGACAAACTTGAGATAGTCAGCGAGATTTTGGGGATAGCCAAAGTAGTCATTGACCACAGACTTTCAATGAATTGAATGCATCCATACACCTCAATGTATTTAAAGTCATTTGGCTCACCCTGTAAATAAATTCTCAGTCGATTGCTGTCAAAAAAGATATTGAAAACAGTTAGATATTACAATAGTTCTAAATACAAAGTTAAAAAATCTACGGGTTAAAGTTTTAGAGTTATACAAAATAGGAAATAATTTTTGGCGCCAAATTTGGCGATATTTCGGCGAAACTCATCAATGTCGAAGACATTTGGCGAGATTTTAAGCATGAACCAAACAATGACAGATTATCGCCAAATTTGGCGATATTCCGCCAAAACTCGCCAAGAACGATAACAAATGGCGATACTTTGGGCATGGACCAAATGACTGACTATCGCCAAATTTGGCGATATTTCGCCAAAACTCGCCAAGGTCGAGGACAGACGGCGAGATTTTGGGCATGTACCAAACAATGACTGTATTATATTGAAGATGTCCATAGACATTAAGGTACTGAAATTCTTTTCGGTGGTCCTGTAAATAAACTCTCCAGTAGATTGGAACCAAAAATCGAGATGCACAACTAGATGTTACAACATTCTTATATATGAAATTTCATAATAGTTTTTGAGATTTGAGAGTTAAATATGCACACACATACACCAAAAGTCGCCAAGCTTGGCGACTTTTGGCATAGTTCTTGAGGGAGGCACGTGACCGTGGTCGGACCATTACCTAACTTATGTGGTAGGACGGTATTGTGCTTGAAATGGATGAATGCCCCTAAAATTGCTATTGACCGTAATGTATTGGAAATCTTTTGAGTGTTCCTGTAGCAGAACTATAAATGAAAAAGACACTTTTTTTAATGGAGAAATTCATTTTCTAACTCTTTACAGCATATATCACTTCTGAGTCGTTTGAAATAGCCCAATACCTCTAAAAAACGCTTTGATGAATTTCGGCCCATAGAGCGTAATGTATTTCGAATCTTTTGGGCGGTCCTGTAGATAAACTATTCAGTCGAATGGAACCGAAAGGGAAGGTGCACAACTAGATGTTACAACAATCCTAAATATAAAGTTTCAACATTCAACGCCTAACAGTTTTTGAGATATGCGAGTTTAATGAATTTCGGCCCATTGAGTGTAATGTATTTCGAATGTTTTGGGCAGTCCTGTAGATAAACTATCCAGTCGAATGGAACCAAAAGGGGAGGTGCACAACTAGATGTTACAACTATCCAAAATATGAAGTTTCGACATTCTACGCCTAATAGCTTTTGAGTTAGGCGAGTTTAATGAATTTCGGCCCATAGAGCGTAATGTATTTCGAATCTTTTGGGCGGTCCTGTACATAAACTATCCATTCGATTGCCACCAAAAGGGGAGGTGCACAACTAGATCATAGAACAATCCTAAATATCAAATCTCAACATTCTACGACCATTAGTTTTTGAGATATGCGAGTTACATACATACGTACGTACATACGTACGTACGTACATACGTACGTACGTACGTACAGACGGCATGGAAAAACTGGCCACTGTAGACTCGCCACTGGTCAAAATGAGTTGCAGACGCGTTAATATGATCGTGCATGCTAGCCTACGATGAGATGCATCGAAAAAATTTTTTTAATTAAATTTAGAGGAAGTCAAAATCGGTTTTTATGTCGAAATTTGGCCCCCAAAATTTTTCGGGATCACATTACTTCCTTATACTACGTACAAGGAAGTAATAAATAAAAAAAATGTATGCGTGACATGTGTGAGTTGTTTTGTGTTTTAATATAATCGCATGTTATATTGTACTTAATATTAAGTATTGCAGGAGCAGAATTTCATTCTAAAAAATGGTTTTTGATGAGCTTTGTTCTTATGAATCATTATGCAGTTTTAGAACCAGAAATATTACAATTAGCAGTATTTTTTTTTTCAAAAGAAAGGGGAGGGGGGGGGTGTAATAAATTCAACTTCAAAAATGAAATCAATGCCATTTCCGAACAAACATTTCTCAAAAGTTTCAACTAGTGCAGTTTTTGGCGAACCAAACGTTTTTTTGTTTTATTTTATTTCGTTTTACATGAAAATGTATCACGATTGTTTCACTTGATGTAATTTACCAGACCGGAAAAATTTTATTAAAAAATTTTAAAAATTTCGAATGAAATGCGGGAAATAAATTGCGAAAAAGTAAATAAGACATGTCAGAAGTGCGTCAGAAGTGCGTTCAACATTCGCTGTCAACTTGTCTGAAAGAGATTGTTAAATCACATTAAAAAAAGTCTGGAGGAATTTCAGATCTTAACTATCACTAGACTGCTTTTTTTTTAAACTTTGAAACTTACAAAAGCAAGAGAGTTTATAATCCTTGACAGATTCAGTCTCTTTACTTCGATAATTAGGATCAGGCCCGGCGATAGAATTTTCGGCCCTTAGGGCAGGTTTGAGACGGGCCCTTCGACCCCACCCCCTACGCAAAATAAAATCTTTAATCTTTTTCCCCCATAATTTTTTTTTATGTATACAGTGCAGAGTTACAGTGCACTTTAAATTTACAGTAAGCCCCATATGCTAAACCTTATGCATGATACAGTGATCGCTCACTTATGCGCGTTTCAAGAGACCGATTTAAAATCGCGTATAACTGAGAGAGTCTTATTTTCTCATCCTCTAAATTAGTCCCTCTAAATAACCTCTAACCTCCATATAACGCATCCTCTAAATTAGAGACGAAACATTAAAAATTAAAAACAAACGCGTAATAATATTTTTTTGAGTTAAAACGAGAGTAACATTTTTTTAAAATATTTAAATCTACAATTTACTTTAACTTTTTAAATTTAAAAAAATCTGGAGTGACTCCATTCGACTTTCCGAACACTTACGATTAAGATCAGTACCAAGCATTTAAATTAATTTTAATCGATGAATCGTTCAGCAAAAATTCTTAGTTTTTTTCCAATTTGAACTCTATGGAATGTACCGTTTAAACGCTAGCGCACTTCCCGAAGAATCCCCCCCCCCCAAAGAAATCTTTGTCGTAGTCCTGTAGAAAAATTATAAGTCCTATACACATCCAAATCAATACCGGTCTTACGATGGTGGTTTATAACATATATACTCCATTTGAGCTCAATGAAATGTACCGTTTAAACGCTAGCGCACTTTCAAGAATTTTCACCCATAGGCCATAATGTAAAAGAAATCTTTGCCGTAGCCCAGTAGAAAAACGATAAGTCCTATACACACCCAAATCAATACCGGTCTAGCGACGGTGGTTTATGGCATATATACAATATTTGAGCTCAATCGAACGCCCCGTTTAGGAGCTATCGTGTTCACTCACATACACACATACATACATCTCGTAAAAATAGCATCCATGAATTCAGAAGACCTCAAAACGTGTCAATACACCAAAATCTCGAATTCGAATTTTTTCATGATTACAATACTTTCCTTACATGGTACATGTTCGGAAAGTAATAAATGAGAGGCCTATATCATTATTTTCCTATTCCTCGTTACTGGACCTGCCGAAATTCGCGCATAAAGAGAGACGCGAATAAGTGCGAGGTTACTGAATTTGTCATCATCGAATAACATTTACATTGCAGTGTTAAAAAAAGACTTACTTAAAAATGAATATTTTAATGTACTCACACTTTTTAAGTACATTTGCGTTATAAGCGAGTACATGACGTGCTTAAATATAAATTACAATTCAAGAAATGCGTACATGTGATGCCTAAATTTAGTAAAGTACTCAGAGCCATTACAAGATGACAATGTACTCAGAAGTGAGTACATTTTGCTTCTTTCTAAGTACCTCGTTTTTTCAGTGTGTGCTCTATGGCATGAAAACTTTTGACGAGGCATACTCGTCATTTTACCGGGATAGGGCTAAAGGGTCGAAAATGCCCCCCCCCCCAACTTGTCTTATCGTATAAATTGAAACGTGAATAATAAACTTAATTCTCCAAAACCGTGTGCTATCGTGAAACTTCAACAAAAATGAAATCCACACACGCGAGTTAAACGCGCTCCTGTATAAATGCAGGTGTAACAGAGATCTTTTAACCTTGGCCCACTAAACTTAAAACGGCACGAGGCAAATAGAGATTCACCGAATCAACCAACCATACGGTAAATTCCCCAACCCCTTCTTCTCTCTCTCACTGTATATAATACAGATTTGAAATGTTTACATATTTTAATTTTCTTTCTCCTGTACACATTTCGACCGGAAAAATTAGCATCCGCTTAGCACACGTTCGTTAAAATAAAAATGAAGGAACGAAAAAGTAAAACGTCTCCATCTGTTTTAATTAGCAAAAAAAAATTCAGACGTCGGTTTTAATTTATTTTTTTTATTAATTTACTATGAATAAAGCTTCTTTTACTATTTAATAAGTAGGTCAAAGTTACCTATTTTTATTAATAGTTTATTTGAGGTAGAAACAGTCGCGGCAGAAATCAATCGCGAAAACCGTCCACGCTCCAGTGGAGGAACTTTGTACCATTAACCTGTTGCCATCGGCTGTCGGAGAAATGTATGTTTCACTGCAGAGGCGAAATGACGGATCGGCGTCGTTGCCAGATGTTCTTTTCAGAAAAAGTCGCCGAATTCGGCTGATAAAAATCGCTCAGTTTCGACAGTAGTTGATAGAAATTTTTGGATTGAATTTTTTAATTAATAAATTACATTTTTAAATGTTTATGTCATTTATAATGTTTTAAATTACACTTTTACCCTTTGAGGCGCAACCCTTTCCCGATGCTGAAAAAAGGGCAGCCCTTGCCCTTTTTTCAGCAAACAACGGCTCGACTTAATTTGCTGATAGTCGAGCCGTTGCCGACTATCAGCAAATTAAGTCGAGCCGTTACTTAATTTGCTGATAGTCGGCAGCAAACCTTTGTGACTTCACAGAGGTTGAGTCTGTGAAGTTCAACTTCACAGACAGACAGACAGACTTTTGCGACATCGCTCGACTTAACGACCAGCAAAATAGCGGACGATCGAAACGTTCATCGCGTGCCACAGATCTAGAGACCCTTTTTTTGACGGCACAGGCAGCTGTCGTCAAATTAAGGATCTCTCGATCTGTGGCACGCGATGAACGTTTCGATCGTCCTCTCTCTTGCTGGTCGTTAAGTCGAGCGATGGCAACGGCTGCCCTTTTTTCAGCATTGGACAATCTAATCCAGCTGTTCTCGCATTCTTCCATTTTTCGGCTGATGTCAGTGCTGTTAAAAAGAATCGTGACCATTTTTTGACGGGAAAGGACGTGCTAAAAAGTAAAGGATTCTCGTTTAGCTATGTCACCCGCAACTATTTTTATAGAAATCCAATCTATTCTTCGTAACTGGCAACAGTCAAAACGTCAGAGTTGGGTGTTCCCAGAGCGGGAACACTGCGCGTTAAAGGGTTAAAATGTTTTAAATTAGGAAGAATAAAGTGTTCTATAATGATCGATCATAATATTCTTCCCAGCTTCGACAGCATAATGTATCGTTCATCCTCACTACATACGAAATCGATTCACAATAATAATCGACTTATTGAGGGTGTTATTTTAATTTCTTTGGGTTGCTCATTTTACATGAAACATTGATATAATGTTAATGTAAAGTCCTTTAGGTTACTGTGAAAACTGCACAGTCGGTTGCAATATAAAAGGAAGTGTACAACTACTCTAATAGCACAGATGGTCACAAAACAGTCCCTATCATATCACAGAGGATCAACGTGGTCACTGAGTGTCACAAGATACTCACATTGTGACTGGCAGGTGACGTGAGTGCACCGTGAGGTAACTGTAACGCTCCACTGTGACTAGTCACTAAGCGACGTCTCTGTGAAGTCACAAAGTGACTGCACATTTTTGTGACTCTTACGTGACAGCACAGTGACCCGATTATGCTGCAATAGTCCTAAGTATGGCATTTCAAGTGACGTGACTTCACTGTGCAAGTGCCGTCACTGTAATGCTTCATTTTGACTAGTCACAAAGTGACGTCACTGTGAAGTCAGAAGGTGACTGCTCAATTTTTGTGACTCAATTGTCATCGGTGACCGTAGCTGTTACAATAGTCCTAAGTATGACATTTGAACATTTTACGAGCAATCGTCGTTGAGTTACGCGAGGTACGTACATACGCCAACACGTTACGTCATAGCACGTGACACCAAAACTAGTCGAAGTAAATTAGGGAATGGTCAGAATGGATTCTTCCGACAAAATTCGAATACTGTGAAATTTTGAGACCCACTTTTCATAGATTATAGTATTTTGAAACAGTCAATTTTATCATGCCATGGCAGTTTAAACATCGCTTTAAGCAAAGAAACGTACGCTTCTTGGTATAACCCCCAAGTGTCCCCAGTCTGTTATTTTAACAATTCAAGAGGGAAACCCTTGTATCAAATTCAGAAACGCCATAAGATTCCTAGAACCTTAACCCAGAAACGCATATATACGCGTATTTTAACCCTTTAACGCGCAGTATTCCCGCTCTGGGCACACCAAACTCTTCCGTTTTGACTGTTGCCAGTCACGAAGAGTAGATTGGATTTCTATAAAAATAGTTGCGGGTGACAGAGCTCCACGAGACTCCCTTACTTTTTAGCATACGACATTTCCCGTCAAAAAATGGTCACGATTATTTTTAACAGCACTGACATCTGCTGAAAAATGGAAGAACGCGAGAACAGCTGGATAGGTGGCCCAATGCTGAAAAAAGGGCAGTCGTTGCCATCGCTCAACTTAACCTACCAGCAAGATGGTGGACGATCGAAATGTTCATCGCGTGCCACAGATCTAGAGATCCTTTTTTTGACGCACAGCTGGCTGTGCGCGGATGGTGGACAATCAAAAAAAGGGTCTCTAGATCTGTGGCACGTGATGAACGTTTGGCACAGCCAGCTGTGCGTCAAAAAAAGGGTCTCTAGATCTGTGGCACGTGATGAACGTTTCGATCGTCCACCGTCTTGCTGGTAGTTAAGTCGAGCGATGGCAACGACTGCCCCTTTTTTCAGCATTGGGAAAGTGTTGCGTCTCAAAGGGTTAAGCAAAGAAACGTACGCTTGACTCGGTATAACCCCAAGTGTCCTCAGTCTATTATTTTAACAATTTAAAAGGGGTAACCCTTGTCTCAAATTCAGAAACGCTATAAGATTCCTAGAACCTTACCCGGAAACACATATTCGCGTGTTTTAACGTTATGAGGAATCTACTGCTCTATTTCCAAAAAATCCTATTACTTACTAATAATTATATACGTCGCCCCCTATTTAGATCCGGGACGCGTCCTCTACTCGTCGATGCTTTTTAATCTATAGGCCAGTGGTTAAAAAAAAATAAACTAATAATACTTTAGATCGGCTTCTTCGGATACTGTGGGTCACGACCCGTAACGAGGTCACGAAAATATAATTTAGATACACGAATTAAAAGAATGTCGGTAAAAGAATGCTGAATGTTTCATTTATATTGACAAAACAAGTTTTTTCGATTACAAATTAAATGAATGTGAATTAAATTTTTTTGTTTTATTAATAACTTCCTGGTAAGAAGTAAAGGAATTGTTTATTGTAAATAAGAAACATTTCGGTATTTCGATTTTGACGAAAATAGCCATTTTGAATATTCCTTTAAAAAGTCCCGATGTTAGCCTGTTTTTTCAATAGAACAAGAATTCTGCGAAGGATTGAAGCCGTCCCGCTAGAGCCGGGACATCCCGTGCCTAGGGTTTTAGAGAACATGTCCCGCAAAATGCGTGTGCGGGACAACAAATGTCCCGATGTTAGACTGTTTTTCCAATAGAATAAGAATCATAGGCGTAGAGTTATATGGGCCCGTGGGGCTCGAGACCCCCAATAAATTGTGAATAGGGGCTGAGCCCACCCAATAATTTATCACTCAATACAGAAAACTAATTTATACTAACAAAAAGAAAGTATTCACGCCATTTACAAATGTTTAAAAAAAACCTTTACTTGTACTTTTAAAAATTTTCTTCTTTTGATTTCAATCATGATTTAGTATTCATTGTGACGCCCTGTAACACAAAATGTTACTATAAGCTGCCCTCGCCAGGCTCTGGTTCATTAAAATCAGTTTATGCAATGGAAAGTATGAAATGAAAAAAAATGACATGATGTGTCTAAAATGCACTATCTCATCGAATATGCTTTTTTTTTCCTCCTTTGGATTTTTTACTTTGCTTCTATTTTTAACTTATAACATGGTAGGAAGATACTAACATGGATACTTACCTTACATTGGTATAGAATTCTATGGACCCATAGAGACCGAGCGCCTCCAATAATTTACACTTATATGTAGTAAGTCATAGCTGCCAACTTCTATGGAATATAACTAACCACTTTTTGTAAACAGTATATTTTTTAATTATTTTTTTCAAAATAGTAACCAGCTCGCGCGCGCATCACAAAAATTTTGCTATATTTTAAGCCGAAAAATCATGTAGAAAAAGTGGTTAATTATATTCCGTAGTAGTTGGCAACTATGAGTAAGTTATATGTACGTGAATCAGTGGCGTAGCCATAAGTGTTTCATGGAGGGGGGTTATGACTTCTGCAACTCACATATATGTATACGGGTGTATGATAAGGGAGTGAAGAATATACATTTTGTATGGCAAAAAATTCCTTATAACCCCCAACCCCCTCCCCCCTTTGGCTACGCCACTGACGTGAATATAAGTGGTTGAGGGGCCCGGCCCCCCCAATAATTTTGAAAACTTTACGCTTATGATAAGAATTGTGCGAAGGATTGAAACCGTCCCGCTAGAGCCGGGACATTCAGTGCCTAGGGTTTTAGAGGACCTGTCCCGCAAAAGGCATGTGCGGGACGACAAATGTCCCGATGTTAGCCCGTTTTTTCAACAAAATAAGTAATTTAAAAATTTAATAAATCTCGGAAAATATTTTAACATTAAGTTTCTTTCCGATGATCTCAGCAGAAGTGATTGTATTTTTTAAGTTTCCTTTTTCAAATAATTTCTAGGATTTCAGAAGTGGTTTAATATGCGTTACTCTTTTTTCCAAATAAATAATTTTCTTTTCTGGACATTGGATGCTTAGCTGTGACAGACAAGCTTCACTTCGAAGTTACTTTGGGGAAGCAACGATGGACTCTGAAAGGAGGTCTTTGCCTTAGAGTCTTTGGGAAGTGAGAAGATTAATCATTCGTGACTCTACCAAAATGACAATGTGTTGGAAAGAGTTTTATATTCAGTGTTTTCCAGAATCAGGTCTGTCGCAGAACACACGGCACGGCCGCCGTAATTTGGCTTAATTTGGCATCCTGCGAGAAACATGGCGAAGAAAAAGAACATTTCCAGAGCCACCATGATCCGCTATAGATGCTGTGGCATGCTTATTGGTTCAATTTTGTTAACCCTTTGAGGCGCAACCCTTTCCCAATGCTGAAAAAAAGGGCAGCCGTTGCCATCACTCGACTTAACTACCAGCAAGAGGGAGGACGATCGAAACGTTCGTCGCGTGCCACAGATCTAGAGACCCTTTTTTGACGACAGCTGGCTGTGACGGCACAGCCAGCTGCGTCAATAAAGGGTCTCTCGATCTGTCGCACGCGATGAACGTTTCGATCGTCCGCCAACATGCTGGTCGTTAAGCCGAGCAATGGCAACGGCTGGCTTCCCTTTTTTCAACATTGGGCAATCTACCCAGCTGTTCTCGCATTCTTCCATTTTTCAGCAGATGTCAGTGCTGTTAAAAATAATCTTTTTACGGGAAAGGACGTGCTGAAAAGGAAAGGATTCTCTCGTGGAGCTCTGTCACCCGCCACTACTTTTATAGAAATCCAATTTATTCTTCGTGACTGGCAACAGTCAAAACGTCCGAGTTTAGTGGTCCCAGAGCAGGAACACTGCGCGTTAATAAAGCGTTAATCTCGACTTTTAATGAAGGTAGGCCAAAAGAAACACATTTTGATCTCCCCCCCCCCCTCCCTCTTTATCTAAAAAGCATTCATGCCTATGGTCATGATGCAATCTTTGTTTATAAATTTATCGTAAGGTTTATTCATTTAATGAGCCTGCAAAACCGCTCTCTCTGAAAAAGAAAATAATTGCTATTCTATGTGATGGAATTCAGACGCTCTTAGACATTCTGTATATTTAAATAGCTAATATTATGGTGGGTCCTCTGTTATTTGGGGGGTCAATTGCTCACTCTCTTACCCGGATAGACAATTATTTTTAAGTGTGTGTTCATTTATTTGGCGTACCCACGAAATGTAGGTTAGAAACGCGTTCTCCGAAAACGTACAAACAACGTTATTGAAGTGAAGATAATTGTAAGAGCAAGTAAATTTATTCTCTTTCAAGGTGAAACATAATTTTATTTATTTGCTTTTTTGTTCAATAACGCTGCGCTGGCAGAAAAGTTTTTTTTTTTTTTTTTTTTTGGTTATCGTAGTTCAATCTAACGAACCAACTAAAAATGCCACCCACGTTCCATATTATTAATATACACAACTGAAATTTTGAAGTTTTTATTTCTTCCGCGAAAACGCAATATAAATTTTGAGTGTGTTTATTTCCATTAAAAGTTTTCCTTTTATAAAGGGACCACCCTCATTCTTTTTCATTGTCCGAGATGAAAAAAAGTAGTAATTTTGCAAATACTTGAATTATCTCTTTGAGGGGGCAACCCTTTCCCAATGCTGAAAAGAGGGCAGCCGTTGCCATCGCTCGACTTAACCTACCAGCAAGAGGGCGGACGATCGAAACGTTCATCGCGTGCCACAGATCTAGAGACCCTTTTTTGACGACAGCTGGCTGCGCCGGGCACGGCCAGCGTTCTTCGCATTCTTCCATTTTTCAGCAGATGTCAGTGCTGTCAAAAATAATCGTGACCAATTTTTTTACGGGGAATGACGTGCTCAAAAGGAAAGGATTCTCGTGGAGCTCTGTCACCCGCCACTATTTTTATAGAAATCAAATCTATTCTTCGTGACTTTCAACAGTCGAAACGTCCGAGTTGGGTGTTCCCAGTGCGGGAACACTGCGCGTTAAAGGGTTAAACTTATATCCTTACTGGAAAGAAACTCCCTGGAACATAAGAATCAGCACCAAAATATATTCTCTTTTCTCTATTTTATACTTACGTGTTAAGATATTTAAATTGAAGCAGGAAATGTGCATCATTTTCAATCATTAAATACTTTCCGATACCCCCTCTCTGTGTACTCATTCTCATCATTAATAAATACAATCACCAATATTTTCGCCCAGCTGATTTTATTTTCGCAATTTGTGACGTTGGCGATCGACGCTTTATCGGTCAGACGTCAGACAGACATGTAATTGCCACTACACCGAACTGTCATCTTATAAGTTTTCTTTAATTGGGGATGCCACATCTGCATAATGAAACTAAAAAAAAAAAAAAAAAAGAAAAGAAATATTTTAACATACGGAAGACTGTAATGCTTCATAGAATCTAAAATCTCGAGATTGAAAAGGGATATCCATCAAGTGTTTTCTTTCATGTTGTAGGTTAACGACTTGAATCTTTTCCATACCTACCCTTAGACGTACGTTAAACTTTTGTCTGCAATTACATAATCGCTTATAGTTTTCGAAGACACTAATAAATGCAAATTCATAACCATCTATTTGGTTCAGTCACGTAAGAGTTGTACTCAGGTTATTTACCTACTCACAACGTAAAATTGTTATTGAAAAGGTAGATGAAACATGTAGAAATGATCAGCGATTTAATGGATGATCCACCAGCTTCACCAATATTAACCCCCCCCCCTCTGATGTAATTCCTTTCTTTAACGACTTCTTTCCGTATTTCCATAAAGATAGATGCGCTTCACTTATTACACGGTACACACATAAACGCACTGTAACCTCGATATCTCGAAGTTTTATCTATTCTCGCAAAAATCCCTGCGTAGTAATTGAAAATAGGTCTGTCTTGTCTCGCAAAATCTCTTCGTAGTAAGAGAAAATATGTCTACTCTCGCAATATCCCTACGTGATAGTAATGGGAAATAGGATCCGTCTCTTCTCGCAAAATCCTCACCCATTAATGGGAAATAGGTCTTGTCTATTCCCGAAAAAAAAAAAACGTTGCAAGGTCTGCCTATTCTATCAAAATCCCTATGCAGTAATGAAAAATTGGTGTGTCTATTCTCGCGAATTTTCTACGTATTAATGGGAAATAAAACTGTCTTTCCTCGCAAATTCCTTACTTAATAATGGGAAATTTGGTATGTCAGTTCTCGCGAAATCCCTACTTAGTAACGGGAAATAGGTCTGTCTTGTCTCGCAAAATCTCTGCGTAGTAATAAAAAATAGGCATGTCTATTCTCGCAGTATCCCTACGTGATAGTAGTGGGAAATAGGGTCTATCCCTTCTCGCAAAATCCTCACCCATTAAGGGGAAATAGGTCTCGTCTATTCCCGAAAAAAAAAACGTTGCAAGGTCTGCCTATTCTATCAAAATCCCTATGCAGTAATGAAAAATTAGTGTGTCTATTCTTGCGAATTTTCTACGTATTAATGGGAAATAAAACTGTCTTTCCTCGCAAATTCCTAACTTAATAATGGGAAATTAGGTCTGTCAGTTCTCGCGAAATCCCTAAGTAACGGGAAATAGGTCTGTCTTGTCTCGCAAAATCTCTGCGTAGTAATAGAAAATAGGCATGTCTATTCTCGCAGTATCACTACGTGATAGTAATGGGAAATAGGGTCTATCCCTTCTTGCAAAATCCTCACCCATTAATGGGAAATAGGCCTTGTCTATTCTCCAAAAAATCCGACATAGCAAGGTCTGCCTATTCTATCAAAATCCGTATGCAGTAATAAAAAATTGGTGAGTCTATTCTCTCAAATTCCCTACTTAATAATGGGAAATAAATCTGCCTATTCTCGCAAATTCCCTACTTAATAATGGGAAATTAGGTCTGTCTGTTCTTGCGAAATCCCTACTTAATAATGGGAAATAGGTCTGTCTCGTCTCCCAAAGTAATTGCAAATTTCTGTCTTGCTTACGGCCGGATTCATCAAGTACTTGACACCCGTGTTAACCCCTTCAGACGTTAAATAGACGTCAAATATACATCCATTAGACATCTAGCCGTCGTTTCATCGATACTGCAATTTATGCAAAATACTATCCTCATATCACTGCCCTTGAATTTCAAGCTGTCTGAGGATAGAGAATATGTAGAATTCGCTCCAGATTTAATGAGCATTTCCTATAACGATGATACAATGTTGCTATTTCTTAACATCTCCACACTCCCTGCTTTTTAGAAACCCTGGTGCCTCACCATTATGTCCTAATGGTGGGGCACTATTTCTTAAGAACCCATAGATGAACGGCAGACTTGCATGAAAACCAACGTTGCCAATGTAGAGGATTTGTCTCTAAATTTAGCAACTTTTCATATCACTTGGAACTAATAAAACACAAAATAAATAAATTAGAAATAATTAAACGTTTGGGGAAATTTAGTGACTTTGAACAAAAAAATCGGGCTCTGTTATTCACGATTCTGTTCGGGCTCCGGCTCGTAAAAAATTTCTCGTTCATTAAAAACATACTTCTTGTAAACAGATTTTAAAAACCGATTCATGGGAGAAATAAACTAATTATTATTGCTGTATAAATTCGAATATAAAGAATTAGAGATAGTACATTAAGAATTTGCTGTTACATTTGTCTTTAATTTGCTAAAGCGGCAAAATTTAGGATATTCTATCAATTAAGTTATTGATTTTTATTTATCTATTAGCTGGAATTTCGGGATCCAGTTAAAAGTCCTCGGAGACGGGCTTTAAAAAATGAACCGAGCTCATGTCTAGCACCCATATCTATGGGCAAGGAGGGGCCATGCCCCCCCCTATCCCTCCGGAAAAATATATTTTACCGTAATAATTTACGTACTAGCATAACGTAGATGGGGTTCAACTCTAAAATATAGTTTCTTTCTGGGGCAGGACCCCTGACTACCCCCCACACACACACACACATACACACACGTGCGCACACAGTCATATGGGCGCCCATGCTGGTTTAATAGCAAAATATGTAGTAACAGTCACGTATATACTCGAAAGGAAATCCATTCTGTTAGTTTATGTTCACTAGAACACTCACGCTATTAGAAAAGGTTCTGATATCGCCGCGTCGAATTCTCCCTTAATATTTGTTCTAGATAATACAAGTAGTGGGTCTTTGTGAAGTGCTTTATACCATTAACATTCCTGGAGCTAGGTTTCCAATTTAATTCCCTAGATGGCGCAACAGCAGAATGCCACCACAATAAACAACGACCATTTTTCACGTGACTCGAGTCAGTACTAACACACTGCAGCGGTTATTTCGAAAAACAATTTCATCCGTCTACCATTGTTTATTAATGTTTGACCCAAGGGGGAAAAAACTTTTTAAAGCAAGATGAATATAATATGGAGCACTGTGTATTATGGCCGCCACTCGCTGGGGTCGAGAAGTTACCGGGTTTCTTTTTTTTTTTTCTTTTTCAATTTTAAAACTCGAGTGGTCTTTTTTCAGTCTCATTTCTCGAGACCCGTCAAATGACTTTTGGATGATTTAAAAATGTAATAATACCTACTGCCTTACAGCCTTACATAATGCCGTTGTTGAAGAGTAATGTAGGATGTGTAAAAGGATTCGAAACGATTTCACGTCGGAAGCTGCGATTGGCTGGCGTTGTGTTATTGTTGTGGAATTGTGCGTTGTTTTTATAAATCGTTTGAATGAGTAAGTGATGCAGAAACATCGCTTCAAAAATATACATATTTTTTTAATGAGATTGAATCACACTGGAGAGCGTTCGAAAATTATTTCTTTCTGTAAATGGGTTAAATAAAATGATAGATTTAAAACAGGCTGAGATGGGGTATCATTATCCAAAATTCAGTAGTAGTAATTTAAACGCGAGTATAAATGGGCAATTTCGTAAAAAGTTCATTTGTATTTAAATTGACACTATTCAAATCGAGAAAAACTGACTTTTCCTAACAAAAAAATCTGTAAATTATATACTAATGATTCATGATGTATCTTGCTCTCCGTTTTCTATCCAAACAAAAATTATGTATATTTCAATAAACATACTTAAAGTAAATGCATTTCCTAAGGTTTACTTTACCCAAAAATTGCAGTCTTCAAAAAGTTTTGTCATTTAAAAAGTGTGTACGTAAGATCAGTATGAAACTAAGGTTTCTTTTCATTATATGCTATCCTATCGTTATGTACTATAATACTGAGGGCTTCATTAGCGATGAAATCAAATTAAGATATTTTTATAATAAAAGTTTTAAGAATAGAAATATTCACTAAAAATAAACTCCTAAATCCGTAGCTTGAACACCTTTTTAAGTCGGGCGCTTTTCAGGGGAACAGAACATGGTTTTAATATACAAATGTACCACTTTAAAGTTGGAAATCTCGGAAAGTTAGACGCTTTAAGAAAACACAAAGTGCTCAACTTTCAGAGATTCTACGGTATCAAATTATTCTTATTTTATGTCATCATTAGTGCTATTATTAATTTATAGAATTCGTCATATACGTTTTCATTAAAAATATTTGCAAGGTTTGGATATTTGCCACCCGTGTCGGGTTGCATGCAGGGACTGCGGTTATCGCAAAGGCCAATTAGGCCTCGGCATAGTGGGTCCCCAACAGCATAAAAACATTTATGACATTCAATAAAGAAATGCATTTTTACAACACATATACACACCGCGCAAAAGTATTCCTTTATTAACCCTTTATAAAGCCGTGGTAAAAATAATTACCACCTACTGTCCATTCAATACAGAAATCCATTATCGTTAGTGAATTATCCGATTTTTGTTCAGTTATATTGGATGTATATTTTTTTCATACATCTAGATTCTAAATTATATTTGGCTTATGAACTTTTCTCTCATTCTTAATTTTAAAGACAACTCGAATCATGACTCGAAAACTGAGAATAAGAATCATCGCTTTTAATTCTAAATTTTTGCGTTTAATTCCGCAAACAAGCAGCTGGAATTTTTCCCGATTTTGATTTTGTGAATCATGAATGTATTCTCCTGCAAAATTTCTATGTTTGTGGAATACTTGTTTCTCCAATTTTCAAGTGGGATATTACAGTAGAGGGAAAATATAGGAATGAATCCTAAAAAAAATGGGCTAGAAAAATCCCAAGTACTTTCGACTGTCTGCACATAAACTCGCCTTATAAAGGGTTAAACAGACGTCAAGTTAGGGTCCAAAGGATTCCAAAATGGGGCTTTCATCGACTTGACGTCATCTTAGACGTAACTTTGGTGCATTCAAAATTTATGGACTTTAAGATTAAAAAAAAAGAATTAGTACAAGGAGGGTGGTGTAAACCCCAGCCACCTCTTCCTTATGTGCTCCACTGCAAAACAGATATCTGTGCTTTGTGGTTAGCGTTGCCAGGCGTCCGGATAAAGCCGGACATTATTACGCTTTTTGATTGCTTGTCCGGCCAAACTGAACGCTGTCTGGCTTTTTACTGATGACTTCGGCTGATTAGTAATAAAGTACTTGAACTGATTTGGCATTCGATGTTATTTATATTTAACAAGAATTAGAATTTAACAAGATTCATGGTAGTAATATTCATAAAAGCTTGATTTTCCATACAATTTTTTTGTCGTACCTATTAATACTGAGACAAAATCCTCAATATTGTAAGCTGTCCGGCCTTTTTACCCAAATGTCCGGCCAAAGTGGCTAGTCTGTCCGGATACTTGGTTTGGCGACCTGGCAACCCTATTTGTGGTTGTGACTATATATGTCACAGTCAAAGCACAGATACTATAGGGCCGGACTATAGGACCGTACATGGGCCCAGAAAAGTGCCGGGCCTAGAGCATCCTAATGTCTTGGTGCTGATTACACTTCTTAAATTTGTCAAATTTATTGACAAGTTTTCTCTTTTTTATAACTTACCAATTTGTAGCTGTTGGATATCTTTTAATGTTGCACGTAATTTCACTGTTTAACTACTGTAAATGCACTTATTTTCGCGAGCCGTCATTTACGCGAAAATGAAGATCTCGGCGATTTCGCGAGCTGAAAATTTCGCGAATTTTTTAAGGAATAGAACCGAAAGTTGAAAAATCCCTAAAGCACCTCAATATAGAACCCTTTTTGCGTAAGGCACTTCAAGAAACTTCCTTTTTGTCCGAAAATTCCGTGCCCTCCACTCCCTACTTTGAATGGCTTCAAGGAAGTAGGTGTAAATATTGTAAGTGAATGAGCTGAATTCTATTAGTTGCACTATTGTTTTACGTTCAAGAAACAGTGGTGTAGTATTCAAGAAATAGTCGTAAGAAAGGAACTTGTCGAGTTTTTAACTGTGCAATAAATCATTAAATCTTAGTAAGTGAAAAATTTATGATTTTATACTATCATTGGAAGCGACAAAAAAAGAGAAATATTTCGCGAGGCTTTAGTTTTCGCGATTACGACTGAGCTCGCGAAAATCGCGAAAATTAAAGTCGCCTTGCAAAAATAAGTGCTTTTACAGAGCATTCAAGCATCATTAATTAAAACCAGGGGTCGCTCTGTCGATCGCCAACGTCGCAAATTGCGAAAATAAAATTAGTTTGGCGAAAGAAAATACGTTTTGGCGAATATATTGATTAATTGCTTTTCTTAATGATGTCCGGAAAAAATCTAATTTGGCGAATGAATTGGCGAAATGTTAAAAAAGAGCCAGCGCAACCCCTGAAAAACGCAAAAATGAGAGTGTTCTTCCTTTAGTCCCGCATTCACCAGTCAGTATAGGGTGCTTTTCATTGATTAAATCGAGATACCAAAATAGAAAAAATTTTAAAAATTTAGAAACACTCTCCGCTTTGTTTTAACTCAACCAGCGTTTTACAACTTTTAACCCGCCAATATTACCCCCTTTAAAAGTGTTATTACTTTATTTGTTTGCAATTACACTGACACTCAATGGTTACAGGCAAGACGAGCAGCGACCCCGAGTGGGTTTCGTGCACACTGAGAACCTCGCGTGGATAAAGGGGCCCTTGCTAAAGGGGGGGCGGGGGCTCCTGCCCCTTACACTCGCAAATTCTGTTAAATTTAGCAATATTAGATACCTAGTAGGCAAACTTGGTAAAAAAAAAATAAATAACGAAAACTATAATTTACTTTCTATTTCTGATATACTTTGCAAAATTACACAAACCCAGTAGGCAAAAGTAAGAAGTTGGTCATGCAGTTGATTTAAAAAAAAAAAAAAGTTGGCAGAAACCGATATTTGACTGGGCCGTTTATCGACCCCCCCCCCCCTCACATAAAAAAAAGTCTTAGCAATGGCCCTTAAGAATTACTCAGGACCCCGTAACTGATGGGACTATAAGTACACCACGGAGGGGGGCTATGGGGGCTAAAGAAACCCCCCCCCAAACCCGGAGAGTTATATGCGAAAAGCTTTAAAAATTGTCACTAATGAATTAAAAATTTATTTTAAAAATTGTCTTAATTATTCCTAATTTTGTGTGTGTGTGTGTGGGGGGGGGTGTTTTTAAATAAATACTTACAGTTAATGTATGAAATAAAGTTAAACTTGGGCACAACATCGCTGAGAAGTTGAATAATTATTTATGACTAATGCGGTATGTTGATAGTAGGCTTGCATTGTATGGGCAAGTGCTAATGTTTGAACGTTATAAGAGAGTTATAACTATAATCTAGGTCACTATAACCGAGTTCAGCAGCATTTGTAACCGCAGCCACCCCCCCCCCTCAAACCGAAATTCTGGGTGTGCCACAGGTTGGAAACTGACCCTGTTCGTATATCTCAAGGTACCACCGTATTTTATTTAATCGTTTCATCGACTGTAAAAGCTGCAAAAGCTTATGAAATACTGGCGAAATTGTTGACATCTGCGAGAAATTGTTGACATCCGCGACAAGGGCGATATTTTCGCGGAAGAACACGTCCCCGTTATTACCATCCGAATAACGCCGGTGGAAGATGGCAACATCCGTTATTGGCCTGGCCCACCTTCTACGATACGCCACCGCCAAAACACAAACCTCACGTGACTCTCAAAGCATGCACACAATAAACAAACGAAATAAAATAAAAAATAAAAACAACCACAACAACAACAAATAATAATAATAAGAATAAAATGAAGAAAATATAATCATCCAAGCAACAAAACCAGAAAACAAAGCCAGCGGAAACTTGGTCAGGCAGTGTCATTGAACTCGGATAGCTGGCTGGGATGACCCTAAAGCACACTGATCCTGGACCAGTTCTCAACCGTTGCCACCCGCGGTCTACGAATAAATAACTAACATCGGGTTCCGGTAAAAAGAAGAAGAAGAAAAAAAAACGGTGAATATAATTTCTCCATCGAGTGTGCAGTTATTATTCTAATTGGCGTGTTCGGTAGTATGGTTATTTTGTGAAGGGTCATGGCATAGACAATGAGTGTCTAAGACGACTCCCCCAAAAGATACCTGGGGTTTGGGTTTATTTTTTTTTTTTTAGTTTCTTTCGTGGAAGGTGTTCAAATTCAGGTTATTCAAAATTATTGTTTCTGCATCGCGGTTTCACTCAGAACTAATAAAAGGTAAGCTCAAATGATAGGTCCATCTCCGTCTGTATTGGCTAAGACTCGAAGAGTGAAATTTCTCCGATACAAACACGGTGGCCTGTATTTTTGTTATTGCAAAGCTACTCATGGGCATCTGCCTAGGATGGGGAGTGCCTTGGTCGGAGGACTTTCTAAAGGGTTCGAACGCGTATACACGTGACATCAAGAAAAAGCCAGAACGTCAGATCGACCATCGAGCGATAGACCTGTCCAGAACGCTGGACCTTCACACTTCATCCGTCCGCCATTTTGAGTGTCTTATCCACTCGGACATGGAGAGGCTTGGCCTGTAAGTTTAGGTGCTTTAACTTTGCTCAAACATAAAATTTCATTTGATATGAGGGATTACGGCCGATTATCTTCTCGAGGTATCTAGGTCGAGGGGAGTTCTCTCTAAGGGGTCCTGACCCGTATTTACGCGAAGTTTCAGAGAAAACCACGAAAAACTCCGAACTGCTAGGTCGACGGACGAAACCTGGATTTGGCCAACACCTCCTACATATAGAAAGCCTAACAACTGACGCTTTGACGTCACTATTAGGCCTTGGAGTAGTGACGTCATCACAGTTTTATTTTCATAAAGTAAGACTATGAAATTAAAACTGAAAATTAAATTTTCTGGTGAATACTACAAATATTAGAAAATGTCTTAAGCCAGCATTTCATAAATCGAAATGCTTCATTCACCCCCCCCCCCGCTCTTTATTTTATTTATTTACTTTATTTATTTATTTGTGAAAGCAAGGTCTGTGCCAGTTGCGGGGGAGAAATTATGGCATCGTCGTTTTCTGGAAAGATCTCCCTTTAGAATGCTTTTCTTTCGCAGCATCTCAACGCGCACAGAAAAGGAACTATGAAAGGAATCTTTGATACATTGTTCGTTTTCGTTCCTTTTCCGTTTCCGATTTTTCTCTCTGTGGGATCTCTCATGTGGTACTCATTAGGAACGCGACGCAATAACAGTCTTCGGAGCTCGTTACCGAAAGGAAAAGACTAATCTTTTGAATTGTTTCGCACAACGCCATCCTCCTTCAAAGAAAAAATAAATAAAATTCCATAAGTTCTTCTCTTATAGTGTGTTATTTCTATCGTTGTCGAAACTACAAATGAACTTTTCTGTCTGCTAGTCTCTCAGCGGTGAGGAACATTTTAATGTTCCCCAAACCAACGCCTCCTAGATTTAGAAAGCCTAACAACTGGTACGTCACCAAGCTTTCACGTCATCAGTAGGCCTTCAAGAATGACTTCATCACAATTTAATTCTCATAAAGTAAAACTATTTAAAATTTCTGGTGAATTGACTCACGCACAACAGCACTTAACTGATTTCAGATAGACAATTTAATTTTACGGCAAAGGGCAAGTTTTTAACTGTAGCTAATTACGTAATGTAATAAGGAAATAGATCATAATGAATTGTTTTGTATCACAAAGGTATTTTAATTTTTATCTCTAGATCTGTGGCACGCGATGAACGTTTCGATCGTCCGCCATCTTGTTGGTAGTTAAGTCGAGCGATGGCAACGGCTGCCCTTTCACCAGCATTGGAAAAGGGTTAACATTTCATTCTTAAGTCACTTGACCTCCTTATACGAATCGCCCTTTATTTTAAATGTTGCGGGTTATGCTGTAGCCACTTCGTGTCATGAATTCTATTAAGATATCATAATTGAATTAAACTGTGAAAATTCATAACAATATGTTCTTTCTTCACCCTCTATTTAAAAAGCATATAGGATACACATTTATGAAACAAGTGGAAAATATTTTCTTAACTTTTAAAGAGAAAATGAAAGATAATGAAGAGTTTCTTTATAACATATTCGATCTAGAAAATGGCTAACGCATTCAGGTACTCACTCGTATGGCCAATGTGTAGATGTGAAAGAAAACCAAGGAATTCAGTATTTCACTTACCTAAAATGAAAAATAAAATAAGCACTGGTAACCACTTTCAGTTATATTTATAAATGCATTACAATGAACTGATAAATTAGTGAATCATTTACTTTTGGCGAAATCAAGTGAATTTAGAGATCTATAAAGTAACATCACCGTGTGTTTGATGACAGCCTAAAAAATAATTCAACATCTCCGGTGTGAATTAAACACCTTAAACAAGGAAAAAAAAATGTTCCCGCCCCTAATATTTAATTAAATTAAAAAATGCAAAGCTTCAAATTTCTTTTTAAAAATTATAAAACAAATCAATTGTTCATATTTTGACGAAAGAACCGGAATTATGTTTAAAATTGTAATTTTTTGTGGATTCCGTGAAGATTTTTTACAGCTACAACTGGTAGGCACGGACGCCAGTGAAGCTTTTCTGGTGAAAATTTGCTTTTCGGAGCAGTTTTTGTTAACATCCGAACTTACAGTGAAATTGTAGTCCGTATATTTCAATGCTTTCGAGCTTTGATAACCCGCTTGTAAACAACTTTGAGAAAAAAATTAACCATGATTAACAATATACATTCAGTGAGAATTAACTATTGGCATTGACTAGAAATTGTTAACCGCGATTAATTGCTATCGTTATAGCCTCTTTTCTTGTAACAACTAGATAGGAATTTTAAATTGGAGACACTTTTATCAGCACAATAGGCGGGTGTTGAATTTTCTCTGTACTGCATCGCATGATTTTGTAAAGATTTAAATCATCTTTATGAAGGGCTGAAGTACAATACTGTTCATGCTGTAGAACACACCGACTGTCGCATCGGATTTTGCACTAAACCAGACGCCTTTGTATTCTCTTCGAACTAGGGATGGACGCGAGACGACATTTTTGCGAGACGAGACAGAGATTTACAGCTTTTTTGCGAGACGAGACACACATTTTTAACATTACGATATAGGGATTTTTGCGAGACGAGACAAAGCTTTTAGGCTATTTTGCGAGACGCGAGACTCCTATTTTTCGTCTCGCGTCCATCCCTACTTCGAACAGAATTTCCGCCTGCAACAGACTTGGGCGACTTTCTCGTCTCTTTATCTTGTAAACAAGAAAGTCATCTTCTCATTAGGCTATGTTGCTGAAGATCTCATCATCACCGATTTACTCTTGTTTTATCGGTGACACAAAAGATTTCAAGCAGGCAAAACAATGCTTCACCAAGCTTTCACCACTATTTTTTTTTTAAAGTGTGTCGTCACTTTCCTTTTGCAAATGAATGACACGCAATTAATCAAACCCGCTGATAGGCTTCCGTTTGCGAACAAAGAACAAGCGGCCCAGGAGATACCTGGCCTGCAACAATGGCCTCTTGCATAACTTCGAGCGGCCAAGCATCTTTCATCAATGGGAGTGCTGGTCTGAATTAAGATTGGGGGAGAGGGGGGGGTGAAATTATACTGATACAACAGTTAAAGAAACGCTTTTAAGCGTGAAGCCAGTATGGGATGATCATGGCACTGAAAAATTTGTAAGAGCTCACACCCAAAGCGAATTCAAGAAGGGAGCCATTGGACAATCGCCCTCACCGATTTCGAACACAGCTAAAAATCCGACGAGTTGTTGGTGTGTAACCCCCTGCAGAATCCGTATTTCACCCGTTTGATCTCATCGTTGGGAAAAGGTACAACCAGTCTCATTGGTGTAAATTGCATGTAGCGTTGGGGTTGGGGTAGGGGCGTGGGCGCCGGCAGCATAGGGCAAGGGGGGCAATTCCCCCCTCTGGATTTTTGTATGCAGAGTTTTCCCTTGCTTTTTTGCTCTTTCCAACGTGGTAACCATACGTTGAAGTAGTCTTTGCTCCCCCCTTGAGTAGTCTTTGCCCCCCTGGGAAATATTCTGCCGGCGCCCATGGGTAGGGGGTGAGGGCAAAATGTTTCTGATTGTAGAAAATGCTATTTTCAAATAGGCTATATCAGAAATTTCTTGAATTTTTTAGCGAGAGTAATTGCCCTCCACTTTCCCCTAATAAGTCAAACCTATGACCAGGTTCGTGTATTTACTGTTTGAAAAACATTGCACGCTAATCATCGTTGCGCTTATCCCATGCGGTAGTGATAAGCACGAAAGAATGAAACGATTCGATTTTAATCGTTTGTTAAAACCATTCGAGATGATCCATTTTGAAAAAATCCATTCGAACGCTCAGCACAGAGTATTCGAATAGCACACGGCATTATAAATTTAGAATACTATTCAAATAGTGAAATCTTGATTAATCGCACATACAGTTCGAATATTCAAATTGTGAAATCGCGATTAATCCAATACTATTCGAATGTTCGAATTGTGAAATCGCGATTAACCGCAAATGCTATTAAAATATTTGAATTTTGAAAGCGCGATTAACCGGGAGTGTCATTTGAATGTCGGAATAGTGAAATTGCGAAAACATACAGTCCGAAAAGAAATGCCTGAAATTTTTATTATTCACAACATGAATTATTTATGATTAAAAACTATGTATGTGAAATTGACATGAAAAATTCGGCTAATACTCTAACATTTTTTCGTCCGGCAGTGAACGTGTTAAAAAACTTTTTTTTTTCCCCCAAATGGGCAGGCACTGGCCACAAGCCTTTGCCATCAACGGCCCTAGCTACTGTCCATTTTATTATGGGAGCACCCAGTGGGCGGACAGCACTACCCCCTATGAAGGAACGGACAAGTTAACATCCATGCCCAAGCCGGGATTCGACCCGGACCCACGGCGTGACAGAATGGTTCTCTAGCCACTACACCACCTGGGCGGCGTGTTAAAAAATTTGAATTTCCGAAAATTTTTTATCATAAAATTGTCATACAATTTCATTTTTCTTTTCCTAAGTAATTTCACACAATGTCAACTGCTCTATTTCTTTCTTTCTCTCTTTCTTTTTTAGCTGTCATCAAGTCAGCAAAGTCTGTGCTTGCTTACTTACAGAGCTAGGCAGTCTTTGTTATATTTATTCAAAGCTGCTGCGAAAGTTTTAAACCAAAAACTCGAAAGGGAATGTTGTTGTGTCAGAAACCTCAAGAACAATTCTCAATTCAAACAAACAAACAAACAAGGGAATGTTGCTGTTAAAAGAGTAGCTTTCAAGAGCATTCAACATTTCCCCTTCCATTCAACTTTCTCTAAATTACACTTCACTGAAGTTAAAAAAAAATGCTCTGAAAAAGTTAGATGCTTTCAAAAGTTCAAATCCATTTTACGCTGATACAATGGAATAAGCGTTTCACTAAAAAGGTAAACAAACAGATATGCCGTCGAATAAGACTGCATTTTACTTTAATGTATAGCGTTTAAGCAGAACAAAACGTATTCTTTTCGGCAGCCGTATATTCTTTTCTCAGTGTATTACAACCAGGAGGAGTTTTTTCTGTGGGGAGACTTTGTCTAAGATGCATTAAATATTAGGTTGTAACGAAAGTTTCCCGCCACCGCAAACATCGTCAGAACACAGTTCGCATTGGCGTATTTGCTCATATTTTGTCGAACTATTTTTGACATTTGAAAGAAAGAGGCTTACTTTATAACACTGTGTTGTGAAATCTGTAAAAAATATAGTTATCATTAAGTATACGGTGTACCAAATGGAACTATCACTCTAGAGGATTAGAACCATCATTTACTTCCATTTGTGTTGCAAAAAGTCAGCTACATAATATCAACAAATTATGAGTACAGCTTTAAGTACTATTGTTGTATCATGTGACACTGTGCAGATTTGGTAACGAAAGTTCAAATACAGTTATCTAAGGAGTTAGAAGTTAGTTTTTCAGGCAGATATGGCGGAAAACTTTCGTTACAACCTGATATATATGTGTTCTGTATATAGTAGACCCCTTCCACTATAACAAGGGTTCATATAAGAAGGATTCGTATACCACGGTGGAAAAATTGTAATCGTATAACACCCTGAAAGAGGCTCGTATAACACGGTAAGAGAATGAGACAGATGCTCACGGATAATCATGATGTTTAAAGATGATGTACAGCTCATATAATCTAACTGACTCTCACAACACTGATTCGTATCACACGAAATATGTATCTACCTTGTAGTAGATTAGTCTATTGTACTTTTCTTCAGATTTCAACACAAATGCAAACCGCTTATTTTTCGTATAGAAATTCTCCATTCTGCTTGATTTTCCCGACGAGATCAAAGCATGGAAATTTCATGTATGTGCCCTAATTACAACCCAGCGTATATTCAAAACGGCATTTATATGTAACAATGAAATTTACATGAAACTGAATTCCTTTACATAATTTATTTTACATTTTTGTCTAATGATTATGTTCCGAGGTAATTTATAATTACCTCGGAATGTAAAATTAGTACAATTGTAAGAAAGACATCCAGATATAATGAATGAAAACAAACTCGTGTTCTTGCTTGCGGGAACCTTGTAAAGAACGATATTGGTTAATTTCTTTTACTTCCTTGGAGCAGAGAATAATTTGCAATAATACCCGAGGAATGCATTTATTCTTTCAAATGAAACATTGAATTCCGTGAAGATAAATAAACTCACCGTTTACTTAGACTTTCCGTTAATAATCTGATTTTATTGGGAAAATTTTTTGGAAAATATCGAATATATGAAATTGTCTCTGCTCTACAACATGTTTAGGTAGTTACATTAGTCACTGTGGTAGGAGTTGATCTTGAACCTACCACTGAGATCATATTTAACACCAGCCAACTGTATCATTATAATACACAATTCTTTTTAAAAACATCTTTGGCGTTGTATCGAAATTTGGCGATCAGTGGCGGGATGTACGGTTAATGTGGTGATATTTTGGGCATAGCTTCAAAAAAGCTGTATCATAATAAATAATGATATTTTGTGATATCCGGTAAAAAAACTTTTTATGATATGGCGAAAAGTTTTTCACGAGTACAGAATTACTAATGATTAGTATTATTCTCTTAGACTTTTGCTAGTATCTAAACGATGAAACATCTTTTAAAAATCAGAAGATAATCTGCTGATTTTAATGTCTGCTGTACTGAAAGACATTAATAATGTCTTTCAGTACAGCAGACATTAAAAAAGTGTGGGTAAACGTAACGCCGGCACGTTGAGATGTTGGTGTTACGTTTATCCTTACGTTGTGCTGTAGACTATGCCAATTTGCTATACAGTGTTCCTCGTGATTGGCTTATCAACGTCATTACGTCATTTTGTGAGTGGATTTACATTAAACAGTGCTCTATTATTTTGCAGCACAACGTGTGGGTAAACGTAACGCCAACACATTGTGGTGAAGACTGTGCCAGTAGCCATACAATCATTGCCATGGCTTTTTCGTGATAGACTCATCAGTGTCATTACGTCATTTTTGAGTGGATTTACAACACAGTGGTGTATTATTTTACATCAATATATGTGGTAAAATTGCATGTATTTCTTACAGAGTGGGGGGGCCCATAAAATTTTCAGGGCTCGTAGGATAAGACTACTGAACCCAATGGATAATCAGGCCCAGTTTTGAAGAGTCAAAAGGATTCTCGTGGATTATAGCTGCCAGTGAGCTGCTTGCTTGATTTCATAACGATTATGCCAAGATTGCAGCTATGTTTCAGGACTTAAGACCTCTATAAAGACAGCAAACGCTTTCGAGAGATTACACCAGCAATATCGTGGCGATATACCTCGATTGATCGACGACTGAACTCCACTATAATCCGCAAGTACCGCTATTTCAGAGATGAGCCAAAAATTGAGGATTTTTTTTTTCCTCTCAAAGCTCTCGAGAGGCTTTTGTTTTGAGTTATTTGGCTATGAGATTCTCAGGCATGGTTGCTAGAGGAAGACAGGGATCTGCAGTTTTTATCCCAGATGAGACGGGGGTATAGACTACCAACTTCGGAGCAGGGCCGGGCCGGGTCGACTATATAGGCAAACAAGACAACGGCCTAGGTCACCGAACTGGGTGAGGCAGTCCTAGCCAGATAGCAAATTTTTCCTTCGAATAATTAGCCGCTTCAGGGTTAGTGGCGTAACTAAGGAGGACAATCAAGCCCGGGGGCACTTCTTCGGGACAAGATGGTCCTCTTCAGTGATGCCAATGTTTCTGGACAAGTTTCCCCTGTTTTGAGCCTCAAAAGTCCCTGTTTTCCCCTGTTTTAAGAAACCCAATGAACGATTGTGGCGCCATCTAGTGTTCTCATAGATAACTAATTATTTTATATTGTACATCAGAGGCGTAGCCACGGGGGGGGGGGTTAGGGGGGTCATAACCCCCCCCCATGAGGAAATTTTTGCCATACAAAATGTATATTCTTCACTCCCTTATCACACACATGTATGCATATATGTGAGTTGCAGTAGTCGTAACCCCCCCCCCCCATGAAAAATTTCTGGCTACGCCCCTGTTGTACATTAATAGGTATTATATATATAATCTATAATATTAGATGTAATATTATAATATAAAATATAGTAATACTTTAATATTAATATACATATATATTATTTTAGTGTCGAACTTTTCTTTTCTCTTTAGATTTTTTTTCAATTCTGTTGAACAAATGCAATATTATTCCAGTTTCACTATTATTTGCTTAAATAATGTTAATTCATACACATTCGCATACATAAATTAACCGCACATTAGTTCAAAAATTATGAAACTGTTGACCGATTTTCCAAGTTTCCATTAAGGATCGCAGAAATGGTCTCGATTAAAAACGAAACTCAACTGTGGTGTATGGTATTATATATCATGGACATGGACGTATTTAAGGGGGGGGGGCGGACCCCCTCCCCGAAATTTTGATTTTTGTTACTAAAATGATAAAGTTTTTTTGTCAAAAACTCTGCTTTTTTTACCGTTTGAACCACCGCCGAAAGGTTTTTCTGGATACGTCCCTGCACATGGACACTTATATAGGGGAAGGGGCGCAAATGGGACGAGCCCCCTAACCAAGGAAGCCAGCGAGATTTCATCCAGGGCGCCAGGCATTAATGAACCTAGGGGACCCCATCTATGAAATTTGTTTTATTTTCCATAAAATTTTGATATAAAAAAGAATATTTCAGAACAACATTTGAAGTTGGGGCCCTTTTGAGCCGGGGACCCTGGGAAAAGTCTCGATTTGCCCGTGCGATAATAAGGTTCTGATCCAGGAGATGCAACAAATAACTGAACTATGCTTAAGTTTAAATTTATAAAAAAATAATCAAATTAGTTATATATATTTGCTCATTAACATTATTTTTAACCGGGGGGGGGGGGTTGGGTTAGAAGCGCATCTCTTTTGACCCTCCCCTGCTTTTAAAATATGATAATGAACAAGAAAATATAGATAATTTGATTTGCTCTAACTCTCGCACTGAAACACGAAAAGTCCACTTTTCAGAAGCAATGAACTTTAGTGTATTTTACTTTTATTTCATTTCCTTTCACAAGGAAAATTGAATGACGGCTCTATCATTTGCATATTTTCTGGCTATAGACTTGTCCTACAAGATCGTTGTTTATGAATTCAACGACGATGTTGGGGGGGGGGGGAAATGTGCCCACCTGTTCCGCCCCCCCCCCCGATATACGCCTATGGTTATGGTTCATATGTATTACATTCTTAAGAAAACCTAATTACAAGAGCTTTGTAAGAAAGGCGGAAGGCTTATCAACTTATCACCGCTTCCAAACCTACAGAAATTTTGGAGGCACACATGAAAGATTTTAGGGAGGGGGTGCACTTATTGAATTTAAGAGCTGAATAGAGAGTTTCTTTTAAATTTTAAAACAAATGTTTGTTTAAAAGATTTTGAAGTTGGGGCACAGGGGACACGTGCCCCCCTGTGTCTCCCACACCGATACTACGTCTTTGGTTCATATGTATTATGCGCTTATAACAATACCTCATAATCGATTCCACATACGTGTGTAGTGTATAGCCTAATTCTTCTTTTAAGCGTAGGGGGGCTGTAACTCCCCCTAACTTTTGCGTACGCCACTGCGTATAATATTCGGATATCTCAGTTTTATGTGGCTTGGCTTATGTGATTTTGATCAGATGCAGGGTAAAAAACTGTAGGCGACCAGGTTAGAATTTTTTACTTTCCAAGAAAAAAAAAAAAAAAAGAATGGGTTTATCTACTAGTTTTTTCGTCTGACATGCAACAGAATTTCTCACACTAGAGACAAAGAAAACTATGTTTAGCATAGCTCTTTATCTCTAAAGGGTGAGATTCATGTCTTTGGAAAACTAAGCATAGGGGTCTGTAGGAAGGAGCAAGGGTGATCTCGAAAATTGCAAACAATGGCATTGCAGGGGCAAATGGACACCCAGTCCCAGCCCATCATTCTTCGGTCCCCTCAAACGTCAAAGCTATCTGCGAGTTTTCCGCGGTGTGTCCTTTCTTCCACCATACTACAAACCTATAGTAAAACCAGATGTGAAGTCTAGCCCCCTACGAACAGACATCCCACCTTCTGCCACTGGATTGGATCATCCATCTAGGTGTCATATAAACCAACAGAATTCGCGTATTCCTGGAAATGTTTTTTTTTCCCTATTCCACATAAATTTATCTAAAAATTCCTCTCTGGAAGGGAAAATTTCCTCAATCTGGCAAAATCTGAAAAAGTCCCTAGAATATGGCCAATTTCAAGAAAAACTCCCTTTTCCCCTGAATGCGAATTTTCCGCCAAAAAGTCCCTATTTTTCCCCTGTTTCCCCTGACATTGGCATCACTGGTCCTCTTCGGGACTTGCTCCTTAAAAAACGATGGTTTTTAAGGGGGAGGGGCTGAAAAATCTTTCGCTTAGGGCACCGAATTTGCTCGGGTCGGTGCTGACTTGGGGACTGTAGTTCTCATCATGTTCAGCTTTTGTCAACTTAAAGAACGCCACGACGAGCTAGCTGTGTGTGGTCAGGAACCTACCTGGGTGGCACGGCACGGCACGGCCAACTGCAAAGAAAATAGAAGCGAAACCCAGCATTCAAAAGAAATCGCCCCTGCTAACACAGAATGCCTCCAACCATATATTGTAAAAACGGACATTCGTTATAATTCCTGACGCGTTTGAAAGATGGAAGCAGGCAGAAAATTGCTAGGTATCCATCTTCCCTTGCAAGTGGGATGGGAACACAGGTGATGATGATGATGATGATCGGTGACACCTTACTCGGAATCGAAAAGATCGAGGATTCTCCCGCTAACGACGCCTCCTGCCTGCGAAGATGTGTCGATGACCTCTCGTTTGCGATGGGGGATGTCCAAGCTGAAGCCAAAAATCAGACCCAAAAGCCCCCCCATAAGATTTTGGGTCCTGAGGGCGGACAACAATAGTTCTTCCAGGATCCCGCCTACCTTTTCGTAGGGTAGCCTGAAAAATGGTCTTGCAGGGAACTTTAGTCACGATTGCAACATGAATTGAGGTCCTATCACCTCTGCGAGCCTTTGTAGGTGTTTTCTTGCTATGGAATAAAAATGATTTATAAATACGGAGCAACGGTTAGAGGTCCTTCCTGAAACGATCAAGCTCACAGTGCTGATGCAATGCAAGTGCATCATTTGTTGATGATTTATAAATTAGCAGTTTTAATGCAATTAATGGTAGATAAAGTGGAACAGTATTGTAGATTCTGAGGTCTTCAAGTTTTTTGCCAATCACTCAAAGTGAAATTATTAGCAATTATTATAACTGAATTCTCTTAATATTATTTATTGGTCGGAAACACAGTCAGATACTAGTAATTAAAAAACTTTGTAAAAAACACACATAAGAAGTAAAAGGAAAGAGGATACGCGTTTCGTTCAAAAATTGTTTTGAACTTCTTCAGTCCAAGCCCTTCGACGTAAAGAACACAGGGAACTGAAAAGAGAAAAACAAGCAAGATGTTGCCACAAGGGGCAAAGAAAAGTTGAACAAAACCACGGAGGGGAGGAAAAAAAAATAAAAAAGGGGATAAAAAGGAAAGGAAAGAAGCACAAAAAATACAGAAATAAAAAAGGAATAAAGAAAAATAATAAAAAAGGGAACACACAAGTACAAACACACACACAAAAAGAGAAAACAGAACAAACAAACAAAAAACAAATAGCACACGTCAGATACTATTTTTCTTTTTATAACTGTGCTTACGAAATAAAAATATTGTATATTTTGAAGCTTAATCACTCTTACAAACTAAAACGTTTCCTTGAGGGTTTGATTTGAATGGATTTTTTTTTTTAAATTGAAAAGTTGTGACAAAAAAGGTTCATTTAAAGTTGTCTTTAATTAAATAAACTTATAAATGAATTGGATAAAAGGACAGGATATCTTCCGGACCTTTTAAAAATACAGATAAATTTGTAGTCATAATTTGAGCTAATAATTGTAAGATTAAAATATTCAAGATTGAGAGAAAAATGCTTTGAAACTGTACTCGTTTAAGAACAAAATACCTGAATATGTACCTGAAAAGATATTTAATCCTATTCCGTGAGAGTTAAGTTTACAATTATAGCTTTCTAATCACGTAACATGTCGATTATCCTACAAATAATAAACAAAATACAGCATCATTATCATTTATTTAATCCCCATAAAATAAATTATACACATGAATGTAAACGAAGTTCATACATCCCACAGATTTAAATTGTCTGAAATAATGCTAAATTTAAAAATGACGGTACCTCTGTTTCCTTCTGTTTTATAAGTTTAAATATTAACATCAAGTTTTTAAGGTGGTAAAACTCTTGTTTATATTAGGTGGGATTTAATATCGTTATCAATTTAAAATTCTTTATAACAAAAACGATTATAAAACGACAAAAACGATTTATAAATTGGCATGTTAACTTAATTAATTTTAGATAGCAATTAAATTCCAAAAATTATGCAATTACAATTTGTAGAGGACAAATACCTATTTGACTCGGAGCTAAAACAATTGTCTGTTACAAAATTTATAGTCAGTGTGTCATTAAAAAATATGCTTTACTTTAAAAATAAATACATAAATGCTAGTTATTAGTAGACACCTATTGCTTGCTCCTTTACACACAAATGCTCGGATAGTCTTCAAGTGTAAAAAAGTTAGTAACTTTGTTTTACTGAAACTCACCTCCATCAGCTTTTAAATGGCCATTGGCACAAAACTTCAACATTATACAACAATCTCATCGTTTACTTTCACATCATTTTTCTGGTCACAAGATCCCCCCTTACTAGAATAAAGAATACTTTTAAAACCCAGGCATGCTCCAGGGGCAGAATAATGTCTTAATCTGGTTCTTGGAATATCACAAACCGGTTTAAGCTAGTGTGTTTTGGTTTCGGTAACCGTCATGCAACCAAACGGTCATTTCTTCGTATGTATTATTATTATTTTTTAAACTTCGAGCTGGTTAATTAATTCAGCTAATGATTCTTGTTACGTAATATAGAGATAACGTTGTCACGATGTACACAAAAAGCACGGAAACGTGCTTTAGGGTACTATTGAACTGAGCCCGTGGAATGTTGATCCAAAATATCTTCTTATAATTACAAAATAACTCATTTTATGTAATCAGTTTTAAAAGTTTGATTATTTTATTATATAATTTGTACAGTAAGATAAAGTATTTTTGCTCTAATAAGGCCTTTTACTGCTTTTCAATCAAATCCTTTACTAAACTAAACTACAATTAGATATGAATTTATATTGGAATTAGTATTAGTAACCAAACTAAATTTTACGAAAACAATCGAGGTGATTAAGACAACGTTTATACGTAATTTAAATTTTTTTTCTTTTTAATTTATGGAATTATAGAATTTTTATACCATCAGATTAAAAGGTATCAGTTAATTCTTAAAATATTTATACTCTTTTCTTATGAAATTTGTACAGCTGAAAACATTTGTGTAAACTTAGTAGAAGTTAATAATTTACATAATCAGCTAACGCGCGTATTGAAATGAACTGAACTATGCACAAGTTCAATTGTTACATATTTCTTAGGCAAAATTCGTTTAAGTTTTCTCAGCCCTCATATACTTTAATGAAAAGGTATTTATTTATTTATTTTTGGCAGAAAAAAAACCCTGAAAAGGGAAACAGTTAAACAAAAAGTAAACAAACAAACCTTCTAGAAATATTTATTATCACTAATATGATATGATGTGTAATAAAATGTAGGTTTTTGAAATTCCTATGCACATTAACATGTTTAAAAAACTTAACTTAAAGTGAAATTATTGAGTAAATACGATTTTCTTGTATTGTCTGTGCACACTTTGGGGTCAGTTTTTTTTCTCATTCCGTCATGTTATAATTCACATAAAGGAATTAGAAACACTCCATTTTAACTGAACAATTCATTACCTCGCGGAAAAAGATTTAAGGAAATTCGTATTTCGCATCGTCAATATATGTCCAGGAAGAAATACACCTTAGATTTTTTTTCCCCTCCAAGTGACAAATCGGATAGGGAAAATACATGTACAGGGTGGGAAAAAGTTTGACTTCTTCGCAAAATTAGGAATTTCTGCCAGGTATTCTTTTATTTTTTTATCGTAACTAATTCATTGTTTGGGAAACAAGTTTATTAAAACCGAATGACTATTTATCTGTAAAGTGACTATTTTATTATCTTCAATTCAAGTCAGAAAATCTTAAGTGCAACTTGAAGGGGTAAGAAAAAATGAAAAACGAAAAGGTAAAATAAATAAATAAAAAATAATAATAAATAAAAGACTAGTAACTTATATATAAGTAAAGAAACAGTGAAAACATTGAGATATTTTACTAAAAATTTAGACAACTAATCTGGGACTACCGATTAAATTACTTATTTTGTAATTAGTAACAAATTAGTCCCCATTTTAAAAATCGTCGCTGTCAAACCAATATCTGCTATGAGCACTTTTTGGACATTTCGACATTTTGACTATTGTGACTAGTTTTACTAACCAAATTTTCGTATAAAAAGACTTCTGTCTGACTCTTACGCATTATAACGGTACTAACTATTGTTACGAATTTTCGGGGCAACCCGCTGCTCTGTGGCTTAAAATGGTTTAAAATTCGTATTCTACGCTTCAAATAGATAAATTCTGCTTTTTGTTGCATCAAAATTGGCCAATTAGAACCGGAGATATGGAGGTTTCGGTTTGCCATTGTTTTTCAATGGAGGTTCTAGAAAACTCGAGAAATATTAGTCCTAGAGCTTAGATCTCTTCACATTTGGGGACTTATTTTTGGTGCCCAATTTGGCGTTATTTCACCAAAAGTCGCCAAGCTTGGCGACTTTTTGGTCATTTGGCGCGATTTTCCCAATGGGGCCTGGAAGTTGTTTTTCCTGCATTAAACCGCATAATAACCTAACATTTCTCTTCTATGACGTAATCAAAATTCACGCTTTATGTAGAACCCTAGAGAAATTGACTCTTCTGGAAACCTCTTGTACCTCCTGCGTCGGCTATTTATAGAAGCGCGCGTCGCCCCGAGAGTTCAGTGCGAGTTGAACGCCCAATGTGGGAAGAGCTCTCAGTACGCTTGTTTTGAGTGAATTGATAGTGCTATAGAAGCTGTGTTTTAGCTTGCTTTGTGAAGCTGTTTTTAAAGTGCTGTGTGTAAATTCTTCATTGCTGTGTCTTAAGGGATTGTGTACTATATCCCTTGAATATTTCCACGGAATTTTTGCCTGTGAAAGTGACTTATTTTGTGTGAGAAATACAGCATTTGTGAGAGCTTCTGATCCAAGCGGATTGTTAAAAGCACATTACTGCTAGATTGTGCTTGTGTATTGTGTACAGCTGATTGTTCTACGACGTTCTAGAAGCAATAAAGTTTGTGTTCCATCCTGACAAGTGACTTTTTACTGGAACTTTTTACATCAACTGGACTTTAGAACGACCAACCCCAGGAGTAGCAGAGTAATTCCGCAACACTATTATACTTCATATAAAACTTTACAGCAGAACGTTTTTATTCAATATCGACTTTTTTTTCCCCACCCACTTATAGGTTTGACGATGACGAAAAATAAAAACATTTTTGTTCGATGTTTTAATTGCATTTGTTTACCTTAATTGAGGGAAATAAATAAAAACACGCATAAAGCGTACACTGTTGCGCAAAATAATTGTTTTTAGTGCTGGAAATATCAATTCGATCATAAGGGAATTTTATGTTTGGTGATGCTGAAGTACACCCATTATGTTCCTGTACCTATAATTTTCTTCATTAAATGCCGTCTGTGCTTTTCGTTTCCTGTTATTATCTGTCAGAGTTCTAATGAACAGTTATTTCATACTGGGGAAAAAGAATATTACCTTAAAATGCAGATTCATTTAAAACACAATATTCCTATTCGCTTGCTGAAAATTTCTTTTTAAATGTATACGCCTCTATTTTTAATAACAATATGATATTTTCTGATAGTACTTTGGTAGACATGGAGATTGCATAAAAGTACTATTCTAAATCAAGAAAAGTATACTGGCGCTCGTAATTGTTTTTGATTTTGTCTTCAGTTTACAGTCAATGAGACTTTAAAAGCAGCACTTGAAATCAGTTAATTAGTTATTTAATTTATAGAAATTAAATAACTAATTAACTGATTCGAAATTAACTGATTAATTAAAAGTTATCGAAAGATCAATGCAGGCCAAAACAAGATTGAAAAGCTTAACCTTTATATAAGATCTAAGGGAAAGTTCAGTTCGTTTTCTTATGCCAATATTTTACCTAACCAAAACTACTGAAGCTAAGACTACTATGTTTAGCACGTGAGGGAGTTTTTTAGCGTAGGTGCTAGACTGGAAAGCATTTTACAAAATTCGTAACTTATCGGAGACAGAGAGCCAAAATTTCCTTTTCACATATCCGCGTGATCACAAAGAACAGAAATATCCATGAAACGCTTGCTGTAAAATACGACACTCACGAATATATAAACTGATTTCAGAACATTTCGAATCGAATCTTCCAAGTTATGTAGACTTGGAAAAAGAGGAGAGGGTGGCCATTTTTATTGAAAAAAAATATTTTTTATAAAATTCTCGCTTTAAAATTCAACAAACAGGATTCCCGTACCTAGGCACAGTTCGTAATTCAATTCTTGTTAATAATTTATTGTTTGAGTTTTATGTAAAAAAAAACGACATTACTTTTTATTACAACCAATACAAAAATACTTTAACCCTTTAACGTTCAGCGTTCCCGCTCTGGGAACACCAAACTCTGACGTTTTGACTGTTGCCAGTCACGAAGAATAGATTGGATTTCTATAAAAAATAGTTGCGGGTGACACAGCTCCCATAGAATCCTTTACTTTTTAGCACGTCATTTACCGTCAAAAAATGGTCACGATTATTTTTAACAGCACTGACATCAGCTGAAGAACGGAAGAATGTGAGAGCGGCTAGATAGAAGCACAGCCAGCTGTCGTCAAAAAAGGGTCTCTAGATCTGTGGCACGCGATGAACGTTTCGATCGTCCGCCCTCTTGCTGGTCGTTAAGTCGAGCGATGGCAGCGGCTGCCCTTTTTTCAGCATTGGGAAAGGGTTGCGCCTCAAAGGGTTAAATGCATTGCAAATCGCTGTGCAGCATTAAACTGTGGAACGTACTTTTCCGCCCTTCACCAAACGGAAAAAACGCTAACATATGGTTTATATTATAATGGATCTATAAAAAATAAAACTGCTTTCGAATTTTACTCTTAAAAAAAAAATGTCTGCTTCCTAACACACTTTGGCTGCTCGCAATTACTATTTCTCGGGATTTATACCCATTACCGTGTATTTCCCTCCCCCCCCTGCTCTTATAGAATCAATTTGACCAATCTGCCTTCTCACATTTCTGCAGCTACTTTTGCCCATTTTGCCTTCTCTCTTCGTAAACGTCGGTTCGAATTTTTCGGGGAAAAAAGTGACAAACCATTACCACAAGAAAAAAAAAAAAAAAAAAAAGTGACATTAAGAAAAAGTCACACACCACGGGAAAAAAAAAAAGTAAAAATAGGTCACTCAAAAGCGAAAATAAATACCATTATAAAAAAAAAACAAAGTGGGAGGGGGGGGGGAATAAATGAAAAGGAAAACAGTTTCACTAACAGGAAGAATGAGATGAAAGCAAACGCTGCAGCGAAACGTATGAAAGTAAATAAGGACTTTGGGGCCTAAGTTAGGGTGCTGAACATAAGATACTCCGAGAAAAAAAAGGCGCGAAAGCATTAACTGGAGAAATTAGAGAGGTCAGCGATTCCATTGGATGGATATATAGGTTGATAAGATCCCACAGTGTATTATGTGGCAATTTTTAGAATTAAATTCAGAGAAAACTAATCTTACATGTAGCGTATCCGGTGGAAGCAATTTATATGCACGTTAGTAAGTAGATTGGAGTTTTTATTGGGTTTGGTTTGTTGAATTGCGAAATCTTACACGGTTGATAGCTTGGGGTGTCTCTCTAATGGTTATTTTTCGAGGGGGTCCTGTCCCTAACTCTAATAGAAGCTGGCTTCAGTGGAAGTGGTGTTCCTGGCATTAACCCTAAATTGACTGGCAATGTTATTTGTAAACTCGTTCAAATTAACCTTTAGTCTTCACGATGCAATAAACAATACCTTATCAGTAAATAAATGGTACATTCCCGTAAAATGACTCTCTTTAATTTTTCATCTGAAAAACAAACAGATTTCTGTCAGTCAGGGGCGTAGCCAAGGGGGGGGGGTTAGGGGGTCATAACCCCCCCCATGAGGAATTTTTTGCCATACAAAATGTATATTCTTCACTACATTATCACATATATATGATTTGTAGTAGTCGTAACCCCCCCCCATGAAAAATTTCCGGCTACGCCCCTGCCGTCAGTGTATCAGTATTGCTTTAAAAAAATATCACTGAAACGTTGGAACGGCCGCTACAACTCTTGACCACAAGAACACACGATTGGGCTAGCTTGTACTGGCAGCAGGCAAGCCCGCCGAGAGGAGGAAGGGAGACAAGGGGCTTAGGGGACCCGAGCCTGGAGGACGTACGTTACAAATTTTAACGTACAAATTCGACGGGAAAATAAAATATTTGTGTCTCCCAAAACCGACTTCGGTAAGTATGACTTACCATCATCAGAGCGAGAATGCGTTCTCGCACGGATGTTGGTAAGTTAACTTACCGAGATCGGTCTGCCAACACCTCCTAGATAAAGAAAGCCTAACAACTCCTACGTCACCAAGCTTTGACGTCATCATTTGGCCTACACTTAAAAGTTTTATTTTCACAAAATAAAACTATACAAAATTTCTGGTGAATTTACTCATGAATAACACTATTTTAATAATTTGAGATAAAAAAATATATATTTTATGAAAAATGGCAGTTTTTAACAGCGACGAATTAGATAATAGGATAAGAAAATAGATCGAAATGAATAATTTTGTATGAGACAGGTATTTTAATTTTAATTCTTTATTTAAGATATTTTCTAATATTTGTAGCATCCACCAGAAATTTTAATTAGTTTTACTTTGTGAAAGTAAAACTGTGACGACGTCGTTACTTGAAGGCCTAATGATGACGTCAAAGTTTCAGTTGTTAGGCTTCCTATATCAGGGTGTCTACCGCTCCGGAAAGTCTGGAAAAAGCCGGGAAAATGGGTCCGGAAAGTCTGGAAAAAACCGGGAAATTGGGTCCGGAAAGTCTGGAAAAAACCGGGAAATTGGGTAATGGGTCCGGAAAATTCACCAAAAGAATCAATTTTTTTTCGTGTTCTTTTTTTTTACCCTTCCTCTTTAATTGTCAGACTGGAACCGAAAGCAACTGCAACGCACTTTTCGGACCGCGAAAGCATCAAGCGATGTGTTTGTATAAGGAGGGAAAAATGGGGGCTCATTCATCGTGATGGGAGGGTAAAAGACAAATTATCTTACTTGGTAACTTATGGGTTAGGACCGTCTTTCCAAGAACAGTTAGTTAATTCTATCATAAATTGCGACTACTTCTGTTTCTTTTAATTGATGAAAGCTTAATCCTGTATTTCAAGAAGTTGTACAAAATATGCAAATATAAATACAAGGGAGAGGGCATTGTGCAATTCCCCAAAGTAAAATGCATTGGTCAGGAATTTTTTTCCCGGGACCTCCCAAAAGTCCGGAAAATGACTTTCAAAAATTTGGTAGACACCCTGTATATGTAGGAGGTGTTGCCCCAGCCCTGCAGTAGTCAGAATGGAAAAGTTTGAGACCCACTGTTCTGTGACTAGGATGCTTCGTACTTCCTGGGTCCGCCGCCAGGCGGAAGCAGCGCTATATTGCGTGTCTGGGATGTGGTCACCATGTCTACGCCCGCTTCTAGAAAATTTGGAGGTGACGTTTCCTCTCCTCTCTCTAGAATAATATAATTCCACCTCCTCTAATCCCATCCAACAAGATACTTCCCATGATAAGTGTCCTGTTAGGCGCGCACCGCAACCATCCGCGCCGGCAGATAGAGAACGGGGCGAATGCGCATGCGTGTCCGACAGAAGTATCGGTCGTTGACCCCGGTATTATATTCGGCGACAAAATAAATAAAAAAAATAGTAAATAAATAAGAGACAGAATTTGTGAGAAAATATATACACAGCTCTCTCTAAACATAGTATCTGGCGAGAAGATATTCTTGAAGAAATAAAAAAAAAAAAGGGGTGGAAAAATACTTTTTCTGTGTAGAAAGCTGCTTAGGGTTACGAAATCGTCAATTTTTATCCCATGCTACGTTCGCTGGAGTCTTGTGTAAGCATATCTGGAGTCCCTCTGGATCCAATTAGTTTCTGTGGTGATAATAATGCAATAGAAACAATAAATAAATGCCGTATGCTTTTAGCAGATTAGTGTTCTAATAATTAAATTTCCGATTATGTTCTAAATGCTAAATTTCTGGATAAAATTAAATTTCGGTGTTCTAATCACTAAATTTCTGGATATGTTCTAATAACTAAATTTCTCAATAAAACTAAATTTCTGGATATGTTCTAATAACTAAATTTCTCAATAAAACTAAATTTCTGGATATGTTCTAATAACTAAATATCTGGATATGTTCTGATAGCTAAATTTCTTAATGAAACTAAATTTCTGGATAGGATGCATATGTGTCTGCCTCTAAGATTTGCGTCTATAAACATGGGCATTACCATCTATGGGGACTCGGGATGCCCCCTCTTTTCCTCAATATATTCTGAATATACGACAGTGATTCCAACAAATATATTTTAGTCTCAGGTTAATTATTCTCGAAAGTGTTTAATAATCTAAGCGTTTGTCATAATTTACTTTTATGGCTTCAATCTTATGGATGTATACTCCCGATGATTATGAGAAAGATAGAGTATAGATTATTCACTTCACAATTATCAGCGACTGGTGACGCCTAGGTTTCTAACACACGTCACAAGTGACACCCACGCAGAGACGCCCCCGCCCCCTCATTCTCTCCATAAGAAGTGAAAATTAAAATTTTAAGTGTTTAAATTTTTTAGGTGTACTAATTATTTTTTAGGGGCATTATGTAAGAAAAATGCCAATTAAAAAAAAAAAGAACGTAAAGAGTCACTTATATAAATTACCATTATTAACCCTTTAGGCGCAACCCTTTCCCAATGCTGAAAAAAGGGCAGCTGTTGCCATCGCTCGACTTATCTACCAGCAAGATGGCGGATGATCGAAACGTTCATCGCGTGCCACGGATCTAATTTTTTTTTTTTTGACGTACGGCTGTGCTGCGTCAAAAGGGGTCTCTAGATCAGTGGCACGCGATGAACGTGTCGATCGTCCGCCATCTTGCTGGCAGTTAAGTCGAGCGATGGCAACGGCTGCCGTTTTTTCAGCATGGGGCAATCTATCCAGCTGTTCTCGCGTTCTTCCATTTTTCAGCAGATCTCAGTACTGTTAAAACTGATCGTGACCATTTTTTGACGGGAAATGACGCGCTTAAAAAGTAAAGGATTCTCGTGGAGCTATGTCACTTGCCACTATTTTTATAGAAATCAAATGTATTCTTCGTGACTGGCAACAGTCAAAACGTCAGAGTTGGGTGTTCCCAGAGCGGGAACACTGCGCGTTAAAGCGTTAAAACGCATTATGGTGATAAATTTTTTTCAATTAATTCTAAACAATGCGTTAAAAAATATTCAGCAATACATTTTTTTACTTATAGAATCTCAAGCAGAGATGATGCTTTAAAAAAGAGTATTGATTCCGCAATGTGCTCTGAACTTCTGGGTGCCTCACCCTGTTCAGGGCGAAAGGCCAATCAGCATTTTAAACAAGAGAAAAAGAAGGAAGCTATGCAGAGTTGCAAACCGTCTTCTTGATTCGGGCGACAAAAAGCAGGAAAAGAAAAGAACAGAAAAACGAAATGAAATTCCGACAGCCTTGGTTGCTAGGTCACTATCTAAACCAGCTGAAGGATTGTTTTTGCTGGTATGGAACCTTAAAAATTCACTACGCTAAAGAGTTACAAAAACGTTGAAATGTGGCACCCAAGTTCGCTGCTCTAGAACATGCGATATGATTATTTTAAGTAAATATGAGTAATATTTAAATACGAAGGTGGATGGTAATTTATTATTATCAGCTGCATGCTCTTACAGTTTCAGTTACAGTGATAGTTTACCCGAAGGTGATAGACGGCAGAATTCCTTATTATAATTAGTGTAATATTTTTAACTTTGGCTGTAGATTTTTTTTAGTCTTTCACGGAAAAATGTTTTTTCTCCAATAAAAATATTAATTTATGTATCATAATTTATTTGTTACAGTAAATGTATCTTTTGCTTTGCAGTTGAAACAAAGCATGGTCTAGAATAAAAATTTATTAAAAGTAAAATTAAGTAAGCGTTATAAACATGTTTTATAAATGAATGTAATATGAATTATTTTAACTGTCTCCGATAATATTTTTGGTAGATCATTATTGGTTCTTAGCTATTACATATTATACTTTTTTATATTATTTTTAATCAAAGCAACCATTGAATTAGTTAATATATTTTATTGAGTTCAATTTACCGTATAATACAGTAATACTTACTTAAATTTGTTATGTCGCCATGATTATAGTTCTAATTTTTAAGTGGCTTGTTCAAAAATGACTTTCATCTTAATTTTAAAAAAAATTAAACTCAGGTAATAAACTTAAATAATAGGTTTTGTTGTTGTACATTGAGATATCTAGTCATAACACTTAACACGATAGCCGTTTACTTAGAAAGCTTTCCAGTTTACAGGTTCAAATGACAAATACATTTGAAACTAAATAACTAATAATATATTTTGCTCTCGTACATTAAATTACTATATGACGATGAATGCACTTTTACTTAAAAGCGTTGAATGCTGTTTATTTTGTGTACATCTCCATAAAAATTAGACTGTACTCACACTTCAAACTACGCAAGTTTGTTTTTAACCCATTAACGCGCAGTGTTCCCGCTCTGGGAACACCCAACTCTGACGTTTTAACTGTTGCCAGTCACGAAGAATACATTTGATTTCTATAAAAACAGTTGCGGGTGACACAGCTCCTCGAGAATCCTTCACTTTTTTGCACGTAATTTCCCCGTCAAAAAATGGTCACGTTCCTTTTTAACAGCACTGACACCTGCTGAAAAATGGAAGAATGCCAGAACAGCTGGATAGATTGCCCAATGCTGTAAAAAGGACAGCCGTTGCCATCGCTCGACTTAACTACCGGCAAGAGGGCGGACGATCGAAACGTTCATCGCGTGCTACAGATCGAGAGACCCTTTTTGGACGCAGCTGGCTGTGCGGTACAGCCAGCTGTCGTCAAAAAAGGGACGATGAACGTTTCGATCGTCCGCCATCTTGCTGGTCGGTAATTCGAGCGATGGCAACGGCTGCCCTTTTTTCAGCATTGGGAAAGGGTTGCGCCTCAAAGGGTTAAAAGAGCGCATTCGCTAACTTCTAAAAATTATTCTTCGCTGAACGTTCAGCTACGTTCATTTCCTGTGTGTTCGTATCACGGTTTAAGAAAAAGCCTCCAAGAGACAAGAGTGGTGACACATGCGAGCTAATTTAACTGCACGAGAGCAGCGTACAGCTGAGGTGCTTAAATGCCTGTTTCGAATTAATTATGACAGATTCCCGGCTGTAATTGCTGGGGAAGCCTCCGCTTTGTTTTTACTTAGCAGCAGTAGAGGAAATCGCACATCGTTTGTATGAGAATTTCCATCTCTCTCCAGTCTATAAATATGAATCTAGGGATAATTTCTTTTTCGGCTGGCAAGAGATGAGTTACACTAATGCACAGTTTTCCGTAACGGACTTACCCGTATATAGAAATGTGCAGATTTTAGGAGGCAAATTGAAATGCTTATTAAAAGTAAACCGTGTGTACCACGTAATGTAACATAAATTTGAGATAATTTGGAGCTTGTTGGCTGCAGTTTGTGTACGTTTAAAAGTTGAATTATTATGTCCGCGGAGTATTCGTATAAACGCATTTCAGTAAAAAGAATATTTTTTAACTGGAATTCTCACTAAAATTATTAGGGTACAAAGATTTAAAATTTGCGGTTGTGTCATGTAGATAAATATTAATTATACAAGATGTTCCAAAACATTGGCCTAGAGTTTCATTCCCTAATGATCATAGAAATGTGCAATAAATTAATGTAAACAAAGGTACGTAATTTCATGGAATCAATCAATATTTTTCTGATTGTTTTCATAAATTAAGTACACTGGTCATAGAAATGTACAATAAATTACAAATGTAGAAAAGTACATACATTTACAGAATCAATCCATTTTTATCTGATTGATTCCATAAAATTAAGTACACTGGTCATAGAAATGTGCAATAAATTACAAAGTACGAGAACGTACATAATTTTATGGAATCAATCCATTTTTATCTGATTGATTCCATAAAATTAAGTACACTAGTCATAGAAATGTGCAATAAATTACAAAGTACGAGAAAGCACATAATTTTATGGAATCAATCAATTTTTTTTTTCTGATTGGTCAATCAATCAATTTGTGCCACAGCCAGCTGCGTCATAAAAGGGTCTCTCGATCTGTGGCACGCGATGAACGTTTCGATCGTCCGCCCTCTTGCTGGTAGTCAAGTCCGGCGATGGCAACGGCTGCCCTTTTTTCAGCGTTGCGAAAGGGTTGCGCCTGAAAGGATTAAGCCTAATCTTCCTTGAGGTAACACAGCCGTGCACGCCTTGCGGAACTCGCAAATTTAACTAGTAGTAATGAAAATATGCACCCATTAAAGTAAAGTAAAACCACAAAACAATGGATAAAAAAAATAAATAAAATGTTGCCATTCCCCCTTGACCGTTACGTAAGGATTTGTGAACAGGAAGCCATCTAAAAACACTGTATTCAGCGAAGATTCACAATGGATAGTAAGTAGTTGGGGGGAAAAAAATAACGGGGAAAAAAACTACAAGTATTGATGCAAAACTAAAATGTGTACAAGTCCAAATAAAAAAATATAAAGAAACAAAAAGGACAAAGTCGGTATCGTGAGAGAAATGTTGCATCCCGAGGTCAATAACCTCCCAGAAGGCCACTCGGCCATGTTGCCACTCAATGGAATCAGAGTAAAAAAAAATAGCTGTCAGAAGAATAAAAAAAAAATGTTAAAAAAGAAGTCTCTTGCCTGATCAGAAAACGAGTCAAAATATTTAAAATAGAGAGAATTTCGAATTTTTTTGACCGAGAAACATGATTTATGTGTTCCATTGTTAAGGGATGTCATTGGAGGAATTTAGCATCATCCAGTGACCTTGAACTGATGAAATATATTTCAATTTTCTAAACTAGTTTAATTCAGATAGTTTAAAGGATATAAAAGTGATCAGTTTTTCTTCTTTTGCATAGTTAAAATGAAGTAGGATCTTGCAAAGTAATCAACAAATACGTATTTTGAATTTTAATAAACAGAACATCTACTTTATATAGCACGCATTTACTTTACCATGATAATAATTTCGCAATGAATTTACTAAGACTGCCAATTATACAATACATAATTGACAAAATTTTAGGTGGTTGTAAAATATTATTTATAATAAATACTCCAATTTGTTGTTATATTACTGACAGAGACATCCAAACATATATTAGTTTTAACGAACTATCTTCCTTTTTTTTGCAAGTAAATATTTTGCTTATTACTAAAAGTAACGACAGAAAATTAGGCATGCGTGCCAGTTTATTAACATAGATGTTAGATTAGCATTTTCCAAAATTCGTAAAGAATGGGAGGTAGGGGGGTGAAATGTTCTATTCACTTATCTCACGTGCTCTCTAAGGGAAAAAGATATTTATAAAATTCTTTCTCTAAAATACAACACTTACCGATCCCTAAAAATTAGTTTCAAGATATTTTGAAAATCGTACTGCAAGGAGGTTAGACTGAAAAAAAAGGGGGAGGGGGCATCTTTCATGAAAGAAAAAAATATCTATAAAATTCTTGCTTTAAAAGTGTAATAAATATGAATCTTATGTTTAGGTATAGCTTATTTGTCATTAAAAATTTGTCGATAATTTATTCATTCGAGTTTTATGTAAAAAGTCGCAATTACTATTAGGTACATGCAATAGATTGGCTGCTAGTAGAAGTGCATCAGTACGGCTTGTTGAAGATGCAGAATTTCTTTTATTTCCGAATGTTTAACTTCATGGGCTTAATTTTTTTAAAGCTGTTTTATTAACCCTTTGAGGCGAAACCCTTTCCCAATGCTGAAAAACGGGCAGCCGTTGCCATCGCTCGACTTAACGACCAGCAAGATGAAGGACGATCGAAACGTTCATCGCGTGCCACAGATCTAGAGACCCCTTTTTTGAAGACAGCTGGCTGTGCCGGCACAGCCAGCTGCGTCAGAAAAGGGTCTCTAGATCTGTGGCACGCGATGAACGTTTCGATCGTCCGCCCTCTTGCTGGTCGTTAAGTCGAGCGATGGCAACGACTGCCCTTTTTTCAGCATGGGGCAATCTATCCGGCTGTTCTCGCCTTCTTCCATTTTTCAGCAGATGTCAGTGCTGTTTAAAAATAATCGTGACCATTTTTTGACGGGAAAGGACGTGCTAAAAAGTAAAGGATTCTCGTGGAGCTATGTCACCCGCCACTATTTTTATAGAAATCCAATCTATTCTTCGTGACTGCCACAGTCAAAACGTCAGAGTTGGGTGTTCCCAGAGCGGGAACACTGCTCGTTAAAGGGTTAAGGGAGGAGGGCGGCCTTTAGGGGGCAAGTCCAATAATCCCTTATCCGATTTCGAGGAAAAGAATGCCGCAAAGGGTCATAATAAATATTAGTTGCTCTTGTTACTAAGATACCGCACTGTTATTTCCCAAGTGCTCCACCAATAAAAGGAATTTGAATAAATAATATAAAAAAACATCATCAGTGTCCACAACCTCTACAACTAATACACCGTGAAGGCACTCACACTTTTCGCTTTTTTCTAACCTTTTCTGAAAGATTCTAGCAACCGTGAAGCAAGTGCACGGGTCAAGTAAGGTAATAAAATGCGAAAAAAAAAAGAAAGGTCGAATAATAATTAAAGTTAAAATGGCAACAACAGCTACAGAACAAATTTATGTTACACCTAATTGTAGCCTGTCCTTGTCAAGGCACTTTGTTTCTGAGTTGTTTTTTTACACCTACTTATTATTGTTCTTAAGTCATGCACTTTTTTTTTTCTTTTTAACAGAAATATTTTATGGTCAACGATTTGACCTTGAGTGCCTATTCAAGGTCAAGATGAATAGAAAGTTTGGGTTGAATAGATCCGTGATAAGGTACAAAAATTTGATTTGTGACATCTTATGAACGCCACTTCTAACAGTTTAAAAATTATTATTTATTTCTTAAGCAGTGTTAGTTAAACTGATAACTGCTGTTAATTAGACAGTGGTACAAGCATAACTGCGAACAACTTTTTCTCAAATAATCTGGGATTCCATTTTTAGTATGCCAGCCAACTGTTCTTCGGATAACTAAATCGCTGGAGTGATTCACAAATACTATAACTCATTGAAATAGCGTCATTTAAAACTTTTAATAAATCACTGACAAATAAATTGCCGACCAGTGGCCGAGTGGATAGGACACTGTCACATTCTTAGATGGTTGAAGTGTGAAGGGCCATTGTTCTGTGTTCGATGCAACTGTCTGCAATTTCGGGCAGTTTATTCCAGATGTAATGTGAAGACATCTTGGAACCTCTTAAAAAGTCCTCTTCCCAAGGCATTGCCCTTTCTTGATCATATAGCCTTCGTATAGCTTTGCCTTAGCCAAACAATCATCTTACAAATAAATTCCTATCACTGAGATTGCAGATATTTCTTATATATCTTATCCTAAATTTACAATTTTTTTTTATTTTTACATACGTGTGTTTATTATGTTTTCTTATCTTTTTACCCTTAATTTAAAATGTATATCTCTAGCGTTGTGCTTGTTATTTTCACTTATGCATCGTTGCAGCACTTTTGTATTATTTTTGTTTCCAGGATGGCAATGGCTTATTATTCATGCGTCACGTATTGATTTATGCCTTTGTATGTAAAATTGTGCATTTTTATATGAGCATTATTCTTTCATACTAAAAAAATTGTCTTTGTATTTTATGCTTATTTTATTTGTAAAATATATTTGAAGTTTATGTATTTGGAAGATTATCTTTAGATATTTGCATAAATGATTGTTAAATTCAAATAAACGCAAGATATTTCTTTAACCTTGAATATTTTAGAGACGAAATCCAGTTACAAACCTTCTAATTTAAAATTGCTTTTTTAAATCTAGTATTTCCGAGTTATAAACTCTGTTATTATATGGGAATCGTTTGAAAACATGCACTTTTTTTTTTTTAATGAAGGAGAGACAGAATATTTTACATTCTTTTTTAATGCACATACTGCATTTTATATTACATATTTTACCAAACTTCACCTTTTTATATTACTTAAATGTTGTCATCCATTCACACATGAAATCAAAATTTATTTTTATAAAATTAACTGATAAATCACTTTTATTCAAATTGTGAATGAAGCTTTATCCAAGTGCTGTTAATCAAACTGTAGCTAATTTTGAAAATAAAGCGGAATTACGTGTAGCAGAATCTATATACAAACATACAAAATTACATAGTCGAAAATAGATCAACACAATGGCCAAATAACTTGTCACTTTCCTTTTCATGAGTCTTTTTTTCCTTCAATTGTAAATATGGGAAAACATTCGTTAATGTCTCTCAAAAAGTAAATGTCAAATTAAAAGACTCCAATATTCAAATTTAAGACTGGTCGAACTTTGTAAAACTGGTTCATTTTGTTTTTAGATGTCAAAAACGAAAGGCATTAGGGAGTTTAAAAGAGAGCAGATTGTAATGCAAAAAAAAAAAAAAAATGGCGTAAAAGTATCTGATATTTCGAATCAACTTCAAACATCGAGTAGATTCATCGTAAGAATACATAAAGCATATTTAGCTGAAGGTAGCAAAAAAGCTTCAGCATCAAGGGGACATACATCCAAGAAAATGAACAAACTTGATAAAAGAAAATTGAAGTAGATTTGCAGGGGGTCGGGGGCTGCCGATAGAGGTTATTTTAACACTAAGTCCATGAGCCGAAAAATCTGTGCCATGAAAAATTGGCCGTATAGAAGGGTGACCTCTATGCAGGGGTGGCGCCGCTCAGAGAGGTTTCACTGTACTAATTTTTTTTACCTTTGCCGACTGGATTTGCATAATTTTGCCAAGTATACCAGAAACCAGGGGCGTAGCCGGGGGGGGGGGATTCGGGATATACCTCCCCCGAAATTTTGGATTAGCGATGAAATTCCGTCTATTTATACACATCAGTTCATTACCCCCCCAAAATTTTCCTGGCTACGCGCCTCCCAGAAACAGAAGGTAAATTATCGTTTTCGTTAAACTTTTTTCACCCATTTTGCCAACTAAGTATCTAATTTTTCCGAGTTTAATAGAATTTTGCGAGTGTTTTCGGGGGGGGGGGGGGGTGTAGGAATTACCTTCATGTTCGTTTTGTAAGGTACTTTTTCTCAGGGTAACCTAACGGTCCAGAGCTTTGTGCCCCCACTAGAGATGAGTTCGGGCTCATTTTTTGAAGCCCGAGCCCGAAGACTTTTAATCCGAGCCCGAGCAATATTATTAAAGTTGGAGCCCGAGCCCGAAATTTCAGCTAAAGACAAATAAAATTAACTATTTCATTAATAGGATACAATAAATTTTGGAGCTTCACACACCTTCTAGTCCCCCGTGCCGCTATTTTTTGAAATAAGTACGTCTATTTATCCCATGAATCACTTTTTAAAATCTGTTTCAAGGAGTATGTTCAACAAAGGAGAAATTTTTCACGAGCCCGAGCCCGAACGCAATCGTGAATTACAGAGCCCGAGCCCGAGTCGGGCCCGGGCTCGGGCTCGGGCTGAGCCCGTCTCATCTCTAGCCCCCACATCCGTGTTTAGGGAGACTCCCCCTCCCCCCTACTCAACTTTTAGCAAGGGCCCTATGGCCGTCGCTGAGTAGAGTAGAGTACAACCTCTTCGTTCGGAACCCAAAGAGTTAAAACAGAGGTTTAGCATGTAGGTGCTCGAACATACGTCAACGCGACGAGAAAAAAAAAAAAAAAAAAAATTTAAATAGCGCTTATCTTCTCAAATTCAACAGCTGTAATCTCACTAAAATGAGTTGGTTATCAGATTTTTCTTTTTCTGTCTTTCGTAGGCAAAGAAGGGAAAGCTTTGTTTCGTCGCGATCAGTATTCACAAATTTTGGATTACTTTTTTTTTTTTTTTTTGCTGCATTTTTTATTTCCCTTCATCCGGGCAGATAAATTTCGAAGGTCGTTGAACGGGCATGATTTCGCAGTTAAGAAGGGGGGGGGCGGAAGATCAAGGAACTATTACATACCCGAGAAATCCTTCGACGCCCTTATCGGAGAGTCCATAAGAAGCCTTTCTGCGTTTCATGGTCAGTGTCACTGCGGAAACCCCTTTGACGAGAAAACATTTATCGTAAAGGATTCCCCCCCCCTCCCCTCTTGTTTATACGATGCTGTGTGGAAGGATTAAGCTTTTTTTTTCTTATTTAATAATAGATAAACAAGTGAGGTTTTCACTACAGGAATATTGATAATGGAAAGACTATTTATGCACAGTTCCCCTACTCATCGGGATGTATAGTAGAGATGATACGGGCTCAGCCCGAGCCCGAAAGCCCGAGCCCGACTCGGGCTCGGGCTCTGTAATTCACGATTGCGTTCAGGCTCGGGCGGGCTCGGGCTCGTGAAAAATTTCTTCTTTGTTGAACATACTCCTTGAAACAGATTTTAAAAAGTGATTCATGGGATAAATAGACGTACTTATTTCAAAAAGTAGCGGCACGGGGGACTAGAAGGTGTGTGAAGCTCCAAAATTTATTGTATCCTCTTAATGAAGTAGTTAATTTTATTTGTCTTTAGCTGAAATTTCGGGCTCGGGCGGGCTCGGGCTCCAACTTTAATAATATTGCTCGGGCTCGGGCGGGCTCGGATTAAAAGTCTTCGGGCTCGGGCGGGCTCGGGCTTCAAAAAATGAGCCCGAACTCATCTCTAATGTATAGATTGAGGTGCTCCAGCTGACGCTTCTACCACTGGCTCATGGACTTGATTGAACTTCGCTGGAAAGATAAATATCGGATTTTATGTGGGTGTTATTAAGTATTTGATTAAGATTTGAAGGATCTGGTAGGCATTTTTAATTAATAATAACAATTTTATTTACAAGACAAACATCTATACCGGTTACCAGTAGCGGATCCAGAAGTTTTTTTTTTTTTTGGGAGGGGCTAAATTTTGACAAAAGCTTATTTCACCCAAACAAAACGTGCGATGAAGCAAAATTTTAGTATAATGTAAAACTATTTTGGAGGGGCTAAGTTATAAAAAAAGATCATTTTATCTATTTAAAGTGTATAATAAAGCAGAATGTTGCCCTTTAGCAATCTTTTGGGGGGCTGAAGCCCCCTAGCCCCTCCCCTGGATCCGCTACTGCCGATTACATTCGGTGGGAGATGGAACGTCCAAAAAGAATTGAAACTAGTTGGCGAACAAATCTGTTGCCAGATTCAAGATAAGTAATTACAGCAGTGGAAGTAGAAGTGACGGAAAGGAGCCATGGAGAAAGTACATAACAGGTGTTCAGAAAGTTCAATTCATATTGGAACACATTCCCCCCAATACTTTGTTCCAATAATGAATTATTTTAATACAAATAATCGGTATTTAATATACTAAACACGACGACAGGATTTTTGGACCCCAGGAAAAGTTTAAGAAACCTCCATCCCCCACCAAAAGAAAAAAAAAACTTCGATCGGTTCTCTCTATAAAAATTTGTTAAACAGCGTGCAGTTAGTACCATTTCAAGTTACCATATACCACCTAACCTTATACCATACACGATAAAAATTTCCATTCAATTTCCCCCCCCCTTTTTTTTAATAAACGAATTTTTCTTAACTACAAATGTAGTCGAACCCGTTTAATGGAACATCGGTCAAAAGAATATCCCGCTTATTGGAATAACTTTATAGAAAACTGCAATAATTAGTTAATGCGATCCCGGATAATGGAATATCCTGCTTTTTTGGAGTAATCTACCAATGTATGAAACTGCAATAATTAGTGAAAGTGATCCAGGATAATGGAATATCCTGCTTTTTTGGAGTAATCTACCAATGTATCAAACTGCAATAATTAGTGAATGTGATCCAGGATAATAGAATATCCCACTTGTTGGAGTAATCTACCAATGCATGAAACTGTAATAATTAGTGAATGTGATCCCGGATATTGGAACATCCCGCATGTTTGAGTAATCTATCAATGTATCAAATTGCAATAATTAGTGGGTGAGATTCCGGATAATGGAATATCCCGCTTGTTGGAGTAATCTACCAATGTATGAAACTGAAATAATATGAACCCGGGTAATGGAATATCCCTCTTGTTGGAATAAATTATCACTTTATCAAACTCCTATAATTAGTGATGATTCCGGATAATCTAATCCACTTGTTGGAATGAATTAACAATGTACCAAACTGAAATAATGCGATCCTGGATAATGGAATATCCCGCTTATCAGAATAAATTTCCGTGCCAAACGGGCTACTCCATTCAGCGTGTTCGACTGTACGTATCTCTCTACGCTACGCGGACGTTTCACTGTAGCTAACAAAAAGTTTTATCCAGTTTCATCCACTCGGAGACAATAGAATGAGTGGAAGGAAGAAAGAAGACCTATCTCAGGTGAACCTCTTCATCATCGTCTGCTTCCATCGTAACTCCTCCAACTGCCGGTGGTGGTGAAAGCGAACGACTGGGATGAAAGTGAAAATCAAGGTCACCTACTTTCTATTTTCGGGTTTTTACATTCGCTTACCGTTTTTCTGGAGAGAAAGCTAGATTCACCCTTTCTCTACTTATCTGCCACCTACCTACCCCCTCTTCCTTCTGCAGAGCGGCAGCATATGCCAGCAGCCGTCGTCGTCTTTTGTGGCATATGTCACCAACTTTTTGAGCCGCTCCGTTTGTCGAGTAATCGACTTATTCGGGGACAGCTGGCCGACAGGTTAACTGTTCAGTTGGAGTACTGTATGGATATATAGGTCGCTATGTGTAAAGGTTTTTTTTTTTTTTAATTAGTTCCAAGGAATACTTATGGTCTGTTGTTCGACATCTTTAGACATGTCTTGTTCAACGGAATTTATCATTTAAAAAAAAATATCTACCACCCCCTTCCACTGTCGGATCCAGAGGGGGACACAGAGGAATATGCTCCCTCCCCCAAGAATTAAAAATGATGATTATTATTATATACGGGAAGTTGACAAAAATTATGAAATTTTGTGTAGGGCGTAATGAAAATATGGGAATTTGTTTGAACGGAAAAAAAAAGAATAGTTCAAATATTCGCCACCAGGGGGTTTTTTAAAATGTGAATTACACATCTAGCATACATTTATGACAACAGACCTCAAATAATGCCACTTTGGCTTTGGGGGAGTTTGAATTTTGGAGAGGATATACTCCATTTAAAAGGAACCAAAATTAATGAATGTTGTTGAGAATTCCATAATGCTCTCCTTCAAAAAAAAAAAAAAAAAAAAAAAAAAAATATGTGTATGAATTATCTTTCTACAGGAGCAAACAAACAGATTGCAAAACATGATGATCTGTGGCCATTTAGATGTATTCATTTCAAGCTCATTATAATAAATATAAACGTTTACAAGTTTACCCTTCAGTTGAAAGAAAATAACTTTTAAAGTTCTTTTAGGGTGTTGCAAAATTACACGAATGTGGTTTAGAGGGAATTCTTTTTAAAGAGTATCTCCAAAATTTCGATAGATTTGAGGACAATAACATCGCCAAATTTGGCGGGAAGTGAGAAGATATTTTTGTTGAGGGATTTGTTCATTTACTCTACTCTGAAATCGTCTGCCTCTCGTCGTTTCTTCAGCGAACGTTCCACAACAACCCTTATTAATTGACACAACAGACCGACCCGCAAAAAGGGCCATCCATTTAAAGAACGCATAATTCTTTTCTTCGCGGATATTTATCAAAATATCCGACCGTGACAAAACACCTTTTGCATCATTCTTTTCACTTCCAAAACCCGAGAACAGATGTTGAAAAATACCAAAATATTGACTACCCCCCATCCTTTTTTGGTCCACCTAAGCAAATAAAAAATAAAAAAACCCCGCAAAACTTGGCCGGGCGTGAAAGTAAAAGTGATAACATAAATAACCGGGCCGCGCGACTGGAGGTCCGCTATTCTGGCTCCAGCAAACGGTCTCTTTTGAACCTTGCCGCTTCCATATTATGGACTGATTAAGATTTACTCCGGGAAAAATGGTTTCTATGGAACATCGAAGAGGATGAGGATAACTCAACTCAGGTAGCCGCGGCCCTCTCTCTTCGCGTTGCTCTACTGACCTCGAAAAAAAAAAAAAAAAAAAAAACTGACCGAATAAGGGACCGGGAGGGGAGGGGGGGGGCGGTCACCGCCATGCACAGGTATTTCACGGGAAAGTGTATACAACTGTGCCTTTCCCTTTCACAAAAGCGAATTTTGAAGAAGAATACCTGAGGACCAGCCGCTGTCAGTGGGCTACTTGGAGAGTTCGTTGCTCTCTGCGGTACCATAGGTGACGTCCACGTGCTGGCAACGAAATTTTAAAATGGGCACGCGCTTGAAGGTGACCCGTGGTGCGTAGCAGTGCCTGGCCGAGACGTTTTGAGGCCCTAGGACAGGGATGGGCAAACTTTTCGGTCGCGGGCGAAAAATCGATAAAAAAAAAAAAAAAGGTTTGGCGGGCCAAGATAATTTTTTCTAAAATTTAAAAAACAATATACAAGTATTACAATTTAAATATGTTAATGAGATGAATGAAATTGCGATTTCATTTTTTAAAGTTCCTTATATTGAGATTCGAAGTGAAATGCACTGATTCTAAGGAACGAGGCTCAATGCTCATCTGTCTGCCTACTTCTGAAAGAATTCTTTCTAAGGTTCATAGTTGAAAACACTTGTTCACATATATAAAATGAAGCAAACATAGCACTGATTTTCTGGGGGTGAGATATTAAATTTGGGAAATTTACTTTCGATCATGATTTGTAAAACTCCAACTTTGGCATATTTAGAAACAACTGCTTGAGAGGATGGTTAGATTGCAACTCAGTTAATTCAAGCTGCAAATCGGACCTCACTGCTTCACAATTGACGTTGAAAGGGATGGTAAAAATATCCAATTCTGTTTGAATGGCACTGAAATCTTGAAATCTGCGTTCGAACTCAAAATGCACCTTTTTCAAGCCATCTTCATAATTCTAAATGTGGATATATAATAAATATATATATATTTTCTTTTAATTTCCGTCGGACATGCAAATTAAAATTCTATCCGCGGGCCGGATAAAACCTTCACGCTGGCCGGATTTGGCCCGCGGGCCGTAGTTTGCCCATCCCTGCCCTAGGACTAGCATTTTTGCAAGACCCTGTACACGATTGTAACATTGTTGGCACATGTGTAATTACAGGGTGCAAACAGAGGCGCCGAGTACGTGGGTGCTCTGGAGCTGAAGCACCCATTGTTACTTCTGTAGGAAAAATTTATTGGAATTTCGGGGAGAAAGTCCAATAGTTTTCTTTAGGGATGCAACAGATATCCGGCAAACATACGGCATCCGGCCAATGTGCCGGATGATTGGCAGTAGCCGTATATTACAAATATCCGGCAGTACATTCGGCCTAAAGTTATATACGGAGGAATAACATCAATAAACATAATATATGAATAAATTCTAAAAACTGCAATAATAAAAATGCAAAAAACAGTTTCGTGAAAATATTTTGTCTTCAATACTTTTTAGAATGTATTTTTATCATGTATAGAAAATGGGGGAAAAAATTAAGTATTTCTATCCTTCATTTTAAATACTGGAGTAAATTATTACTGGAAGGAATTATTGTATAAAAACACTGTTTTCAATGCAGGAAAATTCGGTTACCTTTTTTCCCCCACCATAAATTGACTAATGAGAAAATGTTCCCCCCCCAAATTTTGATAAAACTAAGGAAATTTGTTATATTTATTTTCCATAAGTTCAATGGAAATAGGTGTCTTTCTTTCTAGAACTGATCTTTTAAGATATTTATCTAACTCCTGAGTCAGAACATCCATGACGTTGTTATTTACGTTATGACTTTAATTGCAGTGAAATTGGTACTCAATTCATGGAAACAATACCATAAGGATTTCTGATTTTTGTTTTAAATGATTTGAAACTAATGAGAAAATTAAAAAAAAAAGTAATAGCTCAATGGTCTGAGAAAACTAGTGAAAATAAAACAAAATTGAAGAAAACATACTGTTGCTGGATAACCGGATATCCGGCTGAAAGTTTGGCCGGATATTCGGTATCCGGCAAAATCGATATCCGTTACATCACTAGTTTTCTTCAGAAGAAATGTTTTATGAGATTTCTTCAGTAAGTTCCGAATTTTTCTTTATTGTTTCACTAATAAGCATAAGCTGATGGCCAGATGATAGTTGTAGTCAGTATAATTCATTTAAATTACACAAAAAAAATGTGAATTTATATTTTATTAAAGTTTTTGTTTCCGTTTGTGGACTGAAAAATGTAAAGCTATTGGAGGAACTATCATGTACAGACATTTTCCTATTAAAAAAAAAAAAATGGCTAATCATTTTCTTCTCCCTATAAAAACCTAAATCAGTGTTTTCGGGGTACTCTGTAGATACACTTTCTTAAAGTTATGGAAATTTGTGCACGATATAAGTGCATCAATAATTTAGTATTGGAATTATCTTAAATCAATCAAAAACTTGTCAAAACTTTTATCCGGACAAGCATGTTTTCTTCCGATAAATTTTGCAACCACACATTATCTATAAGAAAAGCTATTTACAGTTCAAACACAATCGAGTGGTGAAAAATTCTCTTGGCGCCTTTTTTTGAAAGGATCTACGAGAAAGATTACTCACGTACGTTTGATAATGATAGGGTACTTGTTTATAATAGCATGGTTTACACCAAAGCTGTATTACAAAAATTAATCAGTCTGCCCTTTCACAATTTCACGAAAGGTGATAGCTGAGAACTCAAAAGCTGGAATGCGACAAAACTTTTGTCACAGTCTTCGCGTATAAAAACGAATTAAAAGACGGTGAAAATAGAAAAGTTACTAATAAACTAGAGTTTTAAATCTCTGCAGCCAATAATACATAATTTTAAAACATTAAAATATATTTTTCAAACATTCGGGTAACACTTTGAGGCGCAACCCTTTCCCAATGCCGAAAAAAGGGCAGCCGTTGCCATCGCTCGACTTCACTACCAGCAAGAGGGCGGACGATCGAAACGTTCATCGCGTGCCACAGACCCCTTTTTTGACGCAGCTGGCTATGCCGATCGTCCGCCGATCTTGCTGTAGTTAAGTCAATCGAGGGCAACGGCTGCCCTTTTTTCGGCATGGGCAATCTATCCAGCTGTTCTCGCATCCTTCCATTTTTCAGCAGATGTCAGTGCTGTTAAAACCAATCGTGACCATTTTTTTACGGGAAATGACGTGCTCTAAAGTAAAGGATTCTCGTGGAGCTCTGTCATCCGCAACTGTTTTTATAGAAATCAAATCTATTCTTCGTGACTGGCAACAGTCAAAACGTTAGAGTTTGGTGTTCCCAGAGCGGGAACACTGCGCGTTAAAGGGTTAAGGCAAGTAGTTAAACCTTATATTTCTCAAAGGGAACTTTCAATGTATTATGACCACACACTTACATAGACAACTTATCCCCTTTTTCTGAAAATTTTTTCGAAACATGTCTTCTAGTTCCTTTTCAAAATGTCATGTAATCAGAACTTCTCACGACTCTGAACTACCTTTACTTTTCTGCCTCGAAAGTTCGAGAGATTTGTTTTATGCAGTATATTACGGCCTTAGAGAGGAGAAAACAATTGTTGATGGGCCAATATTGATGTCGTGAAGTGGCTAAGATTTTTTTCTTAGAAGATCAAAACAAAAAAGAAATATTTTTCTGCACTTTAAAATTATCCACGCATACTTAATTTTTTCCATAACTTATGTTTACCCATTTGGGGTAGGTTACAGCTTCATGAGCCATTCCCTAGCTGCGCCCCTGACATAGCTATCAGAAACAGTTTTCATCTTCAGAGATTGAGCAGGCTTTTCATCTGCAGGAGATGGTTATTTTTAGACTGCGGTAACTGATGCCTCATCTGTTCAGTAATGACCCAGATGCTACAACCATAATTTTCCCTCATATGCATGTTTTCTCCTGAGCTAACTTTTAACCCTTTAAAGCGCAGTGTTCCCGCTCTGGGAACACCCAACTCTGACGTTTTGACTGTTGCCAGTCACGAAGAATAGATTGGATTTCTATAAAAATAGTTGCGGGTGACAACAGCCCCGCAACTACTGGCACTTCGGCTACTTTTGGCACAGCCAGGTGTCGTCAAAAAAGGGTCTCTAGATCTGTGGCACGCGATGAACGTTTCGATCGTCCGCCATCTTGCTGGTAGTTAGGTCGAGCGATGGTAACGGCTGCCCTTTTTTCAGCATGGGGAAAGGGTTGCGCCTCAAAGGGTTAGGAGCAAGGCTTTAAGACCTAACGAAACTAAATTTGTAGAACTATTGTCTTGGTCTCAAACATTTTGTTTCTCTAATGCATAATTGGTGATACGTTTATTTTACACGTGATGGTCGGCAAACACTCTAACAGCATGTTTAGCACAGTCGAAATTTACACGCAAAACCAAAATATTTATCCTCCCTCCCTCCTTGACCCATAATTTGGTCTGTTTGCATGATCCACTGTTGACCCTGCGAGAGCTTCACCAGCAATCTGTTTCCTCGCATCTTTGAACTCTATTATTATCCGCCTATTCATCGTTCTTCAGGTGGCAACAGACCTGGCACCAGCCGCTGCCGAACGGTAAACACAAATCTCAAGCACACAGCACCTGCCTCTCGGAACTTCAGGCACCGTTTTCCGAAGTTATCTGATTTAACCACCATTCTTGGGTTTGCACATACTTAAAATTTGTTCAAAAGAATTGCCTAGCGGTGTTGTCGGAAAAAAAATCATGTGATTTTGGTACATAAGTACAAATAAACTAATGATGCCAGGCACTTCAACATTTTGAAACTGTCTCTTGACAAGCTGTACTACATACTGAAATAAACGATAAAACTGTATCAGTTTCACAACTTTTAGAAAAAGTTCTTAAAAATCGAACGTTTTCGCAAAGCGTGTCATTCTTCGAAAAATCTTGCAGTTCAGATCCATGTTTAAGAATTTTTTTCTGAAAATTTTGCAAAAGCCACAGCGTTTTTGCTTATTGCAGTGTGTACAGCTTATGAAGAACCATCTGGAATTTTTTGGAGACCATGGTGCTGTTAGTTTATTTCAATTTGTGTACCAAGACTAAAAACAGAAGTTTTTTTTCTTCGACAAACACTCTTAGATGTCTTCAAGGAAAGTGCAGTAATTGTATTTGCTTCTAATGTTACACTCCGGTACCTTGAGATATACGAGTGCTGCAGCATACGCGTGTTTTAGGATACGAGCTGTACAAGCTCATGTACGAGTGAAAGGGTGAACTTAAATTATTTTTAAAAAATCTGGAGTGACTCCACTCGACTTTCCGAACCCTTACGATTAAGATCATTACCAAGCACTTAAATAAATTTTAATCGATGAATCATTCAAACATATATACCAAATTGAAACTCAATCGAATGCATCGTTTAAACGCTTGCGCACTTTCAAGAATTTCTCCCCATATGCCATTATGCCATAACATAAAAGAAAGTTTTGTCGTAGCCCTTTAGGAGAACTATAAGTCCTATACACACCAAAATCAATACCGGTCTTAGGATGGTGGTTTATAACACGTATACCGAATTTGAGCTCCATCGAATGTATCGTTTAAACGTTAGCGCACTTTCAAGAAATTCCCCCCATAGGCCATCATGTAAAAGAAATCTTGTCGTAGCCCTGTAGAAAAACTATAAGTCCTATACACACCCAAATCAATATCGGTCTTGCGACGGTGGTTTATGACATATATATCCAATTTGAGCTCAATCGAATGCTCCGTTCAGGAGCTATCGTGTTCACTCACATACACACATACACACACACACACACACACACACACACACACACACACACACACACACACACATACATACATACATCTCGTAAAAATAGCATAAATGGATTCAGAAGCCCTCAAAACGTGTAAAAACACCAAAATCTCGAAGTCGAATTTTTTCATGATTACAATACTTTCCTTTCATGGTACATTTTCGGAAAGTAAAAATGACGTGGAAGAAAATTTAGCTATACTGTATGGCTCTGACAACACAGGTTTGGACTAGTTACAGGTTGTTACAGAATGATTACATATGTATGTTTTTTTTTAAAATTTGTTTACAGTATACGTAACATATAAAAATCGAAAGGGGTCATTTAGACTTTGCCAAGATGAATATCATTTCCCTCATATTAATAATAACATAGTAATTGCTCAACATTAATAAATACATTCATTGGGGCGTGGGAGAATAGATTCGAGATAACCAATATTTTGACTAATGAGATCGGACGATTAACGAATGGAAGGCGTACACCAAGGTACTAGGAAAACTAAAAAATCAGTCTCCAGTGGTCCTCAAACTTACTTTTAAAACAACCACCGATGCAAACAATTCTGTATCTGTAGTCTCTAATTCCTTGTTCCTGGAAGAGCTCAAAGATTCGGAGATAAGGGGAACAAGCAGCTCAAGAATGACGAAGCTAGCTTGTTTAGGAAACCCGTTCTGCAGAGCTTACTTGTGTCTCAAAATCGGATACTACTTGCGATTTTGAAGAAAGGCGAAAATTAGGTGTTTTAGTTAAGCTGTTTAAAAGAAAAAAAATCCCCTAGTTTGACTACCATTCTTATGAGTTTCAACTACAAAATTATATTTCTATGAAGAGTGCTGTGTTTTGCAATACACGAGAGGAGGGTTCCTTATAGGAGGGCTGCCTTGGGGAGGACTTTTACGGGTTTCTAACGTGTATTCACGTTGTATCGGGAGAAAGCCACCCAAAAACTCGACCGCTAGATCGATGGCCGCGCCATGGACCCGAACCCAAGACCTTCGCACTTCAGCCCTCTACCATGCTCAATGTCTTTATCCACTCTGCCATGGTGGGACCTATTTTCTACGAAGAAAAAAAAACAAGAACGAAGCCAGTAGAGAACTTGTATTGGCTAACAGACGTTTCGGTCTATTAGCGTTCAAAGAACGTTAGTTGACGTCGTAGAGAAAACATTGGTACGCTGCCTAGCATGGGCGCCCATAGGAATTTTTCTAGGGGGGGGGGGAAACTTCAAACTTTTAACAAATTTAGTATTGTTTTTGCGATTTGTTTACATCATGAGACAGTAACCTAAATCTCTAGGGGGGGGGGGCAAGTGCCCTACCTTGCCCCACCCCCTATGGGCGCCCATGCTGCCTAGGAAATGCCGGATTGCAGTTAAAATGAATTCTCGGAATCATTTAAATGGTAGATTGAAACTGACAACAGTGGAAGTTTAGACAGCAGTGGTCTTGGATTTGATAAGTCGCCATCGTATGGAAGAATGGTTAAAGAATGTTTCCAAGTGGGGTACTCAGATTTAAGAATATATGCGAAATGAGGCTCAGACTTCCAAGTGGGGTACTCAGATTTAAGAATATATGCTAAATGAGGCTCAGACTTCCAAGTGCTACAGGTGCTTGCAGAGGCTCCGATCTGCAAACCGGGACAGCCCTGTATTATTTTTCGTCTGGCATTCTTTCTTACCCATTGCTGTTATGCAACGATTTCGAAACGTAAAGTGTCATCAACATGAATCTCGATACCTGTACAGGATGAATTCCAAACAACAGAAGTGTCTTCACCAGGAAGCCCGATATCTACACGGAATGAATTTCAAAGCGCAAGTATCATCACCATAAAGTTAGAATTAGGAGCCCTGGAGTCCGAACTCATCTCTGGTATGCTGCCTGATTTCTGGACACCCGCGTCTATCGGGAGGCACCAACAAAACTCTCAATTTTAGCTGTCTTCAACGTCTAAAAGGATTGAAAGTTACACTGAATGTCTACAAGCGGAAACAGGGAGCCAGATAATCGAAAGTTTAAAAAAAAGAAAGATAAGATTTTGACCCACTGCTAACACACGTCAGCAACAGTAGGCTTCTTGAAAGAAAACTGTCGCTATAAAAATCGATGATATTAGCTACATTCCCCCCCACTACTGGGGACTTTTAATTCCGCACAATACCTGCTCTTTTCCACGAAAATAGTCCACGCGTTGCATTGTCCGCTGCCCAACAATCGGAGAAAGTCCTAAATACGGCATCTGCCCCGACCATTGAGGATCAGGTATGACAAAAAGCAGATGGTTTGTAGCGGTTACGGTGATATACCGCTGCGGCTGGTCAAGTGCTGAGCTCAAGCTCATTTATTTTGTTATAGGGTTTTTTTTTTTCCTTCATAGAAATGCGTAGCTATAAATGTCATCCAGTGTGATGTATTTTTATGTACTACAAAGACTGTATTTGGGGGAATAAAAGTGTACGCACATGGAAGAAGGTATGTGCAATTTTATCGAAGTTTTTGGAAATCTTTAACCGTAAAGAAAGCATCGCGACTTATTTTAAGCGATTTAAAGTTAGGCATGTGTTAGTAGTACACATTTATTAAGAGCGATTTGCCTGATTAAGGTGTTGTCTTCTCGTCAAAATCAAACGGCGAAGTAAGTGAGAAATCCCACGAGGAAAATTATTCAATCAAGCGAAAGCCGTATCCAGAGGGTGGACCAGGGGGTCCGCCCCACCCCCCCCTACAAAATTAAAAATTTTATTAACCAAATAATAATGATGAAGTCGTTTTTGTGAAAAATTCAGCCTTTTTCATCGTTTGGTACCCTTCTGAAATTTTCGGACCCTCCCGAAATTTTTTTTCTGGGTACGGCCCTGACACGAGCCATATTTCAGATTTTTTTCTTCCCTACCTAGCTACTGACGCGATGCATCATGCGCCTTTTTCTGAAATTTGGATATTTTCAGCTAATATTCTTGAGCATTGATTGTGGTTTTACAAATTTCAACTAAATGTTTAAATAATGGAAGAAGAAAAAATGTATGAAAATTTTAGAAAAGGCACATTACGCGCAGCGTGTCGGCAGCTAGAAGTCTGGCGTCGCGTTCTTGAAACTATGGGATAGACTAGCTCAAATTTTTAACCCTTTGAGGCGCAACCCTTTCCCAATGCTGAAAAAAGGGCGCGCACAGCCAGCTGCGTCAAAAAAAGGGTCTCTAGATCTGTGGCACGCGATGAACGTTTCGATCGTCCGTCATCTTGCTGGTCGTTAAGTCGAGCGATGGCAACGGCTGCCCTTTTTTCAGCATTGAGCAATCGATCCAGATGTTCTCGCGTTCTTCCATTTTTCAGCAGATGTCAGTGCTGTTAAAAAGAATCGTGACCATTTTTATACGGAAAATGACGTGCTAAAAAGTAAAGGATTCTCGTGGAGCTATGTCACCCGCCACTATTTTTATAGAAATCAAATCTATTCTTCGTGACTGGCAACAATCAAAACGTCAACAGTTTGGTGGTCTCAGAGCGAAACCACTGCGCGTTAAAGGGTTAAATGGCGTCCATCTCGCAATGGAAATCTGCCCCCCCCCCCGCTTTCAAGTGTCGCCCATGGCACGTGCCCTACCTTACGTACCCTAGATACGCCACTGATGGTAACATTACACTGACATTACTGCTTACAGCCGATATACCGTTCGAATAGTTGCCATATCCTTAAGATTTCAGAATAATAAGAAAAACCAACGGGTACTCTTTTAAATTCATCAAACTGTATTTTGACAGCTGATATAGCCAAGGCTTGGTTGTGAAAAAGTTGGATGGATTTTTCGTAGTAGTTTTTTGGTTCGGACCCTTTCAAATATGTAACGTGAAAAGTAGCTTTATCGACATAATTTATTTTTTGACTATCGTAACGGTAAAAATTGCTGTTCAAGGGAGGTAAAAAGGATCCGATGTGGCTCAGAATAAAGATGTATTGAAAGAACGCCAGTATCAAAACTGGTTTGCAACATTTCGATCCGGACATGTTGATGTTGAAGATGCACCAGACTCTCGAAGGACAGTTGAAGACACTATTTCAAGTTGAAGACATTCATCTTTCCATACCGTTGACTAATAATTGGTGAGATCACAGAGAGACAGGAGTGTAGCCAAGGGTAAAATTGTTATAGAAGAAAAGGTAAATGTGCATGTAGAAATAATCTGCAATTTAATGGATGATCCACCAACTTCACCAATATTAACCCCCCCCCCCGTTTCCAATGTAATTGCTTTCTTTAACGACTTCCTCCCGAATTTCCATAAAGATAGATGCACATTACTTATTACACGGTACACACATAAATTCACTATAACCTCAAAGTCAAAATGAAGTCTGTATATCTCGAAGTTTTATCTATTCTCGCAAAAATCCCTCCGTAGAATATTGAAAAGAGGTCTGCCTTGTCTCGCGAAATCTCTGCGAAATAATAGAAAATAGATATGTCTACTCTCTCAATCAGTGGCGTAGCCAAGGGGTGGGGATAGCGGGTCATAACCCCCCTTCCCATGAAGAATTTTTTGCCATCAAAATGTATATTCTTCACTCACTTATCGCACACATGTATGCATATAGGTGAGTTGCAGTAGTCGTAACCCTCCCCCCCATAAAAATTTTCTGGCTACGCCACTGCCGAGAGTTTCAGTGGATCGAATTCGACCGTTCATAATGATTTAACCCTTTGAGGCGCAACCCTTTCCGAATGCTGGAAAAAGGGCTGTGCTCGACAGACTGCTGTCGTCAAAAAAGGGTCTCTAGATCTGTGGCACGTGATGAACGTTTCGATCGTCCGCCATCTTGCTGGTAGTTCAGTCGAGCGATGGCAACGGCTGCCCTTTTTCCAGCATTGGGCAATCTATCCAGCTGTTCTCGCGTTCTTCCATTTTTCGGCAGATGTCAGTGCTGTTAAAAATAATCGTAACCATTCTTTTACGGGAAATGACGTGCTAAAAATTAATGAATTCTCGTGGACCTCTGTCACCCGCAACTATTTTTATAGAAATCCAATCTATTCTTCGTGACTGGCAACAGTTAAAACGTTAGAGTTGGGTGTTCCCAGAGCGGGATCACTGCGCCTTAAAGGGTTAAAACGCCTAGGTTTAATCTCAAATCTGGACATGCGGATTTCTCATGTTTAAAAAAAAAAAACACAAAAAACGGAATTACTATCCGAACAACCCAATAAAAACACATTTTAAGCGAAAAGAATACATGTATCGGAAAATGCCTCACGAATACGACCGAATACCAACAAAAGATGAACCGCGCATTTCCGGCGATCACGGCCGGCGCACACGTCCACGAATGCCCACACGAACGTACATACATTCCCCAACACCAAAGTGAAAGTTTTGTCAACAGGTGGTGCGGTCAACTTGCCGGCCGACCGACCGACTGACCCCCACATCTGCCTCTCTTTCTGAATGGGCCCGAAAAACGTAAACAGGCCTTGCCGAAGGAACGTGGTGCGCACCGGTTCGGCAGTAAGTAAAAAAAAAAATTTCGGCCAGTGGAGCGTGGTGGTGGACCCCGGAATGAATGAATGGGAGGAACGAGCCGCGAGCTGCTGCGACCACCCTGACCCCTGTATTGACAGCTTCCGCTTCTGGTGCAGAGAAAGCGAGAGTGGTCCACCTCCTCCCCCATCTTTTTCTTGGAAGAAATAAAATAAGAGAAAGTGCCCCGTGTGGAATGCCGACGCCATCTACAATGCGAGGAGGGGGGGGGGCGAATTTATGTATAATATAGAAGAAATACATACATACACACACACACACACAAAAAAAAAGAAACTTTTTCTAGAATTCTCGGGAGTAAAGGAATAAATAAATTTGTGCACCAGGCCCGGGTCAAGAAGGTCTACAGGCAACGGTGACGAATGCGTGAATGATAGAGCGAGCGGCACGGTGACCGGGGGGGGGGGCTTGCCTGCCGCACTCCTGTGTTCGGAGGGGAAGCTGAAATTAAGGGGGTTTCGATTTTTTGTGCGGGGGGAAAATCGCGTGGCAAAACTTTGAGATGGATGCACTTCGAGAAGTGCTCATTTATCATTAGATTTTTGGTGGTTTGGCAAAGCTGCACCAGCGCTATCTGCCTGAGCTGGGGAAGTGCCTAGAGAAGAAGATTTTTTTAACGGTGTAGTTCGAAAAAAATCATGAGATTTTGGCACATAAGTACAAATAAACTAATGATGTCCGGCTCTTCAAATTTTCGAAACTGTCTCTTTACAAGCTGCACTACATTCTGAAATAAACGATAAACCTGTTTCAGTTTCAAAACTTTTAGAAAAAATGATTAAAAATCTCAAATTTTCGCAAAACGTGTCACTCTTCGAAAAATCTTTTGCGGCTCAGATCCATGTTTAAGAATTTTTTTCTGAAAATTTCACAAAAGGCACAGCTTTTTCGCTTATTACAGTGTGTAAAGCAACTTATGAAGAACCATCTGGAATATTTTGGAGACCATAGTGTTATTAGTTTATTCCAATTAGTAACCAAGAGTAAAAGCAGATTTTTTTTTCCTTCGAACTACAGCCTTTAAGGGGTTCTAATGCGTATTCACGTTACGTTTGGTGGAAACCATCCGAAACTCCAGAACATTGGATCGATAGCCATGTGGTCGTCCAAAAACCTGGACCTTCATACAGCAGCCATCTGCCAATACTCTAACTATAACAGGGTGTCTACCATCATGAAAAGGTCACGAAAGTCACGGAAAAGTCAAGAAATGGGAAAAAGGTCACGAAAGTCAAGAAAAGGTCAAGAAATGAAGCACTAGGTCACGATTTGCGACTCAACTACGCTTTTTCCATTTCATTCAAATTCTTAGTTTCTAATTTTTTGTGACAGACAAAACTTAGCAGTTTTTCATGTGTTTATTTTATAGGAAAACATTAAAATACTGTTCGTTTGCTATTTATAAAATTCATTTAAAATGTCATTTACATGTTATTTAGCAGAAATCATCAAAAATGATGTCTGACAAATAGTTGTATAAAGAACTGACAATAGTTCAATATGTGAAGTGCGTGTTGTTTTACACCTTGGGAATTTCAAAAGTTGGCAAGTATGTGTCTTCAAACCTTGAGAAAAGTATGTCTTATCCACCTTCTCTCCTAAAAAAAAAAAGTTAAAATTGTTGGATTTAAGAGTAATTTTCCCCCCCCTTCATTCCCTGTTAAATTCAGTGTTTTGATTATTTTCCACATTTTCTTTTTTAAAAACAATAACTTGGATTCCACTTAAAATTATAACTATCGCTGATCCCCATGTTTCATAACTAATAACTTCATTTTCCCAAAAGTTTTATGATATATTATTGACTTTCATAAGTTCTGTGTTACCATAGATGTAAAAAAATTTACAATGTACAAGCTACATACATGTTTACAAAATAGCAATTGGTCCAAGTTAACTGAAAGCAAACAGGTGATCAGTGAAAAAGTTAAAAAAAACCGCTTTAAAAATAGGCAGAGAAAAGAAAAACTCGAAGAATTTTGTAATTAATTATTAAAATCAAAATAGGTTGTATATTTTTCTGCAAAATTTCCCCCAAGCCTAGAACGCCGGATAGAACATATTCTGCATCCCTGCCACGATATATTTTTTATATTAGAGTTTCGTATTTGTTATGGTCAAGAAAAGGTCAAGAAATCAAGCTTACTTTTTGTGGTAGACACCCTGTATAACATTGTTTGTCCGATTTACCATTAGAGAACACGAGGTCAGAGGCAGTTGCAGATTCAGTAAAATTTCGAGGAAATCATTTTATCACAGACGATTCATTCACCCCCCCCCCCCAACCCCCCTTATTCATAGCATGTCTCAAACGCAACGCTGCTCTGCAATGGAGGCATTCAAAGATCTAAGCTTGGAAGCATCATTGGTCAAGTAAAGGAGTCTTTTGAAAAACAGCTTATTAATAAGGTTCTGCCTTTTTGTAGAAGAGATAGCCCTGCAAGCATTACTAAAGCCTCCAAATATTCACAAATGATTGAAAATGCATCTTTGGAAGAAAAAAAAATTGTAAATTTGAAGCAGAGTACAATTAAATTGAATATTATTCTACGAAAGTTGAACGCTCGTGGAATCTTTGCAATGTATCCAATTTACAGTGATATGTTTTTTTAATGTTCGCACTTCCATTCGTCAGAAAATTGTCCAACTTAGGAGGGTTTTTACATTTTAAAGACTTTATCCTAAGTTTCGACTTGCTTCATACCAAAACTAATCCAACCTCGGTAAACATCTTGTCGATTTTCTCATAACAGAACTTATCAATGCAAGCAATGAATTTTATAAAACAATCAGTGATTTCTTCTTTACACTATTTTGCATAGAGTTTGCACTCACTAATCGAAGGGGAGCCTTGGAGAATTTGCGAACGTAACCTGCTGTTTAAATGCAACAAAAGGGGTGTACTTATGTATGCTGGATAACTTTAAAATTCTTAAAGAATTTATTGACGTAACATTTCAATAAGTTTTTTAACAGCACATAAATAAATCTACTAGAATTAATTATCAGATTCCTTAAAATGATTGAATTGCTAGTTTTTAATTTGTTTCTCGAGTTCTAATAAACGAATTTTGATCGGACAAAATGCAGGTTACTTTTCTTAATGACCACCTAACCTATATCAGAGTAATTTAAGTCGAAGTTTTTTTTTGCTCAACTTTAAAAGAAAAATTAGTAATGCATTGAGCAGGACAAAAATAAATTATCTTCATGTTTCTTGTAAGTACGCTGCAATTTTATATGCACCCTTAAAATACACCTGAGACAGAAATAAACATCAAGTAATAAAGTTTAACCCTTTGAGGCGCAGCCCAATGCTGAAAAAAAAGACAGCCGTTGCCATCGCTCGACTTAACGACCAGCAAGATGGCGGACGATCGAAATGTTCATCGCGTGCCACAGATCTGGAGACCTTTTTTTGACGACAGCTGGCTGTGCGGCACAGGATGAACGTTTCGATCGTCCGCCCTCTTGCTGGTCGTTTAGTCGAGCGATGGCAACGGCTGCCCTTTTTTCAGCATGGGGCAATCTATCCAGCTGTTCTCGCATTCTTCCATTTTTCAGCAGATGTCAGTGCTTTTCAAAATAATCGTGACCATTTTTTTTAAGGGAAATGACGTGCTAAAAAGTATGAAGGATTCTCGTGGAGCTCTGTCACCCGCAACTATTTTTATATAATTCCAATCTATTCTTCGTGGCTGGCAACGGTCAAAACGCCAGAGATTGGTGTTCTCGGACAGTGGCGGATCCAGAAATTTTTTTGGGGAGGGGCTAAATTTTTAAAAAAGCTTATTTCATCCAATTAAAATTTATTATAAATCAAGATTTTAGTCTAAACCAATATGCATGCTTTTGGGAGGGGCTAAGTAATAAAATAGGATCATTTTAGCTTTTTAAAGTGTATAATAAAGCAGAATGTTACCCTTTAGCAATCTCTTTTGGGGGGGCTGAAGCCCCCTAGCCCCTCCCCTGGATCCGCTACTGTTCCCGGAACGGTAACACAGCGCGTTAAAGAGTTAAAACGAAAACAATCTTACCATTTAAAATCTCAAGGTTGCGGGGCAGTTTTTAATGCTTTCTTTCGTTCCTCTTTTTAATTTATACCTACGTGGTCTTTAAAAGCTTCGCAAATGAGATCCCAAATCTAAGTTCCAAATCGTGACACTTTTGCAGAACATTTCAAGGGCTTCTTCTATTCTCTCTATAGAGCACGGATTTCACAAGATCGCATCTAACCTTGATACAACTAATTGAAAACATAACTCACGGTCCTCAGAAACTTGAACGAAGCAAAGAATTTAGACGCCGAAACTGATTACTGCGTTTAAAATTCAATTTGGAACTCGAAATTGAGACTAATTTATCGTTATTACCAGTGAAATCAGCATGTTTATGAAGAAAACAGCGCTATAACTTGTGGATGATATCTTTAAGTTTCGTAAAATATTCTAACAAGGACAGTTTGAAAAATACTGTAAATGTATGGCATTATTTGTTATATTTTTTTTCAAATTGGAATTCAAAAAAAAAAAAAAATTGAGGTTTTAATGGCATAGATTATACACATCTTTCGCTTTCTTGATTTCGTGGTATCTATTATACTCTAGGCCATCGCGATACTTGAAATATGTAATAAATTATTTGAGATAATACGCGTATTTCAATTTCATTTAAAATTTCCGAGAATAGAAAAAGGAAAAAAACTTTTCCGTTCCCAAAGAAATTATCTCTCCGTTCTTGAAAGCTTCGTTACATTGATGCTACAAGAAGTCTGTAAAATACTTTAAAGGGCCATTAATATACATTTTTTTCCTCGAAAATGTCGCAACAGAGCAAATGTGATCATAATAATCTTAAATAGCCTTTTTTTTTGTGTGCATAAATTGTGACATCCACTCAAATGGATATTTCAATGTATCCAACTGAAATTTCGTTTATTTTTATTTGACCCTCAAGATGTATTTAACATAGATAAATAACTGCACAATCACATCATCTGATTACTTTTAATTCACGCTTGGACTTGCTTTCCTTAATGTTGAAAATTGTTCTGTGGCAATTAGGGTAAAAAGCGGAAAAGTACCAGTTTATTCTGACAAAAAAAAAGCTCTATTTAAATGCACAATATAAAGTGTCATTTGTGTGTGTGGGGGGGATTTTTTAAATTTATACTTTTTAAAATCAATAAATTTGGTTTTTGTTTCCATATTTCATGAACTTAACAGTTAAACTTTGTCAACCGTAAGAGACAAATTGCTGCTAAAGGCATATTTCATAAGCCCATAGTTTTCTCACTGCATTGTGGGTTGCATATGCAAGACAGACCTGCTTATTTCGTTACCGTATACACAATTGTGGGATTACAGGGGCGTAACCAAGGGGGGGGTTAGGGGGTCATAACCCCCCCCCCATGAGGAATTTTTTGCCATACAAAATGTATATTCTTCACGCCTTTATCACACACATGTATGCATACATGTGTGTTGCAGTAGTCGTAAACCCCCCCCTCCATGAAAATTTTCTGGCTACGCCCCTGGTGGGATATATTATTATTAAGTAAGTAATTTTAACGATTTTTTAATGTGCTACGAGAGAATCTGGACTCGTTCCCCTCAGAAAGGCCTTCACCAGCACATTTCACATCTCAGCCGTCACTGTTCCGGTGCCTGTGCCGGCACAGCCAGCTGTCGTCAAAAAAGGGTCTCTCGATTTGTGGCACAGCGATGAACGTTTCGATCGTCCGCCATCTTGCTGGTAGTTAAGTCGAGCGATGGCAACGGCTGCCTTTTTTTTCAGCATTGGGAAAGGGTTGCCCTTCAAAGGGTTAAAGTTGGACATTGCCACAAAAAGTGGCCAACTAACCGATTATCCTTGTTTAGCAAACGCCAGTCGAGTGAATGACTTCGGGAGCTAATCTCCAATCAAGTAACTGAAGTGGCGATCGTCCAATAAAAGAAAGAAAACAGTGCGATCCGTCAGCAAAGCACTGATAGTGCCCAGATACTGACCACGCGATACGTCAAGAAGTAAACAATCGAAAGCTGCATTATCGATCATCTCGTGTTCGGCGTCATCATAATAAAGCAGATTCGCCTCGGGGTGCATTCTTCCTTTAGCATATGTTGCGGGACTACATGGTGTGGGAAGTTTCGAAAACGATAAACTAGCGGATTCCAAGTAGAGATGAGACGGGCTCAGCCCAAGCCCGGGCCCGAACCGGGCTCGGGCTCTGAAATTCACAATTGTGTTCGGGCTCGGGCTCATGAAAAATTTCTCCTTTATTGAACATACTGCTTGAAACAGATTTTAAAAAGTGATTCGTGAGGAAAATAAAAGTACTTATAAAAGATAAATAAATAAATAAACAAATAAAAATAGCGGCACGGGCGCCTAGAAGGTGCGTGAAGCTCTTTGGGTATTCTAGAACGGCGGTTTATATTCCTTAGTTAGTCATGAGATCCGACATTTTTTGATAAAAGATGGATACAAAGAATTAGAAAGTGCATTGGGAGTTTGCAACTAGTATATTTGTCTTTGATTTGCACAAACGGCAAAATTTATTGTATTCTATCAATGAAGTAATTGAATTTTTTTTTATCTTTAGCTGAAATTTCGGGCTCGGCGGCTCGGGCTCCGACTTAAATAATATTGCTCGGGCTCGGGCGGGCTCGGATGAAAAGTCCTCGGGCTCGGGCTTCAAAAAATGAGCCCGAACTCATCTCTAATTCCAAGACGTTTTCATGATGCTTATCTGGTCTACCCTTTAAGGCTCTTCTTTGAAGAAATCGTACACCTTAACAATTCAATTGCGCTCGAGATACGAAAGAATTCAGTATGCCTCTATACAAGCTGTACTGCGATCTGTTACAAATGAACATGGAGCTGTCAAAGTCTCGGGAAAAAATGCTAAACATGCCTGTTCATGGCATGCCTGCTGAAAGCTAGAGCATGGGATGAAAATCCATCGTTACAGAAACACAACCAGACATATTGCCTGAATGACTCCAACGCTGGAAAAATTGCAACCGTTGCCATCGACCGAATTAACTACCACATACATGGCGGTTGATCGAATCGCCCACCGCGTGTCACAGAGCTGAAAAATTTTTTTTGGATCAGCAGGCTGTGTGGTTTTGGCTAAGTTGGCCGTTCCAGCGGTCAACTGAGCCCGAAAAATGGACATCTCTTTATCTATGTGTCATGCGATGGAAGATTCGACTGACCACCATGTTGCTGATAGTTAAGTCGAGCAATGGCAACGGCTGCAGTTTGTCAGTCTATTCACTTTTTGGTTTATATCTATGTGAAAATGGTTCTCTTCAAAAGGTTAGGTCAGTGGCAGATCTACGAATCCTGTGCCATTCCTCTCCCCATTCAGCAAGTAACTGAACCTAACTCTGAGTCTGTCGACTGTTTTTTTTAATAGAAGATTTAATCCACTATTTATTCATTTGCCAGGAGAGGACAGCTCACGTCACTGAACGTGTCGTTTATAGCCCCGTTCGTCCTTCCCGGACTACGCAGATTGCCCAATGCCGAAAAAGCGCAGCCATTGCCACCGCTCGCCATGTTGCTGGTAGTTAAATCGAGCGATGGCAGCGCCTGCGCTTTTTCGGCATCGGGAGATGCTTGGGCTTCCAAAGGGTTAAAAAAATTCATCTGAAAGTGCTAAAAATACATTATTTTTAAGTACATCCAACAGTTACGCTCACGCACTACACGTCTGGAAAGTGAAACAAGCAGTGACTCGGTAGCACACCGACAGCTGATAACAGGATTACAGGAATTTACAGGCATTGACCTGTAAAAGCATTTAGCAAAATAACCTCTCTCCATAGAACACGCAGTTATTCCTCCCCACTTATTCTCGGAGCCCCCCCTCCTTCCTTCGGATCGCAAACAAACATCTCCTACCTTTTCCTGTGTTGCCTTAAAAAATACTTTCGGGAGAGAAAACAGCCAGTTTCCGCCTACCGGGTCAAAGCCTTTAGAAGAGAGCCGGAAGGTTGCAGGCGGGGGTCTGAAGGGTGCAAACCCCTCACAATCAGTGGACTTCATCTCTCTCTCTCTCTCTCTCTCCTCCGAGATCCCGACAGGATTTGTAATTGAAAACTAACGATTAATATTTAAGAACAGCTAACAATTTTTAGTCATTCATCACAATAAACGATATCGTGTGTGGAAATGACTATCTGATTGACAAAAAATTATTCACGATTACGACACGATTTGTAATTGAAAATTAACGATTAATGTTTAAGAACAACTAACGATTTTTCTTCATTCATCACAATAAACGATACCGTTTGTCAAAATGACTGACTGTCTAGTTGACAAAAATTTAATCTCGGTCACGACACGATTTGTAATTGAAAAATAACGATTAATATTTAAGAACAGCTAACAATTTTTAGTCATTCATCACAAAAAAACGATATAGTTTGTCGTAATGACCGACTGCCTGGTTTATAAAAAAATTTATCACAATCACGACACAATTTGTAATTGAAAAGTAACGATTAATATTTAAGAACAACTAACGATTTTTAGTCATTCATCACGATAAACGATATCGTTTGTCGTAATGACTGACTGTAAATTTTCATACTACTTTTGGATATTCTTTAAACTGATTCAAATACCAAGAGGCTTTGAAATTCGATCTCCATGGAGGAAAGCGCCCATGATGGATATAGATAATAGGAAATATCTCTAAACTACAAATTCAAAAATTCCAATTACTTTAGTTGAACATTTAGTTGCGTTCAATTAAAACTAAAGTTTATAGATGAATGTTTAGTTCAATTAATATTTTAGTTAATGATGCCCAAATCTGAGAAATACTGCACAGACCTCACAGAGCGGAAATAGGAATACGTTCTGCTATTTCAGAAGAAAAAAAAAAATCAAATCAGAAAAAAAAGTTTTTCTTTTTCTATATTTTCTCCTATTCGACATTCTCAGGTACACTCTGGATTATCTTCCGACACTTACGTACAACCGGAATGAACTACTCTTTCATTGTAAACTCCATTAAAGACGGTCATAATAAGCGAGTTCTTAGCTCCCGACGTGCATCTGCGAGGGAGGGCCTTACACTAAATCATTGTTGGGTTGCATATGTTGTTTACACATTTTTTTAAAGCAAAGGTTTTTTTTTTTCAAGGCGTTAGGGGGTTGTTTATCAGGAGGGCCCTACCCATTACCCATCCATCCCACTTCTTACGCCAGCGAGAGTGTTATTGACAATAACACCGAACAGTTGCCTCGGTCAAGCATGGCAGGCACAGGGTTGCTCCCGGTGGAAACGGGGGAAGGGTAAATCGCGCCAAGAAAACGGAAAGAGGAACTAACTCGACGTTTATTTTTCGATATTTTAGGAGACGTCGGATGGCAGCAGTGAGAGGCCACTGGAAAAACTCGTGATGTATATGATAATAATAATAATAAAAGACGGGAAGATAAATGAATGGGTTTACCCTGCGTAAATATTTACGAGTACATAAGTATTGTTTGTTTGTTTGTTATGGTAAACCTAAACAAGGGGCATCTGTCTACGGGAGGGTTGCCTTGGTCGAACGGCTTTTGAAGGGGTTCTAAAGCTCAAAGTATTCGAGTGGGAGATAGATTTCCTGTAGTAATTTTTTCAATAGCTGTTTAATAGTAATAATAATAATAATAAATAATTTTAATAATTATAATAAAAGACGGGGAGATAAACGAATGGGTTTACCATACGTAAATAATTACGAGTACATAAGTATATTTGTTTGTTTGTTTGTTATGGTAAGCCTAAACAAGAGGCATCTGTTTACGGGAGGATTGCCTTGGTCGTACGACTTTTGAAATGATTCTAAAGCTCAATTTTCTGCATAGTATTCGAATGGGAGCTAGATTTCCTGTAGTAATTTTTTCAATAGCTGTTGTATAATAATAATAATAATAACTCGAAATATGAAAAACACGATCCTCGTTTATAAAGAACGACACTTTATATATGACACTGTCATAGGGAAAAGTGGCTTGCACTCCAATGCACTATAACTTCCCAAGTTGGACACCCCTTATAACTTGGACATCTCCTTAAGTTGGACACTTTTCTGTGAAACGGAACATATCCATAATATAGAAATATTCATATAAGTTAGACACCTCTGAAAGTTGAGGGAGCTGCAGGTGTCCAATTCACTGCACTTATTTGAGAAGGCGTAGAGGTGAAAGAGGAAGTTCTAGCTTATATTCAAAGCTGAATATTTCTGAATTATTCCTAATATTTTTACCTAATGCTCGCGGTACTAAAACGATGCAACAGAGCACCATTTCTTGAACTGTGGGTCGCGACCCCAATTGGGGTTGGGGGACCTGCAGCAGGGGGTCGCCAAAAATTTCAGCAATTTTGGCCTTTTTTTTTTTTAACTTGTTATAATAATTTTATGTCATTTTCGTCTTTAACAACATTTTTGTCTTTAACCACCCTAAAATCAAACTATTGATCCGATAGAATGAATATTGAAAAAATGCTTCGTCTTGCGGTGTCTACTGTTTCGCAAAGATTTCTTAATATAATTAAAAATAAACAGGCGCACCCTTCCTGTTGATACTGAATCCTCGCACATGCGCTGTGAGAAGTAAGTGAATTTTCTCAGCATTTGACCTTCCAAGTGGCTACACTTAATGGACAGACTATAGTTAATGTTTGAATTGACCCAAATAATTGAACTGAACGTAAAAATTGTATTATACTTTTGAGTTTGTGACCGATTCAAAATTTCACATTGTTCGATGTCTTAAAATTAAACTTAATGGCCTAAAACTGCAGTAGTGTATTAAACTTTCATTATTAAGCCTTTGAGGCGCAACCCTTTCCCAATGCTAAAAAAAGGGCAGCCGTTACCATCGCTCGACTTAACTACCAACAAGAGGGCGGACGATCGAAACGTTCATCGCGTGCCACAGGTCGAGAGACCCTTTTTTTGACGCAGCTGTCTGTGCCGGCACAGCCAGCTGTCGTCAAAAAAGGGGTCTCTACATCTGTGGCACGCGATGAACGTTTCGATCGTCCGCCCTCTTGCTGGTAGTTGAGTCGAGAGATGGCAACGGCTGCCGTTTTTTCAGCATTGGGCAATCTATCCAGCTGTTCTCGCGTTCTTCCATTTTTCAGCAGATGTCAGTGATGTTAAAAAGAATTGTGACCATTTTTTGACGGGAAATGACGTGCTAAAAAGTAAAGCATTCTCGAGGAGCTCTGTCACCCGCCACTATTTTTTATAGAAATCCAATCTATTCTTCGTGACGGGCAACAGTCAAAACGTCAGAGTTTGGTGTTCCCAGAGCCGGAACACTGCGCGTTAAAGGGTTAACTGCGTAAACCTTAGACTTTCATTTTTCCAGCGGCATTTCTTTAGTTTAGAAGCGATTAAGAATAATTAAAACAGATGTTTATCGTATCTTTTTTTTCTGGGTTGAATACAGTAGGAAGACAATAGGAGAATTTGCGCAGAAAGGATGCGCAGTTGGCTGTCACCGAGAAGACGTCACTAAAACGTCACATCGCCATAGAAACAATGCACACACATTCCGTCCTCCGCATCCTTGATTCGGAATACGCACGTGTCTGGGGCAACTGCATAAACGGCAACTCAAGGACAACTGTCACTCTAGAAAGGAACCGTCATAAGCGATGCAGGGTCCCCTCGGGCAACCCTTCCTGGAAAAAATACAAAAAAAAACAAGGATGTCCCTACCTGGTTGCGTCAAAAAATAAGGGAGAGGGGGGTGACTGCAGAAAAACCTTTTTTATTATTATTACTTCTTGCACTGTAGGTAAGGGGGAGGGTTACCCTTACGGTCTTCCTTTCTTTCTGCACTTCCATGGAAATCCCGAGGTCAACAGGGAGGAGACTTTAAAAAGGATTCTTTTCACAAAAAAATAAGGGTCCAGGTGCAGTTTTTTTATTTTTCTTTAAAAAAAAGGGGAGGGAGAAGGCATATTTTGCGCAATGGATTGATAATTCAGTGTCAACATCTTTTTCTGCATCTGCTGTTGTGTTTTGGGAACTGGACTGCAAAACAACCGCTTTATCTTAAGTTCCGGTGTTTTTTTGTTCCTCAGAAATTGTGTTTTCTCGGAGTGAATGAAAAAAAAAAAGCAGGTGGCGGGACCAGAGGTCGAGAAAAAAGCCAATTAAAGAAGTTTGGAAAATACTTCGCCCGTAAACAAAGTTCAAAGTCGTAATCCCTTTCACCTTCTGGTACTTTTTCTTTCTCTCGCGTGTACCATGGATGGTACACGAGGATCTGTAATGCACCATTCTCCACAATCCGATCCATAAACTCTCGGCAGTACGCTCAGAATTGAGTTGTACTTGTTTATTACTGGGGGTAGGGGAGGGGGTTACTGAGGGTTTTAAGTTGGGAAGAGATATTGTATATATTGTTAAAACTCGCGAAGTCGCAAATCGAAATTTTATGAGCCATTGAAGTGATGTGATGCGATGAAGATTCAGATAGGGAACAGAGTAAGACATGAAAGTTAATAAATAATTGGCATCAATAGCGTGAAAGGTGTATTCTATGATAATATTTTCAGTGTGAGAAAGAACTTTTCCTCATCCATTGTCGATTAAACGAAAAAGAAAATATGTGATATAGAGAAGTAACCTTATAATACTTTTCTTTTTTGTTTGTTTGTTTGTTTCGAGCACCTTGATAAACAGGATTGAAAAAAATTCTCTCGTGGTAAATGTTGAAAATAAATCTGATTTTTTTACACCTGTGTTCTCAACAGGAGATATTTTAATTCCTGCTGAAACTCTTTATTTCCTTTCTGAAATGGTGAAATTTGCACATCAAGAGTAACGTAGACAGTTCAATAAATTGGCTTAATCAAGTGTTTTTCGGATGATCATTTTCAGAGTTCCGGAATGTCTAGCACATTAGTAATTTTGAGGTCGGGATTCAAAGAAAAGATGCTTTTTCTTTTAATCCTCTTACCTTCCGGAAATCAGTTCAGATTAAAAAAAAAATTAAACACGGTCAACGATTGAAAGTTTATGATCCATTTTTAATCACGATTGACGACTTGATTAACGATAATTGGAACAAAAGTTTTCAACAGTCAATTAGCACGCGATTGGAAATTGTTTGTCATATATCAAACTTTAATCATGATTAATTTTTATTTTATTTTTTTAATTAATCACAATAAACGATTGCAAACGACTGCTAGTTAATCACAAATAACGATTTTCTTTTTTTTTACCGTTAGTCAATCTTTAATCAAATGTCAGACTTTAATCGTGTTTAAAATTTTTAATTATTATTATTTTGAATTAATCACAATTAACGCTTGAAAACGGACGATTACTATTTTAATCACACATTACGATTGATTTTTTTAGCCAATCATCAATCGCTAATCGTTATTAATTTTATTGTAAATCAATCGTTGATCATAATTCTATCGTTAATCGTTAGTGTAAGTAAATCATTAATTGTGATTAAACGTTGATCGTGATTCATGTTATCCCAACATTGTCGGAAACATTCTTTTACTTTGCCTGTAAAACTCCTTTTTCTGCATGGCCCTGCAGCTACCATCATAATGAAGAAGTGCGGGAAAAAGAATTGCTCAAAAACTGCCGGAATTTTTTGCCTCGGTAGATAGTGCACCAAACTATTTTATCAATTAAAGAATGTAAGAATGAGCTATTTCATTAGATTATTAATTAATTAAAGTAATTTTATTAGCGTTCCTCGGTTATTTTAAAAACGCTCCTTTTTTTATCAACTGCCTGTAAATCTGTTTTCCAGAATCGCACACGAGCGTTGTTTTAACTAATTTAAATAGTCAACAAATTTCCTGGATAACTACTGACAAAATTTATATTTATTAAGCTGAAATTAATAAATTATTAAACGGAACACGCAAATTTATTGATACGTTAAAGGGACTCGCCAGCCTAAGCTTAATATTATATTGCTTTTTAAAAGTACTTTTTAGTTACTATTATGTGATTATTTTTTTAAATATTATGTTAAAGCCATTTAACATAATATGTAAAAAATAAAATTTATATTTTTAACTTATAATTTTGCTACTTATTTTAAAATGCTACTCCCTTTTAATATTTTTTCTTCAATTTTTCAGAGTTGTAAAGGTACAAGTAGAAGAATTTGAAACAATTTCATCAACATTTGGGAAAACCTTAGAATTTCAAAGGCAATAAAATTTAGAAACCGCGAAATAATATAAGACAAACGCAATTTAATATTTCATTCAGCTATAAGATATTGAGGACAGGCGTTCATATAAACAGCTGGTGTTGTCATGGCTTAGACGCTTTAGTAAGATGTACTTTAAGCTATGTAAAATCTATAATTATCTTAGTATATAAATCTTTAATGTATCTATTTTAGTGTATTAGATATCGAAATTCATATTTTCATATAATTTTTATATTGTGCAGTGTCGGGTCCCTTTGACTATTATAAAAACTGGTATGCATAAAATATATTAAGTTGGAGAATATGAATAGAATTAGCAGTACAAAGATACGCACATATATTACTCTTAAACCAGTTAAATGGATTCACGGCTGGAAAAAATGGATTTTGCATACTTACAAACAGAACCTTGAAAAAATGGAACTTAGAGAGTGTCAATATCTATTGATTCGTCCAAATCTATAATTTTTCTTGGTTACAATACTGCTTTTACTTTGTACAAATAAGTAATTATATTGAAACAAAAATGAAAAAGTTACAGATAAGAGCAGTTTTGTCACGACATTTTCCCGTCTATTACAGCCACACATTCGTATTACACACATGTTCAGGCTACAGTGAGTTACATTTTAATTCCATACACTTATATAACTTTTAGTATAGCAGGTAACTGCGATATGTAAGTGATTCTTTATTAAGCTCGCTTTTAATTAAAAAATTCGTTTTTTAAATTAAAGCTTAATTTTATTTTACGTGTTAATTACTATTATTTTATTTATATCGCTTTGTTTATTTGGTTTTTATCTTTATATGTTTTTTCATTGATTCATTTATTTATTTTATTCATTTCTTTAGGACGATTTTGTTAAGTTTTTGTTATTTAATTTCTTTATTTTCATCTTTAAAACCCTTTAACGCGCAGTGTTCCCGCTCTTCGAACACCAAACTCTGACGTTTTGACTGTTGCCAGTCACGAAGAATAGATTTGATTTCTATAAAAATAGTTGCGGGTGACATAGCTCCACGAGAATCCTTTACTTTTTAGCACGTCATTTCCCGTAAAAAAATGGTCACGATTATTTTTAACAGCACTGACATCTGCTGAAAAATGGAAGAATGCGAGAAACAGCTGGATAGATTGCCCCATGCTGAAAAAAGGGCAGCCGTTGCCATCGCTCGACTTAACTACCAGCAAGATGGCACGCGATGAACGTTTCGATCGTCCGCCATCTTGCTGGTCGTTAAGTCGAGCGATGGCAACGGCTGCCCTTTTTTCAGCATTGTGAAAGGGTTGCGCCTCAAAGGGTTAAGATTCAAGTGAACATTTTGTCGCTACCTGTAAAACTACTTTATTTGCATAGCATTGGAAAAGCGCAGCCAATAGGAAGATAAGTTGCAGAAAGGATAATTATTCCTTGAGTGGAATAGCATACTATACTTTTCGTTGATAAATCAAGTACAATATCAATTAAAAGACCAAAAGGACTTAAATCGTACGACATTATTTATTGGGTTGGCAACAAAGTAATTGCGTTTTTCCGTATGTCAATATTTCGACTGGCCAAAACTACTGAAGTTAATTATGCGAAATTTGGCACGTACGTGAGTTCTTCAACATAGGTGCTAGATCAGAGAGCATTTTCCAAAATTCGTAATCTTAGGGGGGGGGTAAGGGGCCAAAAAGTTCTTTTCACATATCCCGCGTGATCTCAAATAAAAATAGAGATATCCGTGAAATTCTTTCTGTAAAATACAGCAGTCACGAATACCTAAAAATTAATTTCAGGACATTTTTAATAGTGTCCTCCAAGGAGGATAGAAGCGAAAAAAGGGGGAGGGTGGCCATCTTTTATGGACAAAAAAAAATACTGCCAGTGAAGTTCTTTCTTTAAAATGTAACAAATATGAATCGTATGTTCAGGCACAGCTTACCTCTAATTAAAAACTTGTTGAAAACTTATTTGCTTGAATTTTATACCAAAAAACGCAATTACTTTGTTGCCAACCCAATATATTGTAATATGCGAATGAAATTTTTTTTCTTTTAATCCATTCTCCGGGAGTGTTGATTTTCTGCAACATTGATTCATACAAATTTTAGTACTAAACAATCACAATTCATTTTTTAAAATTTCAAAATATGAAGTCAGTCTTCTTGAATAATACTAAACCATACTACTTATTTGTTTTCACGGGATCGGTGAATTTTATACTAAAAGTTATATCAATGGTATGAATACGCACCAGTAGATTGGAATGGGTTAAATGAGTGACAATCTTCCACAGCTTTGAAAATAAATATACTGCAACCCTAAATCATTTCAGTATATTTACATTTAGGTACACTCTACTTACTTCCGTGTTTTATTCGAACAATTTCAGTCAGTGGCAACAAAGAGTTTAAAATATTAGTCTTTGAATAATAAAATATATAATTAAAATATTAGTCACTGAATTAATAAATAACTAAAAATAACTAAGTCACTAAAATATTAGTCACTGAAAATTTAAAAGAATACTTTCTCGTTAAAACTCGTTAAAACTGTCTCGTTCTAAGTAAAAATAATTATACACTTTAAATAGCTAAAATGATCATATTTTATTACTTAGCCCCTCCCAAAAGCCTAATACTTCGGTTTAGACTAAAATTTTGATTTATAGTACATTAATTGGGTGAAATAAGCTTTATAAAAAATTTAGCCCCTCCCAAAAAAAAAAATTCTGGATCCGCCACTGAATGACTGTAAAATTATAGTACATGATCATGTTTCATAGACTGTTTTTAATAGCTTATTCTTTAAAATTGACTGATTTCTTTTCAGTCAAAAGAGTCAACCAACGTTCAAAAGCGCTGTAATTAACAAAGAAAACTTTAGTGTTGTATTCAAGTTGCATAATAAGCAGAGTTTTTATGTAATACAAAAGTTGCAGGGTTAGCAGAATTTTTACACCATACTCAAGTTGCAGAATTAGCAGAATTTTTATTCAAGTTGACTGTTGTAACAATAAAGCAATCTTGTGGAGAAGAAAACTTCAGTCTACGTTTCCCATAAATTAAAAAAAAAGTTCATATTACATTTAATAAACACGGAGAGAAAACCCAGTTCTGCAGTAAGATACAGTCAATGGCAAAAAAATTGTTAAATAGTTATTGCTCAAGAAAGACGTTTATCGACTCTATTGACTGAAAAATAAATCAGTCATTTTTAAAGAATAAGCTATTAAAAACAGTCTATGAAGCATGATGATCTGCTATAATTTTACAGTCATTGGCTCAGGATTCTGCTAAAAGTTCCCAAATTTTGGAAGTAACTTGAAAAATGTGCAAATTTATTTTCATTACCTTGGAGGAAAAAGTTTTCACAAGTCTTATTAGGGAAACTTTTTCCTCCAAGGCTACAACTTAAACAAAACAAAAAAAAAAATTAGTTTGACATTCATTTTAGGAATTTTCGAGAGTTTTATTAAGCGCGCAGCGGCGATATGAATGAAAAATTTTGACAACAGGTCAAAAAACTTGGGAGGAAGCTGAGCAACCTTCCAGCCCTTCGTCCTTGTAACACTTTAAACAGCCCAGGAGATCACGTGACTGCTGCTCTTCATTCTCATAGCTTCCCCCGAGGTCTTCCCTGAAACGAAGAATTCTGAAACGACATCCGTTTTGGTTACAGTTACGCGAGAGAAACGATTGTGTTTTTTTTATTATTTATTTATTTATTTATTTATTATGCTTATTTGCATTACGTACGTTTTTCACGCTACTCTGTCAGACTTTGGGAGGGAAAAGGATTTTATAGATTTGCTCCTTAATAGTTGCATAAAATAAATTAAAAATGAAACATACTTAAAATTATTACCCCCATTATTGAAAATATTAGGAGGATTAGAGAGTTTCTTAATTAAAATTTAAACAAATAAATTTAAATTATTTTTTGTATGTACAAATAACATTCGTTTAACAAAGGATTCATATTTATTACATATTAAAGCAATAATTTTGTAAGTTATTGTTTTTCCCCTTTTTTAAGTAACCGTCATAAAAAATGACTACCCCCCTCCCCTTTTCACGCCTACCTTCTCTTCTAGGAGGACGATATACAAAATTATTTTTTAGGTATTCGTGATTGTTGTATTTTACAGCATTTTGTGGTTATCTCTCTTTCTTTGGATCTCGTGAGATAATTTAGAAAGAACGTTTTTGCCACTTACCCTCAAATAGGTTACGGATTTTGGAAAATGCTTCGAAACCACCATCTACGTTAAAAATCTCACATGCATGCCAAATTTTGGAATTATTAACCTCAGTCGTTTTGGCAAGGCGAAATATTGGCATACCGAGAAAATACATGATTTTAGTGTTCCCCAAATATAATTAAAAATTTATACGTATTAAAGAATTATCACTCAAAAAGTGTTTATCTTAAAAGAAATTATAATCTAACAAGGGGTAAAATGCTGAGTTGCCAGCATATAAACTGATCACTAAATGTACGAGGGCAATGCACAATAAGTCCGTGCAAATTTTAAACGATGTCTCTGTTACCGTTAAAATATGAAATCCGTTATTTTATAGAATACCTAGTTATTCCATGAAATAACTGATCGTGTCCGTTAAAGTGTAAAACTCTTGTATTTCATGGTTTAACTATTTATTTCATAGAATAACGATCTGCAGCCCGTTGCAAAGTGTAAAATAATCTATATCCTATATCTCGCTTTTTAGTATAAGGCACATTTACGTTTCGTTTAACTATATGCAAAGTAGCGGGAAAAAAACGTTCATTTCGAATTCAAATAAAAATAATTTTTGAAGGACGGCAAAAATACCAAAGCATAAAACAACGAGAATACTTTTTCGCCATACTCTCAAAATGTCAACGACAAATGCATTTATCTTCCACCCCTACTGCATTTATGAACTATTCCAGGCCATAAGATAATTGTCTATCATTTCATTTATTTAATTGTCATTATTTCATTTCAGATAAATTATTTATTTTACACTTTAACTATCTCTCATTAGTTAATTTATAGAATAACTAGTTAAAGTGTCAAATTATTAACATATTACACACTTTAACGGACACGATCAGTTATTTCATGGAATAACTAGGTATTCTATGAAATAACTGCATTATATACTTTAACGGTAACTTCTCCACTACACCGTCACACGGCTATAATCGTTTTCTAGCCATCCTCGGAGATTAGTTCACGAAGTTTCTTTTGGAACCAATTTTTTTTGGATAAAAGTTTCCCAAATAGACACACTCACTCCCCACCCATCCTCTCGCAATATAGAGACACGGAAGAAAAACCTTCACCTCTACGTCTTTATAACGTAGAAAGGCAAGTGGATTATGCCCATAACTATTTGCCTTTTTAAGTTACGACGAAAACTAACAAAAAACTTACGCTGAAATGGATCCAAAGTTATGTATTTCATATAGCAGCCAGATATTAAAAATATTCAATCTAAAATCTTGATTGCAAGGTTGAATCCATACGAACGATATATTCAAAAAGAATTTTTTTTTATTTTCATACCTAATGATTTTTGCTTTAAACTTAGTTTAGCTTGCGGCTACTTTTGCTTGCTTAACTGCTTGCTTTTACTTGCTTAACTGCTTTATAAACTTAGTCATGTAAGTTTATAAAGCAGTTAAGATTTGCAAGTTTTTTTTTTTGTAAATCCAGGTGTAGCATATTAAATGTTATAAACTCAAAATATAATTATTTTAATTTTAATATAGTTATCTATTTTAATTTTAATAATACTTTAATAGTTTTTTGGTTTCAACTTATAAGATATTTAAGTTATTTCTTTCTGAAATATAATTGTGTACACTGTCCGCCCAGCGTAAGTTCTTCCATGCACACTAACACGCATGCGCTAACTGAACGAGTCCTTGTTGCAAAATAGAGACGGGTATACAAAGCAGAGGGGATGTTTAGAATCTGTGCACAGTTTCGGAGTCGAAAGAAAACGACAGCCACAAACGTGCCATTTTGTTTTCGATAAAAGGAAATCATTAATGATGGTTCAATACTTAAAAATTGCTTTTCTTCACTTTAGATCGTAGCCAGGCGCAAATGGCTGCATCATTCTACCCATACCCCCTTCTGCGTTTGAACTCGTCCTGCGTCGCTGGCAGCACTTCCCGTGGGGAACAGCACTTCTGTGTCTAATTTACTGTACGATCTGAGAATGCCCACTCTTAAATAGTACAGTGAAACCGTCCAGCTAGCACACCTCCATAAGTCGGACACCTAAGTGAATTTTCTGAGGAATGGATTCGACTTTTTTTAACCCTTTAATGCGCAGTGTTTCCACTCTGCGAACACCAAACTCTGACGTTTTCACTGCTGCCAGTCACGAAGAATCGATTTGATTTCTATAAAAGTAGTTGCGTGTGACATAGCTCCACGAGAATCCTTTACTTTTGAGCACGTCGTTTCCCGTCAAAAAATGTCACGATTCTTTTTTACAGCACTGACATCTGCTGAAAAATGGAAGCATGCGAGAAACAGCCGGATGGATGGCCCCATGCTGAAAAAAGGGCAGCCGTTGCCATCGCTCGACTTAACTACCAGCAATGCACGTTTCGATCGTCCGCCTTCTTGCTGGTAGTTAAGTCAAGCGATGGCAACGGCTGCCCTTTTTCCAGCATTGGGAAAGGGTTGCGCCTCAAAGGGTTAACATTTACACCTCCATACAGATACACAACCATAAAATGGACACCTCTGTAAATTGGACACTTTTGGTGGGAACCAAAAGTGTCCAATTTACAGAGGGCAGTTTCGGGGGTTACTTTAATACAGAGGAACATTCGGAGGTTTCTGCATTAAAGTAATATTACGAAGTTAAAAGTGGCGAACTGCTGCTAACAGTCTCCAGCCAATACTTCTACGAGAAGAAATTTCGACATCTCCTACAGTAGCCGATCCCCCCCCCCCCAAGACACTACCTTTCTGAATATCTGAATATTATCAGTGTTTGGTACTCTCTCAGTCGTGCTAGCATGCATTTTCCAGGAATCTATTTTTCATTCAAGCATTATTAAAGTTTAGAACTTTATCGAGGATTTGAACTTTGCTCGGGTTCCAATGGTCCAAGAAAAAAAAGTTTTGAAAGTTCCTTTTCAACAAGTCGAATTACTTTCCCCCGGACGCAAGACCCCAATTGTTTTTTTTTTTTTTTTTTTGTTTTTTTTTCAAGTAGTTTAATTTTTGCCCCAGCCGTAAACACTCTTGAATATGAAAGGAAAACAACACTTTCGGCCATTTGAAGTATTCAGGAGATAAGGAAATATTTTCGCACGTAAGACAGCTTAAAAATTTCTCAATAAAAACAAAAAAACAAAGTCACTTGATGGACAAACGTTTGTTGCCGAGAGTTCATTGACTCGAAGGAGAATATCTCCGATTCTCTGGTTAGCTAAAAATGTTCTCACGAACGCACACACACACACATTGCTTCACAGCGAAAGAAAAAGAATAATAATAATAAAAAAAAAACCAATCCCAGAGAAACTATTTACTTCTGAAATCTGAAAACCCAAGAAGGTCCATAACCGGCAGAGTTTACATAACAGAGAGACTGACTACTACTGACGACTGCTCTTCTGCAATCCCCAAAACCGTTGCTTGCTTGCTGCCAGTTTGCAACTGAGAAACGTTTTTACGATTACGAGGCTCGTCAGCAGCACGGCCGAGAGAGGTCATTGTCCTCTCTCTCTCGCTCGCTCGCTCACGAGCGGATTGCAGATGAGAAAAATTATCTTCCAAAACACAAAACACATCGTTGCGAGGAAAAACGGAACTTTTAGCGGATGACTTATGTGTATTAGATGATTTATTAAAAAAATAAATAAATAAATAAATAAAATCTTGTTTTATATTAATTACCCTGTGTGTATATCATTCGCAAATTATCTTCGGAACTTGGGGAAAAAAAAAAACAGAAAAAGACGCAGACAAATTAATGAATAGCAAATAGAGCGAGGAGAAGCATGGCTGTTTTCAGAAGAAAATGGCGTAACCCACACCAAAAAAGAACTAAAAAAAAGGATAACTGGAACATTCACCTTGAAATGAAAAAATAAAATAATCATATAAAGTTCGTGCACACGAAAGTTTTCGTTCGGAAATGATGTTTCGAAACATTTAGCCTGTGTCAAGATGAGCCCATGCTTTTTTCGCAAAAACGGATGTTTAAAGCTTGGACAAATTTGGAATTTGATTAATCGCTCGCATTATGGCGTGTACTTAGTCACGGTTAGAGTGAAGGTCAGAGTGATAGAATAACTCAGCAACGCTCTTAAGGCTATGCATGTATGGGAGGATGAGAAAAAAACGGCCATTGCTTTGCTTCTCCCGATTTCGTCATCGATGGCGTTTATGAGGCTGAAGCAATACTGTTATTTTTTTGGCAAAAGCTGTTCTTTTTTTTTTAATTTATTAAACGACATAAATATCGGGGGAGGCGATGTTCACATCCTGTCACACAGGAAAACGGAATAATCGCATTTAACCCTTTGAGGCGCAACCCTTTCCCAAAGCTGAAAAAAGGGCAGCCGTTACCATCGCTCGACTTAACGACCAGCAAGAGGGTTGGACGATCGAAACGTTCATCGCGTGCCACAAATCCAGAGACCCCCCAGAGGTCTATCCAGAGACCACAAATCCAGAGACCCCCTGATCCAGGACGCAGCTGGCTGTGCCCGCGCACAGCCAGCTGTCGTCGAAAAAGGGTCTCTAGATCTGAGGCAAGCGATGAACGTTTCGATCGTCCGCCCTCTTGCTGGTCGTTAAGTCTAGCGATGGCAACGGCTGCCCTTTTTCCAGCATTGGGCAATCTCTCCAGCTGTTCTCGCGTTCTTCCATTTTTCAGCAGATGTCAGTGCTGTTAAAAATAATCGTGACCATTTTTTGACGGGACATGACGTGCTCAAAAGTAAAAGAATCTCGTGGAGCTATGTCACCCGCCACTATTTTTTATAGAAATCCAATCTATTCTTCGTGACTGGCAACAGTCGAAACGTCAGAGTTGGGTGTTCCCAGAGCGGGAACACTGCGCGTTAAAGGATTAATCCGAAACTGCGGGCCTTCTATAGCTGTCCGAAAGGTCATTGAAATTTTAACTCCAGATAAAATTTCGTATTGCTTGTCGATTGCACAATGAATGAAGTTATGGCAGGAAGAACTGGGTTTTCGCCATTCATAATCCTTGGTGATAAAATATCGACTCAATAAAGAGTTGCATCAGTGCGGTTCTGTTGGCACAGCCTTTGTTTGCACAGCCTTAGTCAACGAGAATCTTCTGTATTCGGGAAAAATACTTTGGAAAGATGGAAAAGGGCACTTAAAATAACTTCTTTCAGAGAGTAAAAAGCTATACTGAATTTTATTATATCGTAAATTTAACATTTACCTTAAAAGCATTGATATAATAGCTTATCATACTGTCAAAATGCAAGTCAATGTATTCCATCACTATATTATGAAAACTGATATGAAGCACAATAAACACTTAATTCATTTTGCAATCTAATTATTTCTGAAGTATCAATGACATACGGGCATTTTAGGTTTAATTGCTGAAATATCTTACAAATAATTCGTATTATGAGATACCATTTCAAAAAGATCAAGATATCAAGACTGGCCGGATTTACCGAGCTAATATTTTTTCCTTATTACTGTATTTATATTAGGTTGTAACGAAAGTTTCCCGCCACCGCAAACATCGTCAGCACACAGTTCGCGTTGGCGTATTGGCTCCTATTTTGTCAAACGATTTTTGGCATTTGAAAGAAAGATACTTACTTTATAACACTGTGTTGTGAAATCTGTAAAAAATAGAGTTATCATTAAGTATAAGGTGTCCCAAATGGAACTATCACTCTAGAGTACTAGAACCATCCTTTACTTCCGTTTGTGTTGCAAAAAGTCAGCTACATAATATCAACAAATTATGAGTACAGCTTTAAGTACTATTGTTGTATCATGTGACACTGTGCAGGTTTGGTAACGAAAGTTCAAAATCAGTTATCTAAGGAGTTAGAAGTTAGTTTTTCAGGCAGATATGGCGGAAAACTTTCGTTACAACCTGATACTTCTAGGTAAAACCGTAAGAAAACTTTCATTCACTAATTACTACATAACCTTCAACTACAAAAAATAGCAGTAAATGAACGAAATTTCTTGTGTAAAACCGGTGATTTATTTTTCTCTACCTTCCAAATCACCTCTTCGCCCTGCACAAAATAGTCACTTTTGTTTCTTCCCCTTAATTAAAAAGTCATGGGAAAGGACATTTTATATGTCTATCGTTCGTATTGTCTTGCATTGAGCTTGAGCGTTTATTGCGTTTATTGCGACTTATTGCGTTTAACCCTCTGAGGAACAACCCTTTCCCTATGCTGAAAAAAGGGCAGCCGTTGCCATCGCTCGACTTAACTACCAGCAAGATGGCGGACGATCGAAACGTTTATCGCGTACCACAGAACTAGAGACCCTTTTTTGACGACAGCTGGCTGGTCGCACAGCCAGCGGTCGGCATTGATATGGGTGTGTATAGGACTTAAGGTTTTTCTACAGGGCTACGACAAAGATTGCTTTTACATTGTGGCATATGGGGAGAAATTCTTGAGAGCAGTAGTGATTTGGTCAAATATCGAAAATCAGAAAAAAACAGAAGAATTGAAAAGAAAAATAATCAGAGATAATTTTAGGTGAAGCACAACAAAGTTAAAAATCTGGAGTGTCTCTATCAGACTTCCCGAACACTTACGATTAAGATCATTACCAAGCATTTAAATCAATTTTAATCCATTAGTCATTCAAACATATATACCAAATGGAAGCTCAACCGAATCCGCCGTGTAAACGCTAGTCCACTTTCAAGAATTTCTCCCCATAGGCCATTATGTAAAAGAAATCGTTCTCGTAGACCTGTAGAATAACTATAAATCCTATACACACCCAAATCAATATCGGTCCCTCGACGGTAGTTTATAATATATAGACTCAATTTGAGCTCCGTCGAATGCCCCGTTTAGGAGCTATCGTGTTCACACACATACATACATACTGTACATCTCGCAAAAACAGCATCCATGAATTCAGAAGACCCCCAAAACGTGTCCATACACCCAAATCTCTAAGTCGAATCTTTTTCATGATGACAATACTTTCCTTACATGGTACATATATTTATTTATTAGCCAGGAGAGGACAGCTCGCGTCACTGAATGTGTCGCTTAGAGCTACATATACGTCCTTCCCGGAATTTCCCGCCACAATTTGGAACCTCATCAGAAGGTGGGGGGGGGGGGGGACTTCTGAATATTGGCACCTCTCGGAAACCGCTAGCGACCGCCGAGAGGACTTTCGGAACCACGGATTTAACGTGCACGTACACCGCATGTACACTGTGGTCTTGAGTGGTACTCCGGTATCGAACCCGCAACCTTCCGGTTACGAGTCCAACGCCTTAACCACTGGGCTACCACGGCCAATACATGGTACATGTTCGGAAAGTAAAAATGAGCCATCTCGCAGTACAATTATGATGCTATACCAGACAAAAACCTTCAGCTTCGTCTGGGTGAATGGCCCCGTTCTAACTTTCCCTTAAAAGCCGCGCCCCCTCTTTAATAATGGATCCACCACCACCACCCCCACCGAGTCAGCGGAAGAAATATTCCTATACACATGCTCCCTATTAGTAACTGTGCAGGAATGCAAAGGCACAGAGCAGAACCACACATTGATACTCACACACGCAGGAGGTGAAAAAAAATAATTAAAAAAAGAATAAGAAGTTTTTATAAATAACTGTACACGGGCCCTCCTAGAGTCCGACACAGCTTCAGCCGGTTTCATCAATCACCCTCGGTCCGTATCGGACCCTGCAAGTAGCCCCCCAGCCTTGGACAGAGGGTTCGTTGAACCCGCGATATGCCCCCTGGGCCCCCTATTTAAAAAGCAGAGAGGCCCCCGCTACTGTATCTTTAAGGTTCCGGAAACCGAGACAATGATGACGCCGGTAGCTGCAATTAATTTACTTTTCTTTTTTTCCCCCGTCGGTTTCTTTTTTTTTTTTTTTTTTTTTTTTCCCGATATCACGGACATTACTTCTTCAAGTCGTGCTGCAATGCGTTACCTATTCGGAACACAACACCCACCGATACCCGAGTCACATTTATTTTTACTTTCCGAACATGCACCATTCATTACATTTCCGAACATGCACCCTGTAAGGAAAGTATTGTCATCATGAAAAAATTCGACTTCGAGATTTTGGTGCATTGGCACTTTCTGAGGTCTTCTGAATTCATTTATGCTATTCTTACGAGATGTATGTATGTATATATCAGGTTGTAACGAAAGTTTTCCGCCATATCTGCCTGAAAAACTAACTTCTTAGATAACTGTATTTGAACTTTCGGTACCAAACCTGCAGTGTCGCATTATACAACAATAGTACTTAAAGCTGTACTCATAATTTGTTGATATTCTAGAGCTGACTTTTTGCAACACAACTGGAAGTTAATGATGGTTCTAATCCTCTAGAGCTATAGTTCCATTTGGAGACACCTTGTACTTAATGATAACTATATTTTTCAGAGATTTCACAACACAGTGTTATAAAGTAAGCCTCTTTCTTTCAAATGTCAAAAATAGTTCGACAAAATAGGAGCAACTACGCCAATGCGAACTGTGTTCTGACGATGTTTGCGGTGGCGGGAAACTTTCGTTACAACCTAATATATGTGTGTGTGTGTATGTGAGTGAACACGATAGCTCCTAAACGTTGCATTCGATTGAGCTCAAATTGGGTATATGTGTTATAAAACCATCGTCGCAAGACCGGTATTGATTTGGGTGTGTGTAGGACTTTCAGTTTTCCTACAGGGGTACAACCAAGATTTCTTTCACATTATGGCCTATGGGGGGGGAATTCTTGAAACTGCGCGAGCGTTTAAACGGTACATTCGATTGAGCTCAAATGGGATATATATGTTATAAACCACCATCGTAAGACCGGTATTGATTTGGGTGTGTATAGTACTTATAGTTTTTTCTACAGAGATACGAGAAATATTGCTTTACATTATGGCACGGGGACAAATTCTTTAAAGACCGCAAGCGGTTTAAACGGTGCATTCGATTGAGCTTCCATTTGGCATATATCTTTGAATGATTCATCGATTAAAATTTATTTAAATGCTCGGTAAGGATCTTAATCGTAAGTGTTCGGAAAGTCGAGTGGAGTCACTCCAGACTTTTTTTTTACTTTTAAACTTTACTTTTTTTAGTTTCATAAGGCCAAGAGCAGACACTCATAATGGGCAGTATCTTTCATAAAGACCCATTCAATTTACAAATATTCGAAAGCCCGGCACCACGAGCTTACCTACGTTTCAAGCTTTCTTACTCTTGTAAATGCTTGGAACTTTTTCACACATGAGGAAGGGCACACCCCTTTAGTACCGCCCGACATGATTATACTGACCAGACGTTCATTTTCGCAAAATGTTTTATTAAAACCTTTTTTGTCAGTATAGCTTTAAATTTTTTAAAAAGAATTGTTAAAGTTTAAGCAGGGAGAGTTCTAGAAACGACGCGTACATTTCTTCAAAATACAGTAAGAACATTTCTAGGTTTGGGGGGGAGGGTTCATTTTAATATATATATATCGTTTTTACTCACGTAACAGTCGCCCTCGCATAATAACCGCAACCCCGTTCTAAAGCAGAAAAGATCGTTCAACTATTTCCCCGCATAAAAGCCGCAGTCACGTATTTGATCTTCATCTAGAAAGTAGAAAAGTATAAGATGTAACTTTTTTTTTGAACTAGTACTAAAAATGGATTCATCTGTTCTGTCATTCCAAGGGGAATACTCAGTGGCAGTGGCGTAGTCTGGAGGTAGATCTGACGCCCCACCCCCGCTTCCCCTGCCGAGATGAGAGTCATACACGGGAAAAAGGATCTCATCCCTATTTTTTTTTTTTAAATTGATATATACCTATATGTCGAAGGGGGAAAATTTTGGACCCTCCACCGAAAGAAAATCCTGGATACGCCACTGGGTCACTCCAGATGAAGGTAAGTATTTGCTTGCTTATGCTATTAATTGCTTATTAATTTTATGTATTTTTATTATTAATTAAAAGTATCACCCTAAAAACAGAAATGCCTCTTTTGTAACTGACAAAAAGTCTATTTAATAAACACATAATCTGTATTCATTTGCTTAGTAAGTACTCATTTTATTACAATGTATTTCGCATAACAGTATCTGTTTTATCATTAGTGTGTACAATAATGTGTACTAGATTTCCCAGAACAATGGTCGCACCAAGACTTTCACAATGAAAAAGTGAGAAAAAAAAAGTGCGACTATTGCGCAAGTAAACACGGTTATATTTATATATATAAATATTAAACCAAAAACTTGAGCAAAAGCTGCCGCATGTGAAACATTGGCTTAGAAAAAGACCCGCTTTGACTTTTAATTTACGATCTGCAGCAAGGGGCACAGACCTGCAAAGTAGCAAAGCATTCGGAATACAGATGAACAGTCTGGTCACTGATTTATGATGACTGGGTCTTTATGTAATGTATGTTAAAATGAGGAAATCGACGCTTCAGAAGAGGAACTGCCCAATAAATGCTGTGCATAGATGATGGAAGCTGGCATTTACTACGCTATCCTGAGGAGAGACAGAAAAAAATATAAAAAATGGGGGAAATTGCCATCCATTATTTGTCGAAAACGTTACAGTGTAGTCAGAATGGGTTTCTTTTGTTCTTTCCTGCCCATAGATGGGTTAGCACCGAGTGATGTTGGCAATCCGGGGAATAGTTCGCTCCATTTAGCGACTTTTCATTGCATTTGGAGATAATTCAATGCATTCCATTGTAAAAAGAAATAGCGACTTCATTGCATATGGAGATAATATAATGCAATGCATAGTTAAAAAATTTTAGCGACTACTAATGACTGCATTTGGAGATAATTCAATGCATTGCATAGTAAAAAAAAAAAAAAATGACGACTTCATTGCATATGGAGGTGATATAATTCACTGCATAATTAAAAAATTTTGCCGACTACTAGTTACTGCATTTGGAGATAATGCAGCGCATTCCATATTTTTAAAAAATAGCCACTTTCCATTCATTTGGCGATAGCATAGTGAAATGGGTGATCAGCAAAATTTTAGGAGTGAATCATTTCGTGATAATACTAAGCCCTATTCATATTTTCAAGAGTTTTACTCCTTAATTTGATTTTAAAGATGTTGCAAAGTCCTGCGACTGTAGTTTTTTAAAGAAAATAGTCTTAATAATATATAGCACAATAATGCAAATTTAAAATCTGAAAATTTTCAGATTTGTTTAAAATTACTTTGATTATTGTTCAATTTTTACTTGATTTATTCACTTCCTATATTACCATACAGAGGTCTAATTATGCACGCAATAACTATAGCTTGACAATTATAACTAGCCATTCTAGAAATAGTTTTTCACAGGCGTAAAGTTTTCAAAACTATTGGGAGCGGCGCTCGTTTAGTTAAACACAGATTATTTACATCACTGAATTAAATAACTGCAAAAGATCAAGACCTTATATAACAATTATTATTGTTAGTTTGGAAGGGAGTAAAATTTTGTAACTCCTGCCTATGCTAATCTTCTATATTACGTTTGCAAAATTTCTTCTCATTCTAAAACATTTCTGACTAAGATGAAAATCGTAATGATAAATTGAAATTATTTAAATCTTTATTTTAATGAAAAATGTATTTAGTTGTTAATATTCAGAAATAATTCGTTCCAAGCGCTGCATTTAGTATTTCGATTCAAGTAATAATCTTTTCATAGTCCATTTATCTCTGAATTAAATTTTGTAAAATTTAAAAGTTTTTATAGTTTTGTTTATCTTTCTTTACAAATCTATTAACACACTATTTTAGAACATAAGATTTTATTAATTGGTTGATTCCATATATTCCAGAGAGATAGCATCATCCTTTTATTTATTAGCAACTTAGAAATGAAAAACGATAGCTATTTTTACCCCCTGAGAAATTAATTTTTCTGAGTCACAAAATATTATTATTTTTTTATGAAAAGAAAAAAAAAAAGTTTACTGAGTATAGATGCTGAGCTTTAGATAAAAATATATGTCAGATTTATTGCATGAACAAAGAAAAAAGAAAAGACATTTAAAAATAAAATTAAATTTAAAAAAGAGAGAAAGGGAGAAATCTTCAGTTTATCTGGCAGATTAAAGTGAATTTTGGTATATTTATGTATTAAGAAAGAAAAAAAAAAGTTTAAATTTATCATCATACATAATTCAATAATTACAACGTTAAAAATTTTTTGAACTAGTGCCTTATTTTCTTCCAAACCCGAAACGCATGCTTGATTGTTTAAACTTTTTGTTCTGGATCCATGATCTCCCTCCTCGTCCTCATTCATAATGGCATTGGATTTAAGAGGCAGGAATCGGGTTTAGTGCTGCCATCTAGTGAGGAACGTTTACACTAAAGCCCGCAATTATTAACTTTTTTTTTTGTCTTTTTTTCTTTCTTTCTTTTCTTTTAAGTTACAAAAATTTAATGTGCAGATTTCAATGAATGAAATATTCAACTTCAATACACAAAATTTGAAAACATACTAAGAAATTTCTAATTAAAAAAAAGTATTTTAATAATTGCGTGCTTAATAATAAACTGAAGTACCTTTAATAATTTTTCCTTTATGCACTGTGCAATTAAAAAAGAAAAAAAAAACTTTACTCAGATATATTAAAGTTAAAATAAAACAAAATATTTCAGATTAATTATAAAAATAAACAAAGTATTAACTAGCATAAAGAGCTATGAATTTCTTACTCAAAAAACTTCTATTAAGTATTATTTTGCTCTAAGAAATATTCTTTTTGAATAATTTCTTGTGTTTGAAATAGAAAGAAATCACCTGTAAAATTTTATGTTCTATTTCGTTAAACACATCGCGATTTTAGATCGTTTAATGTTCTTAAAAATTTCTTCTCAGTAAATCAGTTTCACTTTAACTTCGGTGTACTTTTTTTATTTTATTCAATACATAAATAATTTCACAAATATTAAAATGAAAAAAAAAATCCCTGTGACTTCTAAGAACAAACAAAAACTATAAACCTTCACATTAATGATAAAGACATTTTGTCTCGCTAGCTGCAATCCTTCCATGTCAAAATTTTAAAACAAATTTTATCACTGAAAGCAACTTGGAAAATTTACGTTTTATGCTTCGAATCACAGAAAGAAGGAAGCAGATTTAAAGCTACGATATGGGAAGGAAGAAAAAAAAATCTTTCTTTAATCTAATTCTTAAGGCCACCTGCGATAAAAAAAAAAAAAAAAAAAAAAGAATAAGGTTTCAGACGAGGCCTTTCCGTAGCCTCAATGTTATCACTCGCGTATACTTTTAATTTAAATTCGCCGTAAACAATTTCTGAAGTAATTATGGATTTTTTTATATATTTATTTCTAAATGTGTATACAAGGTGAATAAAAACTTCTAGGAAGGGTAAGACATGAAGTGTGTTGTACACGATGGCGACAAAAAAAAAAAAAAAAAAAAAAAAAAAAAAAAAAAAATCGTTAAAAGGTCGAGGACAATTCTTCATGCACTAGTTATAGAACGCTTAACAGAAAGCGACCAAGCGTTGGGCAAAGTCCGAGCATGGTCGTGTTTATAAGAATTTAACTTTTGTTGTTGTTGTTGTTAAAAGGTACTAAACAGCCATTAATAGTAATTGGTCGCAGTTTGCTTTTTTTTTTCATTTTTAATAATGCCGATCTCGTAATTGGTAGATTGTTTATAAATCTTTTTTTTAATTTGATGTATCCACTACATGACCTTTCTTGTTCGTCCCTTAAAAATTATATAAATATTGTATGCACTTCATTCAAATTTACTATTTCATTTCAAATTGACACGAGACCACAATAATAAAGTGTGACCATTTCTCGCCCAATTTAACCCATTTATGCCTAGTGTCCCTTTTTTGGGACGGCATTTTCGCTATTAGTCGGAAACGTTATTTATATTTCCTAGCCTTTATTCATGTGTATTCAGCCTCAACTCTACAAAATATTTTAACATGACCCAGTAGGATGTTGATATTTCGATTTTTATGCATAGTAATTTTAAAAGAAATCATCCCTTGTTCAAGAAGTTGACATCAGAAATTTATCTATTATTTCTGTTATCAGTAAAAATCTAAGAAAGTCGCAAAAATATCCAGGCACAAATGGGTTAAGAGATTATCACCTAGGTGGACAGTTTTAAAAAACTTGTTTTTGGAGCCAAACTGGACAATATTTTGCAAAAAGTCGCCAAGCTTGGCTGCAGTTGGCGAGATGGGCATGGAAAAAACAATGACTGGCCGTAGATTTTTAATGTTTCGAAGATGCCCATGCATGGACGTTGACAGCATAAGCTAGGGAGATATTCCCCCCCCCACCCGAATTTTTGCATACCATTATTTTCCCTTGCTTTTTTGTTCTTTCTAACATAACCATTTTGAAGTAAACTCTGCATCCCTCCCCCTTCCTGGAAAATATTCTACCGACGCCCATGTGCCTTCACATATTGGAAGATTTGGGGGACCCTGTGTCAGTAAAGTACGCAGTCAATTGCCATGAAAAAGGGGGAAGTGCAACACGATTTTACAACAGTCCTGAATACGAAATTTCAACATTCTACAGCTAATCGTTTTTGAGTGATTATGCGAGTTAATACGTAAGCAGAAACGTCACCACAAAATTAGTCAAAACGAATTCACAGTTAGTCAAAACAGATCATACGAAGACCAACTAGGCCATGGCCTGCTTTTTAAAAAAATTTCTGCTAATTAAAAGAAAAGCTTAAAGAAAGGCTGAGATCGACATTTCTACACACTTCAACGCTGAATCGAGAAAATTAGGAAAACTCTTTATCAATTATCATTGTCTATGAGTAGACCCGGTAGATGATACGAAAGGCTTAGGCTTAGTTAACCTGTGACGTCATCATTCCTTGAGTGAGTGTTCCTCCAATCATCGTCCGATTTATAATAACACATCTTGTGTGAGAAGAAATCTACTTTGCTGTCCACGGTTCCACCTATTTTAACCCTTTGAAGCTCAACCATTTCCCAACGCTGGAAAAAAAGGGCAGCCGTTGCCATCCCTCGATTTAACTATCAGCAAGATGGAGGTCGATCGAATCGTTCATCGCGTGCCACAGATCGAGAGACCCTTTTTTGACGACAGCTGGCTGTGCCGGCACGCCGGTCTTGTTGGTAGTTAAGTCGAGCGATGGCAGCGGCTGCCCTTTTTTTCAGCATTGGGAAAGGGTTGCGCCTCAAAGGGTTAAAGGGTTTTTTTATCATCTAGGATCAGTCTGTTCTCTGCATCGGACACTGATGCTGAACTTACAAACTCTCCCCAACCCGAGAAGTAACATCCGTTACCGAGTGAGAGAAATCATCACGAGGTCAGCCTTATGGCGTTTCCAATCTTCTCAGACAAAAACCCACCGGACGTGGTGTCTTTCATGCATATATATATATATATATATATATATATATATATATATATATATATATATATATATACACGCACACACACAACAAACTCACCCGAACCAGACCTTAACCCATCCAGCAAAATAACAACGGGCTAAATAATATTAAAAAAAAACGACGAAAACGCTGTTGTAGTAATATGCACAAGAATATATCAAAATTAAATCTCCATACTATATTGTGATATCAAAATTTTTTTTTCTCTCTCTCTCTCCACTCTGAAGAGACAGACCACGTGCGGATATTTGGGTCAAGGTTGTTTCATCCACAGGGGGTGTTGGTTGGCAACAAAGGATGACGCACAACCCCTTAAAAAAAAGTAAAAATAAAATAAAATCCGGCGTTGCTTTCCGGTCAGTACTTTATATTGCATTATGCAGTGTGTGGGGATTGAATTCGAGGATGATATTTTATTTTTTATCAGGAGTGTTAAGGGGGTATCCGCGGTGACCTACTTTCAAGTTTCAATTTTATTTACTCACCACTTTTTTTTTTAAAAGTAATTTTTGATAAAGGTTGGGCAGTCCCATCGCAACCAATCGGAAGTGTGCGGATAATAAAATGAATTATACCATGTTCCCACCCTGTTTCATGCATAATATCACCGCTATATTACTTTGAGATAAGCTGCTTGTAGTAACCGTTAGGTCATGGCCTTTGGCTTCTTTTTTCCCTGACCAAATGGCTCGGTAAAGAAGTTACAAGCAATTCCGACCGGAAGTGACCAGGTAACGCTCATTGACTGTTCGATAGTTTAAAAAAAAAGCTTCCTACCAATGTCGAGAAGAAAGCCAGAAATTTCGTCTGTTAAGTATTTTTTACTTTCCGAACATGTACCAAGCAAAGAAAGTATTGTCATCATGAAAAAAATTCGATTTCGAGATTTTGGTGTATTGACACGTTTTAAGGTCTTCTGAATTCATTTATGCTACTTTTACAAGATGTATGTGTGTGTATGTGAATGAACACGATAGCTTCTAAACGGGGCATTCGATTGAGCTCAAATTGGGTATACATGTTATAAACCACCGTCGTAAGACCGGTATTGATTAGGATGTGTATAGGACTTATAGTTTTTCTAGAGGTCTACGACAAAGATTTCTTTTACATTATGGCCTATGGGGGGAAATTCTTGAAAGTGCGCTAGCGTTTAAACGGCACATTTGATTGAGCTTCAGTTTGGTATATATGTTTGAATGATTCATCGATTCAAATTGATTTAAATGCTTGATAATGATCTTAATCGTAAGAGTTCGGAAAGTCGAGTGGAGTCACTCCAGATTTTTTATTTTTGTAAAGTAAAATTTTTCAATCTAATAAAACATGTACGGGAGAGCCTGGAAGGGTGGGACATTTTTAAAAGAAACATTTCTTACAAATTATTTTCTACTTGTACAACTTTGAAAGCTTCAAAATAATACCTACAAACGTTTTAACATTTTAAAAATAGAAATTTGACGGTCACTATTAAAGTCTTAGTTATATAGACACATTTAAATAGTGAGAAAAATGTCCCATTTCCGCCTTATGTGAGGCAGAAACGTGACTTGCTTTTGAAATTTGAAATTTATGCATCATTTGCGTAAATCTTCAGTAAAAAACGACTTCTGTTTCCGAAACACAATGGATTCGATCTCGTTTTTAGAATTTGGCTCGTTAATTTCGCTAGAAAGTAGGTCATAAAAAATTTCACTTCAGTTAAAAGCCTATAGGCAAATATTTAGACTTGAGATAGGGAAGTATTCCACATGCACTTGCAAAACCTTACATTTATGATTTCAAACCGATAAAGTGTTATATTATATCTGTCTGGACTTCTTCCTCTGTAATAATATTTTTTAAAAAAATTCAAGTCAATTCCTACTTAGGTCAACAAAGAAAAATTTCATTTTAGTTACTTTTTTTTTAATAATTACAATTAATATAAAACATAAAGCAAGGGACGATACCGTTTATCCAGTTTGTTTGTTTAGTTTATTTTTTCATTCACTTTTAGTCCTACGTAACAGGACCTAAAATTAATTAATTATATTTGAAAAAACTGTATTAACATCAAGTGTCATCCACTACAAGTTTAAAAAAAATGTATTTGAATTTGGAGTGGATGAATAAAAATTATTTTATAAACGATTGAAAATTTGAACAAGATATATAAAAACACTACTGGCCAAAAATATTGTTAGTTTCAAAAATCTGACCCTTTTTAAGATTAAGCCCCCCTCTCCCTCATCGAAATTAAAAATCAATATAATTGATATTTTTTAATGTCAACATGTTATAATAATTACTTCAAAGACAAGATAGCATTAGGTTAAAGAACAAAAATAATAAGTGTATTTATTGAAAAAAAAATAGCATAAAAAATATATAGGTTATTATAGAAATCACAATGCATTTTGGCTTGCCGGAATAAAATTAAATAAAGAATTCATTTCAAGTTATTCTGCGAAAAGAGGATAATAGATAAATGCAATTGAACTAAAAATCATTTATGTTGCTGAGCAGCCTTGACTTGGATCACAATAGCCACTCCTTTTAGATATGAAATCCACATGTTTTAGAACACTTCCAACGGTGTTTCAGGGTGCCAATTTAAATTGTGGGTTCCTGAAGCTCTCATTTTGCTTTTGGGTGATTTTCAGATGTATTCTTTCCAATTATACTACATAAATTCTCAAAACTGTTTAAATCTGGCAAATTTCCTGTCCATTTTTTCTGGCTTATTCTTGAAACGATGGATAGATTTCTCAAACTTGCAATACTTTTGGTCAGTAGTGTATATATATATATATATATATATATATATATATATATATAAAGGTAATTTGGGTTTTACTAGTTTGGGTATTGTTCAAACCGGTACTTTCACTGTAAGTTTTGCTTTCCTGTCATACTCGCCACGCGCTCTCTGGAGCTATGTTTTATTTATTTTGTTATTTGTCAAACATCAGGCCGTCGATTCTGAGTTCTTTAGAATGTACACGTGTCCCCACGCCCTTGTGTCCCCTGATGTGGGTCATGTTGGTAAATGTGTGTGGTTCGATCAGAGATAAGAGAGAGGAGGAGTTATGTCTTCGCAGACCACGTGGTGTGGTAAGCGTAAATACTCCCGCACATCGAAAATCGGGGGACTTCTGCCACTGGAACTGCTTCATGAGTCCACGCTGATTCTTGTACCCGTCTCCCCTCCCCTCTTCTCATTCTAAATTGTAACTTAATTGTAATGTTCAATAAACCATATTACCTACCTTAACTCAAACTTTACTTGAAATATCTGACGTCTCATATATATATATGGAGAGTGAACTAATAGTAGGAACTGAAAGAAGAAAAAGAAAAGAAAAAAAGGAATGGGATAATAATTTACCACATTGTGTTTACAAGATTATATCGCATGGCTCTTGCTTTTTAACTGAAGTAGGCGTTTACTGATCTAAATCAAATTATTAAATAGGCACACTAAAGTTTATAGTTTAATTAACACTTTACTTCTTTTTCTTCTTCGATAAGTACGCGTTAGAACCCCTTAAAAAGACCGCACAAAGCATTCCCCGCCCCCCCCCCTTAAGCCGATATCCCCCCTGAAGCGCACTATCTTAACTAGGCAAACGAAACCACTTCTGTATTTTATGTTGCTCAGATCCAACAGTGATTTATTATTAAAAATAGTTCCATCAGCTGAGTGAAATTAGTTTTGAACTTCGCTTCTGTCTTAAGTAAAATGTAACAACTTTTCAGATAAAACAAAGTTAAGCTATATTCTTTAAACTTGAGAGTTCATATTGCACTTGTATTTTTTTAATTCCTTCATATTTCACAGGAAGAAATTTGTTTTACATTTCAAATGGCATTTTCTGAATTTTCCATTCTATCGTTTCAATCGGGTAACCTTATTTTACTTGTATGAACTTCGAGACTAAAACTGTACGATCATTCCACTGACATCTACAAAAAAAAAAAAAAAAAAAATACATACATTATATATATATATATATATATATATAATGTTTTTGGAAGGAAATGGTCATCTCAGAGATGCAGATTCAAATTGCTTTGTGAATTAATTATGTGTCACAGCTTGTTAACTTCTGCTTGGCATCTAACTTCTTTTTTTTCTCTTTTACATGTCACGGGTCAAAATTCGCGTCTGACTATTTTTGCTACTTTCAAAGTAGCAAAAATAGTCAGATGATGATTTCGGAACAGTGACGGGCATGGATGAATGAAATTATTAGAGTTAATCGAATATTAAATGTATTCGATTGATTCGATTTCGAAAAATCCACTCGAACAACACATGACATTCCATATCTCCGATAGAAATCGCGAATACTATTCGAATAGTGAAATCGCAAATGCTATTCGAATAGTGAAATCTCAAATACTATTTGAATAGCATTAGTAGAGTAGAAATTCGAATAGCACAAGTAGAAAAATCGCAAATGCTATACGAATAGTTATATCTCAAATACTATTCGGATAGTGAAATCGCAAAGACCATTCTAATGATGAAATCTCAAATACTATATGAGTAGTAAAATTGCAAATGCTATTCGAGTAATGAAATCTCAAATACTATATGAGTAGTAGAATCGCAAATGCTATTCGAGTAATGAAACTCAAATACTATATGAGTAGTAGAATCGCAAATACTATTCGAATAGTGAAATCTCAAATACTATAGGAATAGTAGAAACGCAAATGCTATTCGAATAGTGAAATCTCAAATACTATGAGTAGTAAAATTGCAAATGCTATTCGAGTAATGAAATCTCAAATACTATATGAGTAGTAGAATCGCAAATGCTATTCGAATAGTGAAATCTCAAATACTATAGGAGTAGTAGAATCGCAAATGCTATTCGAATAGTGAAATCTCAAGTACTATTCGAATAGTGAAATCTCAAATACCATTCGAATAGTTAAATCTCAAATACTATTCTGATAGTGTAAATAGCGAATATCCACTATTCGATTAATCAATTATTTATTCCATTCGAGCAGTAGACATCAGTCATGGAAATCCTCCGAATGGCATATCACTATTTCGGAACAGGATCCCGAAATGGGTCGATTAACCCATCAGAAACTTTTGATGGATTAGTTAAAAAATTTAATCGGTTTCGTCTCCTAATAGTAATGCCGATTTTCAAAACGACTTGACATAGCGAATTCTTCATGCTGAGCGTAGAATTGAAAGCACTATTTTTCTTCCAGTTAAAAATCTTCGCCACGGGGCTGCCACTCAAATTTTACAATTTTTCATGAGTGGATAGACAACTCGGCGATTCAAACCAGCTGCAGTTGAAGGATTTCATTTTATGACTTTTAACATGAGCTGAAAAAGCTTAGTTTAAATCTCGAGGAAGAAGAATACCTGGCGCTTTCCAGAAAATAAATGGTTAAGCTTAGAATATTCTTTTTTCCATGAATATAATTTATCGGCGCTAACAGTGAATACTGTTTGAACATAAAGTATTTAGGGGAACCGGAAAGTCGTGCAGCGTATGTGTATGTCAATAGGTCGAAACTGAAGCTGGTGCAGATTTTGGCTTGCATGTGAGGTTTGTAATACAGAAGATCGGTAAGAGAGGGTTTGCCGAAATCCGTAACCTATGTTGTGTAGGGGGCGAAAACGTTCTTTCTTTTTTTTTTTTTTTTTTTTTAACAGATCCCTCTCTATCTGAAAGAAATTAGGTATCCATAAAATTCTTGTTGCAAAGTATATCACATACTGGTACAGTAGAGGATCCAGAGGAGGGACTAAAGGGCTTCAGCCCCTCCCAAAAAGATTGCTAATGGGTAACATTTTGCTTTTTTATACACTTTGGTTAGGTAGCCGCCCATACGGTGTTGCGACTTAAGAACCATTCTATCACGCCTTGGGTCCGGGTTCGAATCCCGGCTTGGGCATGGATGTTAAGTTGTCCGTGCCTTCATAGGGAAGTAACGCTGACCGCCCACTGGGAACCACATGATAAAATAGCCACAATACCTCCAGGCAGTTGCAGTGGACAATGCTCTATCGGCATGTGTTCTCCCGTTGAAAAAAAAAGAAAAATTCGGATAGGTAAAATGTGCTCAAAAAATGTTAACATTGGTTTAGAATAAAATTTTGCTTATTTGTACATTTTTATTTTATTTTATTTTATTTATTTATTTTTTTGGGGGGGAATAAGCTTTTATTAAAAAGAACCTCCTCCCAAAAGAAAAACCTGGATCCACCATTGCACCAGTAGTTAAAAATTACTTTCGGGACATTTTAGAATTCGCCCTCCAAGGAGGGCAGGCCTACACCCTCTCATTTTTATCCAGCTGTTTGAGTTGAAAGAAAAACCCCAGTAACCTATGAAATTCTTACTTTGAAACGTAACATATACGATTCGCCGTCTGGGCGCAATGGCTTTGTAATTAAAAAAAAAAAAAAAAACATTTTGGTTTGAATTTAATAGAAGAAACGACATTACTTCCTGGCAAGGGACTAGCAAGGAAAAGGGTGAAATGAGTCACGAGTCAATAAACGAAATTTCCTCACAACTTAAATCTCATTCTAATCTGAAAATTTCTGGGAGGGGTGGGGGCATATATCCCGATATCCATACATCCCCCTCCCCCGGCTACGCCACTGCTTCCCGGTATAAATAATAATGTTACAAATTCGATAAAAACGCACTTCTTACTGTAAGAACTGAATTATTATGCCCGTATAGATTTTTTTTAAATGAATTTTTTAAAAAATGTAGACCTTTTGTAATACCCGAAACGGTTGTCTTGCTAGGTATATTTTTCTATTTGTTATTTCACGAAGTTTTAAAATAATTTTTTTTAATTGTTTAACCTTTTAATTTTTTTTTTTTTTTTTTTTTTGGTAAATGTTCTTGTTATAACGCCGTTGCTTCTCTCATCACTGCAATTTTACGTCAAAAATAAACAAAATAAATAAGTCGATAAAGGCGGGGTGCAAGGAATATTTCCACTCACGATGATAAAACGATGGGAATTTAATGGTTATTCCCTAATTGAAAGAAGCAAAATTCCCCACCCCCCAGGAGTGTTCATTCTCGCCCGGGATAGAATATGGCGGCAGTGGGTTTTTAAGGGCCTGTGGAAGTTCTAATGACATACTAGCCCTCTGCGATTCTCTCGAGCCGCACGCCTTAGCTTAAGAGAAACCGCAAGAATTTCCTTTTTTTATCGACGACTGCACGTGGGGTCCTTGAACTTGAAATTCTGAGCTCTTGAAGGGGGGGCCGTCTACCTATTAAATAAGTAAACCACCTCGTAACATCCCAGTGCTACTCGGTGGAAATTCTTCTAGTGGAAATCGTGATCGACCTGTGTTATGTTTCTTTTGCTAATTGTTGCTTATTTTAACCCTTTGAGGCGCAACCCTTTCCCGATGCTGAAAAAAGGGCAGCCGTTGCCATCGCTCGACTTAACGACCAGCAAGAGGGCGGACGATCGGAATGTTCATCGCATGCCACAGATCGAGAGACCCCTTTTTTGACGACAGCTGGCTGTGCGCGCGCACAGCCAGCTGCGTCAAAAAAGGGGTCTCTAGTAGAGATGAGACGGGCTCAGCCCGAGCCCGAAAGCCCGAGCCCGGGCCCGAACCGGGCTCGGTCCCTGAAATTCACAATTGTGTTCGGGCTCGGGCTCATGAAAAATTTCTCCTTTATTGAACAGACTGCTTGAAACAGATTTTAAAAAGTGATTCGTGAGGAAAATAAAAGTACTTATATAAGATAAATAAATAAATAAACAAATAAAAATAGCGGTACCGGTGCCTAGAAGGTGCGTGAAGCTCTTTGGGCATTTTATAGAGCGGCGTTTTATATTCCTTAGTCAGTCATGAGACAGTTTTTGATAAAGGATGGATACAAAGAATTAGAAAGTGGATTGGATGTTTGCAACTCTATTTGTCTTTAATTTGCACAAACGGAAAAATTTATTGTATTCTATCAATGAAGTAATTTAATTTTTTTAATCTTTAGCTGAACTTCGGGCTCGGGCTCCGACTTAAATAATATTGCTCGGGCTCGGGCGGGCTCGGATGAAAAGTCCTCGGGCTCGGGCTTCAAAAAATGAGCCCGAACTCATCTCTAGTCTCTAGATCTGTGGCATGCGATGAACGTTTCGATCGTCCGCCCTCTTGCTGGTCGTTAAGCCGAGCGATGGCAATTGTGATGCAGATAATCACATATCTTATTTTTAATTAACAATTACTTAATTGCTAATTTTTTCTAAATTTAATCTGTGTTCAAAATTTATTCTTTGCACTTTCGATTTGGAATTCTTTTCCCTTCGCCTGTAAAGTTTTATTTCTGCACCTACCGTATTTAAAAGCAATCTTCCGTTTTCATTTATTTTTCCTTTTTATTTCCCTTTTACATTGGTAAAGCCTAGCATTTCTGTTCTCATGATTTGTTTATGACCCTATATGGTATCAAATCTATACTTCGGTCCATAATCGGTATCAAATCCAATATTTAGTATCCAGCAATAACATTGGCTTTCATTTTGGGTTACAATTTAGCTGCTAGATTGTTTGTTTTATCCTGTTGGCGAGACTGGGATTTAAAAATAATTATATGAAAATGTTCTTAACGTGTAATGGCGTGAAGTTAATTTTGCATTTTGTCTGGCATGCCCTTGTGGCGTGCTTTGGTTCTGTACTAACCTCTTGGCTTGCGTTTCTGGTCATCATTCACGCCTTAGCAGTTGGCAAGTGAACCCGCGGGTTTTTTTTTTTTTTTTTTTTTTTTTTTGTGAGGGGTCTGCTCAGCCACCGCAGGACTTTATCATTTTAACGTTATGTGTTGATATTAAAATAAAATGTGATTGCCACTATAAAGTCTTGTCCTTTCTTCACGGCCTGGGTTTCGACTTCATAAAATATGGGATGTGAACCTGGGGAAAACTTCCCCCATAGCAATGGCTGCATTTTTTCAGCATTAGGCAATCTATCCAGCTGTTGTCGCATTCTTCCATTTTTCAGCAGATGTCAGTGCTGTTAAAAAAGAATCGTGACCATTTTTGTTACGGGAAAGGACGTGCTAAAAAGTAAAGGATTCTCGTAGAGCTATGTCACGCGCCACTAGTTTTATAGAAATCCAATCTATTCTTCGTGACTGGCAACAGTCAAAACGTCAGAGTTGGGTGTTCCCAGAGTGGGATCACTGCGCCTTAAAGGGTTAAGAGTAAAGTACTCGGAGCTATTACAAGATAACAATGTACTCAGAAGTGAGTACATTTTGCTAATTTCTAAGTACCTCGTTTTTTTTTTTCAGTGCGTGCTCTATGGCATGAAAACCTATGGCGAGCTACTACTAAGAATCGTGACCATTTTTTTTAACGGGAAAGGACGTGCTAAAAAGTAAATGATTCTCGTGGAGCTCTGTCACCCGCAACTATTTTTTTATAGAAATCCCATCTATTCTACGTGACTGGCAACAGTCAAAACGTCAGAGTTTGGTGTTCCCAGAACAGGAACACTGCGCGTTAAAGGGTTAATAGACGTTCAATGTTCGAGCAAGGTATTTAGTATCCAGCAACAGCGACCTATTCTTCCGCTAGCTCAATATGTAGCCGGCCCCTCCGACTTCAAGGCCAATACCTCGCAGCTCACCACAATGGATACAAACTACTTAAATACTCCACAAACCTTCACCCCTTTGCCTACACACACACACACACATCACGCTAATATATTTATACTCTCTCTCTCTCAACAACCATAAGCCCAATTTAACTCTAACCCCCTCGAACCCAAAAAAGGAATCCCCGTGTCTTTTTTATATATATATATACCCTTTTTTATGCTCCTTTAACCCCATGCTGTAACGATGGGGTTATTGGACCTGGGAGTAATGGGTTACCAGGGTAGAAAGGGGAGAACGCCCCTAAGCAAATATTTCCACGCCCCCTTTTTTCGCAGGTTTTTTTTTTGTAGTTTCTTCATCGGTACCCCTGCGTTCCGACGCCCACCCGTTTCCGGTGCTCCTCTGAACGTGAAATGTACGTTAAAAAAATATATATAATAAATAACCACCTGTCGAGGGTAACCCTATCGTTACGGCAGCAATTGAAGTGGAAGAGGTACTTTGTCGGTTGCGAAAAAGACAAAATGGATGAGTTGGTTTTTGTTTTTTCCTTCGTATTCTTTGTGTACGTTCTGCCGCCCGTCCACCCTCACCGATCTCGCCAAATTTCATATCGGAAACTAACAAACTGGACCCTGTCCGCTGCTCATTCGAATAACCCTTAAACGGGCAGTGTTACCCCGCTCTGGGAACACTAAACTCTGACGTTTTGACTGTTGCCAGTCACGAAGAATAGATTGGATTTCTATAAAAATAGTTTCGAGTGACAGAGCTCCACGAGAATCCTTTACTTTTTAAGCACGTCATTTCCCGTGAAAAAATGGTCACGATTACTTTTAACAGCACTGACATCTGCCGAAAAATGGAAGAATACGAGAACAGCTGAATAGATTGCCCAATGCTGAAAAAGGGACAGTCGTTGCCATCGCTCGACTTAACTACCAGCAAGATGGCGGACGATCCTCTTTTGACGACAGCTGGCTGTGCTGCACAGCCAGCTGTCGTCAAAAGAGGGGTCTCTAGATCTGTGGCACGCGATGAACGCTTCGATCGTCCGCCCTCTTGCTGGTCGTTAAGTCGAGCGATGGCAACGGCTGCCCTTTTTTTCAGGGTTGGGAAAGGGTTGCGCCTCAAAGGGTTAAGCGAATCTTGATGAATGTCCAGGAACTTTCGTCATCAGCGATCAAAGGATAACGCGCATCCAAGGAACTACGCTCCTAAAACCTGACGAGGTGGTTTGCGTGCTTCCACTGCCAAGACACATGATTCGGGATCGTTCCTCCCTATCCAACCATTTTATTAAGTGTCAGCTGAGGATGAGCCGAAATCATAAAATCGCTGAACATGTCAGTGCTCTCTTAATCAGCGCGTAGCACAGGGAAGAGGTCAAGAACTACCATCTGCTGTAGCAGATCTAAAGGAGCGATTGTACCTCCTTTCACCACATTTGAACCTTACAATCTGCCAAGTTCTAGAAAGCGCTGTAATACGATAGGGGAGCATTCCAAATTGCATTCTATAAAGCAGTACTGGTTAGTCTTCTTGGCTGCAATTTTTCAGTACTGAAAACAAAGAGGTTAAACCTAGGTTCAAGATTAAAAGAATAGGAGGGGGGGGGGGGAGAATGACTTATCGCATACAATTCTTCTCCATATTTACTGCCTCTCTCTTCAAGTTTTTTACTTTTCGCCTTTGGCTGCCCCCGCCCCCACCAACCTTTGACCTTCAAAAAATTTTAATGAATGAGCTAAAACTAATTTTAGCTCATTCCTTAAAAATGTAACAAAAATCAACTCCAGCCTTTTAAAAACGGACTTTTTTCGTCTCGTTTTCGAAGCGTCACTTGCTAAGGAAGCAATTTTTTGCCGGCAAATGGTCAATGGCTCGCATTTTATGACTCGGGTGGGCAATCATCGTTTACCAGCACCAACCGACAAGGCAGGTCTTGATCACCCATCACCCGTGGCTAATAATACTGGACAAAGGGGTAATACATGCGTAAACACTTTTTTTTTCCTCACCCTGTAAATTAAATATCGAATTGTGCTCAACTGTGTCTCGACCTTTTAAGGGTAGCTTTCATTGTAGAGTGGTTAAAATTGCCTTCAGAAGGATCGGCATAAAATCGGTAAATGCTCGGCTAGTAGGCGAAATTTTCAGGCAAGCAAAGAATATCCATTCTACTAGAAATTTGGTTTCGAACTAGAGTGCAATAGGCTTTCAGACTATGGCCAAGATCGTTGAGGTAACGACACTGCATGCGTATTTGGATATTAAGGGATTATCACACTAGCTTAAAATTCGAACAACTTTCTTGCCGAACAAATTGCAGACCGATTTTCTCCAGCTTTCATTGGATGGGGATTGCAGTCGTCAAGGAAATGATAGGGAAAATCGGTCTAAAAGTTGTTCGGCAAGAAAGTTGCTCGGATTTTAAGCTAGTGTGATAACCCCTTTAGAGTTAGTAGTGTGTCTGGCTCTTACAGCAGATTCCTAATTTCATCAGAGCTTGAAAACAAAATGCGGAACTTTCTTATTTTGATCGAAACATCGCAAAAGGAATACCCGTTAGAAATCTTTGAATCCTCCCCCCCCTTAAATAGATAGCCCTCGTGTAGCTTTTCCTTAACAACAGACAAACACAGAAGTCAGTTAATCGGAAACATTCTTCTGTTGTAATTTTTATTGATATTATTATTCACTTTATTATACATTTTAATAGCAATATTTAAATTTCATTCATTCATTTTATTTTTATTGTATTTTATCTTTATTTATTTATTTATTTTGGGGGGGGGGTGGATCAGGAACTTTTTAAAAGTTAACGATACACTAACTTAACTGATCTAATTGATGAAAATAAAGATTTGAAATTATAAAAAGGAGAATGACTGGAAATCTCGAGGGTCAATTAATTACATTTTCAAATCATCCTTTTGTTAGTAGGTTAATAAAAAAAAAAAGCTTTTCTGAAAACAACACAGAATTAGACACACGCTACGCCAAGATCCACCGAACATCTCCCCCATTGTGGGTCATTAAGACTGTCTGGAGGTATACACTTTCACACGCCTTTGTGGGTTTCCATTATGTTGCCCAAGTCCGCTGTCTGTAAAAGTCTTCGTAAATATGATGAAGCGATCGTGTAATCAAGAATTACCATCAGGGATAGCTACAATGGGATATGCCAGAAATATTTTATGCTTGATGCACACACACACATCGACTGGGGGGAAAGGCGTAGCACAACTTTGGACCCCCTTGTGGTTTTCGAAGTTGAGTCTTTGACCTGCGTTGTGGTTTCCAAAAAATTGTTTCTCCAAAAGGTTGTTTAACCCTGTGTTCTGTTCACGTGACGATTATTTAAAAAAAAAAGGGGGGGAGGGAGCCATAAGAATATTTTGGGTTCATGGACCTGCAGGAGTGTTTCGACCCCTGGCATCATCATGCATGCGGACATCGCTTTGAGTGACTGACCTTCAGCTTAAGACGAGCTGACATTAAGCATGTGCCACTTATTAGGAGCAGGCAGTAAAAGAATTTTTAGTGTTGTTATTTCACTGTTAATTGAAATGAAAAAAAAAATTAACAACAGTTTTCTCCTTTTCGACGATAACCAGTCAGATATGCATCCAAGGTGAGTTTTGTTAAAGTTTTACGTAATTTTTGTTTAAAAACCGATACTGGATAGTCACGAGTGATGTGGTGAACTATACCGTGAAGCACTGATGATCATCATAGGTATTGATTAGCCGTAGCCTCTTCATCTAAAAGTCACAAATTTTGGATTTTCAAGAGGTTTGTCAATTTATTAATTTCTAATAAAATATCGATTTAAGAATATTCTGAATGCTAGAAAATGAAGAGCATTGTGATATTGACACTGCAAGTTATGGTTAAATATAAAAATCTACGTAGAAAGAAAAACAATTTAAGTTGCTATGTATTACATGTTTGTATTTCTCATTCAAAGAAAAAAACGCCACGATTTCTGTTTTATTTAAAGTTTCATTTGAATTTTTGTATTTTTGTTTAAAAACCAATACTAAATTAGTTACCAAAAGCGAGGAAAACGAAAAATTCTGGTAATTTTTCTTAATTTTTATGTAACAAAAGTATGCCTTATTTAATTAAAAAACAATAAAACCCATCGCTAATAATTTTACGTTTGATAATGCCTTTGTAACTAACCCATTTATCTACAAATACTTACACTCAGTTTTGAGCATTCAAAAGTTTTTTTGATGTTTTAGTTACTAATAAAACAACTACGTATTAAAAAATAAAGATCACTTATAGTGTCATCGATGTTATTTTTGAATATTGAAATTCAAATACAAATGAAAAAGTTGTAAGTTGACGTTAAATTTTTGTATTTCTGCTTTTGAAAAATACTCTACATTTACTAAAAAGGTTTTATTTAAGTTTTTGAATTTTTGATTTAAAACCAATCGCAAATAGTGACTTTTATTGGAATCAAATCAATAAAGCCAGTGCTGGTTAATCATTTCAAACCGATACTGAATAATTTAAAGCGTACAGCAACGTAATGTGGGACCTGATGATAAATAACTAGACGCAGAGATTAATGAAATATAGGAAACTTCTCCTTCTATGAAATATACTACATTCAATTTGGGTGTTCAAAAGCTTTTATGTTTTTTATTGTAAATAAAATATCTATTTAAGACTATATTAAATACTGGAAAATAATTATCATTATAATGTTATGTATACGTTACTGTTAAAATTAAAAACAATGTAAAAATTTAAAAAAACAGTAATGTACGTTACTGTTGAAATTTTGCATTTCTATTTTAAACATATATTCCAGAATATTGCAAGAAAGAATAATCCTAATAAGTATAACTCATCATCTAATTATAAATGTAATGAATACAACTTAACCAGTTTAAGGTTTTTAAAAACAAAATAAATTAAAATCTAAGCACAAATTGAAATTATAAATTAATTACTATAATTTATCAAAAATAAAACAACAAGTAAATAGTTCAATAACTTGTTCAGGGATTTATTATAAATATCTTTTAAAAAAGCTCAAGTTAATTCTGCGAGTTCCTTTTTTTTTAACTGAATAGGTGTTCTTCTATTACATAAAAATCAATAAGAAAAATTCGGCTGTTCGAGCCTCGTCAAGGGGAGATTTCCCCCCCCCCCTCCCCGAACACCCCTAATTTATTAGTTTCATTATTGCCATATTAAAACGATATTAATGGACTATGCCATTTTATCTCTCATCTTTCGTGTATTTCACCTGGTAGCCCTATGTTGAAAATTATAGGATTGTAACCTATTTATAGAAAAAATGCATGGGATGCCCATTCTACAGCTTACAAAATATTGTTAACAATAGATTAAAGCTGTTATGAACTACTAGTATTTTAAATATATGTAAAATAATGTCGCATTTTTATATCGCTTTTTTGGGACACATTTTTCGCAGAATTTTTAAATTTTCTTATAGCACATTACATAAAACTACTTTCTAAATAAATTCATACAACAGCAAAAGTTTTATACTTACTTAATTATTCGTTTTTATTCATAAAATTCGACCGCAGCAAACATGAATAGCCGTTTTATAATTACTACGCCAAGTTTCTCGTAATGCATTAAATAATACGAATTTAAAATGTGGCCTTGAAACATTACTGCATTCATATACTATAACTTTTGTGGTTTTAAAGGTATTCCATTATCTTCAGAGAAAAAAAAGGCAGTAAAAATGCTTCATTTAAATATACTCTAAAAAATGTAGTACTAAAATGTAATAACATGTCCGTTCAAATCTGAGCAGCGGTAATACATCAACTAACGCAAAAGTAATTACACACCGAAAATTATTTATGCGATTATTAACCTTGATTCATTTCCTGCTACCCACTCTAAAGATGATTGAAATATTTTTAAAACCAACGCAATTTAAATCTTACTCACGAGTTGTAAATTACTTTTTATGCTGCATCTTCTGAAGCAATTTGTTTTTCCCTTCCCCGGTTATTCGCTTTGAGCAAGCAGTTTCACAAATATTCAGACAAATGGAAAATTATATTTTTATTAATCTAAGAACACAATGCTCGTATAGCAATGGGGACCACACACAGTTTAAAGAAGAAAAAAAAAAGAAACAAAGCTCTTTGTGTCAGTGTAATCAAATATAATTAAAGTAAGAATATTTAAACTTTAAGCGAAAGTATGAAAATTCGAACGAATGTAATTAACCCTACGGTGCATATTGTATAGTCAACTGGGTACTCTCGCTTTTCCATAATAAAAAGAAAATTTTGTAGTTTTTGTATAAACATGTATTTGATGAGAATATAAGACCATTATGGAAACAATTTTTACTTTTAACCCTTTGAGGCGCAACCCTTTCCCAATGCCGAAAAAGAGCAGTCGTTGCCATCGCTCGATTTAACTACCAGTAAGATGGCGGGCGATCGAAACGTTCATCGCGTGCCACAGATCTAGAGACCCCTTTTTTGACGACAGCTTGCTGTGCCGCACAGCCAGCTGCGTCAAAAAAGGGGTCTCTAGATGCGTGGCACGCGATGAACGTTTCGATCGTCCGCCATCTTGCTGGTAGTTAAGTCGAGCGATGTCAACGGCTGCCCTTTTTTCAGGATTGGGCAATCTATGCAGCTGTTCTCGCATTCTCCCATTTTTCAGCAGATGTCAGTGCTGCTAAAAATAATCTTTTACGGGAAATGGCGTGCTAAAAAGTAAAGGATTCTCGTGGAGCTCTGTCACCCGCAACTATTTTTATAGAAATCCAATCTATTCTTCGTGACTGGCAACAGTCAAAACGTCAGAGTTGGGTGTTCCCAGATCGGGAACACTGCGCGTTAAAGGGTTAAACACGCCTCCTACTATGACGGGCTTCAGGATAGGTTATGTCCAGTGTTCTGTTTGTGGAACGGCAAAGCATACACGAGGGGTATATGCATGGGGGAGGGAGGAGGACTTTTTAAGGGTTTCTAACGCGAGTTCATGTTATATCTGGAAAGAGCAGCCCAGAACTCCAGACCGTTAGATCGGCAGCTGCTCTGTAGCCAAATACTTTCTGCCACCCACTATTCTCACCGTCTTATCCATTTGAACATGGTGAGGCTGAGGCCCATAGGATAGTTTTTGGACAGATAATAAAACTGCACTTCTTTTAATTTAAAAAATTCTGTTAGTTTTCGTTTAAGAAAACTCCTCTTTGCCCGTTCCAGTTTCCGCTTATCTGAGGATGATTGGGTTTCTTATTTTTGAAACTATATTTTTAAAAAGGCACCCCTATACGATCTGATCTAAAAGTATATTTTTTTAAAAATCTAATTTTTTAATTTTAAATTTCTCTACTGGGAGTATGTCTTAAAATATTATAAATTTCAAAATAGCTACTACTTTAAAATGTTTTTCTGAAGTCGTTAAATTGGCATGGTGATGTTTATGCAGTTTATACAGAGTTTGTATCTGTCAGACAAACTTTTTCAGCTATCATCAGGTGTACCATACGTTAATGTTTGCATTTAATGCTATTAAATGCATTTAATGATAATAGTTACTTAGTACTTAAGTTACATTACTATACTAATTTATGGTAAGAGCTAATATAAGTTAATCGACTTATTGCTAGTATGAATGTACCAGCAATCGGTAATAATTTCTTCCTGCACTATCGCATTACTTTAAAGATGCTCTATTTGAAGTCTTTAAAAAGATATCCTTATTTTATGTGTGCTGCAATAATATATATATATATATATATATATACACCCTTTTCTTTTTTACAACCTGCACATGCGTTCTTTTTCTTAAAAGCCACTACATCCCGTTTTCCAAGAGGGTTTTTAAGCATCGTCCATTGTTGAAAAATAAATCTTCCCGAAAAGTGCATTAAAATCAAATTACTTTTCCGCTAACCCTGTTATCTCCCTCTCTGGGCTTCGTGCAACTGTTATTTCCTCTTTTTTTTTTTTACAACAACCAATGGGACTCCGAAACTGCGGTTTTCATTTTCATCATTTTTCCTCTAAAAACTTATATTAATGTTCATTTTTGACAGAATAACTCCTCTCCAATTCGATTTTTTTTTCTCTGTATTTCTCTCTCTATATATATACCCACCCTTACTACTACGCATGCGTCCCACAGCAGATTGGTTTAAAAATAAAATAAAATAAAAATCGGGCAAAAAACGGGGAAGAATACAATTTGAGAGGGGGCGACCTTGGCCTATTTTTGTTGTGAAAAATTTTTTTTTTGTTATTCCCCTTTCACTTTCAAAAAAACACCCCTCGTTTGCCCCCTCCCCCCGTTTCTCATCCCCTTCCCTTTCCCCCCCCCTACCCCTAGTAGGGTTTACTGTTATTATTTTTTATTATTATTCATCCACTAGCGGTACTGCGCTTTGATGTCTACGGAATCTGTCCCCCCCCTCCCCCCCCCTTTTTTTTTTCCTTTTTCTGTGAATTTTTTGGTGGAAAAAGTTCGATTTTGGAACATTTTTCTTTTCCTTAAAAAAAAAAAAAAATGTTTTATATAGTTTAAACTATGGGTGTTCATTTTGGTTAATTGAATTTTCGAGTGTGGGAATGGTATAGTTGCAAAATGCTTGAAATCCCCCTTAAGTGTGGGTCTTTCTTCCCTTCCACCGCCCCCCCCCCCTGCTCCTCCCTTTAACCTCTAAAAATATCTTGAGAAGGAATGGATCCATGACTTGCTGTCACCAATTTAAAAAAGAAAGAAATATTGGCTCCAATAGATCATCTTTTACATACGTTCGTGTGGCACCAGTACAGGCGTGTTTTCGCGTTTATTGAATTCCAGAAAATTCGTCGAAATGAATTTCTCTAATGCTTACTGTTGTCATGAAAGTGAGTCTTTCTTAACCCTTTAACGCGCAGTGTTCCCTCTCTGGGAACACCCAACTCTGACGTTTTGACTGTTGCCAGTCACGAAGAATAGATTGGATTTCTATAAAAATAGTGGCGGGTGACAGAGCTCAACGAGAATCCTTTTACTTTTCAGCACGTCATTTCCCGTCAAAAAATGGTCACGATTATTTTTTAACAGCACCGACATCTGCTGAAAAATGGAAGAATGCGAGAACGGCTGGATAGATTGCCCAATGCTGAAAAAAGGGCAGCCGTTGCCATCGCTCGACTTAACGACCAGCAAGATGACGGGCAATCGAAACGTTCATCGCGTTCCACAGATCCAGAGTCCCTTTTTTGACTTTTGCGGCTGTGCCGCACAGCCAGCTGCGTCAAAAAAGGGTCAGAGGATTAAAATCGGACATTAAGTCGCCTTGTCATGGAAACTGTCGGGATCTTATTCTTTAAAGCTAAAATTAAATAGAGTGAAATCTTACTACCCATAAGAAGGAAAGCCTCGTTATAGGAAACACCTTTCTAGTTAAATAAAAGCCGTTCGTTTTATTTCCTCTATAACAAAACTGTATATTCGCCAATTTGCTAGTTTTTTTAAATTAAGTAAAACACTAATAGTGGAACTATACATTGTTAATAAAAGTACTTGTGAATATGATTGAGTTTTATTTCCTTTCACTGGAACATTTTTTGATCTCAGAGGAAAAATGTGGGCTACGTTTTATCAATCCTATTGATATAATAATGCACGTTTAAAAATTTATACTATTTTCGATTACTGCTGTTAAGATAGGCGATGGGTGTTAATGTGAAGGATTTTAAGAAAGTTTCCCTTTTTTACATTACCACAAATATGAGGGTACACCAGGGGCGTAGCCAAGGGGGGGGGGGGTAGGGGGGTCATAACCCCCCCCCATGAGGAATTTTTTGCCATACATAATGTATATTCTTCACTACATTATCACACACACGTATACATATATATGAGTTTTAGTAGTCGTAACCCCCCCCCATGAAAAATTTCTGGCTACGCCCCTGGGGTACACTGAATAAAATGTAAGGGGGGGGGTCACCAGACTCGCTTTTTAGTCTGAAAGTGAGCGGTGGTCGAAATAAGAGAACTCGTGATTTTCATTACAAGTCACTTTGCTTTATAAATAACTGCACTTTTTCAACTGAGCTTACATTGGACTTCGGTTTTAAGGCTATTCTTTCGGTTGCATTCTATCTTCTTGAGATAGAATGCAACATTTGGACAGATTTTTTTTTAAACAATCCAATTACTCTAGAGGCTCTAAGAATATTTTGAATGTCCCTTCACAATTTGTACTAGAACCTTTCACGAAAGGCCATGTGGGAGTTTTAAACATGCCTCAAAAAAAAAAAAAAGACTTTACATTTTTACTTTTAATGCTGTTCCTCTGAAAGACTGACGCACCTCTTGAACAGTTTAGTAAGTGAACAATCGTCATCATAGGAAGAGGGAAAATTTCAGAATGTCTCTTCAGAAATTTCAGAATGTTCAGAATGTCTAGCTCAATTGAACACTCTCAGACAATTAACCCATGAAAATTGTATTTAAAATATAGTTAAACGTACAATAATGTGCCGAAAATTCCTATTTCGGGAAATTTTGTTGACGTTAGATTTTGTGTTTTAGGATTTTTTTCACGGAAGTTAACTTACATGTTTTTCGTTTGTAAGAATATGTGCATAACACATCTTGTGATGAAATGCTCTGAATTTTTCTCGAATCTGATTTATTTTTAAAACTATTGGCAAGACATATGAGATAGGAAAAGAAGTCTTAACTTTCTTCACTTGATGAAGATTAAATTAAGAATGATAAAAGGTTCATGATCGTCATCTTTAACTTTTATGGAGATTTATTTACTTATTTTTAACACTGATAATTTATAGTGTTAGCATATTTGGGTCATTTTAATTTAAAAACAAATTATTAAAACAAAAATTTAAATGTATAATCCTTTTAATCATTCTCAAACTCAATATCAAATTTCATCAGACAAAAAATCAGACTTAAAGTTTTATAAATAAATCTTGGGTTTAAAAAATATTCATAATACGAAGTTTGCTACAGATGGCGCCACATTTTAGCTGGCAAGAAAGGGGTAACGAATATTTAAAAGGTAAAGGTAAAAAAAAAAAAAGAAGAGCGGGAGACGAGAGGGTTAAACACCCCTGTACAAAAGATTTTTTTTAACCCACTGAAAGCGATACTGACAATGACTCTTGACTTCCTGGGCCAATATTATAAAAAAAATTTCAGCAGCAAAATAAATGGCTTATTTTTTTGTTTGTTTACTTTCGCAGTGCCTGTGATTGTTTTGATTGAGCCGCGATAATGAATGACTCACGCGAATGATTCAAGATTTCATATTCACGCAATTTTTCCTAATACAGACTAGAGATGAGACGGGCTCAGCCCGAGCCCGAAAGCCCGAGCCCGGGCCCGACTCGGGCTCTGTAATTCACGATTGCGTTCGGGCTCGGGCGGGCTCGGGCTCGTGAAAAATATCTCCTTTGTTGAACATATTCCTTGAAACAGATTTTAAAAAGTGATTCATGGGATAAATAGACGTACTTATTTAAAAAAAAAAAATAGCGGCACGGGGGACTAGAAGGTGTGTGAAGCTCCAAAATTTATTGTATCCTATTAATGGAGTAGTTCATTTTGTCTTTAGCTGAAATTTCGGGCTCGGGCTTCAAAAAATGAGCCCGAACTCATCTCTAATACAGACCCACTCGGTTATCTCGGCAATCTCGGATTTAACAAGAGCTCGTTTTTAACGAGGGAAATTAAGAGAAATGGTTCCTTTAAAGTTGAACGCTATGAAATCCTGTTAACCCTTTAACGCGCAGTGTTCCCGCTCTGGGAACACCCAACTCTGACGTTTTGACTGTGGCCAGTCAAGAAGAATCGATTGGATTTCTATAAAAATAGTTGCGGGTAACCTAGTTCCACGAGAATCCTTTAGCACGTCATTTCCCGTACAAAAAATTGTCACGATTATTTTTAACAGCACTGACATCTGCTGAAAAAGGGAAGAATGCGAGAACAGCTGGATAGATTGCCCCATGCTGAATAAAAGGGCAGCCGTTGCCATCGCTCGACTTTACTACCAGCAAGATGGCGGACGATCGAAACGTTCATCGCGTGCCACGGATCTAGAGATCCTTTTTTGACGCAGCTGGCTGTGCGGCACAGCCAGCTGTCGTATAAAATTTTGTACTTTGTTACTGTGGTTGGAGCCCCAGCCCTAAGTGAGCCGTGGTAGCTCCAAGCCAAGAAGGCGAGCTGATCCCAGGAGGCTGTATCCTGTACCTGGTATAGGGTGGCAGCCTATTCCACGGGGCTCCATTTTATCCACACGGGCTCCGGATACAAGTTTCCGAAATAATGGCGGGCTCTCAAGCCCCGGTGATGTGTCACTGAGCATTTTATATGAAGAGTTACATAATATCCCGGGATCGACAGCTTAATGGGACTGGGGGATGCATCGAGTGGAGGGGGGGGTTTAAAACCTCTGTCCCCCCCCCCTCGGTGGTCCCAAACGCGACAGGAAGTGAAATTAGGTCGTAGAGAAAGAATGAACACGACTGTGGAAAACAGAGAGCAACCGTGGACTATCTGCCCCCCCCACCCCCCTCCCTCCCTTTTCCCGTAATTCCAAATCCACCTCTGGTTGCCATTAAAACCTCTGTGTCGTGTTCGTTCTTCTGTCTGACTGCTAGCCATTTAGTTTTTTTTTTTTGCGGGAACACCACGGCGGCGTTCTTTTCTAAATGGGCTCGTTGCCGATTTATTTCGAAAGCCTCGACACGTGTTCTTAATGCTCTCGTTCCGCCAAGAAAACTGCGTTGACAGGAATCATTCCGGGATTCTTGGAGGAGGGGGCGGGGGGGGGGGGTCCTTAGTTTTTATTATCAAGCAGTCGGCTTTAAGTCCGTGAGCAGTCACTCGTTCGGTTCGATTTTTGAAAGAGTTTGTTTACTTTACCAGTATGGCTGTGAATGGGTAAAGGTAACAGGAAACGAGATTTAACAGGCTAAAGTTAACATGCTGCTTGCTAAAAAGTATTTTAAATAAGGTAAACTTTTTATTTAAAAAGTTTACCTTATTTCTTGAGGCTAAGGCATCCGAATAACATATTGGCAGTTAGTTACCAACGCCAAGTTAAATTTCATACTTAGAAAAAAGTTTTTTTTTTTTTTTGTACTTTATCATCTTTTTCTTCCTTCAAAAAAAAGTTTTGCGAATTATACAGAATATTCTACATAAAAATTATCCGCGGAAAAAAAAGGCTCAAAAATTCAGCCCCAGGGGCAAGGACGTATTTAAGGGTGGGAGGGGGGGGGTTCAGGGGTCCCCCCCCCCATGAAGAAAATTTTGGAGGGTGCCCAAACGGTAAAAAGGCAGTATTTTTCTCAAAAGAACACTATATCATTATCATTTTAGTAACAAAAATCAAAATTTCGTTGGGGAGGAGGTACGGACCCCTGGACACCCTTAGATATGCCCTTGCTCCTGGTGTTGAATTTTTGAACTTTTTCTTCGCAGATAATAAATACCCTGACCACCTTTACACAATAACCAAGTTTGATAACATTGGGTGCAGTAGTTTTCCTTTTCTGGTCGTTTTAAAGTGGAACTTAATATAATCATCCTGTATAAAGTGGAACTAATTATAATCACCCTGTATATACAAATGTATTAAAAATTTTGTCGTTCAGTTGAATTGCCGAGGTATTTCCTTTTAATTTTGCTTATATCACCCTAAATGACCGCACATAAGTAACCGTAATCTAGTTCATTTATTTATTTATTTACTTCTGATCTTTAAGAAGAAAAATAATTGTCTTGCTTGAAGGTAGTAACTTATCGTTTCTTTCTTTACATATTCCTATATGAATTATTCAAACATTATGCTACGTATTCACACGTGAATTAAGCAAAATTCAGTCATTTATTTAGTAATACGGTAGTGTAACACACTCCTCACATTAATATGCAACACTGCATAAATACATTAACCCCAAAAATGCATGATTTTTTAAAATGGGCTAAAAATAATATTGCATCTTCATTTAAGTTTACTTATGCTTGGACGTTTAAAGAAACTAAATAAATAAATAAAAATTCAACATATAGTTAGTTAGAAAAATGTTCAAATCCGAAAAATTAGAATGTTCACCTTATACTTATCATGAAACAAAAGAAAGTAATATAGCCTGATACTAACTTTATTCAGTCCTTATACTACTATTTTTTAATAGCTTTGTATTTATTTAACAATTAAAATTAGAAGCAATTAAAATTTCGGGCAAAAACTTAAACGAACTGGATGCACAGGGTATGAATTCATGCTTGTTTGCTCAGAAAATAATGTTTCGTTACATTTTTAAAAACTGAAAACTATTTCCATGATGGTGTTATAACTTATTTTAATGCACACTTTAGACAAAAACTACAAAAATTTCTTTTTATTTAGAAAAAAAAATGATAGTATAGCCAAATTGGCTGCAGTATGCACTTTAGGGTTAAATTTCACGTGTGATTAACACGAGATGCTGGGTATCTGTGTACATGTCCACGAGGAATGTAGATTAACACCTCTTAACAGCAGCTTATATAAATGAAAATCCTTTCATACGCTATAACCGTTTATCTTCTCATCTTCCAGACAGAGGGTATAAAGTTAGATTTTCTGTTTCGTCTATGCTCTTGGGTGAGCATAGTTGACCCCCCCCCCCTTGCTTTTCCCTTAAAAACTTCCAAAACCACTCTCCGAATCGGATATTCCAATATCCATACGCACGTATGAAGAAATTTAAGTTTATCTTGAGCAATATCTAATCCATGATGGAAATTTTAGATGGAACATAGCCCACCTCTTTCTGTCACTGTCCGCGCTACTTTTAGGATAAAAAGAAAGTTTAAAAAAAAATGCTTGGGAGATTTGTTATCTTAAACGTACTTGGAAACCATTCTAGTTTGGTTCATACATTTTAAAATGTGTTTTATTCAGGATATACTTAGTGTTTACTTTCCTTTTAATCTCTTTTCGTGTACTATTTTTTTTTAATTCTCTTGTTTTCATTGTATCAAGTTTTTTTTTTTCTCTATAAACTTTCTTACGTATTTCGCAGCTTACTTTGAAGAATATACGTATATTCTTCAAGCCTTCAGCGCTGAAGAATATCTTCAGCAATATCTAATCCATGATGGAAATTTTAGATGGAACATACCCCACCCCTTTCTCCCGCTGTCGGCGCTACTTTCAGGATAAAAAGAAAGTAAACAAACAAACAAAAAAAAAATGGGTGGGCGATTTGTTATCTAAAACGTACTTGGAAACCATTCTGGCTTGGTTCATACATTTTAAAATATCTTTTATTCAGAATATACTTAGTTTTTACTTTCCTTTTAACCTCTTTTCGTGCACCATTTTTTTTTAATTTCTTTTTTTTTTTCTCATTGTATCAAGGTTTTTTTTCTTCTTTATAAACTTTCTTACATACTTCGCAGATTTCGTCATATGATACGATAATACACATTTCGATACACATATGATAAAAAAATACACATTTTTCAACAAGCTGTTTTTGAAATTTCCCCTCTAAAAAAACAAATGCTATTCTTTTTTTTTACCAGCACATATACCATTTACTAATTTTTGTTCGTTGCCTAACAAATTTTATGGAATGGTATGTAAATGAATATAATGCAAAAGCGTGTCTATTTTACATATTGCTCACCAGATGGCAGCAAAAATGATCCCGGCAAATGAGGGTAAGATGAGGAAGAGATCTGGGAGAACGGAAGATGGGGAGCTAGCTACACACAAATCAATCCGAGATTCTCTTAGATTCAGGCCGATTCAAGAATCGTTCTCTGATAAAAAGTAGCTCTTAGCGGAATGGAAAATGAAATAAGACGAGCGTCCCAGAACCAACGATTCATACGTCTAAACTCTAGACGCATAATCCTGCTATGTAGTTACGCTAATCCCTGACTCACTCACTAACAATTCTGGGTAACCACTCCCAAATAAAACTTTGACCATTAAACAGATTAAAAAGTGAAGCAGAAAAAGAGTAATAACATCTACACCGTTTGTATGATCCGCTTGAAATTTTTCATAATCATGTATCAAAATATGGTAAACAATGTGAGCTCCTTTAAAAATCTGAAAATCCACCCGTTCCCTCATTTTTAAGCGATTTTTCGCTATTTTCAGCTTTATTTTATTTCCGAGAGTCCAAAAAGTGAATCATTTGCGGGACAAAACGAACTGTCGCAATGGACACGACGTCCTATTGAAGTCACAGTCATCAGGCTTTGAAGTGAAAGCTGTGCGATTCCAATTCGTTTAAAATAGTTTTTCCAGATGATAACGTCTGCATGAGGTATTGATATAGGCGGGGCTGTTAACACAAAACGAAATCGCTCGAATGCGGCAAGTTTTCGCACGTTAACAGAAGAGCGTGAAATTCGATTTGGATCTATAATAAAAATTGAATAGGAAGTTATTTATTTTAGGTGGATGAAGATTCAATATATTGCGTGTAGACCTGCTTTCGCCCAATGTTTTTTCTAGTGCCCGTTGTAAGTGCCTCCACAGCGGGGTTTCACTTCTAGTAGAGAAATAATAGACAAAAGTAATACTATTCATTCTTTATGTTGTGGACAGTTTGTCCAAATGATACAGATACGCGTTGTACTTGCATTAGAATTTTGAATTCAGAGACTTGTTGTAACCTTAAAAGACGGCACCTCTAAGTGCGAATCTGAAATTTACTTTTAACAAGCTTAGGACGACAGTACAAGTACTGTCGTCACAGTACATGCACATATTTATGCAATCAAGTGACCTGATGTAATGGGATGCAGTGTAGGCTATCTGCCTAGGTTGTTCCTAGGTTGCCATCGCTCGACTTAAATACCAGCAAGTTGGCGGACGATCGAAACGTTCATCGCTGGCCACAGATCTAAGAGACCCTTTTTTGACGACAGCTGGCTGTGCTCGTCCGCCATCTTGCTGGTAATTAAGTCGAGCGATGGCAACGGCTGCCCTTTTTTCAGCATTGGGAAAGGGTTAAAGAAATAGACAAAATCTCATTCTGGCTAAGCGCAGTTGCTACAATAAAGCAAGCTTTTTGCAACCTGGACTTCAAAGTCCAGTTTGTTACACCATTTGCGACTCAAACAGAATATTTTTGTTCCATTAACGTGATAATATCAACGGAATGATGAAGAAAGTGGCAAAAATTCTCTCCTTTCATTCCCCCACGGGACGCCCCATGTTATGCAATGCATCGCCCGCCCCCCCTTAAGGGCGAACACCACCACCCCCAACCCCAACCCCCCCCCCCGTATATATTTTTGCACTCACTTAATTGGACACTTTCGAATTCCAAGTCCGTGCACATGCTCGCAAACGTATCGGATGTCCTCGCACCATCTCCCGAGTTGCATTTAAGAGCGCCAAAATAAAAAATGGGGTAAAATAAAAGAAAGTGGTTTTTTTTTTTTTTTGAGAAATAGGGAATCGCAGCTTAAGTGTGAAACCTTACCGTTCCTTTTCCCAAATGGTGTGGAAAGGATGCCACAGGGAGAGTTAGTTCGGTAAAAGGAGGTCATAGGAAGAAAAAGCTCGCGTGGTTTTTTATAGGAACATGTTTTTTAATCTTAATGTTTTAGGGATGAGGCATGTATGTATCACCCTTCCGTCTTTCCCCCCTTTATAGTCTTGGAGGAAACATTAAGAGGCATCGCTGCGTGCGTATACTATACTTACACCGGCTTTGGAGCCGTTTTGAAAAGGGCAGTGGCGTAGCCAGAGGGGAGCAAGGAGGGGCATTTGTCCCCGGGCGCAGCACCCAAGGGGCGCGAAATTGTACATAAAAGCTAACCTAACTGCATTTTTGACAAATAGAAGGGGGGCGCAAAATCTTCTGTTGTCCCCGGGCGCAGAAAGCCCTAGCTACGCCTCTGGAAAAGGGTGCTTACACCGTGGAATCCCTCCTCTCCAAACCAATTGACGAAGCGCTTTCATTTGTTTTAACTGTGGATATTACGTCAGTCAAGACTACTACTCAATCAGGAACACCCAAAATACAGCGAGAAATGTACTAAAATGTTGTTTAATTTTAGATTTGTTCTTCTACTGCGGTCCAGTTAACTTATGGGGGGTTCTGTTCAATCCCTTTGAAAGACATCTCAAAAACTATTTACTTTTCAGCAAATTATGTCTTCTTCCAAACTTGACTCTATACCCTAAAATAGAATGATCCTCCTTTATTTTAAAAAAAAAAATTTAACTGACGTTTATAATTTAGATTTGTAGTTCGATAGCAGACGTGTATTTCTTCGATCTTTCAGAGTTGCTCTCATGAGCTTCGTAGAAACATAGCCATGCACGCAAAAGAAATAAAATTCGAAGTGGCAATAAAAAATCCAAGTTATTTTAGCGCCATTAAGTTAATGCTTTATTTACTTTAAATTATTTTCATTTTCAGTCTAAGGCGTTCCCAGAAATCTGGTATCCAATGGCATTACGCCCCCTTTTAATTTTAAAACTTTTCACAGATTTATCATTTTATATCAGTTGAAGATTTCAAGTCCATCCAATGAGCGGACACGATCATTGAGTGGCAGGGCTAAATTTTCAAAATTCTTAAATATCTCGATAACTATTGATTTTTTAGGAAATTTATCATCTTCCAAATTCGATTATATACCCTAAAATAGATTCCCCTCTCCTGTCCTTTTTATTCTTGCATACATGCACGTCCTCCTTACAGCCCTGAGTGGATACCAAGTGATTTTCACTTATTCTCAACTTTTCTTGATCTACGTCAGAGGCTTTTTAAAATATATCTCTAGATCTACATATAAAAAAAAAGAAAACAAGAAGAATGATGAAGGCTGTGAAAATTCAAAGCATTAACCCATTTATGCCTAGCGTCCCTTTTTTGGGACGGCATTTTCGCTATTAGTCGAAAACGTTATTTATTTTTCCCAGCCTTTATTCATGAGTATTGAGCCTCAACTCTACAAAATATTTTAACATGACCCAGTAGGATGTTGATATTTCGATTTTTATGCATAATGATTTTAAAAGAAATCATCCCTTGTTCAAGAAGTTGACATCAGAAATTTATCTATTATTTCAGTTATCAGTAAAAATCGAAGAAAGTCGCAAAAATATCCAGGCACAAATGGGTTAAGGCTGTACCGTCAATTTAAATTCATAAATAACGGGGTAGTCATTCTTTTATCAATTTGACGGATTCAAAAACTTTATTAAAATATCTCATCGAAAAGTTTTTACAGTAACGATTTTTTTTATAAAGCTTTATAGAAAAATGAAAACAAAGAGTACTCAATGGAATTCATTAGCGAATTTTTATTTACTTATTCATTTATTTTTGCAATTTTTAATACAGTATAATCATTGTATAACGAATTTTAAGACTGGATATTCATTTCATTGCACTGAAAAGTTCGTTGAAGTGAAAATTTATTGTCACCGTAAATTTGAACTATGGTTTTCATTTGATAAAAATATTTTAGCTGTTAATCCGAGATACTCGTAAAAGTGAGATTCGATGTTCCGAGAATTCACTGAATACACTTCTGATTTACTTATGGACGCGATTATGAAAGACTAACGGCTAATGGCGGAATGACAAGTCCTGGAAAAATCTGCATTAGCCGTAATTTTACAAGCACTGATGGTAGAAGTCTTATGCTTCGCACCCATGCGATCCACGTTTGCATATCCTCTGTTATACAAAAGACTCATGCGTTACAGCGCACTTTTTAATTCAGTCAATTACATAACTATTCTGTCTGTACTAACGATAAATGGATCTTGGAAAATGCTGTTGAGACAGTTCTGTTTAAAATAAACGAAAACATGCTTTCAGTGTTGTAAATTGTACGATTGTACTCCTTTTTATTTATCATCTTTTGCTTTATTTTTAGATACAGTATTGATTTTAAAATTGCTTAAGTACGTACACTACATATTTATATAGAAAAGATATAGACTATCAACTATGAATAAATCGCCGAAAAAAAATGATAAGCGAAGAGAAAAAATAGACACCATAGAACAATATAAGAATGCGAGTAAAATTAAAAATAGTGCAGAGTCTAAACTAAATAAAGATAGAGAAAGATCGGAAATACGTAAAAAAATATATATTACCAGTTATTTTAACTTTGTCTATAAGTTTAAACAAAAAAGAAGCCATACATAAGTTTTTTTAAAAACTTATCAATCTGTCTTGACTGTCAATTTTTATCAATTACAGTGCATAACAGTAAATTTATATCCTATGAATTATTTTCATATACCTTTTGTAGCGATAAAAAACATATCAAAGACCCGCATTACAGAATAGAAATGTACTTATTAACGCATAATATCATACAATTACGTTAAAAATATATTATACTTATTATATGTTATGTGAAATGATGCTTGATGAGGTTTTTGAAAGAAAATGCTCGAAATAAAGGACACATAAAAATAAAGCAAAAATTATTAAAATCGTCAATTTTTATTCAGGCTTTTATGAAGTTTTTAATTTATTAAGGAGGATTATTTTTTTTAAAACTATTTTCAGCATCATCAGTGACACAACGAAAGAAGCCAAAGCACATCGATATTTTTTGTCCAGCAAAATGTTAAAGCGCCCTACGAAACCTTTGAAAAATTTTTTAACCAAAGCATTAACTTCCGATTTTGCGGATATCAACCAAAGCGAAGCCCTTGCTGCTTTCATAATTGTTCCCCCGCATTGGCCTTTGGTTGTTCCGCGAAGCCAGTGCCGGTAATATAGCCGGGGAACTAACTACTTTTGAACATTTATAAAAAGTCTTGATTAAATTAGAGATTGTAAACGGTTTCAATTCAATGGCTATCATGTTTTGTCCGATGGTATAATTTTCCCGTCCTGTTAGAAAACAATTTTGACCCTTTCTTTGATGTTGAGCGGGAAAAAAAAATTATATAAAATAGCTTCAAGATAAAACTAAGAAATCATCCACATAAAATTTTGAACTGAAAGTAGCTTTGTGTTATTCCAACGTAAAAAGCAGGGGCGTAGCCAAGGGGGGGGGGGGTTAGGGGGTCATAACCCCCCCCCTTCCCATGAGAAATTTTTTACCATACAAAATGTATATTCTTCACTACATTACCACACACATGTATGCATATATATGAGTTGCAGTAGTCGTAACCCCCCCCCATGAAAAATTTCTGGCTACGCCCCTGAAACAGCAATAAAGTTCATGCAAATTTTCAGTTCATTGGATTGACAAGCTTTTTTTTTCTGGAAAGAGGAAAACGCAAGACAATAATTTTTATATATTAGTATAGATAATATTTTTGCAACATTTGAACTTACATTGTAAAAGCATTGAAATAATTTACTCAAAGTGAATTTTAATTTAATTAAATTTTAAAATAGTTTTAAATATGAGCTAATTTATTCAAAATGCTTGATTGAGTAAAATGGAATCGCAACGATGAATAACAGTTTAATAATAAAGTCGCGTAAAGTAATCTAAAATTTTCACTTTTTATGAATTCATAATATTTATATCCAAAAGAAGATTTTTTTTTAAAAATTGGAGAAAAAGCTGGATTTAAATAACTTCTCATTCATATGATGAATTTTTATCAATTTTGTCTTTCTAAAACTTTTATAGATTATGTGTTCATTCTTAACTCTGAAAGAGATAATTTCAAAAGGATTCCAATGAATTTTAAAATTTTAACACAACTAAATTGAAAAATCGAAAAAATTATGTGAATTAGTTTATATCAACCTAATAAATTCTTTTAACTAACTACGTGAAAATAACTCAATTTTGGCAATATGATTTTAAATTTTGGGGAAACTTAACAATTCTTGTCGTTTAAGTTTTAACTACCTCGTCAAATCAGAAGTATTCAATATTTAGAATAGAAAATTTTTAAACCCAATCCATTTTATTTAATCAGCACAATCCATATCTAAATAAAATACTTATTAATATAAAACTAAATTATGTAAAATTAGTATATTTAAATTGTATCTTTATTTTTACTGTACCTTGTAATTAAATCTTAAACATTGAAAATATAAATGATTAAAACAGAGTTTTTTTCATTTTTCTAACCAGTATCTGTTATTCTTACAAGTACATTTTTACATTTATTCTTTTAATGCTTAAAAATACTCTTTTAAAAAGGTTATCGGTAAACTGTAACTTTTCAATACATATTTCCAAAGTCTTTCCATTCCTTTCAAATATAACGTTAATTGCATAAAACTAGAAAATATGTAATTAAATACTGCCTATTTGAATAAATTAGTAAAACAAATGCTTTTTTGGAATAAGCACATCAGCAAAAACATAAGAGACAAAATTATTAACAAACTGATTATATATACCATGCAAATAATTTGCCGTTTGTTCCCAGTTATGTAATATTAGATACCCTATTTTAAAAAAAGGAAGGTACTAGTTGCCTTAACTTTTACCGTACTTCGTCTATTGTGAACTTCCATAAATTTCATCTTTTTACAAGAGCAACGGCCGGTTTTGATTAGACACTAATTTTGCTGATTTTACTGAATCAAGTTTATGTTAAACATGTTATTTTTCATTATTTTGTTTTGTTTATCGAATAAAATGTGGAGCGCTAAATTTTAAACGAGTGTTTTAAAAATTAAAATTTTTAAATAGTAAATTATGTAAAACATCATTTACGTTCCATAAAACGTAAAGATTTTTTTTATTCAGTAACTAGCAGGAACTTTTAGGATCAAATTTAAGTATTAATTTAGAATTTATAAACGCTCTTTGTTTTCAAACATCCACCATTCAGGAAACATATTCGAAAGTATAATCCATTATTTCTTTTTATACTTTGATATAATTTGTATTTTAATTTGTCTTAGGTAATAAACGATTTCTGTAATTGACCAGTTTTAGGAATCTTGAAACCTCAATTTTTTAAATTTTTATTTGGTGACACCAAAGCTTAAGTATGAGCGACGAAGTTTACTAATTTATACTTTATTGCTTGATAGAGCAATCTTTTGACCAATTCTAGCAATACCCTTTATACTCCTCTAAAACTTGGCAAAATGTTTCAAGCTCCTGGAAATGACTCAAAATTTGAATCACGTAACATAACGTTATCTTTAATAGTCACAAGGATGTTGTTTCAGGCAGAGAAAAGCAGTAAATTTCCGTTAATTTAGAACTGCATGTTATTTGTTATATTATATACTTTTCACAAAATATATTTATGCGAACATTATGCATTTCATAAACTTTACTATGTCGTTTTATGTAGTTATTTCAGGTAATTTTTCTAAAACAATCACCGTACATTTTAAAAATAAATATCCCGAACAGAGTAAGTATGAATAGGCTCGTTTTTAAAAGAGAAATAACGATTTTTCTTTTAAAAAACAGAAATTAAAAGTTTTCTTTTTAATTTCTTTGACTGGAAACAATTGTAAATTATTTTCTGTTCCGATTTCTGTAATTGATTTCAACGACAGAAAATTTTTTAAATAAATGAAATTTCGAATGAATTCAAATATTCACTATTAAAATATCTTTACAAGATCTCAAGAAAGTGATTGACATGTTCATATTCATAAATAAAAAAATAATAGGTTTTTATGTAATTTAAAAATGGAACAATTAAAAAAACTACGAGAATTTTTCTAAAAATATTAATTGCATTAAGCGCGAAAACAGCTGTAATCTTAATCTGTAAAATATAATTTAAATAATACTTTACACACTGATAGCATTTGTAAATAATTTTCAATAAATGAAATCGGTTGAACGGAATGACAGCTAAAAGTACATATAATAAAATTTTAGCTAACGAAGAAATATTCAAAGTGGAGTGGAAATTTTAAAATGAACAGAAATTGCAGATTTTTGTTCCCCAACGAGTATTGATCTCTTATAATTTTCGATCATAATTTAATATCGAGCAATGTATTTTTTACCATGTTCGTAAAAATGACATAAAAACTTTAACACTAAATTAGACTCGCCAAAAAATATTCGCAGAGAGCGAACGCTTCAGCCAGAAAATACAAAATGCATGCGGTAATCTTAGAGAATAAAACGCTTTTCAACCATTTTTTAAGTAACAAAGAGATATTCAAGACAGTGCGAAAACCTTAGTACATGCTGAAAAACTGGAAAAACTCGTAAATTTACTGATAGAACTGTTACCTTCTTTCCGAAACTTTGGAGGTTTGATTGGCGGAATTGCCATTCCTCTCGATGGTGTAGACCTCTTGGACTCGTCTGGACTGTGGGGTCATTTTGTGCTTCTCGGTGGTCACTTGCTTCCTCCTTTCGGGCTTTCCGTGGCCAGCTTTTTGTTTATGTCTCCTCTTGTGCTTATCTTTCCTTTCCATTTTTTCCTGTTAGTTGCGACAGACGTATTATGAAGCAGTTTCGTTTTTGTCTTCCCGCGATCGAAAGCTAAGGTTCCTAACCGTCAACGAAGATAAGCTGCATGGTGGGCACACACACTTGTTGATGATGTAAAAGCTGGAATGTCTGATTTTCAGTGGATGAAATAATTTGTGTCAAAAGTTGTGGAAGGAATCTAATGAAATTGTGGGTATCGCTTTTAGTCAGTTAGAGGTTCTGATTTAAGTTCCACAACAGTTGAAGTTGGTGTTCGTAAACAGGGTGGATTGCTAAGTGAGCTACAGAATGCAGTATTCCTGTGTTCATAAAGTGTTATTGCTGGTTAAACACTTATTTTTTTTATAGAAATTAACTAAAATATAGCTGTCTTCCCATTTCCAGTTTCTGTAAATGTTTTTACATTAGTTCTTCCGAAGGACATTTTTGAAAATCAAGATTGTTCTTTTCAAGCTATCTGAGTGTTTTCGGAATTTAGTTTAAAAACACAATGTTTAAAAACAAACCTACTTTTTTTAAAACAAATTTTCACTTAATTTTCAAGAATTCTGTAGTTTATGCCTTGCAGTTTCAAATGCATGTTCGTGTGATATGTTTTATGTATTTTTTTAATGTTCCAATATTTTTTTCTGGATCGTCTTAGAAAAAAATGCTTTGATATTTTTTTTCAAAAATTTTCTTGGGCGTTGTGCAGGAGGAAAAGGACGATCCAAATGAAACCAAAAAAAAAAAAAAAAATCCGTGTTTATCCACAACGCAAGAACCAAAAAAATAATCCCAAGATGAATGTTCTTTCTCGACTGTATATTCTTCCAGCATAAATGTATCCAGAAAAATAAGGCAGATCTTTAATATCGCCGTTCACAGACTGCTTAAAGAAAACTCAATGACAATCAAAAGGTAATCACTGCGTAAGACGAAGACATAAAAAAAAAAAAGTCTTGACCCTTCTGCACTTTCTCTCTCCTTTTGGTGGCAGAACCAAAACTTAAGCGGGAGCACCGGGAAGGGAAAAGGTCCTGGGATGGAACACGCGAGTTTTTATCAGCTCACCTCAGGGTAGTAAAATCATCCCGACGGGTCGGGGAATAAAAAAACCATCCCCTTTTTTTGCGGGTATCCTATTTATACCCCCCGACCCCGCGGCACTACCCCCCTCTCCATCTCCCTGGGGTTGGGATTCGAGGATACGGGGAGGCAAAAAAATTTTTTTAGAGATGATGGCAAGCAGATTGCAGAAAAAAATCGCATCTGATTTTTTTTTTTTTCTTTCCCCTACTTCGCAATTTTTTCCTTATAGAAGATCATTGGATGTTGTTTGTCTGAACAAATGTGGGTGGGGCTTCATATTAGAAAAGTCTGCCACCCGGCAGCTGCAATGTCTTCTTGTAGACTTAAGGGTTTAAAAAGTTTTTCAAATTTGGCCCGATGCATTTGTATCGAAGGTAAATAAGTGTTTAATTGTTTATAATTTCTTGTAGAAATGAAGCTGAAGAAATTGTGTGAGCCAGTTAAAATTCTTCAAGTTTTAAAACTAACATTTAAAAAATTTAAAAAAAAATATTTTGATAACATTCGACCACTTTTCTTTATCGATAAGAAGAAAAAATGTGTCAAATTATTTGATCAAAAATTCTTTGGGAAATCAAAATGAAGGACAGAAATTATTAATTTCTTATTTTGTAATATGGATAGACTTTAAAATTTTAATTAACTTTTTAAATACATAAAAACTTGCTTCTTTAAAATAACTCTTCCTTTCTTATGGTTTTGAACTATCTTCCAATTTTAACTAATAAATTTAATTTATTTATTTATATATATTTTTTTAACTTTGAGACAAAATCTCTTACGACTTACTTTATTTCTTCAACAATTATGCCTCAGTAAAAGAAAGAAATTTAGGTAAATAATTCCCCCTTTTTTTAATGCACAAAATTTCGATAGAAAATGCCGAAAGTATTTAATTTTTATCTACGCTATATGTTCTAAACTAACAACATATATTCAGTTTATTACATTCTTTTAACTCAAGATTAGTATTAAAAAGAACAACAATAAAGTCTTTTTAAAGGCTATTTTTTGTTTTAAAACAGGAAACAAAAACTATTCTAAAGTTTTCTCAAAACATACGTTAAAAATCATGTCACTGAATTATCAAAATTAATTTATTGTTAGGTAACATTTTTTTAAATTTAAAAACAATGATTTAGACTGCAGCAAAATCATTACCTACAGTTTTGCACATAAATAATTTCGAGAAGATTGCATTCTTTGTCTGTTTCAAATTTCTTTTAACAAAATCAAATTTTTGATATATAAATCAACGATAAGTAATTTGATTGATTTGGATGCATAATCTGTTCGTAGCAATTTACAGGATCACAAAATAATGTGTTTCTATACCTTAACTATGTTATTCATTCGACAGGAATAACATAGGAATAACATTGGGATTAAAGCTAGTAAATTAAACTATTTGCACTAACCCCTTTCCAGTCTTAGAACCTTCCGAAATTTCAACACTTCCCAATCATGCATGAAGTCGAGGGGTAAATTGTTAAGTAGATTCCTCAAGTGCCTTCATCTATGAATAAGTCATGTTTAGTCAGTGGGACTTCACAAGGCGAATATTTATCTCGTAATACTATACCCATCAGATATCTGCTTAGGAAACTTCTAAATATGAATAATTTAGTTTTATATACAGTAATTTACCACCATCCATAACAGTTCAACGCTGTATGTCTTTGAACTTGACGTGGCAGAATTTAGTCTAATTTACCAAAAAGCTGCAAAAACGCGTCAAAGAGATTCCAGGTAAAGCATGCACTAGAAGGATATCTTGGCTTCTCCGGCTGCATAAAAATGCTAAATGGCATCAGCGTGAAATTCAATTCGATGATATGCCCAGATGCTACATACACTATTAGAATACCTCTGTGTTTCTGCGACTTTGCAAATGGTTTTCTGCTAATAGTAGTTCTGTTGCTGCATAAGAAATGGCAATGGCTAAATGGCATCTACAAGAAATTTGCTGGTAGTAACTTAATGATACCACACGCAGTTTCAAGATGTCTTGAAGTATTTTGTGTACATTTTGGAAATCGGTAACTGCTCAATTCTCATCTAAGTTATTAATTCATTGATTAAAGTCAAATAGCAACAGTTTTTCAGTTGAATGCATTCAAAACCGCTACATGGAATCTTAAAAATTCACTTCTGTATTAGTGTTACTTGACTGCGGGATTCTGGAGTAGAGTTCTTTGAAGTCCCTCTGCTTGCCATGCTTTTCCAAATTGCATATTCCGTCTTTGATTTAACCCAAGATGCAACATTGGCAAACTGAACCCGATCAACGGAAGACGGTGACTAGAATATGCTTCGGCCAAAGGCTTAATGAAAATATGTTTTCCTGTTCATAATAACAATCTATTTGCGTCATCAACATAAGCCGGCAGACAGTATATGTATAAGCAAAAGAAATGGATTAGTTCAAAAGTTTTTAAACTGTGCCACGAGACATAGGCCAAACAATAATATTGCCGACAATGTTATTTATACTGCTGAGGGTCGTCACCTGTTTAAAATGAAGCTCTGGAATATTAATTGCTCCCAATAAAGTGTCTGCATGCGCTAAAAGTTAAATTGAAAGATCGGTTTCTATTGAAACCTTCAAAATGTGAACGTCGCAAAAAAAAAAAAAAATTCTTTTGGAAATCATATTGATTTGATGTGTTTCGCTTCGATTTTACTGAATACGCATACATAAATAGTTTTGCGAACGTATTTATGATACAATATATGACAAATAATGAAACAACATAAAAGTTATACCTATGCAGCAGACAACCTGTTAATAAGCACCAACACAAAAGTACATACATAATATCACTGAATAACACAAACGTTCATAGTAAAAATTACAAAACGCAGTACCGAAAACTTATAAAGGACCTCTTCTTGATCTTAAAGACATTGAGTCTTTCCAAATATTCATCTTAAATTTTGTTTCTCTAAGCTAAGACAAGACGAGATGAGATGAGATGATGCTGCCTTTTAATGTAACTCTGTTTTAGTTTTTAAAGGAACATTATTATTTTTTAGTCTGTTATTTAATGAATGGATGTTATACCTAAATGTGTGTTTCAGAATATTTTCAAGGCTTCATGAAGACATTCTGCTTATTTCTGAAAGGCGTCGATAAAGACACAATTAGCATTATATCATAGATGGTAATATTCATTTTTAAGAGACATATTTTTAAAAATATCTATTTTTCTCCTTCACGATTGGTATTTTAAACAATACAAATGTCAAAACAGTTCTCTGATTAAGTAAACAAGCTGCTATTAATTTTCATTACTTCATTCGATGTTTCTAAAACTTCTAAAATGCACGGTTACATTTTAAATAATTACCTAAACTGTTGTGTTTGACTCGTGTTTAAGATTTTCAGCGACGTAGAAACATTTTTACCAATACCTTGACATTTTAAGATCTAAAAAAGATACCATACTGATTATATACAATAGCTTTCATTCAGACAATTGAAAGTAGTAACGGGGCCCGACTAATAATTTTCGGGGCCCCTATTCGGTCATATCTTGTTGACACATACTGTCATAGAGTACAAATATGTGTTTTCCCAGTGGCGTACATAAGGTAGGGTGTTTGAAACCCTTCTGGTTCAAATCTTTTAATGTATAGAAGTTATGCTTAAAATGCCTTCACGGCAGTGAATGTTCTATAGTGCAAGGATTTGGATCTTAATACGGACGTTTGTTCTATCCCTGAATACAATGTAAAACACTTTTGCACGTCTGCATGCGCTGTAAAACTGCATTATTGTCATTATTTGTTTTTCTAATTTTTAAAAGACAAACTATTTTAATCATTTTGGGGCGCATAAGCTGAGGCCCGGTGGGCCTGTGTGGTAATTAGGCTCTAAGTAGTAAGCTACTAAAACTTAAAGTGTTGAAGAATTCAAAATATTTTATGAAAAACATTGGCACAGACATTTTGAAAAACAAAAGCTCGAATTTTCGTCTATAAAATTAATTCTCGTTATTAAATTGTCGTTAGCTATAATTTAATATTTTTAAGAAAATATGTGAAGATTTTTCGTGGAGTTTGACCTGAAAAGTTCATAGTCATATAGCGAATAATGAGGGGGGTTGGGGTGGAATAGATATCTTGAGAAAATTGAAATTTTCTAAAAAATCATTCTCATTATCTGACTGTCGTAAGCCGTACTTTAATATATATTTAAAAAATGTGTGAAGACTTTCGTGAAGTTTCACCTGAAAGGTCCATACTTATCTATAGCGATAGACATTGAGAAAATTGAACTTAAATTAAGAAAAAAACTTAATACTCTCATGAAATTTGCCGGGAAGTGTTCATAAATTTCTAGTCTTCATTTTTGCTAGGTAAACTGAATTTTTTTTTTCAGAGTCAAATTAAAACCTGCTCTTCTATAGACAGCACTAGTATTCTAACATCGTAAATAACCCGTTCCCTCCATTTTTCTTGTCAATACACCCGGACACTGCCTTATCAGCTTCTTTAGCGTAGGCATGCATTTTCCCAGCTTCCCTTATCTGTTGGCTAGCATAGCATACGACTTCGTTTGAAGATTAATTTCCTCAGTAACATATTCTGAAAATACCACATTGTACTGCCCTATCTAAAGTAGACAAGAACAAGATATATTTAGCTTCTAAAGTACCCCCTTTTCCACGAAAATCTTGCACACGTTGAAAAAAAAAAAAAAAAATTATGGAGCAATAGAGGGCTGTTTCTAAATGCGAATGTCAAAACAGTTTTGCGATTAAGTAAACAAGTTATTAAATTTATAGTCTACCCTTTGATACCTTAGAAGAAACTTTTTATCCCCTCTAAAACTGCATCATGTCTAAATGAGTTGTCAAATATTAGATTCACGTGATAATACTTTTTCAAGTATTTCATATCGAGAAATTGCAATTCCCAGCATGGAAAAGTTTGGTGAAGTATGTTTTTAAAAAAAAAAAGAAAAAAAAATTTGGAGTGACTCCACTCGACTTTCCGGACACTTACGATTAAGATCATTACCAAGCATTTAAATAAATTTTAATCTATGAATCATTCAGAAAAAATTCTTGGTTTTTTTCAATTTGATCTCAATCGAATGTGCCGTTTAAACGCTAGCGCATTTTCAATAATTCCCTCCCCCCCCTCATAGGCCATAATGTAAAAGAAATCTTTGTCGTATTCCTGTAGAAAAACTATTAGTCTTATACGCACCCAAATCAATACCGGTCTTGCGACGGTGGTTTATAACATATATACCCAATTTGAGCTCAATCGCATGTCCCGTTCAGGAGCTATCGTGTTCACTCACACACACACACACACACACACACACACACACACACACACACATACATACATACATACATACATCTCGTAAAAATAGCATAACTGAATTCAGAAGACCGCAAAACGTGTCAATATACCAAAATCTCGAAGTCGATTTTTTTCATGATGACAAGACTTTCCTTACATGGTACATGTTCGGAAAGTAAAAAGAAAGAAAGGACGAAAATTGTACTCACACACCGTAAGTAACACCATGTAACACACCGTAAGTAACCATGTAGCACTGAAAACATCAGAAAATCTTGTTCAAAGCGCTTTACTTCAAACTAATTCCGTTTGCTCAGTGTTATAGCAAGCTTAAACGAGGGGGATCTGCCAAAGGGCGGAAGACCTAAGAGGTTCTAACATGTATTCACGTTATATCTGGAGAAAACCGCCCATAACCCAGACCGTTAGATCGACAGCCACGAGATAGGCCCGAGCCTCAGGCCTTTACACTTTAGCCGTTTACCCTGTTCAGTGTCTTATCCACGCGGCCATGGCTGAACCACTTCAAGTTAATTACCAACGCTTCATAATAACTTTCCAAATTGTATTTAATTTTTAACTTAATATGAGTATTAACTTAATATAAGAATTAATTAACTTTTATTATAATTCTAAATCAGTCTTCAAATCTTCAACAACTATCACGCGTACATAATATATAGGGGGGAGTCGGGGCACAGTGATCCGTTTTACTGCTTTTCATTTTTTATTTCATCAAAAAAAAATAACTGTACAGTTTGTTTGTTTGTTTTTTTCATGAGACTCACACATTTCTCATCATCCGAATTTTTTTTTTTCAAAATATTTTGTGCATAATCTTTTTTTATATTCATTTTTCAAAAAGAACCCTGGAGACTAGACCAAGGTGCCCCAAGTCTGGGGTACCTCGGTCCACCTTATGGAACACATCGGTGTTTCCTTATGGGGCACATTGAACCATGCTATGCCAAAATTTTTAGTTATTGTAATATTTGAGAGTAAATATCATCCAATATTGTAATTGAATTATTACTGTTTCTTTTTATAATGAAACATTACTCTTTTTGGATTTGTAGGTCCAGTTTAATTAATTTTTTATGAGCAAAAGAAATCCTGAATTGTAAAAAAAAATAAAAAGCAACCACGCTTAGAACAAAGTTATCTAGTAAACATAGAAAAAAATTAAATCTTTGGCATTTATCATTAATAATTTAACCCATTAAGCGCCAAAGCTCCCGTTACGGGAACATCTATTACATGTTTTTTTTTCTTAAAATATTTTAACGCAATTTACGAAATACACATTTTATATAAACATTTACACTATAGGGTGTGTTATATAGTGTAAATGTTTATATAAAATGTGTATTTCGTAAATTGCGTTAAAATATTTTAAGAAAAAATATATATAATAGATGTTCCCGTAACGGGAGCTTTGGCGCTTAATGGGTTAAAATAAAGTTTAATATATGGTGAAGTTAGCAAAGGATATGCCGAACGATATTTGTGAATGGAAGGAGACAGGAGGCTCTGGAAGGATAATGAGAATTTCATTTTTGTGGATTGTTGCTTCATCAATATTTATTAGAGTATATATATATTTTTTTTTTTTTTTGTCTTCATTACAGAATCTCATAATCTGATTCATTTAGTTTTGCAAACACTAATCCTACATAATGAATTATTGTTTTCTTGGTAGCAAATCTTATAAACTACATCTTGACCAACTTTTACTTCGTAGTTATTTATATCATAACCATCTACAATTTCGTTGTTAATAGATTCGGTATAATTTGAGTCTTTATCAAATTCCCTACTGCTACTAGGATTCATTTCTTCTAATTCTTTTAAAAGTTTTCATTTTTTCCATAACAAAGGAGTACACTCTTGTCTTCTTTTTTTCTTTTCAATCATTTTATTGGCTTCATCTTCTAAAATTGCCTTAACAGGTGTATCAGTAATAATTGAGAGCATTAGCCTTTTTGCTTCACTTTTATTCTCCAAAATTTTTTTAATGCTATTTACTTCAGGGTTGTGTATAGTAACTTAAAACGAATAACTGCATATAAGTGTTAATATAACTATGAAACATAAATAGAATAATATATGATTGTAATTTAAAAACATAAAAGGCTAAAAAGTTATTTTTATTACTTGGGGTAACATGGACCATGGTCCAATGTACCCGAAATCGAGTGGACCAAGGTACCCCATATTCTTGAATTTAAAAGATGTAGTAATATTTTTTTCTTTATCATAAAAACTAAGCTATCTATAAAATGTTAAATCAATAAATTTACCTTATAACAGAGATTCAGTTTACTGCTCCAATCTTAATGAAACCAATTTTAGAAAACAAAGTAGCAGACTTCTGAAAATTATTCTGCTAAAATACAACTCACTGAAATGAAAATGGCTCATTATCGCTTTAACATGTTGTTTCTATATAGGATTTGTGCAACTACTAGGGGCATTTTTAGATAAAATAAAATAGTATTTCAAAAATAATTGAGCCTGGTCCTCTGTGCCCCTAGTTCCAACGAGCCCCAATTCCCCTTACTCTAGAATTTAGTACTATTTCAAAGCATCCAAAAAGAATTGCAAGAAGCTTGAGTGACGGGAGCTATTTGGTGGATATATTATCAGTAAGCCATTAGTGATATTTTCTAATTACACGTTCTTGTCGAAGCATGTCAACTTTTTCTTATGCTTTTTTCCCTCGTTATTTGTATCTTGCAGGAGCTGCACCGTTGTTCGATGACGCCTATAATCAAATCTCAGCGTTCAAGCATTCAAGTCTTAAGATTCATCAAACATGTATCCAGCAACCTAGTCCCAGTAACCATCATAACCAAAATAGTTGAATATGATAATCTTGTACATGACAGCATCTGTAATCCCAAACAATATATTTAACATTCATGACCATATTAGTTTGCAACAAGTTAACCGTTTACTTTGCAACAAGTCAAAATCGGATAATTGCTGCCGCCGCATTTAGCTTGTAAAATTAAGTACCAAATAATATATTTAATATTAATGACCATGTAATCTATAGTGTTGCGCAGCTTGGAAATGAATCGATATCGTATTCCAATTGCCAATATTTGTTTTACAAAAGCAGCATACTGCTATTTCAAAAAAAGCTTGTGACTTTTTTTGAGTCAATATCCAAGCGATAACTAAACTCGATAATTTCGGACCGAAGACTCACGACTGTCTTAAATGAACGAGAGAAACTTAATGCTCACACATTATCAGTAAAAACTTTATTTCCTCCTTTCTGTATAGATTTTAAAATTTGTAAAACATTTTTTTCGACCAGCTTATAATCTTTTATTTAAAACATTCCGCACAATGAAACCATTTAGTGCCAAGAGATTTCCGAACAAGCAAATGAATTTCAAATCCAACACGCAATCCTGAGTATTTATCAAAATTTTAATTTATATTTTTACTGACAATTTGATTGACATTTATAACCTATCTGATCATGCTAGACTTCCCCCCCCCCAAATGTCACTGTGGTATTATTTAGGAGTTCTCATCTGATGTACGTGTTTATGAGCCAGATCAACTATAGAAGTGGACTCAATTCGACTATCATTTCTAAAACTGTTTTCCTTGAGGCAGTTCTAACATCGAAGGAACATTCGAGTCCCAGACTAACTTCGGAATTTGTTTCAAAATTTCGGACGAATTTACTCTTGATTATATTCCCTATCCCACCCCACTCTCAAATGAAAAGGATCCAGATACGGTTCTGCAAAGGCAGCTTTTCTGTACCGATAGGAGCCGGCATTTGTTAACAATATCAACAGCGACTTGGATCCGCGAAGGCTTAGTATTTTCGTTTGGCTGTTATCATGATAGTCAGGTATGTTTAGCTACATGGATGAGCATGCCTTTTCAAAATATTAGCAATCACAATGAAGTATATGCCAGTGGTTTGCATTCATGCCCATCACATGAAGTACAGACTAAAGATAAGCAGATCTCTGAGATCAGTCTGAAAATGTGCTATGCCTGTACGACTAAACTACCTTAAGGAACAAAAAGCTTGCGACTTTTTTTGAATCGCTGTCTGAACGACATCGCAAGTTGCAGATTTTCTTATAAATCCACCCGCTTAAGTGTAGCTTTATATTGGCATCTTCCGTATAGGCCTAACTCATATTTTCAGATGTACATTGGACTGATCTCCCAAAATCTGCTCGCATTCTTTTCTCTGTATTCTTCTTCTAATAGGCATGCATGTCATTGGAATGAACTTCACTGGAGTTGTTAATTTTTGAGTCTTTCAGGCTCCAGATCACAGTTAATATAGATAACAAATGCTGGATCCGATCGATCCGAGGGGCTATCTTAACAAAGTTCATCGCTATAACTCGATCATTTCCATTTGATAGTGGAGTGGGACGGGGAATGTAATCAAAGGTAAATTATGAAACAAACAACTGTCTCTTCAGAATTTTAAAATAATGGAGATACAGACAAGAACAGTGGGTAGTTTATACGCAAAGTGCATGCATGACTTTGGTGACTAGATATACTCAATTCCTGAAAACGGTTTTGATAAAGAAAAACATCCAACTTTTGAAGTCTTAACTGTTTGGTTTTATCTAAATGGAAAATAGAGAGACACTTCTCCAAAATATCTTTAAAATATAAGAGTGCTTTGCATCAATATTTTTGTTATTGTAAAAAGTAACCAACCATCACAACCAACGTGGAAGAATCCGGTAATCTAATGCATTCTAACCATCCTAACCAAAATATTTGAATAGGGTAATCTTTTGTATGACATCTGTAGTCCCAAAGATTGTGACTCGAGATATTTGGAAATTAAAGTTTAAAGAGTGCGCTATTGAAGATAGTCATCGCCAGTTAAAAGTCTTACGGTGGCAACTGTTTGGCTGGGAAGGCAAGCGACTGAAAAGTCTCTGTAAAGAATACAGCAAGATTTCAACAAGGCATACATTCAAGCATGTTCTTCCGAAGGCTCGTCAATAAGCAGTACTTGAAGCTAAATGCTCCGTTGCTCAATGCTCAGCAGCCCACCTTCTTCAAGCCTCACGGTTGTTTTGAGGCTTCTTTTAATGCATGATAATGCGTTAAAAGAAAGTGATCACCAACAGCTGGAGACATCAGGTCCTAGTATCTCATCTGCGTACCATTGGTCCTGAAAATAGCCATTCCGAATGGTGTGTGAATCCGAATGTTCACATATACTGATTTCACCGAATCCAATCAATCTTTCAAAGCAATGCGACGAATGAGACGTTACTTCCACGAACGAATGAGACGTTATTCCAGGTGCCTCTTTCCCTCCATACATCGGATGTCACATTCCAGACTGAAGAGGGACTCGTCAATAAACAACATTTTAATATTAATCACCGAGCTCAGTGTTCAGCAGCCCACCTTCTTCAGGCCGTATATAAGAGTGCTTTGGATGCTAGGTCAGTGGAATACACATTAATGCCCTTAGTGCCTAGATCACCCTCATTTCAAATTGACACCGTTCGTTTTATTGCGAAAATCAGCTGCCTTTGCTTCTAAGTTGCATTAGATGTTCTGTCTCAACGAGCTGTTTGTTCGATTTGCGTTATGGCAAGCCTACACGAGGGGCATACGCCAACAGGGGGGGTGCTTTTGGTGGAGGATTTTTAAGAGATTCCAACGCGCATTCACGCTACATCTGAAGGAAAACGCCCAAAACTCCAGACCGTAAGGTCGACAGCTGCGCGTAGGCCTGAACACAGGACCTTCACACTTCAGCCATCTACCGTGTTCAGTGTTGTATCCAATCGGACATGATTGAGCCCCTCGATCGAGCTGTTCGAGCCAGCAGGATATATCAGTGTTCAGAAAGTGTGGCAGAACGTAGACGACCTTGCTCTGGTGGACGTCTAGTAATCCCTGGTCCTTCTTGGAGAAGATTCCACATCAAATTTCCAGAAATAACGCGTTCTTACATTATTACGTTTCTATCAGCAGTTTAGGTATGAAAACTTTGAATGAGATTGCCTTTAAATGACACTTCTTGGGACTTGAACGATGTCTGTTGCATTTTAACGCGTCTGCCCGGATTCAAGTCAGCGCCAACACTTAAAAATTTGACCAAAAATTTCACCAAAACATGGTACTTGAAAAGTTGGCTTCATAAGATAGTGAAACCTTGTTCCAACTTTTGGTGCTTCACAAAAGCATGGTTAAACCTGAGCATCGTATGTTGGAACAAGGTTTCACCATCTTATGGAGCCAACGTTTCAAGTTCCGTGTTTTACCATGTTTTGATAAAATGTTGGTTAAACCCATTAAACCATATATGAAAAGTTGGCTCCATAAGGTGGTGAAACCGTGTTCCAACTTTTGGTACTTCACAAAAGCATGGTTAAACCTGAGCATTGTATGTTGGAACAAGGTTTCACCATCTTATGGAGCCAACGTTTCAAGTTCCATGTTTTACCATGTTTTGATAAAGTGTTGGGCCAAATTTTTAAGAGTGAAGCAGCCGACTCCGGAAATTCAGTTTTCTTCCCTTTTCAAGTCGCTTTCTTTTCTTTTTCAAAACAAAAGCTTTCTTGAAACAAAGCTGGATAATTGAATTTCACAACTAATTTTACTTTAATGTTTAATTTTTAATTTTTTTTTTCTTAAGTTTGGAGTACTAGTCACTTGATGTCAGATGTTACACAAGCAAGTGTATTCATTAGATGGGCAGATAATCCAGTAGAACGAAATAAACATTATGACCGGGTGAATGTTGAAACATGCATGGTGCAATTACTATCGTATTTATCTCAGCCTAAGAATGTATTGAGAGTATTTTTAATAAGTGAGTGATTCTATTGAGAGGTATTTTAATTTTAAAATTGCCTTATACATATATTTAAAACTTATATTTACTAAAAATAACAACTAGTAAACAAAGTTGTGTCTTAACCACTCCCGACAACTTTTGTTATGTCTGTGAGAAATTCACCCCTAAAGACCAAAAAACAATTACTGATTTGATTAAGAAGGCCTACAAATCATATTTTGATAGTCCTCTTGGTGATCAAGGTAAAACTTTGCGCCTCATATTCGTGCATAACATATACTACTACTTTAACCAAGTGACTGAAAGGAAAACGCCAAGCTGTGCAATTCTCTATTCCTATAGTGTGGAGTTAGCCTGAGGATCATTTTCCAGCCTATAACTTCTCTCTCACGAATATTGCAAGGCATTCTCTATTAAAACTAGACATAAAATAAAGTATAAAATGTACCTTCAGTGCATTTGCCAGTGAAATAATGTGAGGTTGCCTGTTCCTGCCTGTAATCTGCAAGACATAGAATCAGAAACAATGTCAAGTGAATCTGAAAACGCTGATCAAGAACCTGTAGAAAAATACTCCCCTCATTCTCAAGTTTTTCACCTCAGCTCTTTAATCAAAAGGAGTTGAACAATCAGGAGTTGAATCATAAGTAGTTGAACTCAATTTATTTGGCGATCTAAAACTTTCAAAGCAGCAAGCTGAACTTTTGGGGTCGAGACTGCAACAACGAAACCTTCTAGCTCCAGGTACAAAAATTTCCTGTTTGAGATCAAAAGGTATTTCATCCTCTCAATATTTTGACATACCGAATTCAATATGTGAATGTAGAGATACCAATGGTCTGCTGATGCAGGTAGGTGTACAAGATAACCATCAGCAAAAGTCACTCTTTATTGACTCTGGGAAAACCAGATTGAAAGCAGTAGTACTGCATAATGGCAATACTTTTCCATCTGTGCCTTTAACTCATGCAGAAGACGTGAAAGAAACTTATGAAACTTTTGCCACTATACAGTAAAGTGGCTTATAAGGAAATCACATGTAGCTGTAAAGGTAAATATGAAAAATACTCCACTGGTTGAGCCCAATAATATCTCTTTGCCTGCGATTGATGTCAAGTTGGGTTCAATGAAGAACTTTGTTAAAGCTCTGGATAAATGGCTCTGGCACTAAAAAGTTTAAATTTGTTGAGTAGTGTTATTAGTATTGATAAACTTGAATACAAAGATTCAGAAAGTGCATTAAGAATTTGCTACAATATTTGTCTTTCATTTGCACAAACGGCAAAATTTATGATATTCTATCCATTAAATAATTAACTTTTATTTATCTATAAGCTAAAATTTCGGGCTCAGGCTCCGACTTAAAAATATCGCTCGGGTTCGAATTAAAAGTCCTTGGGCTCGGCTTTAAAAATCGAGAACGGATCTCTAATTGCGGATCTCTAATTGCGTCTAAATCCAGTATTCAATTAAGCATGTCCTATTATATTCTACCGTTCGTTCAATTATTAATTCGCAAACATAAGCTCAGCCGTAGACAATGAAACTTCGGTGAAATAAATGTTTACCTATATAAGTTCACGCACAAATTTTAAACTCAAACCTTTTTATTTCAACTTTATGGACAGACAGCATCTACATTTTTTATATACGTAAAAAACTTTACATTGTCTCACAGCTTAAGGTCGTAGCAGATAATTTATTCAGTAGTGCTATGGTGTTTCGAATCGCTCATTCCAATGGATTCTTTAAGCAGAGACTTCCACTGGCGATATCTAGAATGCGTACGGCGGTTTTGCAAATTGGAGTATGCAAGATTTTTAAAGGGTATCAAAGTTTAACTAGATCAAAACTATAAAAATGTGTTATTGAACATCACATTGGATTCTGAATGAAAGGAATGCCTTATAAGACTTTTTTTTTCCAGACAAAGTGTAGTTTTAATTTTTAACTATGAAAGTTTATTCACCCCTAAACTAAATTAATAATTTTAAACCAATTACTATTCAGTAGATTAAGTATAACTAATTTAACTCTTTAAATACAGTTATAGAAAAATATTTAACCCTTTTGCCAGCAAACAAACAAACAAACAAACATTTCTAATTGGCACTCCAAACTCCACTCGTAGTCCAATAGCAAATCTCAAATAACCTCATTGGTTGCGACATCGGGCATATTTTTTTTTTAACCTCCCAACTGCTGAAAAAAATATGGAAGGAAGTGGACCTGAGTTTTTCTACTTTTCTACGAAAAAAAAACTGGCTCGTGCCATCTTAAAAAACGGCTGCCAACACATCAATATTTCAGGGTGCCACCAGCTGCTTGGCGCGTGTCACTGACACGCGACTCCACTTCTCGAAGAAGTGACTCCAACCCTTTGAAGATAAGTGCAAGAACTCGGCTCCATGAAAAGGGGTAGGTCACAGCACCGTAGGTCAATGGTTTTGTGACTATTGGCACAACCGATTACACGACTCTAAAAAAAAAAAAAAAAAAAAAAAAAAAACCGATGTCACCTGGATTACTTTCACAGATCCTGCCTAACATCTGCGGATAGCTCCGTCCGCACGGGAGTCGCCTAAAAAAATTGCCTTACCCCCTTCGGAAAAACTTCTTCAGCACCATTTAGAGGTTTTTTAACCCTTTTTTTCCCGAGCCCCCGGGGGGGGGGTTAGGGACCGCCCGCACCCAGGGGTACGTTTACCCTTTGAGTACAATGGGGGTTGTAGACCCGAGGGTAGGGCTTTATATGCCGCAGAGTCGGGAAAAGGTAAAAAAAAAAATCTTTGTAAAAGGGGTAAGGTAAAAAAGCGGTACGTTAACCCTTCCAGTTCAAAAACCGTTGACCTCTGAACTGAAGAAATCCGCATCTTGTAACATAGTCTTGAAGATGAGGGACTCTGAGATGAACTTTGAACATGAGGTTCAGCGGTGCTGTTGGGGTCAGCTGGTTGGAAAAGTCTGCGATGAAATGTTCATTGTAGTCCAGTGCTCCAAGCAACCCTGATCGGATGTCTTTACATTTTATGGTCGTTTCGGTTTAAATCTATCAGCATTTTGTTGTTGTAACAGTTCAAAGGACTTTCCACAGTTTTTTTTAATCTTCTTTTGACTCTCCTGGGTGTTCGAAAACGGCTGTACTTTTACAGTATTATCACGGTGCAATTAGCTATAGAATTTCGTTTTGGATTAACCAAAATCTCAGTAGCAAGTAATTAAAATAAAATAAAACTGACTTATGATCTAAAAACATTATTCCAAGGATTAAGAAGCATGCAAGTAAATGGTAATATTAATTTATAAAATAAAAATAGTAGGTGCTGGATAAAGATGAAACAATTAAAAATACATGGTGTAAAATGAACCGAATAAAAAGTAATACATAACAATGAGCCTAAAGCCTAACATCTGAAAGATCAACGTAAAAAAAAGGGAAGATAAACCATTCTGTAAAATGAAGCAGTTGAATGGCGTAACCGTTAAAAATTAATCTGGCAATGAACAAGCTAGCAAATAATATTATATTGCGTCTATCCAAAACTAACTAAAAAAATAAGAGACAAATAAAATAAAAATAAACAAATACAAAACAAATCTTTCAAAATGACACCGCTGTAAAAGAAACTGCATAAATAATTAATCTGTCAGTGAAAAATTAAGCCAGGAAATAATTTAAAAGATAATGCTCTAAAAATTGTAACTAAATTACTAGTCTAACACCAAAATATCTACAAACCGGCAAAAACTGAAAGAAAGAGAATTCTCTAAAATGACTAAATTGAAAAGCGTAACTGTAATGACAACGAAGAAGAGAGCCAGTAAATAATTGACAATGTATAAACAGACTTTTGAAAATCACAATTTAATTATTAACTTTGAAAAAAAAATAATTGCATTTAGTTCAAAATAATGACCAATTCTTAAAAAATGTTAACATTTAAATAAACAATAAGAGCAATTAAAAAAGAAAATAAACTAGTTGACGAGTTAGAAAAAAGAAACTTACGCAGTATAAAATGAGTAAGAAAATTTATCATTTCTTCTTTTTGAAAAAATATTATTTTATTTTTATTAGTTTTTCTTCTATTTTAATTCTGATTTAGAGATATAAAGAGGAATAACATTCGATATTTTTATTGATAATTTTATTGCAAAAGTTAGTCCAAATTTTAATGACAATATATGTGTACATACGCGCATATGAGTTTTGAAAGCAGTAATGCGTTAATAAATATGAAAAATTAAAGACGATATAATTAATTTGCATCAATTAGTTAGATCAGAAGAGTAAAAATATTAATAATTATCCCCAAAAATTTAAAAATAGGAAAAATTATGTAATGTATAACTAATACTAATTTAAAAAAATAGAATAAATTTGGAAAAGCAATAAAAAAACTAGATCACATTTTGTACAAATAATTACGAAGTACATAAAAAGCTAAAATCAAGCGAGTAAGGGAATCCATAAACGTAATAAATTAATAATTCAGCAAAAGAAATTAAAAGAAATTTTAAACAAACAATTCATAATAGTAAAATTGCAGTCAGTAATTAACAGCCAAAAGAAAAAAAAATCCAAGATGAACTCTTTAATATTAGTATAGGATAAAAAGTATCATGCAAATGTTGCAAAAAGGTTTTTAAACTATCTAAGGAAACAAAACGCCACTATTCATAAATACCAGAACACAAAACTTAATAAGGAGAAGATTCAGATCCTAAAATATTGTAATTTAAATTATGCCAAAAATAAATTTACTGATAAAAAAGATAATTCTGATTTAGAAATGAGAAATGAAAGAGATAAAATGAGCAAACAGTATCCCTGCAACAATTTAAATTTATGAGTATAGCTGTAGCAAGACTTGCCGAAAAATTATGCGAATGAGCTGGCTCACCTGGACGATTTCAGTGAAACTTCCGAAAGTTGGATGCTTGTGGCTCCTTCCAAAAGTGTCCAACTTGGAAATTTTCACTGGACAGTTTACCCTCGATCATCCGGCGGATGGTTAGTCCGGCTGCATTTCAACAATTCGGCGCGCTTCTGAAACATCTTACTGTACAGTTATGCTGATCCCTCACCCACTGTTTCACTGACTATGACAACTCCGGTTGAACCACTCGAAAATAAAACTTACCACCATGACTCCGAAAGGATTAAAAAGTTAAGTACAAAAAGCGTAATAATATGTACACCGTTTGTACGATCCGCATGAAAATTTTTATAACTGCGCATAAATAACTAGATAATATAAAAAATATAGAAAACAATCTGTGCTCCTTTAAAAAATCTGAAAATCCACCCGATCCCTCATTTTAAAGCGATTTCCGCTATTTTCAGCTCCATTTTATTTCCGAGAGTCAAAAAAGGGAATCATTTGCGTGAAAAATGGACGTCAATGGACATGACGTCCTGTTGAAGTCACAGTCTTCAGGTTTTGAAGGGAAAGTTGCGATTCCAATTCGTTTAAAATATTTTTTCCAGATAAGATCAATGATATTGTACTGTACTTACAAATGTGCTCTTTCCCCCCCAAAACTGAAAGCAAACAATTCGCATTTCCCAAATGAAAGTTAAATAGTTTTTAAATCACGGATGCAGCAATGCCTATCTAGACCATTCAATCGTGCAGTTTCTGTGCAGTTCAATCGTGCAGTTAAAAAGACACTTCACTTCTGCCACCAATGTAAAATAGAATATTAGTGGCACTATTTAAAAAAAAATGAATTAATCCGGGAAAAATTATTTATATACGAGCACTTTTTTTAAAATGCAGATTTCCCAAAATCAATTGATACAAAAATTTCGCCAAATTTGGCGATGTACCCTATGTAGCAATCGGCGGTAGTGATCTATCAGCGTCAAACTTGGCCAGATTTCTAGCAGCGTAACCTCAAAAAAGACTCATCACTTTTAATGTAGCACTGACAGACCCTGTAAGAGAACTTTAAATGCTATTTTTATATCCTTGAAATGAAGAGTCAGAAGTTTTAAACATCATACTTATTTTATGATGCCTGAAACAAATGCAAATCTATTTTAACTGTGATAGATCGTAATGTATTGAAATTCTTTTGGGTGCTCCTGTAGATAAACCTTAAATGCTGCAAACACTATTTTCGATTGAAAGCATTATTTTATGATCCTTAATATTATACATTAATTTTTTTTGTACCCTCTCAAAAAAGTATGTGTATACTCGAAAATTTCTTACTTTGGCTTTGCAAATAATCAATGAGTTTTGGAAAAAGCTCAATTCGACAGCAATATGAAAAGTTATAATTACGCGTAATTTAATTCATATTTCATGATAAACAGTTTTTAATATAGACGAAATCAACCTACGAAGTTTAACTTTTACGCCAGAATTAACTTAGAATCCTCAATAACAAACATAAATTTTACTTTCTGTTAGAAGAATATCACTTAAATAAGCTTTAAACAGTGGTTGCCCCCCCCCCGTCCTCCAATGGAGGTTCTTTGTTCTTTGGAGCTCTTTTGTGTACTCCTGTAAAAGAACGATAAAGTACACTCCTTTCAATCAAATACGTGGTACAGTGCACAAACGCGTGTACAGTAGCATTTTTACGGCGGTCAGAGCACGCACGGACAGGCAGATAGACAGACAAATGGAAATCCTCAAAATTGTTAGAAAGTGTTAAAAAAGATAAATTAGATTCACGAGAAGCTTGTTTGTGGTTAAGTTATGCAGTTTAATTAGTGATGATTAACCCTTTAACGCGCAGTGTTCAAGGTTTTGGAACACCAAACTCTGACGTTTTGACTGTCGCCAGTCGCGAAGAATAGATTGGATTTCTATAAAAGTAGTTGCGGGTGACATATCTCCACGAGAATCCTTTACTTTTTAGCACGTCCTTTCCCGTCAAAAAATGATCACGATTCTTTTTAACAGCACTGACATCTGCTGAAAACATGGAAGAATGCGAGAACAGCTGGATAGATTGAACAATGCTGAAAAAAAGGGCAGCCGTTGCCATCGCTCGACTTAACGACCAGCAAGATGGCGGACGATCGAAACGTGCATCGCGTGCCACAGAGCTAGAGACCCTTTTTTGACGACAGCTGGCTGTGGCACGTGTGGTGTGTGAAAATTTATTTGTTTGAGTTTTATGTTAAAAAAACGACATTACTTTTTATTACAACCAATACAAAAATACTTTAACCCTTTAACGCGCAGTGTTCCCGCTCTGGGAACACCCAACTCTGACGTTTTGACTGTTGCCAGTCACGAAGAATAGATTGGATTTCTATAAAAATAGTGGCGGGTGACACAGCTCTCCAAGAATCCTTTACTTTTTAGCACGTCATTTCCCGTCGAAAAATGGTCACGATTATTTTTAACAGCACTGACATCTGCTGAAGAACGGAAGAATGTGAGAGCGGCTGGATAGAAGCACAGCCAGCTGTCGTCAAAAAAGGGTCTCTAGATCTGTGGCACGCGATGAACGTTTCGATCGTTCGCCATCTTGCTGGTCGTTAAGTCGAGCGATGGCAAACGGATGCCTTTTTTTCAGCATTGGGAAAGGGTTGCGCCTCAAAGGGTTAAACAGATACTTCTATGACTAAACTTTTTGATCTATACATTATGGTGTCCATATTCACGGTATTGTATCTCCAATTTCTAGCACTAATACCGTTAAAAAAAATAAGTCTTTCTTAATCGATTATTACTTCTGAATCCACATTTATTTTTCGATTAACATCGGTTTATGAGTTTCGTAACGTAGTAAGTATGCATAATGCACTGCACACACTATTAGATTCTGGAAGAACACAGTGATTTTTTTTTTCTTAAGAATGTTACATCTTTCTTATTTTAAATAACAGTTTATTTAAAATTTTATAACTAATTTTTAAAAAAATACTTTAACAACTTTTGCGACTTTTGCCAACACTGAGCAGGAATGCTGCTCAAGAAGTATCGGAATATTTTCGTGTTGTCCATGGTCCGATATTTAAGAATAGGAAGATTATCTACGAGACAAAGGCTGGGATGCAGACTCTCTAATGACGGTCGATAAACTAGTTTATGGACCTTATGATCTTATTGGTTTAAAAACTGGAATCGGTCAATAAAACAGGTTTATTATTACAAGTTTGTCATTAGAGCGTCTGCATTCCAGCCTAAAGCTCTCAAAACGACTTCCATTTATTCCGACAACAGACGTCGCTGCCACTGTTAGGAAATGTTGCCATACATGCAAAGGAAATAAAACACAAAATGACTAAAATAGCATTAAAAATCAGATTTTTTTTAAGTGCCAATAATTCAACGTTCTATTCGGGTTTTTTTCTTTCTGCTATTTTATTTTCTACGTATAAGAACTGTAGAAATGACTTCGACTTCCGTTGGATTGTTGAACTGGACTATTTGAGTGGCAACAATACTTCCTGTTACTACAGTAACTGTTTTGTTGAAATTAGGATATCAAATTGGTTTCTTATTTTATGTAAGTGGACAAAGGTAAAATAAAGCACTTTATGATGTCGAATTATTTGTAATGACAAACAAACAAAAAAAGAAATCGATAGTAAGATTAAGACTCAAAAGATCGATTCTGGCAGAATCGATTTCTGCGCTTACGCTTGCATCTCGCGTAATTCAAATAGTAATCAGCCGGAGGATACTGAAATAAACGTTGGTCATTAGTTTATTAGTAAGGTTGCTTAAGCAATTCCCTTCTTTTTATTTCAATCGACAAGGTAGTCCATTTACCGGGTCACCCAAAAGTACTTAACACATTAAAGCCTATGGATGGTCATTGCTTAACTCATATACGAAATCTCGCCAACTGTGGCCAGTCTTGGCAACTTTTTAATAAGTATCGCCAAATTGGGTTCCGAAAATAAGTTTCCAAAACTAAGCCCGGTTGGGCAATTTCTCCCATATTTGGTTAGAGATCAACAAACTAAGAATGTAACGACTATTCGATATTGGGCCTATTTGGCTGTTTTGCAGGATATTCTGTTCGCCGAATATTTCTACATATTCAGCTGAATAATTCCAGAACAAAGAGAGAAAAATGTTTCTTTAAATGTATTTACAAATAATATTGCTTAGTTATACTTCAATATATTAATCTCATATAATAAAATACCCTAAGTCACTGAATTTTACGCTGAATTAAACATAATTTAAAGTATTTAATAATATTACAGATATGCAGACTTTTCTACTTGGTTTCACTACTTGACTTGATTTTCTAATTGCTTTATTGGGTTGGGGTTGGAGGAATTTTTTCAGATCCTCAATTACAAACATAATTTTGAAAAGCTATCAAATATTTTTGCTCAGAGGCTGTAAAGCCTAAAACATGATGAGATTTTGTATAGTTACCAGATTCATCACATTTACCATAGCACGTTTATTAAATTATGAATATCTCAAAATATAGTTATGCTGTTATTAGTATTTAACTCTTTGTAAAGATATTTTTTCATGACCAATATTTTTTAGTTTTACAGATAATATACTGTTGTGTGTTTTTTAAGTACCTCCTAATAATGAATTTTAATTAGTCTTTATTTAGTATTTGATTGCGAAATTGAAAAGCGATATTTTATTTACAATTAAAATGAAATTTTTAAAAATTTAATATTCGTCTGCCGAATATTCGGTATTAGGCCTGAGCTATTGGCCGATTATTCGGCATTCGGCTATTCGGCCAACCCTACTAGCAATTTTGCTCGGGCCGTCATCGGCTGGCTGCGTGGCCGGTGGTAGCCCGAGCAAAATTGCTAGTAGGGAAATCACTATTCATTACATCTTTACAACAAACCACAATGTTACTGCAGTCGCTACTAGCAATTTTGCTCGGTCTACCACGGGCCACGCAGCCAGCCGATGACGGCCCAAGCAAAATTGCTAGTAGGGGTATCATATTTCAATTCTGAATAAAATAAATTTGAATGAAGTTCTTCAAAAGTATATACACTTTAATAGACGTATACAAGGAATTGATAGTGTGTCCGTATCAGATATTTTTTAAAACTTACACTATACTGTAAAAGTAACACAAAAGCGTTAAAATGATTATACGCATTTAACTCTGAACATTTTTTGAAACCTCAAGTTTAGCACTCTTTCTTTTACTGAAAACCTCAGAAGCTTTTGTAACCATTTTCGGATAGCCTAGAAGTTTTATTTGTCTTACTTTCATGTGTATATATATTTTACGAGATTAAGAACTAAAGAAATGACTTCGATTTTCATTGGATAATTGAATTGAACAGCTTTACTTTTGTTACTATAATAGCTGTAAAGAACCGCAGAATTGAGACTAAATGTGTGCTCTCTTTACTGCGCTGTAATGAGTGCAGGCAAGCGAGACACCACTGTTGCAGCTCCTATCTGCTGATTTTGCCGGACTATATCTCTTTCTTTTCAGTTCGCAGCGGTGTTTTCTTAACTCTTTTACGACACGAGCTCCTTGAAAGGTAACTTTCCAGTTGAGTGAGCTGTACTGTGGAAAACACAACTTTAAGTAGGAATGTGGAATGTCATTACTGCTGTCATCAGTAAAAATTATAGAAAGTCGTAAAAACAGCTAGGTAAAAATGGATTACGATACGTTTTTTACTTTCCGAACATGTACTATGTAAGGAAAGTATTGTAATCATGAAAAAATTCGACTTCGAGATGTTTGTGTTTTTACACGTTTTGAGGTCTTCTGAATCCATTTATGCTACTTTTACGAGATGTATGTATGTATGTGTGTGTGTGTGTGTGTGTGTGTGTGTGTGTGTGTGTGTGATTGGACACGATAGCTCCTGAACGGAGCATTCGATTGAGCTCAAATTGGATATATATGTCATAAACCACCGTCGCAAGACCGGTATTGAGTTGGGTGTGTACAGGACTTATAGTTTTTCTACAGGGCTACGACAAAGATTTCTTTTACATTATAGCCTATGTGGGGGGGGGAATTCTTGAAAGTGCGCTAGCGTTTAAACGGTATATTCGATTGAGCTCAAATTGGGTATATATGTTATAAACCACTATCTTAAGACCCATATTAATTTGGATGTGTATAGGACTTATAGTTTTTCTACAGGGCTACGACAAAGATTTCTTTTACATTATGGCCTATGGGGGGAATTTCTGGAAAGTGCGCTAGCGTTTAAACGGTAGATTCGATTCAGCTCAAATTAGGTATATATGTTATAAACCACCGTTGCAAAACCGGTATTGATTTTGGTGTGTATAGCACTTATAGTTTTTCTACAGGGCTACGACAAAGATTTCTTTTACATTCTGGCCTATGGGGGGAAATTCTTGAAAGTGCGCTAGCATTTAAACGGTACCTTCGATGGAGCTGAAATTGGGTATATATGTTATAAATCACCATCTTAAGACCGGTATTGATTTTGGTGTGCATAAGACTTATAGTTTTTCTACAGGACTACGACAAAAATTTCTTTTATATTATGGCATAATGGCATATGGGGAGAAATTCTTGAAAGTGCGCAAGCGTTTAAATGGTGCATTCGATTGAGTTTCAATTTGGTATATATGTTTGAATTATTCATCGATTAAAATTTATTTAAATGCTTGGTAATGATCTTAATCGTAAGTGTTCGGAAAGTCGAGTGGAGTCACTCCAGATTATTATTTTTTTTTTTTTTTAGTCACGGTTTTACTTCAATATATCGCGCATAATTCTTCAAATTCGGAAAAAAAAAAACAAAAAAAAACACATTTTTCCTACTCCATCCGCTTCATTTATCTGAGAAGATAGCTGTAAAAGTTGGGGCGGGAGGGGGGGGGGGGACTGTTTTAATTGTGGATTCGAACGTCAGCCTAAACCGCAGAAATACGTGACTGATTCCGTATCTCACAGTCAGGAATGTTGATGACTTTCACGACACAACTTACACATATATGTGCTGTGCATAGTGCTGCAAGAAATGTACCCGCACGCTTTGAACGATAATGGAATATTCGTTTTCCAGCCCAACACTGTTCAATATTAATGAACAGAAAAAGCATATAGTTCAATTTGAAAGATGAGGTTATTTTTCTGGTCAAATAGATGAAGGTGCTAAACGTGGTGTAGCAAAACCAAATCTTCCTAAGTAAATTACTATTCCACTTTTTTTTAATAAAAAGAATAGCGTATTAATTGCAAGTTTTTAAAAATTTCTTTTTTCTTTCGAAGTTTCTTTAGCACATCTTGTGTTGAGGACATCCAAATCCGCATTGTTTTTCATTTCACGGGATTTTGGGATTGCGATTAATCGATTCCGCGTAGATCCAGCAAGCCTGCGGGATTGATATTTATTTCAATCAAGAATTCGTTTCAACAGAGGAAAGTAGGTCAAAGTAAACGATATTAAGCACTATGAAGTCTAACATTAATAATAATTAATTGATAATTAAAGTAATAACTTACACAGAAATATAAAAATTACATTCATGATATTCGGATTATATTTCTTAGTAGTTAAAAAAAAAAAGAAAGAAAAACGTAAGACAACATAAATCCCACAAGAATATTGTTTGAAAACTTTAGGTGAGCATTTCCTTCAAGCTTAGAATTAATTTTATACAGCTGATTACATAAGAAAAGAAACTCCATGTGAAGTTGAATTTTATGAAGAGAAAATAATTTACAGAAATATACGAGTACATTAACACGTCATTTCTTAGTTGCTGAAAAAATAAACTGTAAAAAATCGAACAAGCCCAATAAATCGTTTCCTAGTCTTGATTTAGTTTTAGTAAAATAATTAAAAACGTGATATAAAAAAATAGATACATTAGTATGAAATATTTCAGCTCATGTAGAGACAAATCTAAATTTTTCGCTAACTTCCCAGTGGAAGATCCAGACTCCCTTTGGAAGATAATTTTTTTTTTAATTAAAACTTTAATTTAAAATTTTTGTAATTATTCCTAAATATTTCGCTAACTTCCTAGTGTTTGATCCAGACTCCCTTTGGAAGATAATTTTTTTTAATTAAAACTTTAATTTAAAATTTTTTAGTTATTCATTCGTGTGTTCCTGGCTAAGATACACGAATACTCAAGATACATGAAAACCTTTGATCAGTTGATGATTGAGAAGGTGGCGTAAAATAGCAATAAAAATAGTTAATTTCTCAGTTCCAATTCAGCGGGAATACAGTCCTAATACAGCAAATATTTGTGAACACATTAGGATCAGGATTAGGATTGCTGAATGAAAAGTATTAGAATACTTTCGTATAGACCATGGATCTATATTTAAAGATAGGAATTATCCACAAGGCTAAAGGCACGAGGTAAATATTTAAGGATAGGGACTGTGAAATACTAAGAGCGTCCAATTTTTATTTTAATTACATTGCCTCCCTACCTTTAAAATGCAATTTTCCGACAATGATCTGACTTCACATTTTAGATTTAAACCTGGATGGCTTAGCTTTGTAAATCAGTTTGAATTTTGTTGATGTCTTGTGTCGAATTGAATTCACGGGTATTTTAATATTAGTCATTTCATAGCTGAAATCTTAGTATGTAACTTAAGTTTAAAGTAAATAAAAAACTTTGTAAAAAACACACATAAGAAGTTATAGGTTGTGTTTTTTACAAAGTTTTTTTATTTACTTTATTGTTTAACACCAGTATTTTGAGTGTTTTTTCCGTAACTTAAGTTTGTTTTGTTTTTTCTCAAAATCAGATTGTGCAGATTTTTTTTTTTTTGGTCCCAATCATGCTCGAGTGGATAAGACAGGGAACAAGGCCGACGGCTGAAGTGTGAAGGCCCCGCTTCGCGCGCGGCAGTGGATCTAACGGTATGGAGTTCTGTCAACGTCCCCTAGAGAGGAAAGCCGCGGCCCTTACTTGTGACGTCACACCGAGTAGGTAAAGCAACGCGTTTCCATTGGGTTTCTCCTCTTTCTCGAGGGCGGGAGAGAGGAGAGAAACCCAATGGAAACGCTTTGCTTTATCTACTCGGTGTGACGTCACAAGTAAGGGCCGCGGCTTTCCAGTCTAGGGGCGCGTTGGTTCTGGTCGGTTTCTTCCAAATCTAACGTGAATACGCGTTAGAACCTTTTTAAAAAGTCTCCCGGCCAAGACACACACACACACACACGCACAGAAAAAAAAAAAAGTTTTGATTTAACAAAATTTTGGTTGGCTCTATTTCAAAGAAATTGTTTTTTGTTGAATCGACAAAATTTTGTTATTTCAATTGAACATTTTGTTATTTTAACAAAAATTTTTGTTAAAACTAACAAAATTACCCTGTTGAAATAGCGGAATCCAAATTTTTGTTGAATTATCAAAATTTTGTTCGATTCAACAAGACATTTGGTCCGTGTGCAAAATTTTTCCCGCGCACATTTTTACCGTATGCGGGGAATCCGTAAGTCCATGACAGGAAGGATTCATCGCACAACGTACTTGGCAATCTTCGTGAGTGCGTTTGTTCGTCACTTTGTCACGGCTAACGACAGAATACGAAAAGTTCTTATGTTTCTGATTCGATGGGAGTTGAATGGGTGGGGGTGTCAATTCCCAGCAGATACTTAGCATCACGCTGCTAAGTATGCTAATCGAGTGACCATCTACGGCGCGTTGTTTTTTTTCCTTACATTCTACTATCGTTAAGCGTTGGAAAACGGCGCTTTTACGATAAGATGAAAAATCTAGTTCTTGAATTTTAAGATAGGAGAAATACCTAATGTGTCTAAAGCAAGCGCCTGATTTATGTGTTAGCAGCTCGTCGCATACCGACAGAATTTTTGAGTAGCAACTTTTTCGCGATGTGCGGGTATAGAAGACGTAAAGTAACCGTCAATTTTCGATAGCGAGAAGTTACTCTTGTTTTTTTTTTTTTTTTTTTTTCGGTAGGATATTTATTAGAATTTTATGTTTTTTCTATGAAAGAACAACTTTTTTATTTTTTCACGTTTAATGAATGAGGTGCTTAATATCTACAGAGATTTTCCGTGTGTACAGCTTATCTCGCTTTTGCGTGATATAGTTTTCGTGCCGCTGTCTAATCCCTAGTAGCACAATTAGTCCAAAAGACGTTTAAAACACGTTTTTTAACGTCAAAAAACGTGTTTCCAACGTGATTTTAACGTTTTTTGAACTATTTGTGCTACTAGGGATGTTAGATTGTCTTTGTATAATAGATTATCAGTATTATGTTTTACCCACTGTTTTTAAGTTTGGCTTCAAATGTTCATCAAACTATGTTTTTAACCAATAAAATAATTTGTGTTTCACCGAAAGACTTCTGCTTTTTTATGATTCACAAAACACAACGCCCACTATGTGTTGAAGGTAGTGGAGTTGAATTTATTTTAGAGAAGTCTGCCCAATCCCACAGTAAAAAACGCAGAAAAACGTTGCCTAAAATATCAAATCGAAATCGTCTTTAACATCATGGTGCTAGAAAATCAAAATCGAAGGTTTGCTGAATCCATTCTTTAAGTAATCACCAAACAACTTCTTTGTTTTTGCTACGCCAAGCCGACATCTGCCTACCATGTTCTTCATGTTCGGTGTCTTACCCACTCGGCCATGGCGGGGCCTTTGAAGTATCCTATCTCACTGTCAAATTAAATAAAGTTTAAACGAAATGCATAAAAAATGCGTGATTGCATCAGTGTACAAGGACGTCATGCATGTAGTATCCACATCAAAATCTTGTTTTTAAATTATTCCAGTGCTGTTTGAGGTCAGGTCTAACATCCATGTAGACCCATTTGCAACAATCCCCCCCCATCCTTCCCACTTTCAACTTGATCCCAGGCTCAAATTTTAGCATATGGATGCTACCCTCTCCAGCCCCTGAGGTAGCCCCTCGCTAAAGGGGTGCGTAGGTCATTGCTTTCAGGCTTAAACCCCTGTGCTGTACATCGCACATTAGAGGCAGATTGCGACAGTGAGCACGCGTGTCGACAGCCGCACTCCACAGGCGAATATTTAATAGCCATTTCTGAAGCAAGGGGAAAGAGGTCCCCCAACGGGCTTTCAATAGTGGACAAATTCATCGGTGCTGATAAAGTGGCGGAAGGGTTGCAAGTTCCACTCCATCGAATCGCCCAAGAGTAGGGGGGGTGGAATAGCTGGAGTCCACCCTACCATCGGAATGGGACTGAATGCCTCAACTACTGATGAGCATGAAATGAATGAAGCTGTTCGAATGAATCGATTATTGCTGAACGGATTCGAGAGGATCGATTTCGAAACATTCGTTCTCGGCACGTAGAATTTGAATAGTAGCACGTGGCATTCAAAATCTCTAATGGAAAACGCGAACAGCATTCGAATAGTGAAATCGAGAACAGCATCCGAATAGAGAAATCGAGCACAGCATTCGAATAGAGAAATCGAGAACAGAATTCAAATAGAGAAATCGAGAACAGCCTTCGAGTAGAGAAATCGAGAACAGCCTTCGAATAGAGAAATCGAGAACAGCCTTCGAATAGAGAAATCGAGAACAGCCTTCGAATAGAGAAATCGCAAACAGCCTTCGAATAGAGAAATCGAGAACAACCTTCGAATAGAGAAATCGAGAACAGCCTTCGAATAGAGAAATCGAGAACAGCATTAATAGTGAAATCGCCAACATTATTCGAATAGTGAAATCGCAAATAGCATTCGAATAGTGAAATCGCAAATAGCATTCGAATAGTGAAATCGCAAATAGCATTCGAAAAGTGAAATCGCGAATACTATTCAATTACTAAAACCGTGAATAGTAGTCCAAAAGTGAAATCGCGAATATTCGAAAAGGGAAATCGCGAATAATATACGAAAAGGGAAATCGCGAGTAGCATTGGAATAGTGATATCGTGAATGGTATTCAAATTGTGAAATAGCGAGCGCTATTCGATTGCTGAAATCGCGAACGCTATTAGAATAGTAAAAATATTAAATATTCGCAATTTGATTAATCGATTCATGATTTATTCGAACAGCAGTAGTCGATTATGCTCGTAGAAATCATTAGAATGGCACATCACTCGCTTCAACAGATGGAAATAAATCTTTAGTTTGACGAACTTTAAAGGTTGTTCACTTTCAAGAATCTCAGCTTTTTTAATTCAATTGTCGATAGATGCGAAGAAAAAATTTAGAATGTCTGCCCGGTACAAGCACGATTACAAATAATAAACCTATAAGAATTACGGAGCACTTGAGAAAAAATCTTGAACATGCGGAATCCCACTAATATGATAAATACGAAAGTTTGTGAGTCAGTTTGTTCCTCCAGGCTGAAAAAGATTGACGGATTTGGATGAAATTTGGACTAGCTTAACTTTGAATTAACACACAGGCTACCTTTTATCCAGAAAAAACACTGTACCAGAGATTTTCAGTCTTTTTTTAATATTTTGCGGCAGCACATTCAAAAGCATGAAGTAAAACCGAAAATCACGCCGGCGCAGCTGTGGCTAATCTATATAAATAAAATTAGACTTTTGTCTGTACATTTCTTGGAATTCAAAAATTTTGCGATTTCTATCCGTTTCAAGCACCCGGGAATCCGATGCGACCCTCAAAAAAAAGTTTGTCTGTCTGTCATTCTGTCCGTGACGCTTTTTTTGTTTAAGCATCACGTAAGAACGACTGAAGCGAATGATATGAAATTGGATGTCATGATAGGTGGTCACTCAACTTAAAACATAGGCGTCGAATTTTTAAAAAATCTTGATTGGATTTTGAGATTTTGCGAAAATCCTTTCAAACTGCGTAAATTTGTGTTCAAGCATCACGTAAAAACGACTGAAGCGAATGATATGAAATTGAGTGACATGATAGGTGGTCACTCAACTTAAAACATAGGAGTCGAACTTTAAAAAAATCTTGATTGGATTTTGAAATTTTTGAAAAATCATTTCAAACTGCGTAAATTTGAGTTCGCACATCACGTAATAACTGCAAAGGTGAAAAAATGATATTGGGTGAAATGATAGGTGGTCACTCACCTTAAACTGTAAGCATCTAATTAAAAAAAATCCATCAGATTTAGAGATTTTGTGAAAATCGTTTAAAACTGAGTGAATCTTTGTTCCCGTATTACGTAATAACGACTACAGCGAATGATATGAAATTGGGTCACACGATAGATGGTTGCTCAACATAAACTATAGGAGTCCAATTTTTTAAACATTTTTATTAGATTTTGAGATTTTGTGAAAATTCTCTCAAAATACGTTTGTATTTCTTCAAACATCGCGTAATAACGACTCATACGAATGATACGAAATTGAGTGATAGGATAGGTAGTTGCTAATCTTAATTTATAGGCGTTGAATTTTAAAAATATTTTGCTTACATTTCGAGATTTTTCGAAAATCGTTTTAAAATGCTGAAAATTTGTTCCAGCATCACGAAATAAAGACTGCAGGGAATGAAACGAATTTTGGTGACAGGATAGGTTGTCACTCAACTTAAATTCTAGGCTTCCAATTTTTCAAAAATGTTGATTAAATTTTGAGATTTTGCGAAAATTATTTCAATATGCGTAAATATTCGTTCGCGCATCCCATAATTACGACTAAAGGGAATGAAATGATATTACTTAGTGACTCTCTAACCTGTCATATTTTAACAATACATGAAAATTTTAACTTCGCTTTCTTTACTTTGGCAACCTACTACATCCATTCTGTGTACTCCTACAATGCTGACGAAAGTTCTTGCTTTTTGGAAATTTGCATTCACTAACCCGTCGAGGACGGGTACTTCAGCTAGTTAATATATATGTATAAATAGATCGCACAAGTTTTGTCACGATAAGCTTTTTTAACTTTTTCTGCAAGCAAAATTTCTTTGTGATATAAATTAGTCATTTGCATCTTTAGTCCACCTCCCCGGCGTGCAACTAATAACATACGTGAAAATTCTATTTATAAAAACACCGTGAATTTGAAAAGTTTAAAGAAGTTTTGCGATGATTCATTTTTTTAAACTTTTATTGAATCTAATCATCTTAACGTAATGAAATACAAAAATATTTGGTATTTAGTTTGATATAATTTTGCTAGGAGAGAAATGTGCTTCATCGTCAGTGCATAGAATTATAGCAAGTTGAGGCAGTCTGATTGAAAATCCTGAAGGAGTACTGCCTTTGAAGACCATTTCGCTGTAGCGATTTTTCCCCCCTATCCGTTCCCAAAGGTGCTCAATAAGATTGAGGTTAGGTGACTGATTCTGTCAGTTCAAATCTTTCATTATCTCAGCTGCAAACCAAATTTTCAGCATTTCGGAGATCTGTTTCGGATCATTAACTTGCTTAAAAATTCATCCACGACGGGATTTTTCCTAGTATAAATCAGCATGGGATTTTCTAAAATGTTTTTACAATTATTTTAATCCATAATCCCATCGATGTGCATGAGAAGAACAACGCCATCATGATGGTATGTTTGCCAGATCATTACTGCTCCGTTTTCGTGCTTACTGTTGGACTTCGGTCCCAAAGATACACTCGTCGTCCAAAAGGCACGAGAATGTAACGTCGGTCATAACTGTCAAACAAATTCAATTTGGATTCATCTCTCTACTGGTCCTTCGTTTTTCGTACTTCTTGGAGAATTTCAATCGGATCTTTCGATTCTTTATATACCTAAAAATTCATTAAAGAGGGTTTTTTTTTCTTCTTTTTTTTCTGGTTTTTCAGAAAAGGTTAGTGCACACAATCCAAAAGGCATCCATGCTGTCTTATACTATTAAAAAAAATCTGATGTGTTCAACACATGACTTCCTTGCACGTCTATTAAATCAAAAATGTTTTTTACGCACTTCCTCTAAACTTATTTGTTTGAAAGAGATAAAATATCAATAATAGTAAGGTTTAGCGATTTCTAGCCAAAAATTTCGATATTGCCAAGCTGAGTTCAATTTGAAAGATTTCCTTCTGACACTTTAATTGGCGATATTTCACCAAAAGCCGACAAACTTGAGATAGTTTGCGAGAATTTGGAGATAGCCAAAGTAGTCATTGACCACAGACTTTCAATGAATTGAATGCATCCATACACCTTAATGTATTTAAAGTCATTTGGCTCACCCTGTAAATAAATTCCCAGTCGATTGCTGTCAAAAAAGATATTGAAAACAGTTAGATATTACAATAGTTCTAAATACAAAAGTTCAAAATTCTACGGGTTAAAGTTTTAGAGTTATACAAAATACGAAATAATTTTTGGCGCCAAATTTGGCGATATTTCGGCGAAACGCGTCAATGTCGACGACATTTGGCGAGATTTTAAGCATAGACCAACAATGACAGATTATCGCTAAATTTGGCGATATTTCGCCAAAACTCGCCAAGAACGATGACAAATGGCGATACTTTGGGCATGGACCAAATGACTGACTATCGCCAAATTTGGCGACATTTCGGCAAAACTCGCCCAGGTTGAGGACAGACGGCGAGATTTTGGGCATGTACCAAACAATGACTGTCAACAATTGTATTATATTGAAGATGTCCATAGACATTAAAGCACTGAAATTCTTATCGGTGGTCCTGTAAATAAACTCTCCAGTAGATTTTAACCAAAAATCGAGATGCACAACTAGATGTTACAACAATCTTATATATGAAATTTCATAATAGTTTTTGAGATTTGAGAGTTAAATATGCACACACGTACACAAAAAAGTCGCCAAGCTTGGCGACTTTTGGCATAGTTCTTGAGGGAGGCACGTGACCGTGGTCGGACCATTACCTAACTTATGTGGTAGGACGGTATTGTGCTTGAAATGGACGAATCCCCTAAAATTGCGATTGACCGTAATGTATTGGAAATCTTTTGAGTGTTCTTGTAGCAGAACTGTAAATGATAAAGACACTTTTTTTAATGGAGAAATTCATTTTCTAACTCTTTACAGCATATATCACTTCTGAGTCGTTTGAAATAGCCCAATATCTCTAAAAAACGCTTTGATGAATTTCGGCCCATTGAGCGTGATGTATTTCGAATGTTTTGGGCGGTCCTGTAGATAAACTATCCAATCGAATGGAACCAAAAGGGGAGGTGCACAACTAGATGTTACAGCTATCCAAAATATGAAGTTTCGACATTCTACGCCTAATAGTTTTTGAGATATGCGAGTTTAATGAATTTCGGCTCATAGAGCGTAATGTATTTCGAATATTTTGGGCGGTCCTGTACATAAACTATACATTCGATTGCGACCAAAAGGGGAGGTGCACAACTAGATCATAGAACAATCCTAAATATCAAATCTCAACATTCTACGACCAATAGTTTTTGAGATATGCGAGTTACATACATACGTACGTACGTACGTACAGACGGCATGGAAAAACTGGCCACAGCAGACTCGCCGCTGGTCAAAATGAGTTGCAGACGCGTTAATAGGATCGTGCATGCTAGCCTACGATGAGATGCATCGAAAAAATTCTTAAAATTAAATTTAGAAGTAGTCAAAATCGGTTTTTTTGTCGAAATTTGGCCCCCAAAATTTTTCGGGATCACATTACTTCCTTATACTACGTACAAGGAAGTAAAAAAGATGTCTAGCGGATGGATGTTTTAGCAGAATAATAACTTAAAGCACACCTCCAAAATGGTAAAAAATTGGTTTACTTCTAAGAAAATTAAGTTTTGGGCAGGCAAGTCAGTCAGGAAACAGTCTTCAAAAGCAGAGCTCCTTCAGGATCTTTCATCAGAATAGGCAAAACTCCCTAGGTCCACCTCAGAAAGCCTTTTAGTTCCATGTCCAGACAATGTGGTGCAGTCTTCAAAGCAAAAGATGGCAACTACATACTATTTCTGTATTTCATTACATTAAGATGATTAATATTTTACTAACAGTTTAGAGAAATTAAATCGTCTCAAAATTTCTGCTCCTAACTTTTCAAATTCACATTTGGTATTTTTTTTTTTTAAAGAACGAATTTTTACATATATTCTTGAGCATCACGTAGGAGGACTAAAGCTACAAATTACTAATTTATGTCATTAAGATATTTTGCTTGCAGAAAAAAGTTAGGACATAAAATATATCGTCTAAAAACTTGCACAACAGCCATCAGTAATTGACATGAGGCGACAATTTTTTTATTTTATTTTTTGACAAACTGTGCCGTAACACTTAACGCACCCGGTCCAAGGACTGTCCATAACACATTTGTTTGCAGAGCACTTTTCAAACTTTGTGCTCCTATATATAGCTGGATCAATTTTTGTGCCTCTTGTACATCCTTCTGAAGTGAATTTTTTGGTCTATTTCTCGCTGTGTGACTAGGACACGTGCCCCAAGTGCCAGTGCGATAATCAGGAACCGACCATAAATATCCCCCTAAACAGACAATGCTTCGATCCATTTTCCAAGGCAAATTTTGTGCTTAAGTCATTTTTCTCATAGTTTTCATAAGACATGCAGATTTTAATTAACATATGTGCATAATGCATATGCGGAAGGAGCAATATAAACTTTTCCCGTGACTCTGATCATGGCCTTTGTCTGAAGTCTAGAAGTCCGGCATTCTGGCTTACTGCGCGGCTGTCGATATGGAGTTTGAGACAGTTTTCTACAGATAGAGCGTGAATATGCGTTAGAACCCCCTTAGAAAGTGATCCGACCAAGGCATCCCCTGTAGCAAATAACCATTGCATAGCTTCGCATCAACACAACCCAGCAGCAACTGGTACATTTACCTTAAAACTAGATACTTAAAACAGCAATAAAATATTCCCGAGAACTTTTGTAGTAGCTTCAAGTCCGTAAATCTTAAATTCGATTTCTCGTGTGAATTCACATGACATACATAGAACACGTCAGCAAAATGTACACGCGCTGTGAACTGCCAGACTATTTCTCCCAAAGTTACAAGTTTTTTGAAGTTTCTGGGAAAAATAAGACTTCTGCCCAGTTTGAAAAATAAACTTTATTTTTTAGTCAAGCGGTTTCAAATGAGGTTAAAACAAATGTACTCGCAACTGATGGCCTTCAACACCGATCGGTTTTTGAATAGGAGTCACGACTGATTTCGCACCAAAATGTCCGATGGGATTTCTGCGTACAGCGTGTCAGTCTAATCCCAAAATGCGTCACGTAGTGGTCATTTTTTCAAATCTAGGAGCAGAGGACTAGGACTTTAGTACTTGAGGACTATTTCGTTCACTCAGATATTTTCTGTCGACTTAATTTAGGGACATTGTTGTGGACCGATTTGCATCGACATGGTTTTGTTGCACTTTTCAACAAGGTTGCCAGATACCGCGCGGGGAAGAGTGGGGAAGAACAAAATGTTAAAACTCGCCAAGTTTTGTAATTTTGGATGATTTATCCCCAAGTTTGGCACCAAAACTAAATTCCCTAAAACTGAACCAAGCTTGGCAATATCTTCCATCTTTGGCTAGAAACTGACAAACGCTTCAGTTTATTACAAAAGGAGAGGAATAGTTAGAACATGCCTGGAGAAGATCGTAAAATAGTTATAGGAGGCGATTTAATTAGACTTCCGTTTCAATTAAGTGCTTTATGGAACAAGGAAAACATGTACAGTACACTCATGGATTACGATACACCTTCCAAACAGTATTATTGAAAGTGAAGTATCGTTAAAACATGTGTGACGGAGATTGTTAAACAGTTTTGGGTGTTTTTAATATAGAATTCGATTCCAAAGAAGTGTATTACGCAACAGTACAGACAAATACGGCACACTCATCGATTATGATGCCCATTCCAAAGAGTATTTAAAATGGTGAAGGATAGTTCTAATATGCTTGGCGAAGATTGTAAAACAGTTTTAGTAGGCGATTTTAATGTAGATTTCGATTCCAAAGATGGGTTTAATGGAACGAGGAAAACACGGCACACTCATGCATTATGATGCCCCTTCCAAAGAGTATTTAAAATGGTGAAGGATAGTTCTAATATGCTTGGCGAAGATTGTAAAACAGTTTTAGTAGGCGATTTTAATGTAGATTTCGATTCCAAAGATGTGTTTAATGGAACGAGAAAACCACGGCACACTCATGCATTATGATGCCCCTTCCAAAGAGTATTTAAAATGGTGAAGGATAGTTCTAATATGCTTGGCGAAGATTGTAAAACAGTTTTAGTGGGCGATTTTAATGTAGATTTAGATTCCAAAGATGTGTTTAATGGAACGAGAAAACCACGGCACACTCATGCATTATGATGCCCCTTCCAAAGAGTATTTAAAATGGTGAAGGATAGTTCTAATATGCTTGGCGAAGATTGTAAAACAGTTTTAGTAGGCGATTTTAATGTAGATTTCGATTCCAAAGATGTGTTTAATGGAACGAGAAAACCACGGCACACTCATGCATTATGATGCCCCTTCCAAAGAGTATTTAAAATGGTGAAGGATAGTTCTAATATGCTTGGCGAAGATTGTAAAACAGTTTTAGTGGGCGATTTTAATGTAGATTTCGATTCCAAAGATGTGTTTAATGGAACGAGAAAAACACGGCACACTCATGGATTATGATGCCCCTTCCAAACAGTATTTAAAATTTTAAAGTATAGATGAACTATGCTGTGTTATATACTCGTGAATAATGATCCTTATTCTATTAAGTTGGAAAGTGTAAGAAAAATAGGGGCGACGCATGGATTATGATACGCTTTTAATACACAGCACTTAATTGCTTATTTAAAAAGAGTTTCAGATTTTATCTTCTTTTTTTTTATTTGGTATGATTATTCCATGTTGATAATCAGCTAAAAATAATGCAACAGTACTGATAGACGAAACGCATGAATGCAAAGCAGCTGTAAAATACAGGGGAGAAAGGCGAAGTGTGGACCCAAAGCAGCTGTTTTCCATTTCACGTAATGAAAACTATCGCGACTTAAAATGGTATTTGCAATATCCTACCGCTTGTTAAACTCTTCAGCAGGATGGTATCAAGAACATACCACATATTCCAGCTTTTCCTGGACCATTATACATGCTGATATATTCCTTTACATTGTCATAGATAGACGAAATATTGACTAATTATTACGGTTTCATCCACTGAAAATTTATTACAGTATATTCCTTTAACTGATATTGCATTAAACGGGTTAGACTGCATATTTTTGCTAGCAGTTATTATTTAGTTCAAATACCTCTATTTTTTAAGTGTAGTCGGCATTCATTGCTACTCAGACATATTTTTATTACATCAAGATCAGTTTACAAAATAGTTTGCACAGTATATTTATCAACTGAATTACAACAATAAATGTTATGTTTTAAAAATGAGGCGACAATAAAACCACACCATTGTGTAATTATAAAAGTAGGTATTTTATTCAAACAAACTCGAGAACCTTTAATATTTAAGTAGATAAATAGGTAAATTAATTAATAATTTATTTAATGACATATCTATATAAATAAAACGAACTGTAAAATGTCAGTTAGTTGATTTGTTAGTTAGTTAGTTGGTCTGTGTCTCGCGTAGCTAAGAGAAGGATCATCGTCGACCTACCAAATTTTGTATGGTAATTCTCCAGGACGGGTCCCAACATGCCTAAGCGATTTTTTCGAAATTCGATTTATTTTAGGAGATATCGATAAAAAACGTGTCGCAAAAGGCTAATTTTTTATCTCCGCCATTTCGCAATTGTAACCCCGCAGTGGAAAAAATGAGAATTAAGCATATCTAGGTTGCCATAGTTGGCAAGTCTATTAAATGATTCAGACTCTAGACGTAAAAATAAAAGAATGACGATTTTTGTTTAGATTGTTTGTAAGGTTATTTTTTAATTAAAACGTCGTGTGCAATCGTGTGAAATCAGAGCAGGAATGAAATGTTTTATACTGTAACACATGTTAGAAATTAGTCTCTATGTAAGAAAAATAGGATTTGGAAATTTTCCGAGACTAAAATGTGCAACTTATTAATTTGGCGGAAAATAAAATGGTTCGTATGCGATTTTGAGAAGATGTGATTCCAGAGCTTGGGGCAATTTATCGTCATTTTGTCGTCTGATACTTGGATTATGAATACACCTGAATAAGTTTTCGAAACAACCATTCAGTCCGAATAGTGCATTTTTCTGCGCAGCTTTTCCCCATCTATTTCTAATGTATTACATCCAGAAAAAGGATGTTAGAAATATCCATTTTAATTTTGTTTAATCACACTCATGAAGAATGATACACTTTCCAACTTGGTGGAATAAGGAAAGAAAATAGGGAAGACCCATGGATTATAATAAGCTTTTAATTTATAACATTTGAGTGCGCATTTAAAATCTGAAAGTGTTTCAGATTTTACAGTTTTTTTCTTTCCGTTTTTTGATAAAGTCCATTATATCCAGAATCCCTTCAGAATTAATATAGGACGAAAATAATTTGTACCTTTTTGTAGGTTTTTATCATTTAGCCATCTTAATTTTGTAACCAGGGGCAGCCCGACACGGTAAGCATCGCATCGGGACGCCGGCTTTGAAGGGGCGTCATTTCGAACTCAAAAACTAAGTTGAGCATAAAAGGGGGGCATCTTTTTTAGATTAGCAGGGGGACGCCACTTATCCTAGGGCCGTTCCTGTCTGTAACCCCTCTTAATTTTAAATTCCATTCAGAATCCGAGAGATTTCAGTGCTAAGGAAGCCAGTGAGGAACAGGATTCCCTCCGAAAAAGATTTATTAAAATGGCGAACAACTGGTCGCCGGTGGCGGCTAGTATAATGTATGTTATAATATACTTTTTCTACACTTGCGTGCAAAATAGTATCTTTCACGTCAGCATATGCTTGCATGTTATTTTTAGCAATTATACAATTTATAGAAGGCATTTAAAAAACAATTTCTCGCTTTTTCTTTATTTTTAATGGGAAATATAAGCGATATGTTCCTTAGTCATACTTTTATTGTTAAAATTCTTTTGAAATACTTAAAAATATAGTTTCCTTGCAAATAAAAAAATCGTAAGAGAATTTTAAATGTTAGACAATGTTAGGCAAAAAATAATCCTAGTAAAATATATTTGTTGTGTTCATTTGAATCTGTGCATGTGTTAATAGCACGGTACCTCGTGGTATGTACCATGGTACTACAGTACGCACATCATCTTGCCGTTGTAACAGTTATTTCTTTTTTTTAAAGTTGTTTTCAATTTTAATGCCTTCAAGTTGGTGTATAGTAAAAATAATTGTGTTTGTGAGTGAAACAAAATTTTTGCAGAGTTTAGAGAACAATTCATTGTTATTTAAAAAATAAACATTTCAAAATACATACTAAATTGTCCAATGGTAAAAATCTAGATTTATTTTGGTTTTAAGAGACAAAATGGATTAAAAAACGCATCTTACTTAAGAAGATATCTTTTTCTAACCACCAAACTGCTGGGGAAAAAAAACAAGTGTTTCGACGAATGCAAAGGGGATACAAGACGCGATAATATTTGAAATTTAATACGTCCTAATAAGTTTTAGTTAATAGCTTATAATTTACATGAATTATCATCTAATTGAATCTTCCAGCTTAAGAGCCAGCGAGAAGCGGGATGCTTCATATATCTAAAAAATTAATTTGACTCACTTGATGATAGTGACAGACAGTGATAGCAGCTACTGTAAGCAATGAAGGTTTTTTTTTTTTTTTTTTCAAGAAAAATACAAACTTTTATTAGATAAATCCGTAATTGAATTTTATTACTTTCCGAACGTGTACGATGTAAGGGAAGTATTGCAATCATGAAAAAAATAGACTGAGATTTTGGTGTATTTACAGATTTTGAGGCTTTCTATTTTTACTGGACTTTTAGGGCGTAGGTATGAGTGAAAGAGAAAGAGCACGATAGCTCCTAAATGGTGTATTTCGATAGAGCTCAAATTTGGTATAAATGTTATAAACCACAGTTGCAAGACCGGTATTGATTTTGTTGTGTGTAGGACTTAGTTTTTGTCCAGATATCCAGAGAGGAGCAGAGTCTTCGAATGATTGATACTTTTCTGGTCATTTTTTTAATCTTCTTTGGAAGAGGACAGTTTTCATTGGACTACATTTTCTTCGATTATTTAAAATGCGTTTTGTAGATTTTTAATAAATTAATTAAGAGTAACAAACATCCATGCACACATTCAAAGCACTTTTTGAAAAAAAAGAAAGTCTCAAATTTTTGTCTGTATTATGCAAATTATTAAACTTTCTAGAAATTCTTATGACACGTCTCACGTTTATGATATAAAACAATAATATGACTGGCGTTATTTAGACTTGGAGCTTTTCATGAAAATTCTTTAAATCAAGCTCTGTATCTGAAACTGTTTAATCTAGATACTAACATTGAATTGTTTTAGATTGTATAAATCGCAGATTCCAAATGGAAATTAAAACTTGGGTATGTTGGAAATAAGCACACACACAATGTATAAGAATACCTTTTTGCCAAAAGTTAAGCACGGAGGGGAAAATGTTAATTTCTGCAAGATAATCTAAATTAAAGAAGCTGAAATTTGCTGCGAAGATAGAAGGAAGTATGTAAATTTGTTAGACAACGGCCAATCACGGTTTGGCGTCGAGAAGTATGCAAAACAGGCAGGTATGTGAGAAGTCGGCATTATGAGGGACTGCAGAGTAGAATGTAAGCAAAGATGAAAGGTGTTTAGAACATTCGTACGATTTGTTTATAATCTAGACGTGCTTTGATGACTTCCAGAAGACGAGAGTGGAAGATTGTGAGAGATGGAGGGCTGATGGGCATTGAAGCAGGACATTATCACAGATGTTGCTCTTCAGTCTGTTGCATAGTTTATCATTCCGCCATTTCACGATTATGGAAACAATTCTAAACCAGCCAGACAGTTGTCCGAAGACCTGGTGCCGGTCTTCCAAATGTTACGATCTCCGTGGAAGATCGATATACTCTCAAAAGTTATTTCTCCAATTCACGAAAGTTTTCCAGCAATCAGTGCTGCCGGAAAATTTCCGTTAATTGACGAATATCCGTTCCTTTTATCTCCTGTCAATTGAAGAAACTTCTTTAGAATTAAAGCAATTTTTTTTTCTCTTCTTCAGATTTTCGGGAAGAATTCACGGAAATATTCCGTTTCATGGGAGTACGGAAATTATTAAATGAAAAATGAGGAATAAATTAGTGTATGAAGACGCACTCTCAAACATTTTTCTGGCAGCAGAGCTGCCGGAATATCAACGTTATTTGACAAATATCCGTTTCTTTTTTTTTTTTCTGTCAATCGAAGAAAGTTCTCCAGATTCAAAGAATTTCTTTCCCTCTTCTTCAGATATCTGGAAGAAGCACTCACGGAAATGTTACGTTTCCAAGGTGTAGGGAAATTATTCGTTGAAAAATGGGGCAGAAATCAGTGTATAAAGACGAATTTTTCTGAGAGTGTATATTGCTCTACTGGCGAGGTGAAGATCAACCTCCACATGTGACTTGTATGGTTGCAACGGCCATTTTTAAAGCGATATCTGCCACTATACCGTTCGTCGAAGAACGAATGGTCTGTACCACGAGTTTGTTCCTTTATCTATCCAATCCAGAAGGGAACAATAAAAAAGTTGCCGACAGCATGGGAATTGTACTGTGTCTGATTGGGACAATGTTATAATCACAGATGAGTCCAGATTTACCCTGAAAAGCAATGACAAGCGTGTAGGGTTCTGGGGAGAACAAAGCAAACGCAACTGGCCCTAGACCATCACCGAACATCACGCATTTCGCGGTGAAAGCATCAGGGTCTGTGAAAAGATTCCATTAGGATGTCGCAACGACTTGCACATCCACAGGCAAGGTTCTGGGACGGTTGCACGGTATTGAGATGAAGTCCTAGTCCCCATTGTGAAGCTGCACGCTACAGCAGTTGATCCTTCCTTCCTTCCTTTTAATGGACGATAATGCGCATCCCCATAGAGCTGCCATCGTTGACGACTTTCTGGAGAGTAAGGGGATTGCGCGTACCCAGACAGCACAAACTTGCCCAGAACATGTCCATATGATATCATGGACAAGTTCGGGACATAACTGACATCCCCAAATTTGTCTATATCTTGTCCATAATACGCCCCAAACTTATCCATATGGCACAATACGGCGTCCATAATGATATCCTCTGGACAAAATATGGACATCCAGAACTTATCTATATGGACATGTTATGGACATCCATAACTTGTCCATATGGACATGTTATAGACAACTAGAATATGTCCATAAAAATACATTCTGTGGATATTTATCTCATATCCACAGTTTATTTTTATGCTATGGATAAGTTACTACCATAAAGGAACAGAAGTATCTGTTTCATCAGTAATTTCTGAAATGGAGCTATTACAAGAACTGCTTGTGAGATCACACGTATTTGAATCTTCAAAAATATTTTCATCGATCCTATTTTCAAATTCATTATGAAAAAAATTCTAATCGTGCGCATTAATAGGCTTCGATTCAATACCATTCACATTACATTCAGCTTCAATCAGGAAAAATTCATCATTAACTTCTTGTTCAACATTTCGCCATTCCTGACGAGTCGATTCAATTTTTTTATTAAAATACACTGCTGGCCACCCAAATTGCAACACCAAGAAAAACAAGAGATATCACAACAAAATTTATTGTGTAGATAACATGTTGACCAAGTAACAAATGATTAAATTTACAGCATTCTATGAAGCGTGGTTCCTGCCAAAATCAGTACCCAGAGTAGCCGCCGTTGTTGGAGATCACAGCTGCCACACGCCTCGGCATTGATTCAAAGAGACTTTGAATGTGTTCTTGGGGTACAGCAGACCAAGCAGCTTCCACACGTTGCCAAAGTTGATCTGGTGTGACAGCTGGGGATGAACTCTGGGTCAGTCGTTGAGCAACCATGGACCACATGTTTTCTATCGGCGAAAGATCCGGAGAGCGCGCCGGCCAGGGAAGCAATTCAATCTGGTGATTGACGAAGAACCCTTGGACAATGCGTGCCACGTGTGGCCGTGCATTATCCTGCTGAAATATGGCTGTTGGCAAGCCCTGAAGGTAAGAAAGGACAACTGGCTCCAACACCTCGGAGATGTAGCGCTGGCTGGTTAAAGTACCGGCAATGCGTACTAGAGGAGTGCGAGAGAGATATCCGATACCGCCCCATACCATAATACCCGGTGCAGGACCAGTGTGACGGTGCATAATGCAGCTGTTCAGCATCCTCTCTCCACGGTGTCTCCAGACTCGAATCCGACCGTCGTGGTGTTGCATACAGAAGCGTGACTCGTCAGTAAAGAGAATTTCATTCCATTCTGTCGTCCACATCCTTCTTTCATCGCACCATTGGCGGCGGAGACGTCTGTGGTTCCGCGTCAGAGGTAGACAAAGCAACGGACGTCTTGCGGACAGACCATTCTGCTGTAAACGACGTCGAATGGTACGCGCAGACACTGGATGATGCGTTACAGACTGAATCTGCTGTGATATGGTTCGTGATGTGACTGAGCGGTCCGTCACTGCCATGCGTACAATCTGCCTGTCATCACGTGACGTGGTGCACTGAGGTCGATGCGGTCGATCACGTCTGTCCGTCGTACCCTCCTGCACCCAACGATCACATATCCGCATCACAGTTGTTTGGTTTCGTCCAATACGACGACCGATTTCCCTGAAAGATAACCCACAATCTCGGTATGCCACTATCCTTCCTCTGTCAAACTCGGATACTTGATCAAAAGATGATCGTTGTTTCCTACGAGGCATAATTTATCGTTTTTTTGAAAAAAAAGCAAGAAAAACACAATTGCTGTACTTGAAACCGTCGAAATCTCCAAGCCTTAAATAGCGCTTTGAGGTGGCGCCACAGGCGCGCTTGATGTGCGTCTGCGCTGAAATTCTAATCATTTGCATATCTCACCTCAGCTAATGCATGTTGTAAATTTCATATTATTTGCATGCTTCCTTCAGGGTGTTGCATTTACGATGGCCAGCAGTGTACATATGAAGTCAAAAAGTTGTACATTACCTCGTACTGTAAAGAACAGAACAGTGATATAGGCAAGCAAAATGCAAGAAGTGCGCATAAAAATGTTATAATTGTCTAACAAGGAAACTTCAAATATGTGGGTACTATCTACCACAACCACCACAGATTATTAAAAACAACGTGTATACAAAAATGTTACTGCGCATGATCAAACAAACTAAGCCAATCAGAGTTTGTCGCCGATAGATTTTCCCATTTATGTCATAAAATAGACATGATTGGGGTGTTTAGATGTCCAATTCATGTCTTATTACAGACATAATATGGATTTTCCCGTTTTTGTCGTAATAAAACTTAATTGGGGTGTTACATGTCCCAATCATGTCTTATTCTAGACATATTATGGATTTTCCCAAAGATGTCGCTAAAATGATGTCCAGGAGATATCTTATCATAGACATAGACATGTTTTGGACAAGTTTGTCCAGATATGGACATAAATTGGGCAAGTGTGCTGTCTGGGTATAGATGTCCGGCTTACTTGCCGGACCTTAATTCAATTGAAAATCTTTGGAATGCCCTCGGCCGTGCTGTATGTAGGCGTTTCCCACCTCCATCCACTCTCAGAGATTTAGAAACGGCCTTACAAGAGAAACAGCGATTACCGGACTCTGCGGTGGTTGATCACCTCGTTATGAGCATTATCACACGCTGTACATTTTGTACAAATGTGAGGGGTGCTCACATACCCTATTACTGTCCGTTTTCGCCGATTGTTTTGCATTTTAAACATCATTTTGCTAATAACGCAAACATGACGCCTTCTTATAATTTATGAAAATTCAGTATATATTTTTTTAAATCTCTGTAATACTTTGTATTACTTCATGAATAAACATAGAAGTACTTACTTCAGCATTTCGTGTCAATCAAAGCAGTACTTGTCTATTTTTTTGCAGTTCACTTAAACGTCCGTGCTTAACTTTTGGAAGTGAGTGTATCAGAGCACTTTTTCGAACTTTGGAAAGATAAATCTAAAGCCTACAGTTAACGGTTGCGAGAAAATAATGTTTCCTCGCTAGATTACAGAAAATTGTCTTTTACAGTGGCCTCCATAAGTAAAATTAGGCTGGCGTAAAGTCTGACGAGCACACAGGAAACTATTGTCAACAACATTACTTTTCTGCCAGAAATTGAACGTTGGGGATACGAAAATAAGTTATTTTATGACATTTTAAAGTGTGTATTGACACACCCTTCATATACACCCTTTTACCATTACTCCATTTATGTATATGAGCACGCGACTAGAGCCCCAGCTTCGAAAAACTTTGAAAATACGTTCAGGTTGGTAATACTGCCGAATCACACAATTTTACTAGCACTTTGAACACGGACGTATCTAAAATCGGGGGAGGGCATCTGAGGTTTGTGTGTAGAATAAGAGGGGGGGTGGTCTCCTCTTACTCTACACACAAACCTCATGACAGCCAAATATTCAGTTTTTGAATCCGTCGCTCAAAATAGTGTATTTTTTTTAATAAAAAAGTTTGTAAATATTATAATTTGGCGAGTAGCAAACACGGTTTACTATAAAGTGTTTAAAAATTTAAGGCTATTCAAAAATTTAGTGAAACAGTGAAATTTAGTGAAATGTAGTTCGAATAGTGAAAATCTTGAATATCATCCGAATAATGAAAGTCTCGAATACCATTCGAGTAATGAAAGTCCCGAATACCATTCGAATAGTGAAAATCTCGAATATCATTCGAATAATGAAAATCTCGAATATCATTCGAATAATGAAAATCTCGAATAGCATTCGAGTAATGAAAGTCTCAAATACCATTCGAGTAATGAAAGTCTCGAATACCATTCGAGTAATGAAAGTCTCGAATACCATTCGAGTAATGAAAGTCCCGAATACCATTCGAATAGTGAAAATCTCGAATATCATTCGAATAGTGAAAATCTCGAATATCATTCGAATAATGAAAATCTCGAATATCATTCGAATAATGAAAATCTCGAATATCATTCGAATAATGAAAATCTCGAATATCATTCGAATAGTGAAAATCTCGAATATCATTCGAATAATGAAAATCTCGAATATCATTCGAATAATGAAAATCTCGAATATCATTCGAATAGTGAAAATCTTGAATATCATTCGAATAATGAAAATCTCGAATACCATAAAATTTACAAAAAAATCAAAGTTTACAATAAGAATGCCCCTCCCCACATATGCAATTAGATGGACCACTCGCATGAAAAAGCTCTAGCTACGCTCGAGACTTGAGTATAATATATTTTAGTGCACGATTACTGTTCTTATAACTTTATTATAACACAAAAAAAAAAAACTAAATAACTAGCCTAATTCGCTTTCTTGAAATTCTACCAGGAGGCAGTTCACGAGAAGCCGAGAAACAATTAATTAAACTGGCGTCCAACTTCAAAACTGAAATTTAATGGCTTAGTATAAACACCCGTTTAATTTTCACCTGGTTTCCATATAAGTCGTGGACTTTTTTCCAGGTGTTTTCTACACAAGACGACGACCTGTATCTGGAAAGAGGGGGGGGGGGACTGCCTTAAAAAAAAAAAGGGCTGGGGTGGGGAACCCAACCCACGGGGAGGATTTTTTTTTTAAATCTGTAATGCGTTCAAACTTTTTTTTTAAATTTAGCTGCGGAGCAGTGTTTTCTTCTCTAAAAGTATTAAATGACTTAAAAATTAAGGAGTTGTAGGGGTGGGGGGGGGGAGTCGATCACGTTCTCACTCGCGCGTCTGATCCTTTGATTCGTGAATCTCGTGTTAGCATCTGTGTTAAGTTTCTCTCTGCGAAGCCGTTCAGCCATCCATCAAAAATTCTACGATGGCACGAAGTATGCATTACCCAGTGATTGGGCTTGGATGAATGAAACTATTCGAATTCTTCGATTACGAAATGAATTCAAGGTAATCTGTTTTGAAAAAATTCATTCGCATAGCACAAGGCATTCGAAATCTTTAATAGAAATCGAGAATACTATTCGTCCAATAATAAAATCGCGAATGCTGTTTAAATAGTGAAAATCTCGAATGCCATTCAGATAGTGAAAATATCGAATGCCATTGAAGTAGTGAAAATCTCTACTGTCATTCGAATCGTGAAAATCTCGAATGCCATTCGAACAATGAAAATCTCGAATACCATTCGAACAATGAAAATCTCGAATACCATTCGAACAATGAAAATCTCTAATACCATTCGAACAATGAAAATCTCGAATACTATTCGAACAATGAAAATCTCTAATACCATTCGAACAATGAAAATCTCGAATACCATTCGAATAAGGAAAGTCTCGAATACCATTCGAATAAGGAAAGTCTCGAATACCATTCGAATAATGAAAATCTCGAATACCATTCGAATAATGAAAATCTGGAATACCATTCGAATAATGAAAGTCTCGAATACCATTCAAATAGTAAAAATCGCAAATATTATTCGAATAATAAAAACTGCTAATACTAATCAAATAGTGAAACGGCGAATACTATTCGAATAGAAATTGCGAATACTATTTGAACAATGAAAATCTCTAATACCATTCGAACAATGAAAATCTCGAATACTATTCGAACAATGAAAATCTCTAATACCATTCGAACAATGAAAATCTCGAATACCATTCGAATAAGGAAAGTCTCGAATACCATTCGAATAAGGAAAGTCTCGAATACCATTCGAATAATGAAAATCTCGAATACCATTCGAATAATGAAAATCTGGAATACCATTCGAATAATGAAAATCTGGAATACCATTCGAATAATGAAAGTCTCGAATACCATTCAAATAGTAAAAATCGCAAATATTATTCGAATAATAAAAACTGCTAATACTAATCAAATAGTGAAACGGCGAATACTATTCGAATAGAAATTGCGAATACTATTTGAATAGTAAAAATCGCGAATATTCAGTGTTCGATTAACCGAATATTGATTTTATTCGAATAATAGTTTTCGATCATAGAAATCTTCAAATGGCACAGCACTAGCATTACTACCAGACCAGTCAGAAAACATAGTTTGGCTCGTTCCTGATCATCGATAGATAGGTTCAGGGGTAGCAAACAACGTGGAGTGGAGCAATAGATGGTTTCCAGTTGCGCATGGACACGTTCCCCATTTTTTGAAAACTTCCAAATCACTTTCGTGTCCGGAATTATTTTATTTCTAAGAATTTAAAAATATACGTCAAAAGGAAGCATTTGTACTGAACAAAATGCATTATCATCAAAAATCGAATCCACTTTGAACCATACCATATTTCCGAAAAATAAATTCTGAAATCCTCTTTCTCATATCAACAAGTATATCAGCCTTGTGATGAACGATCAATCTGACAATCACTACAAGTAACAAAAGAACAACAGGCTATTCACTTCAATGTACAGGGTGTCCCAAAAACGTGGTAAAGAAGCTTTAGTTCTTCATCTATTAGAGTTCAGTGGACGATGTAACCAGAAAAATATAGTTTTAAAAAACTAAAAAACACGCTTTAGAGATAAATTGAACTAGCTAAAAAGTGAAAAATAATTCTTAATATAGAAATAAATGAATGAACGAAAAATAGTATTATTGTGAAAAAAGGTGTGGGGCGCTTTGTGCTATATTTTTTCTATCATTTTTGTACTAAACGTACCGGTCGAATATTCTCAAGCACTGATATAGGTTGCACCCCACGCTTTTTTCACAAGAATACTATTTTTCGTTCATTCATTTATTTCTATATTAAGAATTATTTTTCACTTTTTAGTTAGTTCAATTTATCACTAAAGCGTGTTTTTCAGTTTTTTTAAACTGTATTTTTATTTTTCACTTTTTACTTTGATTTGCTCTAAAAGCGTGTTTTTTTAAACTGTATTTATTTAAAATTTATTTTTAATTTTCGATATCTCTCATAGGAAGGATAAGTACAGTAAGGAACACTAATTTGGAAAGTACAAACTGTGAGATAATTTTTATTTTCACTGTGTACCAGTGGCGTAGCCAGGATTTTATTTCGAGGTGGGCTGGGTATCCAATTTAAAGCTAAAGTTCAATTGTAAGCTAATTAAAGGGTCCCATTTGGGGGGGGGGCCAGCAGCCCCTCAGACCCCGCTCTGGCTACACCCCTGCTGTGCACCACAGTATTAATTAGCCTGAAGTTAAATGCTACCTTCCTCACTAAAAAGGAAAAATAGGTCTCTAATCAACAAACAAGTTTCATAACGACTACAACAAACACAAACATCCATGTAATAATATACAATATCGAGGTAAAATTTTTAGATTTGCCATCTGGATTTCAAAAACGTAACTACCCAAACATACCATTGAATACAGTTACCAATAGCGAGAGAGGTTCTACATCATTGTACCGAGCCGAGTGCCGAAATGATACGCATGCGTACACCGCGCGCTTGCTCCATCTCTCTCGCCTCTAGCAAAAATCTCCAAGAAAATGACTAATCCTGACGATCCTAATCAGCATAATGGGATAAACTTATCAAATTATTGTATTGTCCTCGGTCCTTGATAAGTCTACAAAGTTTAAATTAATCTGACCGTTTAAAGTGGGTCAAAATCGAGTTCAAAGGATTCGGTTACAAACAAACAAACGTACAGGTGAAACTAATAAAAGCGTGTTAAAAATACTCGGAACAAGGCAAGACAAAAGTCTAGTTTAGGTGCACCAGTAATTAAAGCTTTACCAGATAATTTTTACCAGAAAGCTTTTATTTATATATCATCTTTTATTATGATAAGCTTTTACTTACATATCATAAGCTTTTATTATGATAAACTCTTATTTCAGAAATTATATCAAACGGTGCTATCTAGTACAAATTTAGACATTTATCTTTATGCAACATTTTGTTATGGCCCAAGTTATTACAAATTGAGATTTTAAACTCATTGAAAAAAAAAGAAACGTCTCATTCTTAGTAGTTGACTTAATGCTGAAATTAAGATAAGTTCGTTATCAACCTGTTTCAGATTGAAGCGTATTCCTTTTCAGAAATTAATTTTAACTGAATTCTATCAGACAACTAGCCGGGGTACCCATCGTTCAAGGATTAGTGTGTAATCCAAATTTCCAAAAAGCCCCAATTTTTGTCAGCATTGTAGGAGAACAAAGAATGCAAAACAGCATATTGTGGAAAAAATTAGAAAGCAAAGTTATAACTTTTGTGCATTGTTAAAAGATTACAGGTTAAAGAGTAACTAAGTGCTTGGTGAAATTGTGAATAGAGAAAATGTTTTATTTTCAATATTAACGTTTAATTTTAGTGGAAAGGGCTTTTAATGCCAAGAAGTCGTTCCCGGCTGTCACTAAATTTTGTTTGATTCACTACAGATATTTTAATATTATGCATCCAAAAACCTGCCCAAATTACACATCATTTTTGAAAGTTGAGAATTTTTTTATTTATTAGAACTGAAACTATTGCTACCTTTTTTTGGAATTGTTTTATTTACTATAGATATAGGGTAATAATCAATCGAAAAAAAAAATCAAAGCCGATGGGGGAGGGGGGTCTGGACCCCCTTGTGTGCGCCACTGGTGATAGGCAAACAAATACTTACGCATTTTGAATTAAATTTACGGCTGCTTTTTTTTCAGCATTTGGAAATGGTTGCGCCTCAAAGGGTTAACGGTCGGTAGTAGCGCTGTGAAACCACGTAATATTTTAACCCTTTGAGGCTCGACCCTTTCCCAATGCTGAAAAAAGGGCAGCCGTTGCCATCGCTCGACTTAACTGCCAGGAAGAGGGCGGACGATCGAAACGTTCATCGCGTGCCACAGATCGAGAGACCCTTTTTTGACGACCGCTGGCTGTACCGCACAGCCAGCTGTCCAGCTAAATTTGAGTAGTAATTTGATGCTTTTTAATTAGCTTTTCAGCCCACTTTCCTATCGTCCGATCGAGCTGAACCTTTCCATACACTTGTTAACTCAGATGACACGGAGTTACGATACTGCAGTTTTTAATTTTTCGATATTCTATAAAAATATATCAAATTTCGTTCCCAAAAGTTTTTTCCCACGCATATTGGCTTTCTAACTATACATCGGACACTTTTTCTTTTCTTTGGATTCCCATAAAAGTATTCCGATTTTGAAAAAGGTGAAATCAGTTTCGATTTTGTAGCAGTAAATACGACATTTTTGGTGATTTTTCGAAAGAATGATCATTTATGTTGTTTTCAAATTCTTCCCATCGTGACATTGAAACACATACAACTTATCTGTTTCACTAAATACAGAATGTTCTTTCTTGAATCTTGAAAAAAAAGAATAGTAAAAAAAAATATAAAAGATTCAATTTTCGGCTAATTTTTTAATCAAAAGTGGTAAAATCAGCTGTGAGAAAACCATTTACCCAAGAAATTGTTCTTCCAGAAGTGACAGTGTTATTAATCCACTAAGAATTACACCAAGCTCACTGAGAAGAAATAAAGATTAAAATGAAAAAAAAAAATATATTATATAGTGTAAGTGCACTAGTAGTCAGTAGCGGATCCAGAGGAGGGACTAGGGGCCTTCGCCCCCCTCAAAAGAGATTGCTAAAGGGTAACCTTCTGCTTTATTATACACTTTAATTTGATAAAATGATTTTTTTTTTAAACTTAGTTCCTCCCAAAAGTTTTACATTACTTCAGACTAAAATTTTGCTTTATTGTACATTTTGTTTGGGTGAAATAAGCTTTTTTCATAATTTAGCCCCTCCCAAAAAAATTTCTCGATCCGCTACTGCTAGTAGTTGACACTTTAAGAGCAATAATAAGCATTAACTAGTAACTGCTAATTACTAAAACTATATGGAAACAAAATTTTTTGTTTTCAGAACTTGAGTAAACTTTAGAAATTCATGCAGGGTATAATTTATTACAGAATATTGGAAATTTCTATTTTTTCAATATTTTATATGTTGTCATGGTGGCGCCACCAGTAATTGATAACAAGCAAAAAATTTAGGCTCCAGTGACTGACACTTTGTTCCAGTAATGGACACTTAAGAAATGAGTAGAAAAAGATGCTGATTTATTTTTTAGCGCAATGACATAAAAATGCATGAAGCAAATGATGTGAAGTTCGGTAATATAAGTGGTCACTCAACTCTTAAACTATAGGCGTCGAAGCTTCAAAAGTTTAAAACAATTTTGAAGATATTGAGATTTTGTGAAAATTGTTTCAACTGCTTAATTTTTTTTTTTCTCGCATCAAGTAATAACGACTAAAGAGAATGAAATAAAATTGGTTGGCATGATAGGCGGTGACTCAACTTAAACTATAGGCGTAAAAAAAAAAAAAAAAAAAAAAATTGATTACATTTTGAGATTTTGCGAAAATTGTCACAAAATGCATGAATACTTGTTCACCACGTAGTAATGAGTAAGGCGAAGGAAATGAAATTTAGTTACATAATACTTGATCACTGTGTTTAAATTATGACGTCAATTAAAAAAAAAAATTCCTGAGATTTTGCGAAAAGTGTTTCAAACTGCGTAAATTTTTGTTCGCGCATCACGTGACAATGACTTAAGCTAATGAAATGAAATTTGGTGACATGATAGGTGATCACTCTACTTAAACTAAACGTCGAATTTTTTGAAAATTTTGATTACATTTTGAGATTTTGCGAAAATCGTTTTAAATTGCGCAAATATTCGTTCGCGCATTATGTCATAACTACTAAAGTGAATATAAATTTGGCGATATTATAGGATGTATCATCTTAAACTATAGGAGTCAATTTTTAAAAAAATTTTATTACATTTTGAGATTTGGCGAAAATTGTTTCAAACTTCAATATTTCTTCGCACATCACGTAATAACAACAAAAGCGAATTAAATTAAATTTGGTGGCATGATAGGTGGTCACTCAAAACTAGAGGCAACAAATTTTTTAAAGTTTTATCAGATTTTGAGATTTTTCGAAAATCTTTTTTAAAATACGTAATTTTTTTCACACATCACGTAAGAACTAAAAAAAAAAAAAAAAAAAAATTTGGTGACATAATAGGTGAACATGCAATTTAAACTATAGCCGTCGAATTTTTTAAAAATTTGAATTCCCGTGCTGGCTGTGCCGGGCACAGACAGCTGTCGTCAAGAAAGGGTCTCTAGATCTGTGGCACGAGATGAACGTTTTGATCGTCCGCCATCTTGATGGTAGTTAAGTCGAACGATGGCAACGGCTGCCCTTTTTACAGCATTGGGCAATCTGTCCAGCTGTTCCTCTCATTCTTCCATTTTTCAGCAGATGTCAGTGCTGTTCAAAAGAATCATGACCATTTTTTTACGGGAAAGACGTGCTAAAAAGTAAAAGAATCTCGTGGAGCTATGTCACTCGCAACTATTTTTATAGAAATCAAATCTGTTCTTCGTGACTGACAACAGTCAATACGTCAGAGTTTGGTGTTTCCAGAGCGCGAACACTGCGCGTTAAAGGGTTAAATGTTAAATATAAAGCTGACTTATGAGGTTTGAACCTATTCCGAGTTATTGCGAGTTGGCTGAAGTTAATTAACCTGCGGTCGTATAAGTGACTTATCTCTGGAAAACGGTTTGCACGCGAAAGGAGAAAGCAAAAAAAATTGCATGAGAGGCAGAAGAGGCCGCCATCACTCATTTCTGAGAGAGACGGTCATGGTCAAGGTTGGAGACAGAGACCATGAGTGAGAGGGGAGTCGCAATTATTTTGAGGTTAATATCCTCGTCGAGGTCAAGCCAAAAAAAAAAAAAAGGATTGTGGTCATCGACTTTCAACATCTTAACAAGCGCCGAAAACAATGTTTGTCGATACGCACAACAGTCGTCCACCGATAAACGGTCTGTTGTGATTCTTTTATTACTTCCTGATTGTTAACCAGTTTTTACTTTCTGTCATTGGAAAAATGCGATGATTGCAGTGAAAGAGACATAAAAAAAAAAATTGAACCAGTTTCGTGCATTCCTTAACCAGATTAACGCATTCTCCACCACCAGGAATGCCGAGCCTCGAAAGGTGACCTCTGGCTTGGGGCTGTTCCAGTCCTTGGCAGTGAAAATGATTGTATCAATCTGGTTCTTGTCAAAGAAAATAAAAAAAGGGAGGGGGGATAATTTTAGGAGATTTTTTTTCTTAGATGGAAGAGTTAGATTGAAGATGTTGAAAGAGAGTATTAATAGAAAGTAACAGTTTAAAAGTTTCTTTTTTTTTTAACACTTTCCAACATTACTCACAAACTGAAGCGAGTCGCATCAGTTTTGTGAGTCTGTGAGATCACACTCGCTTGTTCGCACTTTTGCTGTTGTAAATATGCCTGAATTTTGATAGAAAAAAAATACAGTAGCCCCTTAACCCTTTGAGGCGCAACCCTTCCCCAATGCTGAAAAAAGGGCAGCCGTTGCCATCGCTCGACTTAACTACCAGCAAGATGGCGGACGAACGAAACGTTCATCGCGTGCCACAGATCTAGAGACCCTTTTTTGACGCAGCTGGCTGTGCAAGCCGTTGCCATCGCTCGACTTAACTACCAGCAAGAGGGCGGACGAACGAAACGTTCATCGCATGCCAACGTCAAAAAAGGGTCTCTAGATCTGTGGCATGCGATGAACGTTTCGTTCGTCCGCCCTCTTGCTGGTAGTTAAGTCGAGCGATGGCAACGGCTGCCCTTTTTTCAGCATTGGGCAATCTATCCAGCTGTTCTCGCGTTCTTCCATTTTTCGGCAGATGTCAGTGGTGTTAAAAGTAATCGTGACAATTTTTTTACGGGAAATGACGTGGTAAAAAGTAAAGGATTCTCGTGGAGCTATGTCACCCGCAACTATTTTTATAGAAATCCAATCTATTCTTCGTGACCTTCAACAGTCAAAACGTCAACAGTTTGGTGGTCTCAGAGCGAAACCACTGCGCGTTAAAGGGTTAAGCCCCGCTCCCGTCGAAATCACGGGCTAAGCTTTCTCCCTCTGTTTCCCGTGCCAGTGACATTTCCGGGCAATAGTGTTCCAATGTCATACGCCAGAGAGATAAGAGCATTTCAATTCTTATGCACGGATTTTTTTTTCATATCTCACTTTGAACAACAGATGAGAACACCAGACCATTTTTAACTTCATTCGGAGATAGTTTGTTTTTAAAGAGAGGGTAGAGCAGTACTTCAATACGTGTATTTGTGATGTTGTGTTGGGGGATTAAGGCCAATTATCTGCAAGAGGGATCTAGGCCTGCAGATGGGGGCGCCCTCCGTGGGGCGGTCTTTTTAAGGGGTCCTAGCCCGTATTGACGTTAAGTTTCGGAGAAAGCCGCGGAAAACTCCGAACGGTTAGGTTGACGGACGCGCGATGGGACCCGAACCGGGGACCTTTACACTTCGCCCGTCTACCATTTCTAGTGACATAACCACTGTAAAAGGTTACTTCAAGGCGTAACGATCGTTTCGACCGAAAATTCGTTCGGTCTTCGTCAGACAAACCCTTCCGTCAAACAGAGCAGAGGGAACTGAAAATAAATAAAAACTTTTTTTTCACAAAGTTTTTATTTATTTTATCTTTTAACACCAGTTTTTAGGGTGTTTATTTTCATAACCACTGTGTTTGAAATATGCACTGTGCCATCTCAATCATTTTATTTTACTTATGTTCCAAGAAAACTTTAGAAATATTTATTTATGTTAAGAAGTAAGTTTAATAAAATTCTCCTTTAGTGTTTAAAACATATATTTTTAATCCCTGCTGACTACAATACACACATTCAGTCACAATAACCCTAACCATAGGCTTTTTATTGAAATTTATTTTTTTCCTCTTTCGCACTAAAAAAAAATGTCCTAAACTTTAAAATGAATTCATATATTATACACGCACTTATTTTTATACGATTTTCTAGAAATAACGAAACTAGGCACTTTTAATGATCGTTTTCTTGAAAATAAAACGACCTTTATGGGGGTTAAAGAATGTATTTGGCAAATGCCTTATGCAGCAATACACACGATGGTATCTCTCTACGCAAAGGTCGTCATATGGCATCAGATACACCTACATCAGTCTTTCTCAAAGTGGGCCATAACTCTATCCCCTTGTGGTCATTATTGGCTTTCGGGCCACGTAAGTCCTTGCGTCCTCAGCATTTAAAACTAATATTAAATACAGTCGAATGTAGTCGAAGTGTTACCCATAAGAAAACTTGTATAATAAGAAACGCCTTCTATTATCTAGCTGAATTAAATGATAGGTTGTTTGACTCCCTTTAAGTAAAATATATAGAGAGACAGAGAGAACAAAAATTGGTACTTTGTTAGTTTTTAAACTAAGCAAAACAAAACGCTAATGATGGAATTACAACTTTTTGCTAAGCAGAATAACAATGCATATTTAAAAAACTATATTTTCTATAACTGTTTTTAAGATACGTAACAGACGGTCATGTAGAAAAGGTAGAAAGTTTAAAAAATATGGGGGTGAGATTGGATTTTGTAGTGTCAAACTGGGTGGTAGCCGAAACAAGTTTGAGAACCTCCGATCAAAATAGTAAGAGAGAAGCCGTGATCACAAAATACCAACTGTAACAATGCGCACAATGCATCTGTACACAAAAATCGTTGTTTGGTACGAACATCAAACTTCACATTTAAGCAATAAATGAGATACTAGCTGCAATTAACTAGCTCAAATACAAGCTATATATGACGATACTATATCAAATGCCTATTGGAACAATGTACAAAATGAAACTGTACACAAAAGTCAACATACAGTATTGTTACGAATTTTCGGGGTAATCTGTCCTTCAGGGTTTAAATTTAGGCTAAAATTCGTATTCTATATGCCAATAATTAAATTTTGCCTTTTGCTGCATGAAAATCTTAACTAGAACGTGATATCTAGTTAACGTCCCTATTTTTTCAGCACATTATCAAATTTATGCTGATGCGAGAAGTAATAAATAAATTTCCGACATTTAACGCGGCATGAATAACGTGAATCTTTTTCTTAAAATGTGAATAAGATGGGGAAATATTCTCATTTAACTTGTTATCGCTGAGTAGTTTGTGGAAATCCAATTTATTGTTCAAGAAATTAATCTAGCACAAAGTAATGTTTAAATATTTCAGTGACTTACAAATTTCCCGACAGTCTAAAAATAGATCGCTGGGCGTTAATGGGTTAACATAGTGTATGATAATTTCTCGCCAAATATTGGCAATATCGATTAGCTGACTATAGGTTTGGAGACTTGTTTTTGGGGCCAAAATTAGCGATATTGTGTCAAGAAGTCGCCAAGCCTGGCGATATCTTACGTGGCTTTATTAATGGAGCCTGTATTGGTCTCTTTCCTACGTAGGTACTAAGCAATAGGTTTAATAATACGCAATCAAATGGTGTAGCACAAAAATAAATACTTTTTATGCGTGTTATTTTACAAAGTTATAATTATTTCAAATTTTGTTTATTTTAATACATCCTTTTCCTGGAAACTGGTCATGCATTAAGCTTAAGAGTAATTTAATTCTAAGAAAAACTAGAAAATACTTCTAATTTAAGAGATTACTAACGAACCGCCCAGGCTACGCACGGGTTTTAATTTAGGAAAAAGGAGGTAAAAATTGTGGAGTTACTGCTTTGGTTATAGAATTTCTTTATAAGCAGTGTTTGCAGCTGACTTTTCGTTACACAATACGAACAAATTTGTTTGGAAGTAACGCGCGAAGGGGCTACGTTTAACTGTCCATGGGAAAAGCACCCAACGCTTAGATCTAAGCCCGCTAATTTATTTTGAAATGTAGAATCATTTTGCCCTTAGGTTGAGGGCAAAACGATCCTCTGGACAATTTTTCAAAATTCTATCTTTTTATTATTCTGTACTTTTAATATATTATTACAATATGTTTCATGATTCAAAACATAATGTAAAATATGTTAGCAAAATGGGATCCATCAATCTTTTAACTTTCAAAGAGATATTCCAAGCTAACCGAAATCGGCTAAGTTACAAAATAATTTTGCATGTGACGTGATTTTTGCGTCAGAAATTATTCATTTGAATTGATATTTAAAGCGATTTATTAAACTCGTGAAAAATAAGTCACCCACTCTAATGTAGGGATGGACGCGAGACGAGACAGAGATTTACAGCTTTACTGCGAGACGAGACGGACATTTTTAACATTACGATATAGGGATTTTGCGAGACGAGACAAAGCTTTTAGGCTTTTTTGCGAGACGCCAATTTTCCGTCCCGCATCCATCCCATCTCTAATGTTATTTCGCTCGTTGCTTAATTTTTTCGTGAAAGCGCGTTAACCTAATCGGGTTTCTAAATTCGTGATTTTTAAAAACTGAATTGTTAAGGCGTCTTCTCACTTTGAAAATTAAAAAAAATCGAATTTTTTTTTTTTTTTTTTTTTTTTTTTTTTTGAAAGTACATATCATCAAAAATGTTATATCAAAATTTCATAAAGATCGGAGGAAATACCCAAAATAACAACGAGTGTTTCAACAGCCGTGTCTGGGCAATGGCACCGAAACACGTTTTTACGGGAAGAAAAACCGTGGAAATTGCTTGTCAAACAGCAGCATGCATTTATAACGAAGGGCTACAACCTTTTTTAAAAATTTTGGAGGTGATGGGTGTCAAACTTGGCCCTATCGCCGCTCAATACGCCGAGAAACGCGACAGTGATCGCGTACGCGTAGGGAACCCGCCCCAGCTCTAACGCTTCAAAAGAGACTAACTAGGTCGATACGAAGGGAAGCTATTTTGGACGAGCACAACTTCTACGAAGAATCGGAAGGTCCATTGTATGGAGCAGGCATCGCTGATTAACCCAAGGTAAGGTTTTTCCATGATTTTTCTGCAACCAAAACTTTAAACGCGTTTATCTCAAAACAAGGTTTTTCAGTGCCTTGTTGATGAAATTTCGGAAACTATCCGGCCGATTGTTTTAGGGCTTTTTTTTTTTTTTTGGCGAAGACCGCAAAATTTTTTTTTTTTCCCGTTCCCCCCGCTTCCAGTGCCCAAAATCCCTCTAATGTTTTATGTTCCGCTCGTTTGCTTTTAATTTTTTTTTTTTTTTTTTTCGTTGAAAAGCGCGTTTAACCTAGTCGGTTAGTTTTTTCCTAAAATTTTCGGTGATTTTTTTTAAAAAAAACCTGGAAATTGTTTTTTTTTAAAACTTCGCGGGAAAACCACCAAAAAATAAACGCGAGTCTCACTTGCGATATATAAAGCATTGATTTCACGCTGTTCACTGATATCTTTTGTCGGATATGAAGCCGATTACTACAGTTAATTCGCTTGCTTTAAGCTGAAAACTTTATTGCGAAGGCGTAAATATTGCCTTTATCTTCAATACACGTGCATATTATTCTCGAACGGTAATGTTACATAAACCTTCGCGTGAAAAATTATCCAATGGCAAATACCGCATCAAAAACCGTTGCGTTGTTCAGGAGGTGGTAGCGGATACTGAGACAGACGCGGAAAGCGACTTTGTTTTATACCATGTAGACAAGAGAAGATGTTTACTTTTTTAAGTGAGAAATACTAAAGGAGAATCGGTTTTTTACCCCCTTATTCCACCCGTGATTTCACCTAGGGATGCACCGAATATTCGGTTAGTATTCGGTATACTGCCTATTCGGAAGACAGACCGAATACTTTAATATTCGGCAACCGAATAATAAACAAATTTAAATATTCGACAGTTGATAAAGAAACACATTTTTATAACACATTTGGATGACCTCCGGCCCGCGGGCTGGTTGTGGCCCTCGATGGCTTTTGGCTATGTTCTATCTTCTACATTCTTCCATGGCCCTGCGGCCCATGGAACATATCAAAACCCGTATAAAACCCATATAAACCATTCAAAATCCCTTATAAATCCCAATTATACGGCCTGTGACTTCGCTAACATCCTATAGTTTTTAAAGGTTGCCCATACCTGATTTATACCATGAATGGAAGTTATAGTACCATAGTACAAAATGAATTCAAATTTTTACTTACTAATATCACATTCAAAGTGATTTTAATGTAAGAGGAAAACTCGGATGTTAAATTAAAATTTTGTTGCGTTTCAATTTTACTTAAATTTCATGACACATTACATTAACTTAAACATTACTAATTCATTTAAATATGAAACATTAAAAACAAACCCTCAACAAATATACTGTTACGGACAAACTGCTCAATTTTCGTTAAAAAAAAAAAAAAATCAAGCGTCTAGGATAATTTTTTTGATCAGCTAAAAAATTAATAAAACCCGTAAGAAAAGAATTTGGAACTTCCGAAGACAGAAGAAGGAATTTTTCGACTAGCTTCACGTGACATCAAAATGAAGAACCAGTGAGGGAATAATTCTTTTCTCCGGAGAGTGTGTGGGTGGAGGTCCGAAAGAAACTTCTTTAGGCGCGTTGAGAGTGAAATTTTTTATTAATATTTATTTATTTCTTACTGCTTTATGCAAAATTTCATCTTAATTTTAAATTTTAAAATTGTCTGTTATAAAAAATTCTAATTATATTTTCCTTTTAGATTTCAAGATGCCGAAAATAAGAATATTAGAAAGCGCTACACTGAACAAAAAAAATCACGGTAAAAATTCCAGCTAAAACTTCAACAGAACGTGGTCGTGAATATAGAGCTCGAAAAAAGGCTTTCAAAAATGCTACTGATCAAGGTTCAATAAGCTCGATGTCCATCCTTGTTCGGGCAGTGGTTAATCAAGCAAATTCTCCATCACATTTATCAAATAAACCAAAAACACCAGCACAGAGCTCGAAAAAAGGCTCTCAAAAATGCTACTAATCACCACTCACTGGGCTCTAAGGTAATCATTGTCAAGCATGAGTAATCATCAAGAAAATTCTCCATCATTTTTACCACAAACACCAGCACAACGTAAGTCGTGATCCTAGAGCTAAGAAAAGAGCTTTGACGGACCTTGAACAACCTACACTGAATACTCCAACTATAAAAATCGTTTCATCAAATAATCCATGCCCTATTGACCAGGTGCATTCAATTTCACCTGAAGCAAACTGCACTATCAACGTTCCAAATGTTCAAGCAATATCAAGTATCAAAAATACTGCGCGATATTGGCAAGCTAATGATTCACTTTCGCCTTATTCTACTTTTCATAGTCATAAGAAGGCTCATGAAGAATTTAAGAGAAAGTTTATCAATAATTCATTTGGGCATATTTGCCGAGTCTGTGATAGATTGTGGTTTAAAGGTGATCTAATATCTGCATCTTCTCAATATAAAGATATTTTAAATACAATTCTTCCTCTTACACCGATAGAGCAGATTAGTTTATGTGCTACATGCTTTACGTCATTAAATAATGAGAAAATGCCAGTAATGTCAGTATATAATGGGTTCAAATATCCACAAATCCCTGCAAATTTACCCCCGACTAGATATTTTATCTGAAAGGCTTATTTCACCTCGTATCCCTTTTATGCAGATTCGAAGATTAAGGCATGTAATTGGTCAATACGGAATTTTAGGTCAAGTTATTAATGTTCCACTGTGCGTTGATACAATGATTAAAAGTCTACCAAGAAATGATGACGATTACTGTATTAATGTTCATATAAAGCGGGAAAAAAAATTCATTAAACATTCACCATAAAAAAAATTGTAATTTTTAATTTTGATTTTTTTTATACTATAGATTAAATTTTTCAATTTAAAATATAAAATAAGCAATCCAGAATTCTCCAATTGTAGATGCAGCGTCTGAAATTCTATGCAAATTGAAATTCACTTACTCGCGATTTGTACGACTTTTAACTGATTTTTGTAAATGTTGCTACTTGGATAGTTTTCGAATCGATAGGTCTTTGCACTCGATGCTTGATTTATTATTCGAGAATCATTTTTTTGCTTCATTCTAACAATACTGTTTGTACTACGATGTCACATGGTTTTCTTGTAAGTTGAAACATGAATATGTACATTCAAATCAAGAAATTTAGCATATGGGTGATTCTCACATAAACGGGGAAGAATTAGTTCCTACTAGTTTTCAAGGGGTTTTCAGCACTAGTCCTATTTTATTCGCTCATTATTCAGTTTACTCGGTGGCCCTACCATGGCCGAGTGGATAAGACTCTAAACATGGTTGACGGCTGAACGGTGACGACATTGTAGCCGGCTGAAGTGATCTAAAGGTCTGGAGTTTTGGTCGGTTTTCTCCAGGTGTAAGGTGAATCGCGTTACAACTCCTTAAAATGAGGTCCCCCGACCGAGGCATCCCCGTCGTAGGCAAATGCTCCTCCTGTAGGCTTGCCGTTCCACAAACACACCACCAATTTTCGATAGCGATTATCACAGTATTCGGGGGGGGTGGGTACCTTCCTTGGAGAGCTCTTTGCAAAATTACGAAATCGGACATAAATTTTACGTCAAGGAATTCTCAACCACGATACATTCAATTCCAATTTTAAGCGATGATGCAGGAATTTGCATCTGCCCAACGATGTTTATAGATCCCATGATGTTTATTGATTCACAGTGATAAAACTGTCGAATTCTTTACACTTCTGCTGTGTGCTTTCTAGTTTCTCATGATAGTAGACACATGCACTCATACTCAATGGGACTGTTATTTCATTTACAATTTCTTTCTCTCCAGGAAGAAAACCAACAGATGACCTTCTACCATCCGCGGAGCTTTTGTAAGATTACTGTACCTGGGAAACCCCCCCTCCTCGGAATACAAGCCTTTTACCTTGGACACAAAAATGTTCTCTTCTCTACCACGCGGACCACTTTCTCTCTCTTCCCACTGAATAACTACACAACCTTGTGCTCCAAATCTCTTATTGCCTTCCCCTGCCCACATATGAATCCCCACCTAAGAAACTTTTCGACCAAAAGTGAAGAGAGAGAGAGAACGGGGATATAGAAAAAAAAAAAAAAAATGGCACAGAAGTGAAAACGAACAAAACTTTTTCTTAAGAAAAGCCACGGTAGTACGAAGGTCGCCACAAGACCGTGGAACGGCCTTGGAGGAAAAAGGAGAGAGAGTGGATTGGAGTGAGATGGGGGGAAGGGGGGAAAAAAATGAGAAAAAGACAGACTTCTCAGACTTCCTTGGATGGGGGGCCCTGAGGTGGGGTTGGTACAAGAAGCGTATGAAGCCATATTTCACTGCGAAGATCAATCATTCAATATAGCACAAGGTCCTTGGCGCAAGCGGACATCGTTTTCCCAAAACTGAACCGTGTCCAGAACACTTTCTTTTTCCGCCTTTGCAACCCCACCTGAAAGAGCCGGAACACGTCCTTTGTTAATTTCTTGCCTCACTGTGCGATGTAGAACACAAATTGAAGCAAGGAAAACATAATGACGCTGACAAAGACATCGCCAAAAAACTTTTACAGTGATGGGTGGAATTAATAAAGATGCCTGTTATGCAGGCTGGCTGTTGCTGATGCCCAACACTTCATGGAGAGACAACATCGTTGCGAGGGAAAACGATCCGGTTCTTCAAAAGGATCGCTTCAATTCTTCAACCCTTTAAGGCGCAGTGTTCCCGCTCTGGGAACACCCAACTCGGACGTTTTGACTGTTGCCAGTCACGAAGAATAGATTGGATTTCTATAAAAATAGTTGCGGGTGACAGAGCTCCACGAGAATCCTTTACATTTTAGCACGTCATTTCCCGTCAAAAGATTTTTTTTAACAGCACTGACATCTGCTGGAAAATGGAAGAATGCGAGAAACGGTGGATAGACTGCCCAATGCTGAAAAAAAGGGCAGACGTTGCCATCGCTCGACTTAACGACCAGCAAGATGGCGGACGATCGAAACGTTCATCGCGTGCCAAGATCTAGAGACCCTTTTTTTGACGCAGCTGGCTGTGCGGCACAGCCAGCTTGCTGGTCATTAAGTCGAGCGATGGCAACGGCTGCCCTTTTTTCAGCATTGGGAAAGGGTTGCGCCTCAAAGGGTTAAACACTAGTGGTTTTTAAATTTAGATTTCTCCCTTAAATGCCCTCCACTTCATAAAAGTTCGGTACTCTCTAGATAATCCGGCTATTGGCTAGTTTAGCACGTTTGATAATCTGGCACTGTTGAGAAACACTTGTCATATTGTCTTCCGGTCTGCCGACCACAGCTCATATAAACAAGGTCAACTTGTCATTGTTTTCTAGTTTACCTAATGTATTTTGCACTATTTATGTAGTGTATTACAATGTGGACCCAACGAAAGCCCATGACTAAGTTTGCGTCAGAAGCAACAGATCTTGATAATTCAGAATTTTTCCCATAATCCGGCGATTCCAGCTTCCCATGTATGTCGGATTATCAAGATTGAACTGTACTCGAATTCAACATTGCAGTAGGAAGCAAAGAGACCCTCCCTGGCAGATGCGCGGGTCTGCGCACCTGTCGCTGCTGTGCGAGCGGTTCGGTCTCGGGCTCAAACCCCGTGAGCCCATGGAAGTACATGTTTGTCCAGGTACCATGATGTTAAATTGAACTTATCTGTACAGATATCTTTATTTTAAAGATGATCTTGTATTTAGGAACAACTATCCTTTGAGAAGACCAGTTGTTCCTAAGTACAGGATCCTAAAAGAGCCATAGATCCGGAAGGCCTAAAAGAGCCATAGATCTCGATGAACTCCTCTCCCAAAACCCAAAGGATTCGAAAAAATGAACTCTAGTGCAAAATAGAATCTGAATTCTTCTGATGAACTCGAGGTCCAAAACGCATTCTTATTTAACACAGAGTATTTCGACGAGCCTAGACCCTCTGCGACAGGTCTCCCTTCTGCGTGACAGCTTTCAGTTCTCGTAATGTATTTGAATGGAAGAAACCATACATTCAAAAAAAGTATTAAATGCTATCGGATGATTGCAATGGACTGAATTGGTTGAGCGAACCTTCGACTTTGATTTTACAGCGGCATTTTTGTGTTTTGTACTGATTAAGGATATTTAAAACTTATTTCTAATACTCTGTTTCTAGGCTGAATGCAATAGGAAAACAGTAGGAGAATCTGCGCAAAAAGGATGTGCAGTCGACTGTCACTCAGATGACGTCATTGAAACGTCACGAGAATATGCTGTATATTGTTCCGTTTGATGAGAGCTCGCCTTTACTTTTTTCCTTTCTTCTTTTTCAATGTAAGCTGTTAAATGCTTTTTTCTTCTCTATTTCCCAGTCTGTTTTGTCTTGATTTTATTTTAATTCATCAATACTCATTCTGCAGAATCTGTGTAAAGCAAAATTCTACCAATTATTTGTTTTCGCAGGGTAATCAGTAAATATTTTAGTACTCAATTCATAGTAGAATTTAGATGTGCAATGGTTTAGTACGTAAATATGGCTGGCTCACAAAATCTCAAGAGAAGAAAAACACTTTATTAATTGAAGATCAGTGATACTTGCAGAAAATCTTTTTCTGAAGTAAGTACAAAGTTTTATTCTGAAGGGTATCTCAAAATGACAATTTTAATTATTTAATAAAACATCATTTACTTAAAAAGTGCAGATATTTTTATTTAAAGCACAAGTATGGAGGTTATGTGTAGGACACACTATCAGATGAATGGCCGCAATTAACTCTCCGTTTGCTAATGTTCACTCTTCAGATGACAATTTTAGTAAGATTTCCACGTCATTGCAGGTTCAGTTCTTTAATTTATTTTTTTATGCATTACTGCCGATGCATGTTTTATGACGTACTTTCAAACATAATAAAGCAATGAAAAAAAAAATACGACTGACATATAGATGATGCACTTCCAAACTTGACAACGAAGACTAATATCGCAGACTCCTGGATTATACACACTTTTAATATATAGCGCTTGATCAGGGAATCATACGTTTATGAGTACTAACAAGAACTGCTGGTTGTACCTACATGACAGATCTGAATACCTAAGACAAATAAAGGCTCCCTAAATTGAACCCTGTTTTTAGTAAACCTATTTTCTTATCCAGAAAGTATTAGGACATACTGATCTGATGACGAGAGAGGCAAAACAAAAATTCTGCGAAAAGATAAGAAAATATTGACGTATTAAGTACTAAAATTAATAGTAAAAGTATTCTTTAAGTCTGCAGATACCTTCCCACCGTGAGGAATTGGTAGCAATAAGTGTTGAAAATATCAGGTTGTAACGAGAGTTTTCCGCCAGATTTGCTTGAGTCAGCTCATGCGGTACCGAGCGATTGATCTTATACGTCAAGTTTATACGATGCCTTGCGCGACTAATGGACATGGTACTAAAGCCTAACTCTTTTAGCTAGCTCTCGATTGGATGAATATTTTATCTTCTTCCACAAATTCTCGTAGGCGGGCCTCATCAGCATCAGTAGGCCGGCCAGAGTGCTCTGCTTCTTAAATGTACTAGTCCTCGTTTTTGAACTTTCGGTACCAAATCTTCACAATGGCGTATGATACAACAGTAATACCTTAAGCTGTACACATGATTCGGTGTCACTCCGTAGCTGACTTTTTGCAACAGAACTGAGAGTAAATGATGGTTCAATCTGGTAGCGTGATAGTTCCATTTCAGACACCTTATACTTAATCATAAAAATATTGTTTTAGAGATTTCACAACACAGTTCTCTAAAACAAGTCTTTTTCTTTGAAATAACAAAAATCGTTTGACAAAATATTGGCAAAGACACAAACGCGAACTGTTTGTGCAGACAATACTTCCAGTGGCGGAAAACTTTCGTTACAACCTAATACAATCACGATTAACAGTCGAAAATTAATTACTAATATTTTCAGTTGTTAACTGTAATATTTTTTAGTGAATAATCACGTCTAAAGGCATCGTTGTTGTTGTTGTGTCCATCGACAAACGACACTATCCATAGAAAAGAGGGGTGCCATTGCCCCCGAGGGGGTTGGTCTTCTACTTGTTGGTCCCTAATTTTTAACCGATTCCATATGAGGGACTCACCACCACCTGAAGACGGCACCCCCAGAGGTATCGTTTAACAACTTGAAGGACATTGGAGCCACGACGGATTTTACTTGTAGCAGCTCCCATTAGCGTACACGGTTTACAGCTGACGAGCCGAGAGGGAGATGACCCTCCCAAGCACTGGCCAAGTCGGATGCTGATTCACTTGCCGTGTTCTAATGGGAACGGAGTTTAGCGCCCAGACCAATGCGGGACAAAGGCATCGTTAGCAGTTACTATTGACAAAAAATCGTCAGTCGAGTTAAACATTAATCGTTAGTTTTCAATCTTTAGTAGAGATTACTTTTTCTCCTCACTGGTTTTGGTGTGAAGTTGGCGAAGAAAGTTACTCTTGTGGTTTTGCAAAGAGGTCCAAGGAAAGCGAAAACAAAATACATTGTGATTTTGACGGATTAAATCCACAGTAATTAAAATATAAAAAATCTGGAGTGACTCCACTCGACTTTCCGAACACTTACGATTAAGATCATGACCAAGCATTTAAATAAATTTTAATCGATGAATAATTCAAACATATATACCAAATTGAAACTCAATCGAATGCACCGTTTAAACGCTTGCGCACTTTCAAGAATTTCTCCGCATATGCCATTATGCCATAATATAAAAGAAAGTTTTGTCGTAGCCCTGTAGGAGAACTATAAGTCCTATACACACCAAAATCAATACCGGTCTTAGGATGGTGGTTTATAACATGTATACCCAATTTGAGCTCAATCGAATGTATCGTTTAAACGCTAGCGCACTTTCAAGAATTTCCCCCGATAGGCCATAATGTAAAAGAAATCTTGGTCGTAGCCCTGTAGAAAAACTATAAGTCCTATACACACCTAAATAAATAACGGTCTTGCGACGGTGGTTTATAACATATATACCCAATTTGAGCTCAATAGAATTTACCGTTTAAACGCTAGCGCACTTTCAAGAAATTCTCCCATGGGCCATAATGTAAAAGAAATCTTTGTCGTAGCCCTGTAGAAAAACTATAAGTCCTATACACACCCAAATCAATACCGGTCTTGCGACGGTGGTTTATGACATATATATCCAATTTGAGCTCAATCGAATGCTCCGTTCAGGAGCTATCGTGTTCACTCACACACACACACACACACACACACACACACACACACACACACACACACACACACACACACACACACACACACACACACACACACACACACACACACACACACACATACATACATACATACATACATACATACATCTCGTAAAAATAGCATTAATGGATTCAGAAGCCCTCAAAACGTATCAATACACCCAAATCTCGAAGTCGAATTTTTTCATGATTACAATACTTTCCTTACATGGTACATGTTCGGAAAGTACAAATATGTCCTGTGCGATGAAAGAGCAACAGGACACTGGTCATAATCATTATTGTCGAAGCTGCTTCCAGGACGATTTATCAGAAAAGAATACTGGTAAAATTTAATTCGGCGGCTATTTATAAGGGCCAAAGCCTACAATGCCCAGCCATATCTTCACGTCCACGGTCTCTGGATTGTAGAAGAATGTGGCCCGGCCAAATAGTCAGACTGACGCATTTGTGATGGAGATCACAAATTTAATTTTAATAATCATTTACTTTGGCTTTCTTTAATGTAATCTATCCAAAATCAAGAATTCTAAATCTTTTCCGTTCTCATTTTTCGGTCACTTCGGCTTTTAAATCTGTATATTCGCTTTTCCCGTGTGCATTATTCTTAATTGTTTATTTGTCTCTTCAGACATGGTGGCGTCGTTGTGCTAAAAATAGATTACATTACGTTTGTTTGTAATCGCAACGAGCTTTATGATTCCCCTCTTGGCATCCTGCGTGCGTAAGTTATATTTTTGTTGCCCTGCCTCATCTTTAAAATTATTTGCTCGCGATTACGTCATTTTAATTTTATTGGATTAACTGCTGGGGTTGCTCTGGAATGGGCGTTATTTATCTCAGCCAAGTTGTTGTTCTCGCCAATGTGTCATTCCTTGCTGGCGTAATTTTTAATTCATTCCATCTGAATTTCACTGTCCATATAGGACGCTTTTTTAATTCGCTGAGCCACCACCATCCGCTGTAATAAGGTTATGTTTCAATAGTATCTTTTAAATAGTTTTAATCATTCAATGTCTTTTTCTTACTGCAACTAAGTGCATCGAGCCTGGATTTTTAACCGTCACAATGCAGTTTTAATAATTTAAAATACTGTAAGCAATTAACATCGTCATAGCATTGTCCTCCCTTTGTTTAGTTCACCAAGCTAGCTTGTTTATCGGTCCTCATTTTAGTGTCACAGTTGAATGACAATCTTGCTCAACCTTGCACAACATGGATCTGTGGCACAGAAGCGTAATGTGCAAATCATTATGCCACCAGGGGTTCTCAAATCTTATTACGGGGGACTTACCAAGGGGGTGGGCCACAGGGAGTATGAGCTCCTATTGAAATTTCGATTTTTGTTGAGTGTAAGTCAATAATCAAGCCTTTTTTATGAAGAATTCTACCTTTCCCACCTTTTTAGGGCGCCCCATTTTGGTCATCTTTTAAAAATTAAATAGTTATTTAAAAGGAAAAATAAAGCATTTTTTGTGTGCGTGTAATATGAGGATCGAGGATAAAGTATCTTTCAGTTTATAAACATCAGCAGAGAATATAGAACAAATAATATGCAAGATTTCTATCGTGTGTCTAACTGAAAGGTTGCACTTATGATCCCATTGGATGTTAAGAGGGGGAAGACTGAAAATTCTTGTGATATTCCTTTCATGTAATCTTGGCACCGATTGTAAATAATTAAAATTCAGATAATTACTTAAGTGAACAAAATAATGAAACTTAAAATATCAATTTTTAATTCACAACTTTTACAAACACAAAGCTTACATTGTTCATTTGAGATATTTTAGTATAAATTTAGGATTGTGTCGAAAATTCAATTAACTTTTTTAGATTTTTAGAGTACGACTCATTTTTAGAATGTAATTAAGCAAAATTAAAATATTCCATGCACGATGTAATAACTGGTTCTATAAATTAAGATATATTTTTTTCTGCATCAAATATGCAATGTGTTAAGATTTCGGCCGCGTTTCAGAAAGTTTTATTTAAATTTAATGTTGAAGTATAAGAATTTAAAATAAATCTTTTTCATAAAGTGTTTTCATAAAATGATATATACACATATATAAACAAAAATCACTCAGTGCTAAGAAGACCCACAATCTCATTTATAGAGGATGTCCTCAAAAAATAGCGACGAACTTTTTGGAGAGGTAGGGCGCATCAAAACAAATCAGAACCGTGTAGCTATCCAAGATATTCTTAAACCGGTTAGTAATCACTCCGAAAAAAGTGTTGAAATGTTAGTGAAATTTTCTAATGCTTTGCCATGATCTATACTAATATAATAGAAATTTTGTTTATATGTAGGGGTTACCGATTTCAAAAATTCTTTCACTAACAGAAAGCTGTCTATTTCTGACGGATATAGACTATATTTCATTTTAAAATTCGAATCAGAAAATTTACTTAATGTTTTGTGGGATTTTTGTCAGTTTTCTTCACTTATAACGTAATAATACCGGTAATTAGATTTCCAGTAACACGACATTTGCATCATCAGTTAGAGGAGAAAATTTTCTTTTAAAAACAGTTTGTTCTGACTATTCTAATAGTTTGTAATCCAATTTGCATATTATGAAGATTTTGTTAAAGAAAGATCACTTTTAATGAAAGTTTTAGTAAAATAATTTTAAAATTGTTGCATGTTGAATTCTATAACTGAGGAGTAGCTATTGATGGAAATTTAAGGTTACGTATCATTTACAAATTTTTGTAATCGCATCCTGAAATCTATTAGTCAGAATGTTTTTTTTTTTTTTTTTTTTTTTTTTCTTTTAATTTTTGTCAAATAATAAGACGTACACTTAGGCCTTCATTAAAAATTAAACGACAAAGAAATATTAATGAAAGGGACTTCTCACAAATTTTAAAGTAAAACAACATTTTGGATTTAATCAGCTGATTCGTGATTTTTCTGACGCCACTACTAAAGTTTCCCCCCCCCCCCTCTAAGTTTTCTTAGCAATGAAACGATTGGATAATATTTGCAGTAAAAGAAAACATGAATTAAAATTAAAGGAGAAGTATCATGTAAAAGGCTTAAAATTCGTTGCATCTGCTATGGGTAAGAGAATATAGTACACACGTACATTTTCGGGTTACTTGAAAAGTCTATTGCCAGACATAGAAGGAAAATTTGCAAATAGGTGCAGAAGCATTAAGATCTGAGAACTTTTGAAACGTGTGTAAAATAATATTTACTTGTTTCATAATATGTATTTTCATTTTCCAATACTAAAAATTAGCTAGTTTTCATTTCTTTGTTGAATTTGGCAGCTTAAAGGCCAGTAATAGAAAGGGGCCGTGCTTAGAAAAAAAAAATTCGGAGGGGGTCCAAATGGTGGAAATTCGCAGAATTTTTCACAAAAGACTTCATCATTATCATTTTGTTAAAAATAAAAATTTTGGGAAGGACAGAGGACAGACCCCCCCCCACACACACACACACACCCGATCATTGTAAATGCAATATGCAAGGAAATTCGTTACATTATTTCACTAATTGTAAATTATTAAAGCAATACAGGGTTTTAAAATCACCTTCACAAAGTAATGAGCAGTGGGCTGCATATGTATTAAAAAATAAAAAAAGCAACAAAATAATAAAAGGGATTGAAGAACTACAAAATCAACCCAAGTATACTCATCAGATTAATGTAAGACCTCATACACCAGAAAGCAATTCAGATTAAATAAATACAAGAGTTTCAGTTGATAAAAACCACGTAAAAACTCTAAATAGAACGTTTTTTTATTATGAATTTATTAGCATTATTTCCTGACATAGAAATTCTGTTGCTGCTCTTATTTCGTTAGATTGGAAAAAAAAATACACTTCTCATATCCAAGCCTAAATTTATTTTTCAGTATATTATTATATGTATGCTTTCAAAAAAAAAAAACCTTCTTTCTAAAGCACTTTTTTGAATATTAGTTGTATTTATTTATGTTCAAATTTTTCAAAATTACTTTAAAAGTGTATCATTCTCAAGCCGATTGTTTACTTTTAGATATTTATTTACTTTTTTTAACATTCAAAATTGTAAAAAAAAAGAAAGGAAAAAAGAACGTGTAAAATACATGTATCTATGGTCAAATGTTACTAAGAACAATATTGTGAGCAATTGTAAACCATTGTAAACTAACTGCTTTTATATTGTATAACACTGATGTATTTTACCAATTGTAATCCAAAAATTGTGCTTTAAAAAAATAAAATAAAAATGAGGGAAACCGCTGCTTGCTGGACCTGAGCCTGGAGCTAGGGTTCAGCAGGACACTTCAGGAACTAAAACAGGCTTTAAACCAAATAGGTAGGCCGTTCCTGAAGGTAGTATCCCCCCCACACACACACACACACTTGCCTTAAATATATCCTTCGTAATGGATTTCTATTATGGTAACAATTGTGAAATATATAAATCTGGTTTTAATTTTAAATTCTAATTGTAAGTGAATTCGACATCATTTTAATGTCAATAATTACAAATTGCATCAAAAACTTAGTAAGGGTAACGCGCTTTACAAAAAACTAGGGTTTAGTTTTACAACAGTTATGATAACCAAAAAGTTCACGTAACAATGAATGTTTCATGAAGATATTTCCATCTCTATGGTAACAACATTTTAAGACGTATAAATAGTAAAGTTTTGCCAATGTGTTCTACAGAATGACTGAGATTACACATCGTTTGCGCTTTAGAAATTAGCAGAGTTGTCCTTCCTCACCACGTGACACTATTTTAGAATTTCAACCGGAAAGACAAAAGTTTATCCTGCAGAAGCACTTTGTAAGTGAATAGATTTGTTTGCAGAACACATTTTACATTCCTCTTTGATCTCAAATAAAGCTGACATTGTTTTTGTGTCATCATTTTGCAATTGCGCCATCTCTATGAGGCATAGAATTCCTCATACTTTGAAATTTCATTAAGATGGAATTAATTTCACTTACATGAGCAAGAAAAATATTGGACTCCTTCCGTGCGAAACACCAGTACGCGGCTAATTTAATTTTCAGCAAAATACTGAAATAAAATGGATCGGTATAAATAGCATTTCATTTTGAATGATTTAATTTGTCAGAAAATAAAACGTTTTTCTAAGACTTTAAGATACAACCCCTGGAAAACAGTGTCTAATAAAAAAATAATCAGAATCCCTTTCATGTTTTAAATACGTACAAATTGCCATATATTAAAAGAGTATCACAATCCATGCGTCGCCCTTATTTTAATTCCGTAATTTATGAAGTTGGCAAGTATATCAATATTCATAAGTGTGCCTTGTTTTTCTTCCTTGTTCCATGAAACACCTCTTTCGAAATCTATATGAAATACCTCTTTGGGATCTAATTGAAATCTATATTAATATCACCTACTTTAACTGTTTTACTATCTTTTTCAGGCATATTCTAACTGTATTTCTTTGTTATAAACTGTGCCTTTTGCCAGTTTCTCGCCAGACATGGAAGGCATCGCCAAGCTAAGGTCAGTTTTGGAAACTTGTTTTTTTTGGCGCTAAGCTTGTCGATGGTCTCTTTCTACAAATAAATCTGCCGACTGAAAACCCTCCGTGAACGAAATAGCACTCTAGTGCTAATGTTTTTGTTGTTCTCGTGCACATGGATATATGGTTGCACTATCCATGCAAATAGGTGCCATTGCCCCAGGAAGAGGTTGGACCTGTTTGTTGGTCTCTACATGCTTAAATCAAACGAGCGAAAATCGATCAGTCGGAGCGATTTTTGCCCCAGTTTTCAAAAGTGGTCTTCTCCTTTAGGAGCGTTTTTTCGATCACAAGAGCGGAGCGAAATATAAGAATAAGCGCGAGTAGGGGAATTCTCCGAAGAAAGAGGAAGCGAAGAGAGGAATTCTCAGAAAAAAAAGACGAAGCGAAGAAGGAATTCTCAGGAAAAAAAAACTACTTAAAGAGCAATTTTGGGGGAATACCGGTAGGTTTCCATGGAAACGGATCGCTCCTCAACGTATCGGTTTTTTTTTCGCTCTTTGGGTTTTTAAGCGTGTAATTTTGAACCTATTCCAGATGAGAGACCCACCACCGCCTGAAATCGGCACCCTCAGAGCTATAGTTTGAAAATGGAGGGCATTGGGGAGCGACGACGGATTTGTACGTGCACCAGCTCACATTACCACTCTAGTGTTCATAATGAGAAGGGAAATTGAATCAGGTTGAAAGATTCATTGATTAGAAATTTGAAATACGGTGAAATTCTAGAAGCAAAAAGGGTGGGGCAATCGAAAACCAATAGTTGATAACCAAAAACGAGACATCAGAAGAATTCCTACTTTGGAAAAGAAAAACTTAACCAAACTTAACAAAAACTTAACAAAAATTAACAAAAACTTAACAAAAAATTTATTAACAATAACTTTTTGGTTGGAAAAAAGTTTAATAGGCAAATGAAGCTATGCGGGGAAAACGGGTTTTATCGGTCTCCACGAGCAAGAATGAAATGCAACATTATGGAAACATACGTAAGACAGACGCAACAAGCGTTTGAACAAAGATAACTCTTGCAAGCATAAGCAAACATCAAGAATTTAAGAACAGCGGTGTTAAAGAGTAAATTGTGCATAAGTGCATGGAAATAAACCAATGGAAGTGGCCAGACTGATGAAATGTTCTCGGGAAATGGTATCAAACCTATGGCCAAAATATAAACGAACCGCATCAGTCAAAAATGCTTTACGCTCCAGACCACACAGGATCGCACTTGTTAACCCCTTAAGCCTCCCTCCCGTCAAAATCATGGGCTAAGCTTTTTCCTCCTATTTCTCGTGTCCGTGATATTTTCGGGCAATAGTGTTCAAAAGTGATGCGCCAGAAATATAAGAGCAATTCTTACTAACAGATTCTTTCATATATCTCATTTTACACAACAGATGACACTACCAGACTATTTTCAACTTCACGCGGAGATAGTTTATTTTTAAATAGAGGTTAACCCTTTCCCAATGCTGAAAAAAAGGGCAGCCGTTGCGCCATCGCTCGACTTAACTACCAGCAAGGTTGCTGGTAGTTAAGTCGAGCGATGGCAACGGCTGCCCTTTTTTTCAGCATGGGGCAATCTATCCAGCTGTTCTCGCATTCTTCCATTTTTCAGCAGATGTCGGTGCTGTTAAAAAGAATCGTGACCCTATTTTGACGGAAAATGACGTGCTGAAAAGTAAAGGATTCTCGTGGAGCTCTGTCACCCGCCACTATTTTTATGGAAATCCAATCTATTCTTCGTGACTGTCAACACGTCAGAGTTGGGTGTTCCCAGAGCGGGAACACTGCGCGTTAAAGGGTTTAAACGTGTATTTGTGATATGCATTGTGCCATCTCAACTCACTTTTTTACTTAGGTTCAAGAGAAAACTTTACAAATACATATTTATTTTACGAAGTCAGTTTAATAAAATTCTCCCGTTGAGTGTTTAAAACATTTTTAAGGATTCCCTGCTGACTACCAAACAAGCATTCGACCACTATGACCCTGAATGGTGGCTTTTCCTAGAAATGTAACTTTGTTTTTTCTTCTTTCGCGCTTAAAAAAATATCCAAAACCTCAAAATGAATATATGTATTATACATGCAATTATTTTAATACAATTTTCTGTAATTAAAAAATGGGTACTTTCATAACCATTTTCTCGAAAATAAGGCTACTGTTAAGAGGTTAAGCAGGAATGGTACCACTTCGAAATATGCTGAAAAAAGAGACAATTCACATCGAAATAAATGACAAGGGCATCTACTAGGTCAACTGACCCAGTTGACTTGATGCCCTTGTCATTTATTTCGATGTGAATTGTCTCTTTTTTCAGAGACCATACGAAATCAGTAACGAACACTGATTCATTTCGAGAGGCCAAAACGAAACTTTAAGCAAAACACATCGTCCTCAGCTTTTACAATGGGCAAAAAAACGCAGAAACTGGATAACAGGCGATTGAAATAAGGTAATGTTCACGGATGAATGGAATATGTGTGCTATACAGCCGCAGACGATGCTGGAAAATTAGTTTGGGCTTTTGCTGGCCGAGAATTTTTTTTTTAATTGCTAGCGATCCAGGATAAATTCTTTCCGTATTTCATGATCTGGGACTGTGTTTGTGGTAAAAAGGGTCAATAGGCTTCCTAAAGCAACCGTTAACGTGCATTCATATTGCAAGATTCTTTTGGAACCCTTGATTCAAAGTAAAGATCATTTTCATGTCGGGGGAACATGACCTTCCAAGATGATGATACAAAATATTATCATCAGCCTCAATACTAAACTAAGGTGACCATACGTCCTCGGAATTCGAGGACAGTCCCCAAATACAGATTTTTTTTTTCATTTTGTCCCCAAAAATACTTTGTCCTCAAATGTCCCCAAATTTAAAGATTTGTACTTTTTTTCCCTGGAAGTTTCCGTTTAGTTTATTTCTTTCAGAAAAAACTGAAGAAATAAGAAAAATAAACCAACTAAAAGCGCTATTTACTCAGAGAAACAATGAAATTCGATCTCTGAAAACGTTTGTTGCCATTGTGTGTGTGGCGTGTACAGACATTCAATAAAGTATCCGACTATGAGCCAAATTTCCCCTTTCAGTTTTGTTAATGATTCATCACCTTTCATGAAGAACCATGCTTTAAATATGAAATTGATGTACGAAAATTTTCTTGCCCTCGAATACTTTTTTTTAGAGGGTGTACAAAGTTTCATGAAAAATGATCACAAAATGATTCAATGTAAAAAGCAATGTCTTCTGAAAATTACAAATACTATTCCAAGAGTTCAATTTTGAATAAATTGCGATATTTCAACACTATGTTCCTTTCCTATTTCTGGTTTGAATGGAATATTTATAAATGAATGAAATACTTCCATTCATTCATTAGAAATAAGAATACACAATTGATATAAAAGAGCTATTAGAGTTCATTTTTAAGTATCAAAGTTAGTCAAGATTTAAAGTATGGGTAATACATGGTATTAGGTTGTAACGAAAGTTTTCCGCCACTACAAATATCGTCTGCAAACAGTTCACGTTGGTGTGTTTGCTCATATTTTGTGAAACAATTTTTGTCTTTTGAAAGAAGGGACTTGCTTTAGAACACTGTGTTGTTAAAAAATATCGTTATCATTAAGTACAGGGTGTCTGAAATGGAACTATCACGTTACTGGATTAGAACCATCATTTACTTCCAGTTCTGTTGCAAAAAATCAGCTACATAATGTCAAAGAATTTTGTGTGTAATTTAGATTTTACTGTTGTATCATATGGCACTGTAAATGTTTGGTACTGGAAATTCAAAAACAGGGCCTATGACATTCAAGGAGCTGAACGTTCTGGCCGGCCTGCTGATGTTGATGAGGGCCACCTGCGAGAAGAAGATCAATATTTAACCACATGAGAGCTAGCTAAAGAGTTAGACATTAATGCCATGCCCATTAGTCATGCTATGCATCACATAAACTTGATGTACAAGTTCAATCGCTGGGTGCCTCATGAGCTGACTCAAGCAGATTTGGCGGAGAACTTTCGTTACAACCTGATAATATGTTGTGTCCTCGAATAAGTCCCCAAAAATGTTTTCTAGTGTCCCCAAGTTTTCCTTGTATTGGAGTACAATGCTTTATTTTGTCCCCAAAATACTGTTTAGAAATAGGGTCGCCTTATAATAAACCAGCCCTGGAGGGATTTTATGCCGCAAACCTTCGGGTCGGCTCCTCCAGTGGATATCTCACACTCATACTAAACCTCGGCCTCTGGTTGTTATCGTATCCAGGGCCTGATTACTGAAAATGCTCGGAAAGCTTGAGCTTCCTCTCAGAATTTGAAGGGGTGGGGCCCGAAAAGGACTGAAAAATTGCGATAAAGATTCAAAATTTTGTTTTTAAGTGATCTTTTAAGTTATTGTAAACATTTTTAATGGAGAGAAGTGGTGCTTTTCAGAAGTCTTGATACTTCATGTCGCAACATTTCTAAATGGGTTGTTTGCGATGTCTTTGCCTGGGACATCTACTGCGGTTGAGAGTTTTTTTCTGTTATGGGTGTTAAGCATACATCTTCTAAATGTCAAAATTTATTCTCAACTTCTGTGTTGTGATTTTTAGGATGTCATCAAAACAAACAAAGAATTCCTGAAAAAAGCCATGTCTAATGAGAAATAGGACTCAATTAATAAAGTTCAATGTTCCAGTAAGGTAATGTTTTTAGTTATTTGTTAATGTTTAAAGTAATTTCAAAAATACTGTAAATGTAAAATCTCGTTACAATGAACTAAACTATTATGAAGATTGATGAATAAGATATTTTTATCAAAGGAAATTTTCAAATTAATGAACAAAATGCTTTTTTCAAAGGAAATCATTAGAACTCATTAAATCAGTGAAATTTCTTTTTTATGAATAAAATATTTTTAAGAAAGAAAATCATTAAAACTTTACTTTTCCTAAACAAAAAGGGGACAGGGGGCCCGAAATGAGACTGAGCTTCTCCTCACTTCAGAGGTTAATCGGGCCCTGATCGTGTCCACTATAGGGCCTAAAGAGAACTAAAGGCGGTCCACACAGCCTTGACGATATTGAAGCAGTTTTCCCCATAAAGGTCAGCACGGGGATTGATGGTTATTGATTGTAATTTGGACAGAATGGCAGTACAAGCAAAAATAAGTTCAGGGTTCAATTCCGTGCCAGGACATTTCCTGCAGGTCCAATGAGTTCTGGTGCCATCTCTCTGGATTTTCATTCCTCTATTATGTTCCGTTCTGAGTCTGGTTAAGATCTTTGCAGTGGTACTGTCTGCATTTAATTCGTAGATTTGGTATTTACTTTTTGCGATTCTATACCACGGCCCCCCTCAGAGGCCAGATTGAGAATACGTAGCGAAAACTGAAGAAACTCAAAACTTACCAACGAGGCAGCATTAAAGGCTGCGCAATTTAGAAGTCGTGGACGGAAATTTGATACGAGTTTCTATCAAAATCTCAATGAATCAATGCCATTACGTATTTAAGCAAGTTATATTGCATGGTGCCACGAAGTACTGATGCTTTTAATAATTAATTTTATTGGACTTTTTCACAAACGAATTCATAATTAGTTATTTATTTTCCTAAGTAGCAATTTTGTTTTGTCTTTTTTTTTTGTAAAGTGTCCAAATATATAGTATGTTTTTAAATATCATCTTGTGTTCTTGACTGCCCATCAATTCTTGCTTCTTCAGTTTCACTGTACAGTGAAATCTCAGAAGTTGGACAACTCTAACATTTCTCTTAGATGGACACTTTGAGGAAACCACGAGAGTCCGTCCAACCAACCAACCAACCAAAACACTCTCTCTCTCAGAGGTTTCACTGTACTTTAAATAAATCACGTTTGTAATAATTCCTGCTCGTTTTATTTCCGTCTGTCATTGTTAGACACTTTTTTTTCCAGGGTTTTTTAGCTAACTATTACTTAAGCAGACTTTCGTGGAGTGATTATTAACCGGCATATGAAAATAGCGCATTCCACCCCACACTTCTATGTGATTCGGAACATTTTTTACGTATCCTACCTCGCCAAAAAGTTTGTCGCTCTATTTCAGGAGTGTTGTGTGAGCATTTGGATCGGCAAAGAATTAGAGCGCTTTTTTTGTCCAAACCAGTAGATATAAATGAATCGGTGAGTGCAGATACCACCTCAGTCACAAAAAGGAAATTTTTCAGGAGAGATAAAAACTTCATAACTCCTCCAAATTTTCAAATATTTAAACTTTTTTTTTCCTCTGTCATAACATGCATTTATGTTTCTGTCATGCAAATATTAACTAATTTTGACATCCATTAGGCTCGGGAAAATTTAAAATTGGATTCGGACTTAACGCTGTTTCTGCACTCAACTGGTTTTTAGACAGCAGAAAACTTTTTAAAAGGTATTCATTCAAAGCAAATCAAATCACCATTTATTGTCTAACCCTATTTATGGTATACAAAAGTCAAGAACATGAATTTAGGAGAAAAAAAGTGCTTTGCTTGCAGAAAATTATGGAGATGAAAATCTAACATTGAAGCTGGAATAACTATTTTTTAGAAAACCACCCCGAGGGCAGGTCAGGTGGCCAATAATAGTGTTAAAATTAGATCATTCTCGACCATTGATTCATTGTCGTGTGTCGACCATTGATCATTGTCGCCCATCGTCCGAAATAGAAGCCCCGTATCTACGAAACTACTCAACAGACTAACGGCGTTTTTGCCCCCAACACGCATCTTGCCTTTCTAAGCTTATTTTCATCGAAAACGATTTTTCGAATTTTTGTGACTGAAGTGGTTTCTCCACTCACCGATTCAAATGAGGATTGGATTAAAGGTGTTCGACGTGAAAAGCGATCGTTGTGTTCACAAGTCTTTTAAACAGCTTAAAAACAAGCCAATGGTGTTTAAACACTCGAAAAAATGAATAATGCTCCTTCACCTAATGCACTATGGACTCATATTACCAGTGAAGCTGTATGTCTCATGCGCGGAGATATATTACAGGAGTGGACACTCTTCATAGCTGCTGTGTTGGATTTTTGGTACGCAAACTAAGTTTCAATTATGTAAACATTTGTAATCTAATAACGTGCAGCGATCCTAGCGGTAAAATAATAAAGCATTTCCGCGCTGACTGATAACTAGTTTTGCATGTTTTTATTTTTCCAACCTAGCATGCGAGCGAGATTATGAACCCGGGCACAAAATTTCAATTATTTTTTTCACTTTTGCTTATGTGGTTGCCTTAGTAACGAATAAATAAATAAAAGGTGGGGAAAGGTTTTATCTTAAGATTATTAAATATTGAGTTATATTTGTTAACGAGTGCGTATATCGTGACTAACAGAAAAGTTTTCGTCTGCCACGATATATATTTGCATTAGAAAATGGCTTTGAATTCATTAATGAGTTCTTTTTATAACATGAATTTAATATTTTAATGAGTTTTTTAGCGGCAATTTAAAGCTGTGTTAAAATTTATCGCAGCATGAAATAAATGTAAATACTGCTTGTTTGAGTGGGGTAGTCATTAAATATAACAATTTTTAAATATTGCATTCACACATGCATTCTTCTAAGTTTACTAATATTTCTAGCTTTTGAGCAAAATAATAACTGACATTAAATACATAATATCACTTCGATTCGAAACTATTGCCTATATTACTTACGTAACAGTATTATAAGACAGTTATTTAATTATAACACATCTGAAGCCAGTAATTATTATATATTACTTTCACAAGTCTATGTATTTAATTTTTTAAAGTTCTGCTAACTGAACAATCTCCCTTTACTTCGCTGCCTTGGTGGAAATATAAACAACCCGAGATGCACAGAAACAGCAGATGCGCAGTTACCGAGGGTGTCTTGCGCCATCTGTATGCGACAACAGCGTTATCCCACATTCTAAGAGAAGTGTCCCCTCCTATAAATTTAACTTCGTGGTCTCGTGCAACTTTCGGGAAAAATTCATAAAACTCAAATCTTCAAAACATGGTAATTACCCATCTTGGAGCCTATTGCAATATTCTGTATGTTTAACATTTTTCCCTCAGTGTTTCGCAATTTCTATGCATTCATTGTTTGTAATAGTCCACAGTACAACTTGTCAAGAGATAGTCTAAATTTTTCCATCTAGGGCAGTAAATTTTTTTAAGAAGCTGTTAAAACGTTACATGATATCCAAATGCGTTTGTGCGATTATGGACACGCTACGCTGGGGCGATCTGCCAAGGATTGGGGAGGGGGGGAGGATGCCTCGGTAGGAGGACATTTTGTTTTGTGTTACGGCATGGCAAGCCTACTCTAGAGAAAGTTGCTTACAAAGGGGGTTGGGTGCCTGGGTCGGAAAACCATTTAAGGGGAGTTCTAACTCGTGTTCACGTTACATCTGGAGAAAACCTACCAAAAGTCCAGACCGTTAGATCGACAGCCGCGCGACGGGACCCGAACCCAGGACCTTCACCGACAACTTCGGCCGTCTACCATTTTCAGTGACTTAACCACTGTGCCATTTTGAGGCCATGCTATCCAAAAAGAGCCTTAACCTTCTACAGACAGAATTTATACTCAGATCCAGGAATATTTTAAATTAGTTTTTTTGTATATTTTGTCTTAATGCGTTAGTTAGAGGGTATTCGTCATTTAAATGAATAATAAGTGAAATATTATGCATGAATGAAAGGTTCATTTTTAAATTTAAGTAAATATATGAATTGAATTTGAAAGGAGGGAGGTATCAAGATAGCTTTGTAAAAAATTATGAAAATCGCTATTTTTATGATTTTTTGACCAGTTTTCCCCATGCATGATAGAAATTCAACTTCAAGAAATCGAGTCATCTTTTAAATGTCTGCTCATTTTTTTCAAGTCAATATTGATGAAATTTAATTTTTGAATCAATTTTTACTTTCCGAACATGTACCATGTAAGGAAAGTATTGTAATCATGAAAAAATCCAACTTCGAGATTTTGATGTATTGACACGTTTTGAGGTCTTCTGAATTCATTTATGCTATTTTTACGAGATGTATGTATATATGTGTGTGTATGACTGTGTGTTAACACGATAGCTCCTAAACGGGGCATTCGATTGAGCTCAAATTGGGTATATTTGTTATAAATCACCGTCGCAAGACCGGTATTGATTTGGGTGTGTATAGGACTTTCAACAGGGGTTCAACTATAGTTTTTCCAACAGGGCTACGACAAAGATTTCTTTTGCATTATATCCTATGGGAGGAAATTCTTGAAGGTGCGCTAGAGTTTAAACGGCGCATTCGATTGAGCTCAAATTGGGTATATTTGTTATAAATCACGGTATTGATTTTGTGTGTGTAGGACTTATAGTTTTTCTACAGGGCTACGACAAAGATTTTTTTTACATTATAGCATATGGGGAGAAAATCTTGAAAGTGCGCTATCGTTTAAATGGTACATTCGATTGAGCTTCAGTTTGGTACACATGTTTTAATGATTCATCGATTAAAATTTATTTAAATGCTTGGTAATGATCTTAATCGTAAGTGTTCCGAAAGTAGAGTGGAGTCACTCCAGATTTTTAATTGGATGTTCCCAATCGGAAACATCGGCCTGCAAAACAGTTAAAAAGGAAATAGTACTAATATTGTAAACTAGCTGAAGTACCCGTCCTCGACGGGTTAGTGAATGCAAATTTCCAAAAAGCAAGAACTTTCGTCAGCATTGTAGGAGTACACAGAATGGATGTAGTATGTTGCCAAAGTAAAGAAAGTGAAGTTATAATTTTTAAGTATTGTTAAAATATTACAGGTTAGAGAGTAACTAAGTAATATCATTTCATTCGCTTGAGTCGTAATTATGGGATGCGCGAACGAATATTGACGCATATTGAAATAATTTTCGCAAAAACTCAAAATCTAATCAACATTTTTGAAAAATTTTGAAGGCTAGAATTTAAGTTGAGTGACAACCTATCCTGTCACCCAATTTCGTTCCATTCCCTGCAGCCTTTATTTCGTGATGCTGGAACAAAATTTCAGCATTTTGAAACGATTTTCGCAAAATCTCAAAATGTAATCAATATATTTTAAAATTTCAACGCCTATAAATAAGATTAGCAACTACCTATCCTATCACTCAATTTCGTATCATTCGTATTAGTCGTTATTACGTGATATTTAAAGAAATATAAGCGTATTTTGAGAAAATTTTCACAAAATCTCAAAATCTAATAAAAATGTTTAAAAAATTGGACACCTATAGTTTATGTTGAGCAACCCTCTATCATGTGACCGAATTTCATATCATTCGCTTTAGTCATTATTACTTAATGCGGGAACAAAGATTCACTCAGTTTTAAACGATTTTCGCAAAATCTCGAAATCGGATCAATTTTTTTTAATTAGATGCTTATAGTTTAAGGTGAGTGACCACCTATCATTTCACCCAATATCATTTTTTCACCTTCGCAGTTATTACGGGATGTGCGAACACAGATTTACGCAGTTTGAAATGATTTTCGCAAAATCTCAAAATCTAGTCAAGATTTTTTTTTAATTCGACGCCTATGTTCTAAGTTGAGTGACCACCTATCATGACACCCAATTTCATATCATTCGCTGCAGTCGTTTTTACGTGATGCTTGAACACAAATTTACGCAGTTTGAAACGATTTTCGCAAAATCTGAAAATCTAATCAAGATTTTTTAAAAATTCGACGCCTATGTTTTAAGTTGAGTGACCACCTATCATGACACCCAATTCCATATCATTCGCTTCAGTCGTTTTTACGTGATGCTTAAACAAAAAAAGCGTCACGGACAGAACGACAGACAGACAAACTTTTTTTTGAGGGTCGCATCGGATTCCCGGGTGCTTGAAACGGATAGAAATCGCAAAATTTTTGAATTCCAATAAATGTACAGACAAAAGTCTAATTTTATTTATATAGATTGACGAAGCTTGATTGTAGCTCCCAAATAAATGAAAATCTATATAGTTTCTTAAGAAAGGAGGAATTTAATCCTCACATGCGTGTAAGAAAAGAAAATAAAAAAAAGACTTTTCTCCAAGCCCTTGATCTCTCTCACAATGCCGTAACGGGACAGCCACGCAACTTTCTTAACTTTTTTAACTTTTTTTTTCTCGACAAAGAATCCCAAAGAGAGAAAAGCGACCAAGAAACATCCCTCCCTCCCCATTCCAATCTGTTGCTCCCGAAAGTGAAAGTGGAGCTCAAAAAAAAAAAAATCGTCTGCCCTCACCCCACGGGGACATAATGCTCGAGGGGAGGGGGGGGGTTATATACTTACATACATATATATAAGAAATAAAAATAAAATAAAATACACACACACATAGAGAGAAAACTTTCTCCACTGCGGTTTTTCAAGAAAAAGTATAGGGAAAGGATCTTTTTCTTGATGAACCGTTAGCGATGTGAAAAATGGAAACAGCTGAGAAGGGGTGGTTCAAGGCAGGTCACAGGGGGGCGCCAGGTGAGAGTGCACCCCCCTTCGCGAAGCCTCCTCCAAGGAAGTAACTAAGAAAGATGACGATGGGAGATAACAGACACTTTGCGTTTGGGCTAATTGCCTACTTTTCGCTGGAGACATTACGTATATTAATAAAGTGAAATCTTCGTGTAATCGAGCGTTCACCGTATCGGCATTTGTCTATAACTGGAATACGATAATTATTTTTTATAAAATTCATTCATTCATCCATCTTCGCAAATGTTATTAGTACCCAAAATTTACCATCTTTCCATCACTTCATTCATCTTCGCAAATGTGGTTATTAGTACCCAAAATTTACCATCTTTCCATCACTTCATTCATCTTCGCAAATGTTATTAGTACCCAAAATTTACCATCTTTCCATCACTTCATTCATCTTCGCAAATGTGGTTATTAGTACCCAAAATTTACCATCTTTCCATCACTTCATTCATCTTCGCAAATGTTGTTATTAGTACCCAAAATTTACCATCTTTCCATCACTTCATTCATCTTCGCAAATGTGGTTATTAGTACCCAAAATTTACCATCTTTCCATCACTTCATTCATCTTCGCAAATGTTGTTATTAGTACCCAAAACTTACCATCTTTCCATCACTTCATTCATCTTCGCAAATGTTATTAGTACCCAAAATTTACCATCTTTCCATCACTTCATTCATCTTCGCAAATGTGGCGTTATTAGTACCCAAAATTTACCACCTTTCCATCATTGACTCTCTTGCCAAACCACTTCCCGAAATCCTGCTACGTATGCCTTTATGTTTACAATCTGCTGTGTGTGGCTCCTGGTGAGAGCTGCAGCGATTGTAAATATTTTCAGTTTCCATTTCAAATAATCTTGATTTTCTTTTCTTCTGCTTTCACACATGTGACCAGCCCAATGTTAACAATAATAAAAGAGAAACTATGCATTTATATCGGGATTGAATATTCACATAACCATCGATGATATTTCATACAGATAGGGATGGACGCGAGGCGAAAAATAAGTCTGTCTCGTTTGGTGAAGAGATTGAGTGCACAGTTAAATTTAATATTAAAAGGCGTTGTGTGATAAGAGAAACCAGGTTCGATGCACTTAGTTGCAGTAAAAAGAAACATTGAATGCTTAAAACTATTTATTTAAAAGATACTATTGAACATTATTACAACGGGCGGTGGTGGCTCAGCGAAATAAAATTACGTCCTATATGGACAGTGAAATTCAGATGGAATGAATTGAAAAATAAGCCAGCAGAGAATGACACATTGGCGAGAATAACTTGGCTGAGATAAATAATGCCAATTCCAGAGCAACCCTAAAACTTAATCCAATAAAATTAAAATGACGTAATCGCGAGCAAATAAATTTTAAAGATGTCGCAGGGCAACAAATAATAACTTATGCCAACGCCATGCCAAAGGAGGGGAATCAAACAGTTCGTTGCGGTAGCAAACGCACGTAATATAATCTATTTTTAGCACAACGACGCTACAATGTATGAAGAGACACAAACAATTAAGAATAATGTATACGGGAAAAGCGCATATACTGGTTTAAAAGCCGAAATGACCGAAAAAGGAGAACAGAAAAGATTTAGAATTCTTGATTTTGGATAGATTACATTAAAGAAAGCCTAAGTAAATTATTATTAAATTAGATATGTGATCTCCATCACAGCTCGTCTCGCGAAACTGCCGAAAATCTGTGTCTCGTCTCGCAAAATCCCTATATTGTTATGTTAAGAAAATTTGTCTCGTCTCGCTAAAAAAGCTGTAAATCTCCGTCTCGTCTCGCATCCATCCCTAGATACAGACCACAAGATTTGGATCAAACACTAATAAAAATCCTCTCGTGATCCTTTGATTCCTCCCATAGAGTTATTTCGCAGGGAAAACATACATTTGATTCCCCTACACATTTTTTACAGACGAATAAAAAACAATTAAACAGCTCTGGAGCAGCATTCTGTGTCAGCCTAAATAACAACTTCACTCAGATCTTAAATATTCAAATCGAAACAACCCCATATTTCAGGCCGAAATCATAGCATCATTAAAAGCAGTAGAATGGTTAGAAAACTCCGATTTTCAGAAAAGATTAATCTTTTCGGACAGCAAATCCAGTACTGAAATTCTCTAAAATAATGTACCTAATAACGGACAGGCCAATGCAATCTTGAAAATATTGAAAAATGCATCAAATAATTAAGTTTAACCCTTTAACGCGCAGTGTTCCCGCTCTGGGAACACCAAACTCTGGCTTTTGACTATTGCCAGTCACGAAGAATAGATTGGATTTCTATCAAAATAGTTGCGGGGGACCTAGCTCCACGAGAATCCTTTACTTTTTAGCACGTCATTTTCCGTCAAATGATGGTCACGATTCTTTTTAACAGCACTGACATCTGCTGAAAAATGGAAGAATGCGAGAATAGCTGGATAGATTGCCCAATGCTGAAAAAAGGGCAGCCGTTGCCATCGCACAGCCAGCTGTCGTCAAAAAAAGGTCTCTCGATCTGTGGCACGCGATGAACGTTTCGATCGTCCGCCATCTTGCTGGTAGTTAAGTCGAGCGATGCCCTTTTTTTCAGCAGGTTAAAAAATTTAAAGAAACACCGATCATTTTCCATTCTTTGAGTTTTCGTTATACATCAAGTCAAAACAATGCCACCGACAGTAAAATATCGACCAACAAACAATGCAGATCCAAACAAAGCCGTGCAAGTTCACCGTGCATTCTAAGATCCAAAAGTTCACCGTGCATTGTTAAGTCTGTCATTGTTTCGGAAAAATTCAACAAAGCGAACTAGAGTTTCCTTTCAACAATTCTTTTTGAAATTTCAACTGTCAAGTCAAGAACTGCTCTTAAGAGTTTAATTAAGTCAAAAAGCGGTTTTGTTTTCAATTTTTACTGTATTTGCTGATGTAACTACTGCAATATGTCTGTTCAAGAAGTTTCGTGCGGGGCTGTAAGTTTTATCCGTTCATTTTAAAAGTTCTAGAATTTACTACATGTTAGGGACTCAGGCGCAGTTGCCCAACAATTTGACTACCGAAGAGAAAATAAAATTGCGTGGAATGTTCGTTCGATAAAAGATTATACTTCAAAATTTTTACATATTTTCAAGCAATTTCAATTATAACCATCGTGAAATCCATTGAAAATAATCAAGAATCTTTGCTTGGACATTGGATGGCTTTTACATATTTTTACTTTCCGAACATGTACCATGTAAGGAAAGTATTGTAATCATGAAAAAATTCAACTTCGAGATTTTGGTGTTTTGACACGTTTTGAGGGCTTCTGAATCCATTTATGCTATTTTTACGAGATGTATGTATGTGTGTGTATGTGTGTTTGTGTGTATGTGAGTGAACACGATAGCTCCTGAACGGAGCATTCGATTGAGCTCAAATTGGATATATATGTCAAACCACTGTCGCAAGACCGGTATTGATTTGGGTGTGTATAGGACTTATAGTTTTTCTACAGGGCTACGACAAAGATTTCTTTTACATTATGGCCTATGGGGGGAATTTCTTGAAAGTGCGCTAGCGTTTAAACGATACATTTGATGGAGCTCAAATTCGGTATACATGTTATAAACCACCATCCTAAGACCGGTATTGATTTTGGTGTGTATAGGACTTATAGTTCTCCTAAAGGGCTACGACAAAACTTTCTTTTATGTCATGGCATAATGGCATATGGGGAGAAATTCTTGAAAGTGCGCAAGCGTTTAAACGGTGCATTCGATGGAGTTTCCATTTGGTATATATGTTTGAATGATTCATCGATTAAAATTTATCTAAGTGCTTGGTCATGATCTTAATCGTAAGTGTTCGGAAAGTCGAGTGGAGTCACTCCAGATTTTTTTTAACGAACTTTATATTATTAAAGGCAAGATGCATAAGCTTATACGTAAATTTAAAGTTTGATTTAATAGAATTTCACCCAATATTAAAGCCGTGACGGAGAGATTATTTAATATCATATGCACAGCAACTACAAATACTAATCAAAATGAGTAATATCCAACAGAAATTAGAAAGGCACGGTGTTTTAGTGCATTAAAAAAAATCATTTTAGTGGTTACGAAAATAAGCCTAATTCCCTTACGAAAAACGGGACTATTCTGTAAGTTGACTGGATAAAGAGGAAACTAACGAACATCGACTGAAACATTTTCTGGTAAGTTAAGTTATAACCTTAAAACCTTATAATACACCGGCTCTAGGCTATACAGGGCCCATATATGCAGACAAATGATTTTGAATTTTTACTGTAAGAGGGCACGGGCCCTTTAAATTCGCCGAAAATGATCTGCAAGCATGATCATACTAGAGCTCCCGTGTTTCGAATAATATGAACAGAAGATTTTTTTTTTTTTTTTAGTATTACCAAAAATACACTAATGTAGTATTATATATGAAAATAAAAACTGGTGATACAAATTTAATTTTTTTAAATTTAAGTTTTAAAAACTCCGTTACAAATATGAATAGGGTAATCATAAAGTACAGCGCGCACTATGAAATTTGAAAAAAAAAAGCAAACACAGTAACAATTCTTGAAAAATTATATATCTGTAAGATATACTTATCGTCAAGTTAAAACCATAATACATTGAAAAGGGGGGGATTAAAATTTTAAATTTTAACAAAATTTTTAAAAGGTATCAAAAATCCCAGCAAACACACACAGGTTCGCTAAACGTCTATTAAAGTTCAGAAAACGTTTTCTGAATGTTAGTAAGACGTACAGAGAACCTGTGTGTGTTTGCTGGGATAGTATAAAATACCTATCAGGGGCAGAAAAATCTCCAAAATCCTACATGCCCAGTCGGGCATCTAACCTGAAACAGCACATGCCCGAACCAAAAATTTACATGCTTGAAAAATATTACTGCATTTTATTGCTCTCTAAAATTTACATGATTCAGACTGTTTGCATAGAAAGCAAATGCTGCAACCGCAAACCGAATCAGTACGGACACCTCAGATGCACGAACAGCATGACGGTCATTAACCCTTTCCCAGGGCTGAAAAAAGGGCAACCGTTGCCATCGCTCGACTTAACTACCGGTAAGATGGCGGACGATCGAAACGTGGTACAGCCAGCTGTCGTCAAAAAAGGGTCTCTAGATCTGTGGCACGCGATAAACGTTTCGATCGTCCGCCATCTTGCCGGTCGTTAAGTCGAGCGATGGCAACGGCTGCCCTTTTTTCAGCATGGGGCAATCTATCCAGCTGTTCTCGCATTCTTCCATGTTTTCAGCAGATGTCTGTGCTGTTAAAAAGAATCGACCATTTTTTGACGGGAAAAGACGTGCTAAAAAGTAAAGGATTCTCGTGCAGCTAGGTCACCCGCAACTGTTTTTATAGAAATCAAATCTACTCTTCGTGACTGGCAACAGTCAAAACGTCAGAGTTTAGTGTTCCCAGAGCGGGAACACTGCGCGTTAAAGGGTTAAATATCTAAGTTCCTGAAAACTTCATCCTGAAAATGAGGCTCCTGAAAATGTTCATTGCGTACCACAGATCTAGAGACCCTTTTTTTGACGACAGCTGGCTGTGCCCGCACAGTCACCCAAAAAAGGGTCTCTTGATCGGTGGCACGCAATGAATGTTTCGATTGTCCGCCCTCTTGCCGGTAGTTAAGTCGAGCGATGGCAACGTCTGCCCTTTTTTCAACATTGGGCAACGTATCCAGCTGTTCTCGCATTCTTCATCAGATGTCAGTGCTGTTAAAAATCGCGATAATTTTTTGAAGGGAAATTGCGTGCTAAAAAGGAAAGGATTCTCGTGGAGCTACGTCACCCGCAACTACTTTTACAGAAATCCAATCTATTCTTCGTGACTGGCAACAGTCAAAACATCAGAGTTGGGTGTTCCCAGAGCGGGAACACTGCGCATAAAGGGTTAATAAGACTGAAAGCTTTTCCAGAAGATTTCCAATGATCAATCGCTGATGTAAGATCAAAGTTCTCAATTTCAGGTCCAGCAATGGTGATTATCACCAAATCATTTACTGAGTCAGTTGATGATACAAATCTTTATAAGGAGTCAGTTCAGTTTTTAAAAGTAATTCATGAATCTCTCACGGTCTATTTTTTTAGATACCCGATCGGGCATGTAAAAAAAAAAGTACATGCCCCGGGCATGTCGGGCAATAGATTTTCTTCGGCCCTGATACTTGTGGTATATTTCTAATCAAAACAAAAGAAAAATAATGAGATTTTTTTGTTGTACTCTATTGTACACTATATTTCAGTATTGTACACTATAAGTACATACGCTTGTAAACATATATTTCAGAAGGCTAGCATTTATACTTTTAAAGTAATCGTGCGCGTGAGTTGAAAATTTTCAGAAAACACGATTTAAAATTTCATCTCTAGATGACGCCGACTCGACTGCACAATGACCTACATCTAGGGAGAATTTTAGAATTCTGTTTTCTGTACTGTGGTGATAAATGTATATAAATATTCAGAATTTGTTAAAATATGAAATTCGATCTTTTGAAGGTTTTAACCCTTTTAACGCGCAGTGTTCCCGGCTCTGGAAACACCGAACTCTGACGTTTTGACTGTTGTCAGTCACGAAGAATAGATTGGATTTCTATAAAAGTAGTTGCGGGTGACATAGCTCCACGAGAATCCTTCACTTTTTAAGCACGTCATTTCCCGTCAAAAAAATGTCACGATTATTTTTAACAGCACTGACATCTGCTGAAAAATGGAAGAATGCGAGAACAGCTGGATAGATTGTCCAATGCTGAAAAAGGGGCAGCCGTGCCATCGCTCGACTTAACTACCAGCAAGATGGCGGACGATCGAAACGTTCATCGCGTGCCACAGATCTAGAGACCCTTTTTTTTACGACAGCTGGCTGTGCCCATCTAGAGACCCTTTTTTTGACGACAGCTGGCTCTGCGAGCACAGCCAGCTGTCATCAAAAAAGGGTCTCCAGATCTGTGGCTCGCGATGAACGTTTCGATCGTCCGCCCTCTTGCTGGTAGTTAAATCGAGCGATGGCAACGATTGCCCTTTTTTCAGCATTGGGAAAGGGTTGCGCCTCAAAGGGTTAAATACTTTCAAGTGTCGACCGTGGTACATGCGCTAACCTTCTTATCCTAGACGTATTCAGGACAAGTAACCATAGCCGCACTTAAACAGTGTACTCGTGTTTGGTACCTCTGAAAAACTCAGTCTTTCAGTTATCACTTTTTTTTTTTTATTCACCTTTTTTAGCACGTCATTTCCCGTCAAAAAATGGTCACGATTCTTTTTAACAGCACTGACATCTGCTGAAAAATGGAAGAACGCTAGAACAGCCGGAGAGATGGCCCAATGCTGAAAACCGATTTCGTGCCAGGCACGAAAAGGCTCCAATAACACTGTAGAAATTCGCCTTAAATCAGTGGTGTAGTCGCGGGGAGACGCCGTCCCCCTACTTTTTCACTTCAGCCCATACGTCCCCCAGCTTTTTATTCTCAGGGGTGACGCTCATTTACAAGGTCTTTTTAAACATTCTGTGAAGAAATTAAAATTTTCGTTTTGTTCGTTCGAGAGCAAGTATATCGGTATAAAAATCAAATGGAAACTTTTGACTGTTTGAATAGAATTTACAAATGGGATTGTAAGGGATTCTTAAACACTTCAGCAGTGAAAACATATCCATAAGAATAGAACAGATTATAATCTTCCCGAACGTACGCTTAGTAAAAAATGCCTTTCCGAATGGCCGAAAAAGTGACAAAAATCGGGGTAGCAAATAGTCACGTACCAATCCAAAAGAAAATCTGCCATTTTGACATTGGATTGTTATCTCACCATGGCACAGTGGTTATGTTACTGGAAATGATAGACGGGCGAAGTGTGAAGGTCCCGGGTTTGGGTCCCATTGTGCGCCCGTCGACCTAACCGTTCGGAGTTTTCCGTAGTTCTCTCCGAAACTTTGCGTAAATACGGGTTATGACCCCTTAGAAAGACCCCCATGGAGGGCAACCCCCTTGTGTTGTTCTTCTGACGAGGATTTATAAGAGGGCTTCGAGCCAAGCACACAAATCCGATATACATGTTCGCAACAACAAATTAAGTAGCTTACACGGTTGATCAAAAAGACTTAGTTTAGATTATTAACAAGTAATCAATAATTTAACAATGAGTTCATTTTAATGAATTAATAAACAAATGATGGTTAAATTAGTTTTATTGGTTGTTTAAGGAATAATTACATTATTTAATGAATCCGATAAGTTTAGGTATAATTTCGTCAAAAATGAGCGTCCCCCCAACTTTTTCCCTTAGGACAACACTGCCTTAAATTGAAACTTTTAACGATAGATTCAAGTATTGTCAGCTAAAATACATTAGTACGCAAAATTGCAGCTTAACGGTGTTGTTCGAAAAAAATCACGTGATTTTGATACATAATTACAAATAAACTCATTATGCCAGGCACTTCAACATTTTGAAACTGTCTCTTTACAAGCTGTACTACATACTGAAATAAACGATCCATCTGTATCCTTTTCAAAACTTTTAGAAAAAATTTCTTAAAAATCGGACATTTTCGCAAAAGCGTGTCACTCTTCGAAAAATCTTGCAGCTCAGATCCATGTTTAATAACTTTTTCTGAAAATTTCGGAAACGTCACAGCGTTTTCGCTCATTGCAGTGTGTAAAGCGGCTTATTAAGAACCCTCTGGAATTTTTTGGAGACCATGATGCTATTAGTTTGTTTTTAGTCATGGTACACAAACTGAAATAGAGTTCTTTTTTTTTCGAAGAACAGCCTTATCTGAAAATTGGGAAGTGAGCAAAACATTGATGTGCGAGTAAAATAAAATGATGTGAAACCATGTTAGTAAGTCTTTCGTAATAATCGATGTGTTCTGCGTTCTTATAATTCTTGTTTTATTTTGCAGCAAAATAAAACTCTGCAACGGAATGATAGCAGCTATAAGAAATGAACTATCTGATGATATGGAGCATGCGCTGGTTCGAGCTTGCTTCAACTGCATTGCCTATATAGCTGGGGAAAAAAAATTCGTTGCATCGCAAAATAGAAATGGGCCAAGCAACATAACAGCAAATGAAGGGAATGAACTGTGGAAAAAGATGCCTCTCTCGTGCCCAAGACTTGTTCTCGTTCTTTCGTAGTAGTGGCAAACAAACTATTTAAATTGAATTTCCAACAGGAAACAGACTACGATGACTTTCTTTAGAACCCGAAATACAGGTCTTTTTTTACGTTTTTAACCTAAACAATCAAAAACGGAAAAACCAGACGCTCTTTATACGGTTTTTGGCGACACAGATGAAAACCGAAGAAGCAGAAGCTCTTTATACGGTTTTTGGTGACACAGATTAAAACCGAAAAAGCAGAAGCTCTTTATACGGTTTTTGGTGACACAGATTAAAACCGAAGAAGCAGAAGCTCTTTATACGGTTTTTGGTGACACAGATTAAAACCGAAGAAGCAGGAGCCCTTTACACGGTTTTTTGGCTGGACACAGAAAAATCGTGTAAAGGGCAAAGAAGCAGGCCAACTGCAGATAACACATTCAAGCGAAAGTGGTCGGCTGAACTGCCCCATTAACTTTTTGAGGCACAACCCTTTCCCCATGCTGAAAAAAGGGCAGCTGTTGCCATCGCTCGACTTAAGTACCGGCAAGAGGGAGGACGATCGAAACGTTCATCGTGTGCCACAGATCGAGAGGCCCTTTTTTGACGGCAGCCGTTAAAAAAGGGGTCTCTCGATCTGTGGCACGCGATGAACGTTTCAATCGTCCGCCATCTTGCTGGTCGTTAAAAGTCGAGCGATGGCAACGGCTGCCCTTTTTTCAGCATGGGGCAATCTATCCGGGTGTTCTCGCATTCTTCCATTTTTCGGCAGATGCCAGTGCCGTTAAAAAGAATCGTGACCATTTTTTGACGGGAAACGACGTGCTAAAATGTAAAGGATTCTCGGTGGAGCTCTGTCACCCACAACTATTTTTATAGAAATCCAATCTATTCTTCGTGACTGGCAACAGTCAAAACGTCAGAGTTGGGTGTTCCCAGAGCGAGAACACTGCGCGTTAAAGGGTTAATGATGAACGGCAACCAAACCAAGCAAGAGTGGTCAGCTCAGCAGACAAAGGCAACACACCATATCTGACTATTTTTATCAAGAATTTCGTCTTTTGCAACTCGAACAACCAGATAACTTTCCTACGATCCAGCGATGTGATGACCTGTGTCCAGCATGGTAGGGTGATTGGGCCGGATATGAGTCGGAACTACACGTGCCTTTTCGTGGTGAGTTCTGGGTCGTTTCTGCATTACAGAAGGAACGGCGGAAGAGCTGCACTTTCTAAGGATTTTGTAAAGATAGATGATCCAATAAAATAACCTGTTCATGAATTTTCAAGTAGTCCTTATTTCATCCCCAACTTAAGTACCCGTTCTTTGTTAGGGAAGAGGGAAGTATTTTTCTAACAGTAATTAAAGTTTATTCGTTCAGAACAGAATTTTCAAAACCACCAAATTGTTTCGTTCCTAAAATCAATATTTACATTAGAATAGCTAACCTAAACATGAGTGTTCCATTTTGGAAGTCAAAAATAAAATTTTAAATTTTTGCAGACTGCTTTCACCCCCAAGTCTCAATGATTTAAAAAATCTACAATATAGCACAGCTTATTCATCTTTCTAGCAGCCGACGTATAAAATGGTGTATAAATGTAAAGGCAGTAAGCAAAACATTAATATAAGAGACTTTGTTCTACTGATTTCACGCTACTATTGAAAATTTAAGTTAATATAATAATTTGAAGTTTTTTAAGGTACTAGTTAATTGCTTCACAATAGTCTTTACCCTGAAAACAATGGCTGGTATTAGTAAATTGTTTCACAATAGTTTTTACCCTGAAAACAATGGCTAAATTTTAAAATAAAACATTTATCTTAAAAGAAAAAAACAAGCATATCTTTAAGTATTAATGTAATTATGATGCGATTTATATTCGTGGAGCTATAAAATAAACAAAGATAAATCATGCCAAACTCATTGATTATAAAAGATTTTCCAAAACAATAATTTTGCGACAAATTTTCCGATATACTATCCTTAAATCCACCGAGATTTTGGAGATAATTTTTTAAAAAGCTGTATGTCACTTTTAATGCAATTCTTTGTGACAACTGTGAAAGAACTTTAAAATTTATTTTCATCTTTTAACTGAAGAGTAAACTGTTCCAAACGTTTTTATACTTGTTGTATTCAACTGTCGTGGACTGAAATTCTTCTGAATGTTCTTGTAGAAGAGCTACAAATGCTAAAAGCACAGCTATCGATGAAGATCTTTATTTTGTTATCCTTATTAACATATCCATTTTCAGTTGCTTGAAAGGGACGATTATATGTATAATATCCTTTGAAGAATCATTGCCGATAGAGCACAATGTATTCGTATTCTTTTGGGGACTCCTGTAACAGAACCGTAATTGCAACATACGCCCTTTTTAATAGGTTACATCTTGTAAAAAAGAATAACACATATGAATTTCGTAGTAATCGACGCGTATTTACGGCAGTTAGAGCACTGACAAATAAATAAACCGAAATCATAGTACCTCAACCCTTGTTAAAAAGTGTTAAAAATAGAAATACTCCTTTTTTACAACGCAACCCTATCGCACAGACAGGGAGAGGAGTATTTGCACTTTTAATGTTTAACAGTCCAAAAATAATATTCAATACACTAAAAAAAAAAATCAAATCTCGCAATTTTGTTGCACGTAATTCGGTTAATTAGAGCGAGAGCTCCGTATTTTCAAAATTCCCGTTAAAATTACGTTATCTTAATGTTAGAACACCGGATTTTTAAAAATGTTTGACAAATAATTAAATATCGTCAAGCTATTTGCATATTTGGCCTTTTATAGGCAAAAATCGTAAAGCTTGGCGACTTTTCGCTCAATTTATGAGGGAGGCACACGACCGTCGCCCAACCATTCGCTAATTAGAATGATATTGTTGCTTTAAATAGATGAATGTCTGCAAAATATTGTTGACCGTGATGCATCTTAATTCTTTTGCATGCGCCTGTAGAAAAACTATAAAAAACTATCTATACACTGTTTTCGATGGAGAGCTTTATCTTATCGCTTTCAGCAACATAATTATTTTTCGCTTGAAATAGGCCTAGTATTTCTAAAATACCCTTTAAAGAATGGCTGTAATGCACTGAAAATCTTTTGAATGCTTTTTTCCTGTAAAAAACTATAAATGCTATATACACTGTTTTCAATAGGGTGCATGGTAAAGCTTCAGATTAGCGGTCACCAGATCGCTAGTGGCGACCGTGGAATTATTTCTGGCTACTGTAAAACGGTCTGTCTATCGCCAAAATTGACGACCTGCAAAACTCACCTTTTTGTAAACTAGAGCGCAGTTCTAGGGATGAGTACCAAACCTAAAGCAGAACCAACATTTCTGCTGCAGAACGTAATACAAACGTAATTTGGATCTGTTTCAGGAGTACCAAAAATTATGGCCGCTAACTATATCGAAGTGGCCACTGAAATTTGTGGAGTCACTAGCCACTAGTTACTACGAAATTTTTTATTCTGAAGCTTTGGTACATCCCTAGTAGCACAGTTAGTCCAAAAGACGTTTAAAACACGTTTTTTAACGTCGTAAAACGTATTTCCAACGTAATTTGAACGTTTTTTAACTAGCTGTGCTACTAGGGATGGCACAGTACAAAGGAATAACATTTATAAAAATCGTCAAAAACTAGAACATGAGCGGACAGACAAACAAACCAAAATCATTAACACTTTTCACTTGGTTTGAAAGTTTTAAAAATCACAATTAGTTCAGTAAGCTACTTTAAAACGCTTATTTGAATTTCAGTGAAACTAGTCAAGTTAAAAAGTGGTTTGTTGGAGCAGTAGCGTGCATAGGGGAGTTAGCTCTCGTGTTAGTCCAGAAAGCTTTACTATTTGATTAACTAATTTGATTGATAGTAAATTGTACTGTAAATTTCGGGTAAAAAAATTTATATTCATGGAGCTATAAAATAAACAAAGATAAATCATGCCAAACTCATTGATTATAAAAGATTTTCCAAAACAATTTTGCTGGTAAAACTTTTCAAATGCATTAAAATATTTTTCAATTCTTTGTAGTAAATTGTGTTTGCTACGCACTGAATTATAAAATTTACAAAACTATTATATATTTTTTTAATCTAATGTATAGTTTTCAAAACTTGTATAAAATTACAAATTGCTTTTACCGTAAGCTATTTTGAGTGACAGATTCAAAAGGTGAATATTTGGCTATCATTAGCGTTTAGCCATAGACTAAGACGGGAGGGGGTGTGCAGACACTAAACCCCCACGTTTCCCCCCCCCCATCCGTTATACATAATGATAGAACAGAGGGGGGCATGACTCACCCTCAGACGAATTATCAGACCATAAAAGATTGACTTATTGTGTAAGATCAAATACATTTATTTATTTTTCTTTTTATTCCTAACTGGGCAGATTAAAAGACAACTGAATTATTTTTTTCTGAAGTGGCTTAATGTTTGCATGAGGTAAATTCTCGAACACATGTAATTCATGCTCATGTGGTCTTCATGTAATTGTTGTTAATTCATTCTCATATTGTCGATTATGACATCGGCAGTGCCTGCACTCGACGAAATGAATGTATTTTGGATAAATACTTTTTAATGTGGATTTGGGGGGGGGGGAGAGAGAAGTAACGGGGTCTGCAACATCTGCATTCCAACGATTTTTTTTATGTTTCATTTTACTTATTTATTAATGACTATCATTTTATCTCTCGCCCCCTTTATAGAAAATTGTCCGAAAAATATGTCCCAAAAAACGCGACATACTTTTAAATATATTTAAATACTATTAGTTCATAACAGCTTTAATCTATTGTTGCAATATTTCGTAAGCTGTAGTATATGCATCACATGTATTTTTTTACTATTTAAATATTATTAGTTCAATATTATTAGTTCACAACAGATTTAATCTATTGTTACACTATTTCGTAAGCTGTAGAATAGGCATCCCGTGTATTTTTCTATCAATAGGTTACAATCCTAAAAATTTAAACATAGGGTGACCAGGCGAAATACACGAGAGATAAAATGACACTGTCCATTAATATCATTTTAATATGGCAATCATGAAACTAAAAAATGAAGGGGGGTTCAGGGGGTCTCCCCCTGACGAGGCTCGAATAGCCGAGTTTTTTATTTATGAAAAATGGAAGAAAAAACCGCTCTATTCCATTACCTATTCTGACCTATATAGGAATACGACGGTCAGTCTCAACTGTAACCAGGGCTTACCTTGCTCAAGAGCTCACTAGAGCTCCTGTGCAAAGTACCGAGAAATTCATTCTGAACTTCTTTTTCCAGAGTGATTTTTTGTATATTTGGCAAATCCCAGAGGAGCTCCTCAGCAGTACATCAACTCCAAATTTTCCCCCTTTCCACACACAAACCGCTTTTAGCGGACAGAATAATCAGGACTCGTTGCGCCTCTGACCTATTTGAGAGTCCTGAAACCAAATATTGGGTTCTATTTGCACTCGGATTTCGGGTCTTCTAATGTGTATTGTTTAGATCTCTTCATGCTAATTTCAAACTATTTCATTTCATTTCACCGTTCTGGAAAATAATGAAAATATTTCTAATTATACTGTTACATGGGAAAATCTTTGAATGATGATCACTTTGATAGAATGCACTACCGACCCCTTATTGCCAGTACACGGGGGTTTACAGTACGCCACTGAGTATGAACATGAACTCTAGAGAATATTAGGGCTCCGGCACTTTTTTTTGCTAGAAACCTTGACTGTAAAACCGACTTACACGTGTAACTCTTCAGTGGCGCACCCAGGATTTTAGTTTAGGGGGGCTGGGCTACAAATACTGCTGAACTCTGTTATAGTGACCTCAATTATAGTTGTAACTCTCTTATAACGTCAAAATATTCGGTGCCAGTCGACTCGCCCGTAGAACACAACCCCACGAGCAAGGTAACTCATTTTAGAATCAAATAATTATATGATCTTTTCAGTGATGTTGTAACCAAGTTGAACCGTGTTTCATGCTCTAACTGTAAGTTTTTATTTAAAAACTAACATCTTTTTTTGGTAAAAAGTATTTTAGAAACAATTTGAAGACAATTTTTAAAAACAAAACATTTAACTCATTAGTGACAATTTTCAATACTTTTCACTTCTAATTTCCCACCTTTAGGGGGGGCTTCAGCCCCCATAGCCTCCTCCGTGGATGCGCCTATGTAACTCTTTCAGACGCCTGATATATTGTCTTTCCAATTCTTTTGAAAGATTCTGTCAGTGGAAGCTTTCTTGAACACCTCAGGCCCCATTTTTGATTTCAAACACATTTATAAAAGAAAAGAAATAAGATTTTGCCCTCCCCCTCCTCTCCACCAGCATTTTTTTTAATACGCCCCTGTAATCTTATTAAAAAATACAATGTCAGTCTATTAACAATTTTCATAGTACATAGGGTCCATGTATATGTGAATACGCATATGTGCAATTCTTACATTGGGCCTTTGCTCACCGAAACTTTCATAAGAATAATCTTTATAAGTTCCAATTATTTTGCTTACATGGAAACCGATTCTTCGTAAATTTCTACAGAACGGTATTTTATGTCTGTGTCTGCCGGGATAATTTGTTCTGCACACAATCTATAGAATCTTTTTTACCCCTCTTTTTCGAAAACAAAATTTTAAAATACTGCTCTATGTGTAAAACGTTGGTCAAAGCGTACAGGTGACACGTTTCTTTTGTTACAGCAGTGACGAAGATCGACTGCGTTTCCTTTCATGTAATAGCACATGTCCTGCTGGCTATACTCTCGATACACCGCTGTATCCAAGTGTTCCATAAAGCATACTCTAATCTCCTAAAACTGCTATCGTCAAAAAGAACGTTGCTCCAGTCTGAAAACAATAAACAACTTCATCTTTCGACAAAACTGGGCCATCCAGTTGTGTTGCCATCTTAAAATTAAAACGAAATTTCCAACTCCTTTGAAAAATCTTCGATACAAATTCTGCATCATCAGCTGCCTGAGATTCTATTAAAATTTTAAACCAGTTCAATAAACTTCGTTAAAAGATCTATTGATAGCGCATTGCGCGGTTTTTTTAACTCGATTCTCTATTGTAGTTTCAAATTATTGTAGTTTCAAATTATTGTAGTTTCAAAACAATAAAGTGCTTCTCCATCTTCCGAAAAATTGGACCATCCAGATGCGCCATCTTAAAAATGAAAAAGTAAAAGCCAACCGTAAATCTTACAAAAATTTCAATCTCGTTTGAGAAATGTGTTCCAGAACAAATTACCGCCTTCATCTCTTACACGAGATCCTATGCAAGGCAAAAAAATTAAACTAGTTCAGTAAACCACGTTAAAAAAACATATTCATAATGCAATTCACTGTTCTTTTACTCTATTCTCTAGGTATCGCAATCAGCCTTACTGTAGCTTGAAAACTAAGTGCTTCATCCGAAAAACTGGACCATCCAGGTGTTCCATCTTAAAAATGAAAAAGTAAAAGCCAACCGCAAATCTTACAAAAATTTCAATCTCGTTTGAGAAATATGTTCCAGAACAAATTACCGATCATCAGCTGTTACACGAGATTCTATGTAAGGGGTAAAAATTTAAACCAGTTCAGTTAACCACGTTAAAAAACATTCATAATGCAATTCACTGTTCTTTCACTCTATTCTCTAGGTATCGAAATCAGGCAACCTTACTGTCGCTTGAAAACGAAATGCTTCTTCATCTTCCGAAAAACTGGACCATCCAGGTGTGCCATCTTAAGAATGAAAAGTAAAAGCCAACCGTAAATCTTACAAAAATTTCAATCTCGTTCGAGAAATGTGTTCCCAAACAAATTACCGATCATCAGCTGTTACACGAGATTCTATGTAAGGGGTAAAAATTTAAACCAGTTCAGTAAACCATGTTAAAAAACATATTCATAATGCAATTCACTGTTCTTTCACTCTATTCTCTAGGTATCACAATCGGACAACCTTACTGTCGCTTGAAAACGAAGTGCTCCTTCATCTTCCGAGAAACTGGACCATCCAGGTGCAGCACCTCAAAAATGAAAAGTGAAAGGCAACTGTCTACCTTAAAGGATTTCGAACACATTTCAGAGATGTGTTCCAAAACAAATTACGGATCATCAGCTGTTACCCGAGATTCTATTTTTTTAAAAAGAAATCAAAACCAGTTCAGTAAACTATGTTAAAAAGACCTATTCACAAACGCACACTCTTTAGCGATTTTCTCTCCAGAAAACAACGATGTCGTTCGAATTCGAGGACAAACACTCCAATAAAAAAAAAGGGGGCTTTCCATCTTCTCTAGGGGAAAGGGGGGTAACCGGGACATCGTACTCACCGACTGGCTGCTGCATTCACCACCTTACCTCGCAACGATAAAAATCGAAACCACGGTGAAAGTTACCCTCAGACAACGGTACTCTCCCTTTCGGTGAAAGCGCCGCGATTCCTTAATATTTTCTTCAGAATAAAGAAGAAGAAAGGGGCTGCCATTTTCGTGGCACGAGCTCGGCGCACAAAAGAACATTTTTAAGAACTTTCACATTTAGAAAGCGAAACAATCGTGTCTCCGAGAATCTGGCACACGCCATGCCGCCCCATAGGGTAAACGCTGCCCCACAAAGAAAAAGGAAAGCGCCCACCACCCCACCCATCAAAAGCGTGGCACAATTTCTGTTTCCTTCCTAAGGCAGGGATGGGCTATATGAGTATTTACATTGTCACCGCCCCCCTTCTTTTTTATTCACCCCCCCCTTCTCTCTGAAATTATTAAATGGCTGAAGACGGACCACTTCCGACCCCAATTTTCGTTCCTGACTTGATACTTGTTTCCGTTTTCATGTTTCCTGTTGTGGTGGGGATGACCCCTCGATGATTATTACTTTTTTTTTTTTTTTTTTTTTTTAATCCGGGGACACGCGCGAGGGCAGCCTTGACCCCGCTCCCGTTAGGGGTGGGGACCCCTTTAAGGCCTCTCCTTGGGAGAGAGAGAGAAAAGCAAGTAAGGGAGATACGGCATGTTTCGGGATAGTTTGCCCAAACAAACGAATAATTGTCCACATCGTCGAAATGTGAATAGCTCTGAGCATCTGGGAACGAGAGAGCCCCCGACCATTTGATACACATATGAAACCCAGTAAGGGGTCACATGTGTACCTCTTGATCCTGAAGAAATGAGACTCGAGTACAACTGTATAATGTTTTGCCCCGAATAGAAAAATCGAGTGGTATCTGTCCGTTGAAATGATGCTGCGAACTACCTGGCTATTCTATGGGGGAATTCTTATTTCACTCCTAGCATCCGCAGTTGCCAATACAATAGGCTTCTCCTATAACGCGGTAGAAAGCAGAGATGAGACGGGCTCAGCCCGAGCCCGAAAGCCCGAGCCCGGGCCCGAACCGGGCTCGGGGACAGCCCATTTACAAACATTTAAAAAAACCTTTACTTGAACTATTATATATTTTCTTCTTTTAATTTCAATCGTGATTTAGTATTTATTGTGACGCCACGTAACACACAATGTTACTATAAGCTGCCCTCGCCAGGCTCTGGTTCATTAAAATCAGATTATGCAATGTACAGTATTAAATGAAAAAAAATTCAGATGTGTCTAAAATGCACTATGTCATCGAAAATGCTTTTTTTTTTCTCCTTTGGCGTTTTTACTTTGCTTCTATTTTTAACTTATAACATGGTAGGAAGATACTAGCATGGATACTTACCTTACAGAGGTGTAGAATTCTATGGACCCATAGAGCTCGAGCGCCTCCAATAATTTACACTTATCTATAGTAAGTCATAGCTGCCAACTACTACGGAATATAATTAACCACTTTTTGTAAACATTACATCTTTTAATCAATTTTTTTCAAAATAGTAACCAACTCGCGCGCGCAGCACAAAAAGTTTGCTATATTTTAAGCCGAAACATCATGTAGAAAAAGTCGTTAATTCTATTCCGTAGTAGTTGGCAGCTATGAGTAAGTTATATGTACGTGAATCAATGGCGTAGCCAGAAATTTTTCATGGGGGGGGGGGGTTACGACTTCTGCAACTCACATATATGTATACGGGTGTATGGTAAGGGAGTGAAGAATATACATTTTGTATGGGAAAAAATTCCTTATGGGGGGGGGGTGTTATGACCCCCTAACCCCATCCCCTGGCTACGCCACTGACGTGAATATATGTGGTTGAGGGGCCCGACCCCCCCAATAATTTTGAAAACTTTATGCTTATGGCTACGACCAAGATTTCTTTTACATTATGGCCTATGGGGGAAAATTCTTGAAAGTGAGCTAGCGTTTAAGCGATACATGGGATTGAGCTCAAATTGGGCTCAAATACGACCTAGATTTCTTTTACATTATGTCCTATGGGAGGAAATTCTCGAAAGTGCGCTAGCGTTTAAACAGTGCATTCGATTGAGCTTCCATTGGGTATCTATGTTTGAATGATTTATCGATCAAAATTTATTTAAAGGGTTGGTAATGATCTCAATCGTAAGTGTTCGGAATGTCGAGTGGAGTCACTCGTATAGATATTTTTTAGCCTGTTATAGGAAAAAAAATAGCAAACTTTCCTCCATGTCGTGATAGTCCTTTTTATACGATCCTATGCTACAGGGAGATGGGGGGAGGGGGAGGATTAACTGTATTTTGTACGAGTCTTTTCTCCACTGCCTCATGGGATTGATATTTTTCTTCTTTCTTTTACTTTAGGGAGTTTTAACACAAAAAAAGGTGGGTTTCCTCGAGCTAAGGAAATATTTTTGAGAGAATTTTTTTTTCCGATAATATTTTTAAAACTTCCAAACGCGAGACGAGATGAGGCAGAGTGTGAGCAAGTGCGAGACGAGACGGTCGTCCTGGATACATTCCCACTCCGGTGCAAGGAGAGTCTTCTGCAGTGCGTCTTTTCAGTGATGAGAGAGAACTGCTGTTTAACCCTTTAACGCACAGTGTTCCCGCTCTGGGAACACCCAACTCGGACGTTTTGACTGTTGCCAGTCACGAAGAATAGATTGGATTTCTATAAAAATAGTTGCGGATGACATGGCTCCAAGAGAATACTTTACTTTTTAGCACGTCATTTACCGTAAAAAAAAGGGTCACGATTATTTTTAACAGCACTGACATCTGCTGAAAAATGGAAGAATGCGAGAACAGCTGGATAGATTTCCCAATGCTGAAAAAAAGGGCAGCCGTTGCCATCGCTCGACTGAACGACCAGCAAGAGGGCGGACGATCGAAACGTTCATCGCGTGCCACAGGTCTAGAGTACCCTTTTTTGACGACAGCCGGCTGTGCCCGGCACAGCCAGCTGTCGTCAAAAAGGGTTAAAAGAAATTGAAACGAAATTTGTGTGGAGGAGAGGGCCCGTAAATTTCAGAACTTAGGGACACTGACAAGATTTAATCACACTCGGCTAGTGGACATTAAACAACTGCAATATGCTGGAACTGAAAAACTTGCACCACTGTACTCCACTCCACTAATCCATCTATCCATCTATCCATGGGCACCCATACTCTTGGGCAGAGAGGGTCCATATGCTCCCCCGCCCTCCCCGGCTGCCATATAACCGTTATGACTGACTTTCTGGTATAACGTAAAAGTGGTCCAACACTGAAACATAGTTTTTTTTTTTTTTTTTGCAGTAGGACCCCCCCCCCCCTTCCATACAAACAATCATATGGGCATTCATGCATCTGTCTACAAGGAATGTCCACCTTTCCCTTGTTTTACAATCCCCGCATAAGTATATAAATACTTGGAAATTTTCCTTCTTTATTTTTGCGTATGATTTACTGACCTAAACTACAAATTACGTTTATAATAATTCAGCCAAATTATTTCACTGAACCTTTTAGAATCAATTTTCAAAGTGAATAATTAAGATGATGCAAAAGATGTGTCTTGTCAATAAACTTCGACAGAGAATAAAACCTCACGTTTTATTAAAACCAACTCCTTTTTCTCATTTTTTTACCCCGAGAAACTTTTATCGAAGATGTATCCACATTCAACGGAATTTATTTATAATTAACATAAAATTCACCACACAGATTTAATGCCACTGGAATAGTTACAGAGGAAAGCTTGCAAAACAGCTCCAGTCGGCCGGAGACCAGAAAATTTGGCGAAATTTACAACTTCCACTTCAATTTCCTCCTCTCCGTCAAGATCCGTTATCGGCGATGTCTACTTGTCTTGCCAATTCTTAGTTGCGCAAGAGGGTCTGCTAAAGTAAACCATCCCATAACACTTAAAACACAGACATTTCTTAAACATATGGCCATTTTTATGTTTTTTTTTTTTTTTTCATTCCAAGGAACTTTTTGTTTCCTGTGAGACGGGGGAGGTTTTTCAATGAGTGACAAGTTCATTGACCCGCTGGAAAGAAGTCACTCCAAGAACTAGGTCGAATCGATGGGTCCTAGACTGTTTACCAGAGACAACAAGGAGCCCGAGAGCGTCTACAAACAAGGATTTTTTTTTATATAATTTTTTTTTACGCATTACACGTCTTGTTTTGTTTTGAAAGATGGGCCCCCAGAGGGGGAAGAAAAAAAAAATCTTTATTAGTCCAGGCAAGTTCGTTTCCCTCTCAGACACAAGTTCAGTGACAGCCCCTGGGTAATTTGGGGCGATCTTTTAAAAAAGCACGGAGTGAAGTGAAGTAACGAAATCTATATAATGATGCGATAATAGCGAGGGGCGGAAATTACCTTCAAGAGATGTGTTATTCTCACAGTTATACTGCATTGTTGTGCTTGAGGATAAGATGGAAACATCTGATTTTTCTCTGACACTTTACGTGAGTAAATTCTGCATCAGCTTCAATGAATTTTAACTAGGAATTTCGGAAGAGCTTGGATATCTGCCACCTAGGCGAGATTTCGCGGTGATAAATACGCCAATCTGCAAAGGATCATGTATAAGAATAGACAGAGTACTGTTTTTATGGCAAACCATTACGGGATATCGATTACGCTTATGCTTAAATCGCCAGAGAATGAAAAATTGCCATGGTTGGCAAATATCGAAGCTCTGTCCGAATTTTATGTTTGAAGACAATACAGAAGAGAAAAATAACCGCTGCCATATTCTCGACTGCTGTTATTTTACAGAAGTTTAATTTTTAAAAAAAAATGTTAAACAGTTGTGTTGCGATAGAATGCGATTTTCTATGTGTCATTTAGAGAAACCTAGAGAAAAGGGCATCGAACTTTTCAACATATTCTAATAAATGTGCAAGACATAATCCGTTTAATTGTTTGATCTGATGTTCATGTATTGAGCAAATAATTGACAAAAAGTTTCAGAAAATACTCCACCTTTTTTAATTTTCTCTATCATCTTAAAATACTGAATCATATTACTTACAATTAAAAAATGACTCGGCATATGTCAATGAGGAACCTCGGTTTTGGGCTATTCGAAACAAAAACAGACAAAATCCAAAACTGCCGTGCATCGTGGAAGTTCTTATGGGTAGCCTGCACAAAATCAATGACAAAGAAAATAAAGTGTACTTGCATTATGCCTCCTATGTAATCCTACATTATGTCATATGATAAATCTCAGAAAAGGATTTTCCGTGGAAAACTTGTAAGTCTGATGGGTATTCCATGAATGCAGCACTGATTTTGTAGGATATGCAAATAATGTTCAGATTTCCAAATGGCATTTATTAGATGCCCTTAACCCTTTGAGGCGCAACCCTTTCCCAATGCTCAAAAAAGGGCAGCCGTTGCCATCGCTCGACTTAACTACCAGCAAGATGGCGGACGGTCGAAACGTCACAGATCTAGATACCCTTTTTTGGCGCAGCTGGCTGTGCGTCAAAAAAGGGCGCGTGCGGCACATCCAGCTGTCGTTAAAAAGGGGTCTCTAGGGGTCGTCAAAAAAGGGTCTCTTGAGCTATGCCACCCGCAACTATTTCTAGAGGAATCAAATCTATTCTTCGTGACTGGCAACAGTCAAAACGTCAGAGTTTGGTGTTCCCAGAGCGGGAACACTGCGCATTAAAGGGTTAAGATATGTTGTTCGATTAGCTAATATACTTACATCACGTTTAAATGAATGCTTGTAGACATGAGCCACGTACTTCACAAGCAGACTAATTCATGACAAAACATCTGTATAACTTTGAAAGTTGACAGTTTAATGTCCTCTACCAAATCTATCTTAAAAAGTTATTTTATTTAAATGATAAAAAATATTTTTAATCAGATCATAATTAATAGTGAGCATAAATTCATTTTTTTCTAAAATAGGATTGATGATAAAAGGTTTCGCAGAAATACTTATTTTTAATCATTAAGTGCAGAGTACTTGAATTAACATAGAACACAATTTTGGTTAAAAACTTATACCGTCGAGCTTTCTTCGTGAAAAGCTGAAATTCTGCTCACCATTAATGATAATACTTTTTCCTAAAAGCCATAATATTCAACTAAAGTTCTTATGTAAGTTTCTCCGAGAGCCGGCTAAAATTCTGTGTCAGTCAAATCTGATATCTTTTTGCACATGGGCATTTAAAAATTATTTACTTTCCACTCTCATCTTTTTAAATATTTATTTATTTATTTATTTTATTGTTTCAAACTAAAATACAACGCCCAACAGCTTTGTTGCCATATTTTGTTCAAGTTCTGTGAAATTTAACAGAAAAATAATTTATACGCAAAAGATATTCGAAAGAATGTCCATTTTTATTGACCCCTTCCAGGTTCATTTTATTTGAGATTATGGGTCAAAAACTTGCAATTCTTTTATGCTTATTTTCATAGATATATATCGTTTTACTTTCCGAACATGTACCACGTAAGGAAAGTATTGTTATCATGAAAAAATTCGACTTCGAGATTTTTGTGTACTGACACGTTTTGAGGTCTTCTGAATTCATTTCTGCTATTTTTACGAGGTGCGTGCGTGCGTATGTGTGTGTGTGAGTGAACACGATAGCTCTTAAACGGGGCATCCGATTGAGCTCAAATTTGGTATATATGTTATAAAGCACCGTCGCAAGACCTGTATTGATTTGGGTGTGTATAGGACTTATAGTTTTTCTACAGGGCTACGACCAAGATTTCTTTTGCATTATGGCCTACGGGGGAAAATTCTTGAAAGTGCGCTGAGTTTAAAGATGCAATCGGTTGAGCTTCAATTTGGTATATATGTTTGAATTATTCATCGATTAAAATTTATTTAAATGCTTGGTCATGATATTAATCGTAAGTGTTCGGAAAGTCGAGTGGAGTCACTCCAGATTTTTTAAAATAATAGCACCATTCGCATACAAAGCTTCCTAAAAATGAACGTTTAAAAAAATCTATTCATTGTTCCCGAGCTACACTCGGGATGGACCACCATAAGCCGGGATGGTACATTCCTTCTGCACGGGTTCAGCTAGGAAAAAACCGGCAAGGGGTTAACACTTTGCTGTCTAAACCCGAGAGTCTCTCGGGGTCAAATTTTAACTCTCTCAGCTTTAAAAGTACGGACTATAGATATGTTTTGTCTTTTCAAATATTATCTACGAACCTTTTAATTAAAGAATTCTAAATGGCAGAAGAAAAAAAAAAAAAAAAACAGAATTACGTATATTAAAAGTTAGTATGAACTAAATTCACTTTTTGCGCATTCCGTCGCCATATTTACTACGTTTCAACAAATTTTACTAAATACCATTTATTTACAAACAAAACTTATTTTCGGGTATTTGTACTCCCATTAAGGTGTTGTTTAGATTTTGTTGAACAAGTCTGTAAAATTCTATGTTTAAAATGATGCTTTCTTACTTGGAAATTTTTTTTTCACTTTAAAACATTCTTTTTCCAATAATTTCTCATTTAATATCGAATCTTAGTACCCTCCTTGACGGTAGGAAAGTCGCATTCCACTGGGTACTTTCCCTATTGGATATTTGAGGGTAATGATAAAGCTGACTCTTTATCAAAGAGAGTGAAATGTAGGGTGATCTATTTAACCCTTTGAGGCGCAACCCTTTCCCAATGCTGAAAAAAGGGCAGTCGTTGCCATCGCTCGACTTAACTACGAGCAAGATGGCGGACGATCGAAACGTTCATCGCGTGCCACAGATCTAGAGACCCTATTTTGACGAGGGTCTCTAGATCTGTGGCACGCGATGAACGTTTCGATCGTCCACCCTCTTGCTGGTCGTTAAGTCGAGCGATGGCAACGGCTGCCCTTTTTTCGGCACTGGGCAATCTTTCCAGCTGTTCTCGCATTCTTCCATTTTTCAGCAGATGTCAGTGCTGTTTAAAAATAATGGCCATTTTTTACGGGAAATTACGTGCTCAAAAGTAAAGGATCCTCGTGGAGCTATGTCACCCGCAACTATTTTTATAGAAATCCAATCTATTCTTCATGGCTGCCAACAGTCAAAACGTCAGAGTTCGGTGTTCCCAGAGCGGGAACACTGCGCGTTAAAGGGTTAAAAGAGTGCCCAATGGTTCTTTTTATAGCCCTTCAATCTGACGGATGTGGTAACTATTCTAACACTGAAGTATCATTGCTTCAGAACACAAGATGATTCAGAACATGTTTTATCTTATACACTTAACAATCGGTTTCGATTATGAACGTACCAACTGCTCAGCAAAATTTTTTGAAGAGTGACAGTCAGCAAAAATTTCCGATTTCTAAGAATTGTTTTCTAAAAGTTTGGCTACTGATAGGGGTTTATCGTTTATTTCAGTGTCTAGCAAAGCTCATAAAAGGTCATTCTTAAAATTATGAAGCGCTCGATAAGATTAGTTTTTCTGCATTTGCGGTTTAAATAACACGATTTTTTCGAAATACACCGTCCATTAACCATTTGAGGCGCAACCCTTTCCCAATGCTGAAAAAAGGGCAGCCGTTGCCATCGCTCGACTTAACTACCAGCAAGATGGCGGACGATCGAAATGTTGCACAGCCAGCACGACGACAGCTGTGCCGCACAGCCAGCTGTCGTCAAAAAAGGGTCTCTAGATCTGTGGCACGCGATGAACGTTTCGATGGTAGTTAAGTCGAGCGATGGCAACGACTGCCCTTTTTTCAGCATTGGGCAATCTATCCAGCTGTTCTCGCCTTCTTCCATTTTTCAGCAGATGTCAGCGCTGTTGAAAAGAATCGTAACCATTTTTTTACGGGAAATTACGTGCTAAAAAGGAAAGGATTCTCGTGGAGCTATGTCACCCGCCACTATTTTTATAGAAATCCAATCTCTTCTTCGTGACTGGCAACAGTCAAAACGTCTGAATTGGGTGTTCCCAGAGCGGGAACACTGCGCGTTAAAGGGTTAAAAACTTTGTAATGTAACACACAGATTTAAGATAATAACCAAACTGTTGTTTCGGGTGGTACTAAAAGTCCACCTTTCTACAGTTAGAAAAACACACACCTAGGAAGGTTAGAAATGAAAGTCTAACCTTCTGCTTTATTGAAATTGGATAAGGGTGGAAGCTTTGAATACCTCGAAACGGTCGTTTTACTATGTATCTTCTTTCTTGTATGTATTATTTTACAAAATTTCCCATTAATTGCAGCTTTAGATACTCGTTTGTTTAATGTTCGTGATGACTCGTCCAGTACTTCTTTAGAGCTTCGCAAACAAATGGGGGAAAAAAAACAATGGCCGTTCATTTTGGCCACAACGGTATAGTATATTTACCCTGATTTTCTAGCGTAGGCTTATTTCTACTACTACACTTTCATCTGAATAAAAATCGTTTCTAGTATTCAGAACCCTACTTTCTCCCTGCCACCGCAAGAGTCTAACGAACAATCAGCTCGAAACCTGTAGAACGGATTTCACTGCCGCAAGACGTTTATGTATGCAAAGCTATATCTATCATTACTAGAAACCGGACTGGATCAACGCCCCCTACATACAGTGCCATGTTACCGGCAGGGCAAATGGGGCAACTGCCCAGGGCCCAAAAATCTTACATCCTACACTTTTATAATTTTACCCTAGAACAGGGCCGCTTCTAGAGTGGATTGCGCCTTTGTGCAATCTACTTTTTTGGCGCCCCCCACCCCCCTCTCCTAAAATTAAGATTTGTTTCAAATTTTCGTATAAATATATAGCTAAAATTTCCATATATATGCCTATAGCATAAGTAACATTTGTTTATACTATCAATAAATAGAAAACAAAAACAAATATTCGTAGCATTACATGTAACATGTTTACTATCACATTAAAATTATCATGTACTCAAAAAAGAAGCACATTAAAATTAAATAATTTTTTCACTAATATCATAAAAAATAGGTGTTAAAACTAAATATTTACTTTTCGTGCTTTCATTGCAACAAAGTTTTTTATATCTAATTTATCCAAAATTTCGTTTTCAATGGAAATCATTGATAAGTTTGTAAGTCGTCCTTCATACATAGTTGAGCGTAAATAGTTTTTTCTTATTTTTAATTTCGAAAAAGTTCTTTCCCCGGAGACTACAGATACTGGTAACGTCAAATAAATGCTCAGTACCACAGTGACATTTGGAAAGGTTTATGTTAAAACATGCTTATATAAATAATTAAGTACTTCAGTTGGTGTCATATTGTCTTTAATAATCGTTGAAGCAATTTCAGTGCTTCAAACAAGGATTTCCCATCAATATATCTTTCAGAATTTTTTTCGTCACAGATGCAAACTCTGACACATATTTAATAAATCTTCATCTTCAAATTCTTTTAGCTTTCAGGGGCGTAGCCAAGGGGGGGGGGGGTTAGGGGGTCATAACCCCCCCATGAGGAATTTTTTGCCATACAAAATGTATATTCTTCACTACATTGTCACACCCACGTATACATATATATGAGTTGCAGTAGTCGTAACCCACCCCCCTATGAAAAATTTCTGGCTAAGCCCCTGGCTTATTTATATTGTGAATGAGTTTAAAATCTTGGAATCTTGTGTTCTTTGATCAATAGGAACCTTTCTGTAATTGATGCAATTGAGGTATCTAAAATTGTGAAAAAGAAATTCACTTTAAAATTTTCTTTTCCATCGTTAATAGCTTCATCTGGTGCTTCTTATTCAAACATTCTTTTCCTGTTTCTTCTTCGAATTTCGGGAAAGGAGCTTTCGACATTTAGGTCAGTTGCTATTTTCATTGAAGACGATATGAAATTTTCAAACATTTCATGACTCCGTTGTTCTTCGAAATACTGTAAAATAGAATCAAGATTTTGCATGACGGTTTGAATGCAATATGTGGGATTTTGCGTCATGTTGATTATTACATTAATATGGCTTAAAATTTCGTACCATATGTTAATTGAACAAATAAATTTAAATGAAAATAATTTCGTTATTAAATTATCTGCTTTTACCCTACTTTCGATGTCTTTGGAATTATCTTCCGTTATCTCTAAAAGAGCTTGGTAAATTTCTTTGAGGTTAGTCTTAAGAGGTTTAATTGCCTCTATTCTGCTTTCCCATGTAGTTATGGACAATGGCGTTAAATTTAAATTTCTAACATATGTTTTTATTATAGCTCATCGTTTAACAGAACTTGAAAAATAATTATACAGTTCTTGTATTACGCTAAAAAAGTTTCCTGTTTCAAATGTCACTTTTGCTGCATCATTAACAGCCAGGTTTAGTGTATGCGCAGCGCATGGAATAAAAAAAGACCGTGGATTTATTTCTTTGACTTTTTGTTGTTGTCCTTTATGCTTTCCTTTCATATTTGCGCCGTTGTCATGGACTTTGGCCTCTTAAATCTAAAATATTGATGTTCTGCGAATTAATGTATGTCTGTATGACATCACATAAACCTTGACCAGTAGTATTACTAAACCTACAGTATTGTGATCCAGTAATGAAAGCAGTTTTGCAATTATTTGAAGTAGGTAGACTGGGAAGCTCCATGGAAAAAAAATTGTCTGTAAATTTTTGAATGTGCCTTGATTTCATACATGAACTTATATATCTAACAGGTTTGCGCCTTCTAAGCCTGTTCTTTGTAAAGTGTTCATTCCAGTTCACACATTTTGCTTCTTTTTTTTTTTAATAGAAAAAAAAAAATGTTGCAGTACTTCATTTCATTAAAATAAAATAATTCATGTGCGGAACCCATGGGCTTCGGCAGAATATTTTCCAAGGAGGACGGTATTCAAATCCAGGTATGGCAAACGGGGCGCATGCTCCGGACGCCGTAAGAACGAAAATTGTAAGAAGAGGGAGCAAAATTGAGGTTTGTCCCGGGTGACGCAATCTCCAGTTGCGGCGCTGGTCGAGAGTATATAGAAAACCATCTTTTTCAGGGATAAAAACCAGCAGGGTAGATAGGTGGTTCTGGAACACTCCAAATTGCGCCCCCTTCTACTACTTCTTGAACAACTTTACTAACAATTTTTCACTCCCTCATAATTATTGTACTTAACAAAATCCTACCTATTCTTCTTACAGATGTGGTATTTTGAAAAAAAGAATAAATAAATAAATACATAAAACATAAAGCAGTGAAACTCTACCTACACTTTTTCTGATCCAGCTGATCTAAGTGTTCAATTTCGTGCCTGCGCCCCCGACAGGGACCAATCCCGCCAGGAGTGGCCCTAGGGTACATGCCGAACCCCTGCAAAAGTAAAAAAGGCGCCACCTTTTATGCTCTTGATCAAGTTCTCCCGTTTTTGAGTTCGAAATGGCGTCCCTTCGAATATGGCGCCCCGATCCTATGCTTACCTCGCTTACCGTGTCGGGCCGCCAATGAGTCCCGCCAAACCTCTAGCTACGGCACTACTAAAAATAATTGTGTTTAGGAAATAAAGCCCCATTTTCAGTGATATAATATGAAAATAGAATCCCGAAAATCGCAGCTTAACAATATTAGCTTCATATACAAAATTTCTTGTCAGCTTGCCTCCGTTTGGCGCCCCTAGCACCGAGGCGCCCTTGTGCGACGCACAACCTGCACAACCGTAAGGGGCGGCCCTGCCCTAGAATTACAAAGAATAAAATATTTCAAAAGTTAATGATTTTTTTTAATTATAAAGTATGAACAATGAAAAATAATTCAAATTTACGTTTGTGTATAAATTAATTTAAACTTATTTTTAATTCTTGGAAATGCTCTATAGTTGATATAGCATACCAATATGTAGGAAAACAACTAGTCACATTTTGTAAAGAGTATTTTTAGTGTTAAAAATAGCAACATTTTTGAATTATTTGTTATTTTAAGAAATATTTACAAAAATGACTGTTTACAAAAAGTGGTTGTATTCCGTACATGTTAGCAAATGTGATATAGCATTTCACTGTAACGTTTAACTATCTGTTTCTTCGAGATCCTGTAACTATATTCGTTTATTTCAGATTACTTAAAATATGTGTTTGGAAGGCGTAAGATATTTAAAACTTTCAGCATAAACCAATCATAATGTGTATTTTTTTATAAAGACTGTGGTTATTGCAAGGGGCCTAATTCTTTACTTCTGCCCAGGGCCCACAGTTGTCTTGATCGGGCTCTGGCTACATATACAAAGCCTAAGAACGGAAGCTTTTGCGTCATCACTGGGTCTACTAAAGTGACGTCATTACATTTTTATTTTCACAAAGTAAAGCTTTTTAAAATCCGTGGTGAAATGACTCAAAAGTAAAACATCTTAATGATTTAGGATAGAAAGTTTAATTTTACGACCAATGGCAATTTTTAACCATCACTCATTATAAAATAAGGTACAGAAATAGATAATAATGAATTAATTATTTTGTACCGGAAAGGAATTTAAAATTTTATGTTTAAATTAAGATATTTTCGGATATTCGTAGCACATTTACCAGAAATTTTAAATAGTTTTACTTTGTGAAAATAGAACAGTGATGACGTCAAAACTTCCGCTCATTGGGATTTCTTTACGTAGGTGCCGACTGTACGTGAATATTCTGAAACTAACAGAAGAAAGCTATTTACGAGCGAGATATGCGAGATCTGTGCTTTTCAATACAGAAAACTGCATTTTATAACGTAGGACTAAGGTTCTCCAGTATTATATAAAGAAAAGAAAGATTTTTGACGTCATTGTGAGTTATAGGGTTACTTCAAAACGTGCTTTCGAGCGATTTACATATGAAACAAATTCCATGCAAGCACGTAACAACTATAAAAAAAAGAAAAAAAAAATCGGGAACACTAGTCAGCTGACTTATCGTATCAGCCCGAATGTAAAGCGACACCGAAATTTTTCCAAATCCAAATTTAATCCATTCATTTTTGATAAAAGATTTCAGAGAAAATAAAATTCCGTCCGAGATAAGCATTTATTTTATAATAAGAAATAACATAGGCTGCATTTATCGCAATAAAATTAAGTAACATAAAGCAAAATTAGATAATGTTAGGGAACTAACCAGAAGAACATTCCATTATTATCTACACCTCGAGCTTAAAAAGAGTCTGGTTTTTAACGGGAAATAAGTCAAAAAATTTCGCGTTATATTCGGGCTAATACGGTAAATTTCGAAATTCAAATTACTAAGTTAAAAAACCTAAACATTTCCAAAAGTGCCCACAATTTCGGCCACCACTGTATGTTCTAGTGGTCATGGACTTTAATATTAATGATGTTGCCAGAATGTACAGGGTGGCCATAATTAAACTGCAAGTGTTCAAGGGGTGCTGGAGAAAAAACTACCTGGAATATTTCAGTGAAACTCGGTATCTACACGTTTCAGAACATGCGCAAGTCAAATATGCAATTTTAAAAAATCGCCATTTTCACCCGATAGATGGCGCTATATCGTGTTTCAATGCTTATGGACGTCCTATATGCAAATTTTAATCCCATCGAATAGTGTAAAAACAAGACCACATTGAGTCATGGTCAATCATGACTCTAAATAAGAAGGAACGTGCATTGTTAGTGAAGATATTCTATCAGAATGTAGCAATTATTCAGCTACTCTGAAAGAATACCGGCGTATGAAACGATTAAGAAGAAGTTCAATGAGAATAAGTAATGGTTTAATTGTTTTCCAAGCGCCTTTATGAATTGTTTAATTTGTGATCTTAATTTACGTTAATTTTTTATTACATGTTACTGTAAAAATTTAATTACTGAAGCGAATTGTATGAAATTTTGATAAACTGTAAATGATATTTTATATTGTTTATATGCCTCTTAGAATGTCACTATGCTCTGTCTATCGGTTTTGGAAGTTGTCTACGCCACCGGTGACTTTTGAAATACGGTGCAGCGCCACCTATCGGGTGAAAATGACGACTTTTTTTCTTGCATATTTGACTTGCGCATGTTCTGAAACGCGTAGATACCAAATTTCACTGGAATATTCTCGACAGTTTTCTCTCCAGCACCCCTTGAACACTTGCAGTTTAATTATGGCCACCCCTGTATTTTGGTGGGGGTTGGGGGGGAGGAAAATCCCCTTCCCTCTTTTGGAGCATATCACCAGCCACATTTTTATTTAAAAATACGTGAAATTTTCATAATCTCATTCAAATGTATTAACGTATATATATAGCTAATTAATAAATAAATTAAGTAAGTATAGCTAAGTAAGTATACATGGATATATACATGGATAATAAATTAACTAAGTAAGTGACAGATGTATAAAAAACAAGGCTCGCAAAAGAGATCCGTGGGACAGCATTCTGACTTAATATATACGTTCCAGTACTCTTCAATAGGATCAATGTTGATTGTTGACAGGATTGATTGGGTACTTTTCTGCTCTTTACCAATAAACGTTTTCATCCAAGTTCATGCATAGCTCTGACCATCTTTAAGACATTTTAGGATGAAAGACTGAAAATTTCTACATCACCTAATAAACTTATGGGCCCCATTTTATTTATTGAAAATTTTTCTGTACGGAGGGGGGAGGGGGGGCGTACAATTTGAAAATATGTCACTATTTGAAAATTAACGAGATTTATTTTTTCAGCGTAGTCTTTTCCCCCTATCTTACTATAAACATTTTTTTTTTTTTTTTTTTTTTTACACTGTCCACTTATCCCTAATAGATAAAGAATTAAAGCGTGTTGCCACCTTTTTGGGACACACTGTATAAATAAGCTAATCGTCGACACTGAGATGCATTCAGTTTTGTACTTCTCTAAAACAAAGATTTTACCGTCATTACTCCTAAAAGCTGAAAAAGTTACACTCGAAAAACATAATCCACACCGTTGACGCGATCAGCTTGAAATGTTTCATAGCGAATGAATATAACAATCTGCGCTATCTAAAAAATCTACCTTTTCTCTTTTTCTTTACTTTCCGAACTTGTACCATGTAAGGAAAGTATTGTCATCATGAAAAAATTCGACTTCGAGATTTCGGTGTATGGACACGTTTTGAGGTCTTCTGAATTCATGGATGCTATTTTTACGAGATGTATGTGTGTGTGTGTGTGTGTGTGTGTGTGTGTGTGTGAGTGAACACAATAGCTCCTAAACGGGGCATTCGATTGAGCTCAAATGCATAGCCGGTATGGATTTTGATGTGTATAGGACTTACAGTTTTTCTACAGGGCTACGACAAAGATTTCTTTTACATTATGATCTATGGGAAGAAATTCTTGAAAGTGCGCTAGCGTTTAAACGGCGCATTCGATTAAGCTCAAATTGGGTATATAGGCTATAAACCACCGTTGTAAGACCGGTATTGACTTTGGTGTGTATAGGACTTATCGTTTTTCTACAGGGCTACGGCAAAGATTCAAAGATTCCTTTTACATTATGGCCTATGGGGGGGGGGGATTCTTGAAAGCTTAAGTGGCGCATTCGATTGAAATTCAATTTCTTATATATGTTTGAATTATTCATCGATTAAAACTTATTTAAATGCTTGGTGATGATCTTAATCGTAAGTGTTCGGAAAGTCGAGTGGAGTCACTCCAGATTTTTAACTACAGAAAAATGGTTTATTCGAGTAGAAAAGTTAAAAGCTGTTGTCGCAGCTTACGTCATACATAGGCGTAGGTACCCGGGGGGGCAGAGGGGCTCTTGACTCCCAGATTTTGTTGTGAGGGGTCAAAGCTCTTTTTCCCCCCTCCCCCCTTATGAAACCCTTTCGAAACCCAAAATTTATGGAACATTTTGTTGCTACACCATGAACTCATTTTTGTGAATTAGGGATGGACGCGCGACGGTAAATTGGCGTCTCGCAAAACAGCCTAAAAGCTTTGTTTCGTCTCGCAAAATCCCTATATCTAAGGGGCGAGGCTACACAGACAAAAATGTCTGTGTCGCCTCGCAAAAATATGCTGTAAATCTCTGTCTCGTCTCGGAAAAAAAAAAAAATCGTTTCGCGTCCATTCCTATGTGTAAATATATCGTGTAAAATGTGTTTCTTGAAAAATAGGGAAGTTCATAAATACTGACAAAAGCACAAAACAGCCAAGCCTATAGAGCGAGTAGATACACTTCAAGTGACACCAGAATTTATAAGCACTCCCTGCCCTTAGCAACGATAGCGTAGAATACGATATGGTAGATACGATAAATAGTGTGTTGAAAGATGAATTTGGGCAGCGGTTTAAACTCCATTTATTAACCCTTTGAGGCACAACCCTTTCCCAATGCTGAAAAAAGGGGCAGCCGTTGCCATCGCTCGACTTAACGACCAGCAAGATGGTGGACGATGCCACAGATCTAGACACCCCTTTTTGACGACAGCTGGCTGTGCGGCACAGCGAGCTGCGTCAGAAAAGGGTCTCTCGATCTGTGGCATGCGATGAACGTTTCGATCGTCCGCTATCTTGCCGGTCGTTAAGTCGAGCGATGGCAACGGCTGCCCTTTTTTCAGCATGGGGCAATCTATCCGGCTGTTCTCGCATTCTTCCCTTTTTCAGCAGATGTCAGTGCTGTTAAAAAGAATCGTGACTATTTTTTGACGGGAAAGGACGTGCTCAAAAGTAAAGGATTCTCGTGGAGCGATGTCCCCCGCCACTATTTTTATAGAAATCCAATCTATTCTTCGTGACTGGCAACAGTCGAAACGTCAGAGTTGGGTGCTTTCAGAGCGGGAACACTGCGCGTTAAAGGGTTAAAACACAGGGATCATCGCTATGATACTTGTGTGTTATGAAGGAAGTGTCTCTAAAAATTCATGGGCACCCTCTGCCATAATCATCAGCAGTATTGAGAAATTGGGATGCTCATGATAATCGTTGAAGGACAGAATGCGCACATAAATCCAGTAACACTTGAGGCGCCATTTGCTCCAACATAAGGATTGCGACGATAGTATATAGTAGAGGAGAGGAGGTGATTATGGAATACCATTTACATTTCTAACTGTAACTTCATAGATTTTTAAATAAAATCCCCCAAAACAGCATGAGTACATGCTATAATGAATCGTAACGAAATGTCCATTGCAAAGAAATACACAATTTATTTTGTTGTTATAGAAAAAAAAAATATTTTTAAAAAAAGTTACGAATGGAGTATAATATGGAATAGTCGGGTCATATGGAATAGATGGTTTAAACCGATGAAAAGCAATTTATATTGCTTCCTATATAGTTATTGGTTACTATAAAACAAATTTTTATGTTTTGTGGTTTAAATCATTATACTGGAGTCATTTCTGCTTCGAGTCGATTTAGAAAAGTTGTAGATATAATTTTCTTTCTTTGCAGTCATGGTGAGCCCACAGAGAACAGCTGGATCTTTGAATCCAAACTGATCGTCGTTGATCATTGGAGAATTTTTCGTGACAAAAGATGCATTCAGCGTCTTTGTTTTCCGGGTCTTGAGTGGATGACATGAAACCCATTACAATATTACCTATTCCATAATACCCGACACGCCATCTCGGAAAACGAACCTTTAAAACTAATGGGCAAAACACTGTCCTCTAAAAAAAAATCTGATGTGTCCAACACATGACTTCCTTGCACGTCCATTAGATCAAAAATATTTTCGACGCACTTCCTCTAAATTTATTTGTTTGAAAGAGATAAAATTTCAATAATAGTAAGGTTTAGCAATTTCTAGCCAAATATTTCGATATCGCCAAGCTGAGTTCAATTTGAAAGATTTCCTTCTGACACTTTATTTGGCGATATTTCACCAAAAGCCGACAAACTTGAGATAGTCAGCGAGATTTTGGGGATAGCCAAAGTAGTCAGTGAGCACAGACCTTCAATGAATTGAATGCATCTATACACCTCAATGTATTCAAAGTCATTTGGCTCACCCTGTAAATAAATTCTCAGTCGATTGCTGTCAAAAAAGATATTGAAAACAGTTAGATATTACAATAGTTCTAAATACAAAGTTAAAAAAATCTACGGGTTAAAGTTTTAGAGTTATACAAAATAGGAAATAATTTTTGGCGCCAAATTTGGCGATATTTCGGCGAAACTCGTCAATGCCGACGACATTTGGCGAGATTTTAAGCATAAACCAAACAATGACAGATTATCGCCAAATTTGGCGATATTTCGCCAAAACTCGCCAAGAACGATGACAAATGGCGATACTTTGGGCATGGACGAAATGACTGACTATCGCCAAATTTGGCGATATTTCGCCAAAACTCGCCAAGGTCGAGGACAGACGGCGAGATTTTGGGCATGTACCAAACAATGACTGTCTACAGTTGTGTTATAATGAAGATGTCCATAGACATTAAGGTACTGAAATTCTTTTCGGTGGTCCTGTAAAAAAACTCTCCAGTAGATTGGAACCAAAAATCGAGATGCACAACTAGATGTTACAACATTCTTATATATGAAATTTCATAATAGTTTTTGAGATTTGAGAGTTAAATATGCACACACGTACACCAAAAGTCGCCAAGCTTGGCGACTTTTGGCATAGTTCTTGAGGGAGGCACGTGACCGTGGTCGGACCATTACCTAACTTATGTGGTAGGACGGTATTGTGCTTGAAATGGATGAATGCCCCTAAAATTGCTATTGACCGTAATGTATTGGAAATCTTTTGAGTGTTCCTGTAGCAGAACTATAAATGATAAAGGCACTTTTTTTAATAGAGAAATTCATTTTCTAACTCTTTACAGCATATATCACTTCTGAGTCGTTTGAAATAGCCCAATACCTCTAAAAAACGCTTTGATGAATTTCGGCCCATAGAGCATAATGTATTTCGAATCTTTTGGGCGGTCCTGTAGATAAACTATTCAGTCGAATGGAACCGAAAGGGGAGGTGCACAACTAGATGTTACAACAATCTTAAATATAAAGTTTCAACATTCAACGCCTAACAGTTTTTGAGATATGCCAGTTTAATGAATTTCGGCCCATTGAGTGTAATGTATTTCGAATGTTTTGGGCAGTCCTGTAGATAAACTATCCAGTCGAATGGAACCAAAAGGGGAGGTGCACAACTAGATGTTACAACTATCCAAAATATGAAGTTTCGACATTCTACGCCTAATAGCTTTTGAGTTAGGCGAGTTTAATGAATTTCGGCCCATAGAGCGTAATGTATTTCGAATCTTTTGGGCGGTCCTGTACATAAACTATCCATTCGATTGCCACCAAAAGGGGAGGTGCACAACTAGATGTTACAACTATCCAAAATATGAAGTTTCGACATTCTACGCCTAATAGCTTTTGAGTTAGGCGAGTTTAATGAATTTCGGCCCATAGAGCGTAATGTATTTCGAATCTTTTGGGCGGTCCTGTACATAAACTATCCATTCGATTGCCACCAAAAGGGGAGGTGCACAACTAGATCATAGAACAATCCTAAATATCAAATCTCAACATTCTACGACCCATAGTTTTTGAGATATGCGAGTTACATACATACGTACGTACGTACGTACGTACACACGTACGTACGTACGTACAGACGGCATGGAAAAACTGGCCACAGTAGACTCGCCACTGGTCAAAATGAGTTGCAGACGCGTTAATAGGATCGTGCATGCTAGCCTACGATGAGATGCATCGAAAAAATTTTTAAAATTCAATTTAGAGGTAGTCAAAATCGGTTTTTATGTCGAAATTTGGCCCCCAAAATTTTTCGGGATCACATTACTTCCTTATACTACGTACAAGGAAGTAATAACCACAGTTCAACAAACTACCATTCTCTTAGTGTACATTATGCGTAACATCCATGTTCATGTCACGTGTTTACTAGTAAGTTAAAATGTTTGAAAACTTATCTACAAAATCTCTTGAAAATCACAAAACATACTTTGTTCTGTAGCGAGTGGTACGGCAACAGAGAGCGGTCCACTCTTACTGCATTGTAAGAAGGGAATCTTTCTCGAGTTGTTCATGGTATTCCCTTGGTGGCAATAGCAACTAACAGAGCCAAAAACTCGGTATTCCATATTTCCCGACTATTCCATTATCACCTCCTCTCCTCTATGTTTGAAGATCAGAAAGATCAAGGCCTGATCTATCCAAGATTTTGGGGTTTGCAACTCTATTTCAATCGTGTGGTAAAGGATATGGGGTGACTGCGGAGTCCAGCAATGATATGCAAACGATTGGCCACACCTAGTCTATTATGTACTACATCTGTATTTAGCAAAGAAACATTTTGGCGGGAAAGTACTCTGCAAATAATTAGAAGAAAATTTTTAATTTAAACATTTTAATTCATTAATTCAACGACGATGAATTAATGAAAGGAACAATCTATTTTTAAGCGATATTTTACTTTTATTTCATTACCTTTTGGGGCAGGGAGGGGGGGGGGCTTCATCCCCTATAATCCCCACCGTGAGTGGACCTATATTCTTTTTGTGACGAAATTCCGGTTTGATTACAAACCACCTGGTGTGCGTAGGTTATAGCGCATCGTAATTTAATCTAAAAAAAAAAAAAAAAAATTATTAATGAAAACACCGAAAAACATGTCAGTTTATTTCATCTCCATCAAAGTCGGTTGCACGTAGAGAAGGAATGGCATTTTCGATTGAAGGGTTTGTTGGTTGAAGAAGAGCTCAGATCTAACTATAGTCAGCTCGGACGAAATTACAGTTTGATTACAAACCACCTCGTGTGGGTAGGTTATAATAGCTCATCGTAATTTAGTTTGCGTAAAACTATAAAAAAAAACACGTCTTGCGTATTCAGCACAGACTAACCCGCCAGCCAAGTTTAACTCTTACGTAACGCGAGAACTGACGATTGGAAGTTACTTCTGGCACCAAACGAAAGAGATCTTTTTTTTTACTGTAAGATAGTACATGCGATATTAATGTAGTTAGTTACCTTCAGTTCTATATTTGAATAAAGATTGATTTTTCAGTTGAAGAAAGTTATATATATATATTTTAATTCTGAAACAATTTTTTTAACTATTTCATTCCTCCATTTTCCAGCAATATCTCAATGTGCGATCGAATGACATTTTGGTAAGCATATCTTAAACGTGATATGAGCAATATAAAATCATAATTTAGAGAAACTAATCTGTACTGTGTTTGGAATTATTAACAGTCATTTGAGAAAAGATGGAGCGTCTGAAAAGTTGACTTACGAAATCGTCCTCAAGCCTTTCAATTTACCAAGATGTAATTTTCGTTTTGAAACGAAATGCACAAATTAAATCTTGGTACGTCTCGATCTCCCTCTGTCATGCACTGTACCAGAATGCAGCAAAATTCTGTAGAACGAGTTAACTTCTCTCTGCCGCATTCCTAAAAGCCAAACGAGTTTCCATCTAAGGCGTTCGTAAAGGAAACTGAGTGCATTCAGTTTATAAACTAGAGCGTTCGTATACAAAATTAAGTGCGGTTAGTTTCAAGCTAAGTAAACTGTGCACGGAACAGGTTCATTCAGTTGTTGAGAAGATGCACTTGCTGCACGTTGTTGCTGTTTTGAAATGGCGTCCGTTGTTATGGAAAAGTATGTTGTTAAGAAAAGTATTTTACATTTTCTTGAAGCTGCAAATATTATTTTTGCGAGGAGGAAATTTATGCATACGTTAGAAACTGCTACGAAAGTACATAATTTTTCATAGGCTATCATTTTCTTACATTTTTCATTTTAGTAAATTCATAAATGCATATGTCAGTGTTGAGAGTGAAGTTGATTTAAACCGTTATTGGCGAAATTTGAACTTCTCTTGCTCAATACTTTTGAAAAAATGGAAGTTGGCATTTCTAAATTTTGATATGTGCACTTCCATAATAGCCACTCTTTCTTTTAAAAATCCTGTGTACTTTATATTGAGTAAAAATTAAAAACTCTCCTCAGCAAAAGTAACGCATTCGCATAACGTATGCATGAATTGTAAATTAACACGTCTCCTAGGCGACGAAACTAAATAAACTGAAGTTGTTCGTAAAGTCAAAAGATACTGATAGCCACTGACAGCACTAGACACACGCACTCCAGTTTTCTTACGAAAACTCGTGCAACGAGTTTGTCGTTTACGAATGCACCCTCTGTATCTTTCCCATTTTAGTACATGTACTGCCGAAGCAAGTACAGTTTAACTCCTTGTGAGACTGCTTCGGCAAAACATACAGGGTGCATTCGTAAACGACAAACTCGTTGCACGAGTTTTCGAAAGAAAACTGGAATGCGTTTTCCAGTGCAGTTCAGTACTATCAGTTTCTTTTGCCTTTACGAACAACTTCAGTTTATTCATTTTCGTCACCAAGGAGATGTGTTTGTTTACAGTTTGTATGTTGTTATTTTTCTCGGGGAGTTTTTAGTACATACTCAATATAAAATCACCAGGATTTAAAAAGAAAGAATGGCCAGCATTGAAGTGCACTGATCAAAATTTAGAAATGCCAACTTGCATTTTTTCAAAAGTATTTAGCAAGAGAAGTTCAAATTTCGCAAATAACGGTTTAAATCAACTTCAGTCTCAACACTAAAATATACATTTAAATTTACTAAAATGAAAAATACGAGGAAATGATTACCTTTGAAAAATTATGTACCTTCGTTGCAGGTTCTAACGTATGCATAAATTTACTCCCCGAAAAAATAATATTTGCAGCTTCAAAAAAATGTAAAATACTCTTCCTAACAACATACTTTTCCATAAGAACGGACGCCATTTCAAAACAACAACAACGTGCAGTAAGCATATCTTATCAACAACTGTATGAACCTGTTCCGTGCTCAGTTTACTTAGTTTGAAACTAATCGCACTCAGTTTTGTATACGAACGCTCCAGTTTATAAACTGAATGCACTCAGTTTCCTTTACGAACACCTTAGATAGTAACTCGTATGGCGTTTACGAATGCGGCCGTAAACATTCGGTAGAAAGTATCTGCTGCACCTAAAGCTCTACCGTGCCTTGCAGAATACCAATCTAAGTTAGCAGAATGCGAAAAACGTCATTTTGATATCACATATCCGAACGTTCATTCTACGAATGTGGCAGAATATAGTCCTTATTTTCGGATTTGTGTACTTAGTTCCAAGGATCCGCTTATAAACTTTCGTCGAATAAAACGGACAACACAATGCAAAGGCGGATCCAGGGGGAGGGCGCAGGGGGCGCGCGCCCCCTCCGAGAAAAGTATATTTACACTAGATAAATGGGGCTTTCACCAATATTGAGTGCTCTTTACACTAGATAAAATGAGTATTTACGATTTGCGCCCCCTCCGAAAAAAGTTTCTGGGTCCGCCCTTGACACAATGACAGTTTTTATTAGCACGAGAAAGAAAATTTAAACAACTAGGGTACGAGGGGAAATCGAACCCACGGCCGTACGCTTAGGTGATTAACGTGGAGTAGGACAGGCCCTTAACCCCTTAACGGTTGTATTATTTTCAATTCCAGAAACTTGTATAAAAATAAGTGCACTCACAATATAGGTATGCATTTTAAGGTTACACCCTTTTTAATGCGAAAGAAGAAAAACAAGAAGTTAAATTTCTAAGAAAAGCCAACATTCAGGGTTATTGTAAGTGAATGCGTGTTTTCTAGTAAGCAGGGAATCATGAAAATTACATGTTTTAAACACTCAAGGAGAACTTTAAGCTTACTTCGCAAAATAAATAAATATTTCTCAAATTTTCTTTAAACATAAGTGAAAAAAAAGGTAGCTGAGATGGCACAATGCCTATCGTAAATACACGTATTGGAGTACTGCTCTATCCTCTATTTAAAAATAAAATATCTCCTATTCAAGTTAAAAATAGTCTGGTATTGTCCTCTGTTTCTAAAATGAGATATAAAGAAAAAAATCCGTGGATAATTGAAATGCTCTTTCTTATCTTTCTGGCGCATCACATTGGAACCGTGGCTGACGGGAAAGACAGGCTGCGGTGCTGACATTTGGTCACACCCCTTTTACCCTCGCAGAGTCATGTGACTTAGGAGGTGTGGCCATCTTGGTCCGAGATAGCCACAGTGAGATGGCCGCACCACCTAGGTCGCGTGACTCTTTGAGAGCAAAAGGGGTGTGACCAAATGTCAGCACCGCAGCCTGTCTTTCCCGTCAGCCATGATTGGAACACTCTTGCTCCGAAATAGGACGGGCACGAGAAATACAGGGAGAAAGCTTAGCCCGTGATTTTGACGGTAGTGAGGCTAAAGGGGTTAACATCCAAGCCGCCGGTTCCCATCAGCAGCGTTACATAAATGTTATTAGGAAGGAGGTGGCCTGCGCCGGTCTACATATCTCTCGCTGACGGCCGCTATGAGAGTGGTTTGGGCCTCGGGTTCAAATCCTGTTAGCCCGAATGTATGTGCTTTTACCCAAACATTGCGACATAAAACTGCACTTTGTAATAAAGATGATCTTGTATTTAGGGACAACTGACATCAAGGCCTCAATAAGCTCTCTCACCCAAATCCCAAATATTATCCAATCGTCCGTACAGGCTTCGTCAGGATCCTTAACCCTTTGATGCGCAACCCTTACCCAATGCTGAAAAAAAGGGCAGCCGTTGCCATCGCTCGAGTTAACGACCAGCAAGATGGCGGACGATCGAAACGTTGATCGCGTGCCACAGATCTAGAGACCCTATTTTTGACGGCAGCTGGCTGTGCCCTAGTCCCTAGTTTTTAGCCTTTAACTTGCAAGTTAAATCCCTAGTTTTTAGGGTTAACTTGCTAAAATTCCGAACTTTTTAAAAATTGTCCTAAAACGTCTTATTATTTGAGGCATTCGAGAGAACTCCTTTCCATATTTTACAATAAATAAAAACACAGGACCACTTTTAAAATACCAGACCACTCCCAAACAATATTTCAGAAGTTGAGAATTTAAGCAGATCCAGGATAAGTACGAACCCTGCTATAGCATCGGTGCCGAGCCATTTATTTAACACTGTACTCCCCAACAAAGGATAATAAGGTGAAGGAGTTTTGACATGACAGAAGTCGCCAAGCTTGGTCATTTTGGGCGATGGATCGCCAAAATCGTCCTCAAAACCGAGCCCAGCTTCGTAGTACCTTCTGTGTTTGACGAGAAATTCCCAAACCGCACTGTTACTAAGAATATTAATTAGTTTCAATAAAGTCGCTTATATTGGTGCAAATAAAGGTGAAGTCTGTTTCGGAATAAGTCTGACGAAGACTGTATTGTATAGCAGTTTTAGTAGGCAATTTTAATAAAGACTTCAATTATGAAAAGTGTTTTATGGAACAAGAAAGACGAACACGGCACACTCATGGATTAGGATGCACATTCCAACAAGGAAGACAATTAGGTCCGACACATAGATCATGATAACTTTCCAACATAACAAAACAAAGAGGACAAACGGGCTGACTTATGGATTGTGGAACACTTTCCATCGAAACGAAACAAGGAAGGCAAATAGGACTGATGCATGGAGAATGATGCACTTTCCAAATGTAATGAAGCAAGAAAGACAAATACGGCAGACGTATGTTTCATGACACGCTTTTACTATACAACAGCACTATTTAAAGTATGAAAGTGTTTCAGATTTTTTTCTTTCTTTTCATTGGATGTCGGCCATAGGAAAAAATTGAAAGTGGCATCACTTTCTCCGGTATAGTAGGCGGGAAATAGAAAAAAAGTAAGCTTCCCTGCAGCCCACCTGCCTCCTTTTGATATTCTCAAGATACCTAACGGTTTTTCTCACTCACATTAGAGCGGGGATAGGGGGGGGGGGAAGTCACTTTCGATAAAGCAGGGGGGAGGAGAAAACTTTCTCTTTCCATTCCTCTTCTGGAATAAAGGTGAAGGCTGATGCTGCCACTTCGACGCATGGGGGGGGGGGGGGGGGGAATGAAAATTAGATTAACCGTGTCAATGACACGGTAGATGATTTCTTCTCTATTGTAACTCTGCTCGAGATTAAAAGTGATTGCAAGGCTTATAGTAGACAAGAAAGGCAAGTCATTGCCAAGCGCAAGTTACAAAACACTTTCCAACAGAACAGCTTCTTTTGGCCAAATTTGGCGATGTACTTTCGTCAAACTTCGCGGCATAATCTCATATTGATGAGAGACCCTGTAAAAGAACTTTAAATGTCATGAGCATCCTTTAAATGGAGAGTAAGCTGTTAAAGAAACGTTTATTCATGTACTGCATTTGAATTCTTTGAAGTTCCCCTGTAAAAGAACTATAAATGGTATGTACTATTTCTGATGGCGAGCCTTCGTTGGTAATGCTTAATACCATTTTTGTTTATGAAACAGACGAATATTGCCAAAATAAGCTTTAAGCAATGACTACCCTCAGAGCACAATGTATTGGAATTTTTTTGGCTGCTCCAGCAAAAGAACTAATAATGGCTCTTCCAGCTTCTCTCAAATTACCGCAAAATTTTTGAGTGAATGTGACAAAAGAATGCACAGAAGGATATGTATGATAAATACATTATATTTCACAAACACCAGAGAATTGGCTTAAATTAAAAATTTTGTACTGTGACAATTTTGGGTAGCACTGAAAAACAAAAGGCAGGTTGTAAACTGTGAGTATCAGATTTACAGGGGTATGGAGGTCCCCTTATTATTTTCAAACAGAAACAATTTTTTTCAAGTGAGTTCAGCGTTATTTCAAAGATAAGCGGTCCCGGGTTCTATTCCTGCTAAAGGTAGGTTTTAGGCAAATACTCAATAGTGGTTCACTATTGAAGCAACCATGTGTATTCATGTAGCACCTGCTAACCAATACAACGTTTATTCATATAAAAAACTTACCACCTTACAGCAGGACATGTTCATGATAAGTGACCTGATTTCTTACCCTGTCCCTGGAAGCTGTATCTAATATTATTAGTAGTCAGAGGGAAAATGTTTTCCACTGTGTAGAACTCTCCTCTAGAGGATTTACTTCATAAAATAGCATGTCCATTTCTTATTTGAACTTATCATTCAAATGGGTGTCATTTAAATAATCACACATCTACTTTCGATATAAATATGTAAGTATACACAACATATAGATATACATATGCATGCATTCGTGTCTATAGACAGCATCAATAACAATAAAGATTTCCAAAAACCATACTAAGGAGAAAATTAAACTTTTTTGAGCAGATTCCTTAAAAAAAACACTAAACAGTTTTAAAATTTTGTATTTTATTGGCAAATTAAAATAATAATCAATAAATGAATAAAACTGTGAAAATTTCAGAGGCAACTGTAAAGACTTCTAGGTAGGACTAAATGCCAGTAGCCCACTTCTTCCCTCTCTGGTAACAGCCTTGTTCTTTGTACGTATGATCGACTTTCCATTTTAAAAATGTGTCGCAATCGACTTATTGTCGCAGGCATACTCTAAGTAGAGAGGCATGAAATGCACAATCGTTCAGCACAACGTGAATTCTGAACAGCTGTGGGTAGATGAACAAAACATATGTTCAAACATATGAAATCTACCTACATCATGAAACAACACGATTATCAAACAGGCAAAAAAAAAAAAAAAAAAAAAGCATCCAGATAAATTAAAACAATATGAGTCATTACTAATAATATTAGTTCAAAGACAGATTTAGAATGAGTGTTCTATTTATTATGTTATACAGTTAAGACATCGCAAGCGATCCACCAAAATTGGCTTCTTGACAGACTAGTTGGCCACCACTGGTGTAAAAGAATGTAACTAACTACAGAACAAAATAAACTATGCATATTATAAATTTTATTTACTCATATTTACAATCATAACTGTACAATATGTTTATATTCTCATAAGGAACAGAAATATTCAATATCTAAAGCATCAAATATATTGCTGCGAAACACACTTGTAATGACTTGACAATACATGACTTAGTTAAGGGAATTTGTTTTGTTTTGTTTGTTTTTTTTCAAAATCAACATGACAACACTAATAATAATAATAATAATAAAGACAATAGTAATAATAATAAATCTGTACACAAATAAAACCTGAACATTGGAAAAAAGAACGCATAATTCTGTAAAATAGATTTTTTATGGTCACTTATCAACAGAAAAAAATTCATTTTTTCAAATCATTCAAAATAAAATTGACACATCATACCTCTAAAATTATTACACAAATTGACGATACCCAAATAGAGGAAAAATACAGGAAAAGGTATCCACGCAAGGTTTTGAACAGTCATTCGTCTACGACACAATAGTTTAAAAAATAATAATAATAATAAAATAGAAGAATGCACAATACATCGAAATGTGAATTGAATATTTGTAGTAACAGCTACACAATCCAAGGCTAAGCATCTAAAAGAGATGCTGCTTTGGATATCTAATTCCGCCACATTGTGGCAACTTACTAATTTACCAGTAATTGATTGAATTTTTAAGAGAGAGGGGAAAAAATGGCTTACATTGAAAGAAGCACTAAAAAAACTAACCACATTCAATATAATACAAGCTAAGGTTTTGAAGAGGTCTTTTAAAGATACAATACGCACACAAACAAGCAACATGAAAAATAGTGATTTCAGAATAAAAGATTGGTTAATAATCGAAAATCCAAGTCATTGAAGTGTAAAAAGAATACAAAAGCACAAAACAGACATGAAAGTCATAAAAAAATTTGCAATCTTTCAGGAATATTCAATGTAAAATTATAAAACGAGCATTTAGATGCACCGGGAAATAGAAACTGGCTAAATTACTTTTAAAAGCTTATTGCAGAAATAAATAAGGATTGTAATTGTGTATTGAAATAGGTGAATTTAATAATTTAAAAACAATTAAATGTTGCCATTTCTCTGTATTAAAGAGACTAGGGTCCATACTTAATTTCAAATTTTAAAATGTAGAAGTTATTTACAGGGCAGCAAATATAATTTTCACACATTTTTGATAGAACTATTGCTTTATTTCATATATATAGAGGAAGGTTGGGGGGGGGGGGTGTAAATTAAGGAGATTTTAACAGAAGATAAAAGGAATATTTTCATAAGTGATGGGTCACCTGCATTAACCCATTAGCGACCAACTTTTTTCAGCACATTCTCAAATTCATGTTGATCCAGAAGTAATAAATAAATTTCCGACATTATGTAGTGTCAAGAACGTAAATATTTTTCTCAAAATGTGATTAAGACAGGGAAATATTTTCATTTAAACTTGTTATCGCTGAGTATTTTGTGGAAATCAGATTTATTATTCAAGAAATTAAACTAGGAAAATAAACGAATGCTTAAATATTTGAGTGACTTACAAATTTCGCGACGGTCTAAAAATAGATCGCTGGCCATTAATGGGTTAAGTAATTGTTGTATTTGTATTTGCTTTTTTTTTTTCCCAGCAAGGAAAAAAAACTCATATGTTAGAAGAGTTAAAAAATGAATAAGATAAAATCGAGCACTTTCAGTGTATTTAAACCCTAACTCCCTCCAAAAGTGGGTGTTTTTCAGTCAAGATTTTACAAACCCTGAGATAAAACAAAAATAGAAAATTTCTGATACATTATAATACAGGATAAAAATATAAAATCATAATCTGTTGCTAAGAAAAGCATTTTTTTCCCCTCTAAACTTCTATTTGTAAAAGAAACATTGAAATATTTAAATAAAAAAAATTAAATTAAATTACTTAACACCTGAAAATATTTTATGAATAAATTTAATCAGCTTCAAGAAATGCTGTAACAATGATTCTTTGAATGACACAAATATCTGAACAAAATAAATTTTCAACAGAAGTTTAACCATTTCAATGCCACATCCTTGCATTGTTACAAAATGTAACAACACAGTTGACAGTAGGAAATTTTTAATTTTAGCCAGTTCCTGATATTAATGTCACTAATTTTATTCCTAGTGAACTAACAATATCAAACTTCGTTTAACTATGCTGAAAAGTTATTACTAAAATAAATAATATATAAAGTACATACTTGACTAATAATAAAACAGTATAATACAACTAATTTTTCTCAATAATATTATTTAGCAGGCTGTTTATAATCAAAAAAACTAATAATAATAATAATAAATAGATGCATACATGAAAAGACATACACACTCTCTCTCTCTCTCATGCACAAACGCACATGAATGATTCGGTATTTTAAAAAATCATAAAATTTAGTTCACAAACACTGCAAACACATACAATATCATAGACTAAGGGGGTGGTTATCAAGGCATATTGACCACCAAAATTTTTGGATTAGTTAACATAATCTTTATGCTATGCAGAAGTATGATTATACATGATTTATTTCATACCTCTCCCCCACCCCACCCTCAAAAAAAAATCTGGGCTATGCCCTCACCATGCAAGATTCAAAACTTAACTTTAGATTCATACATGCACCGATATAATTATGTATATAAAATATAGTCTAATAAATCTGAAATAACTTACACCTATTTTAAGTACCCAATTAATTGAAATCTGTCCAAAATCCATCAAATTCACAAGCTAGAAGCTAATTAGGTATACATGTGAATAAAATAATATTACCACGCGGAAAAAAAAAAAAAAAAAAAAAAAAAGACTTCTATGAAACATGAAAACAAACAAAAGTAGTAAATAGAATTACACACACAAAAAAAAGCCCAAGGACATGTAACTGACTAAAAAAACAGAACTTTTTGGCAACAGACATATTTTACAATAAAATATGTCTGTTTACAATAAAATATGACATATTTTACAATAAAATATGTATAGAATAATAAATATTATTCTAGTGTTAACAAGTAATTAATTGATTAACTAAAGTAAACATATTAAAATACTCTGCTTAATATATATAAACTGAAAGAAGTTGGCATACACAGTGAATAACGACACTCTCTTCAGAACCTCAGCTTTAAATGATGACTACTAATTTGAAACTTGAATGAAACAAATTCACAGAGAAGGCCACTTAGATATTCTACACAGTGTATTAAGGCGTTTTCAACATGCCATTTGGTAATGCATTGTAAGTGACAAATGGAAAGTTCAAAAACACCTATAATTAAATATGAAAAGTCCATCACAGCCATAACGCAAGAAATTTAAGCTTGTCACATTTTGGGACAGCAATACTCCATGTACATAAATATCAACTTGTAAGAGCAAAGAACTACTAAATTATTATTACTTATTGTTAAATGTAACACATAGTTGTTGCAAATTTTATATTACAATAAAATAAACTAAAATTTTATGTTTATACCAGGGCTATTTTTATTATAAATTCAAAGTAGTCCACATAAAAATCCTATTTTCAACAAAATATTAGAAAATTCACATTATTAAAAAAAAAAGAAGTCTAGATTCGCATAATCAACAAAGTATTGCAAGGTAATAAACTTAATGAACTGTGCAGGACTAAAAAATACAACACACTGGAAGTTCACATAAACAAAATATAATTTTGCTTGGCAATTTTTTTTTTTTTTTAGTCTAGCCAATTTAAGGGATTTTTTTGTAGTCTGATCAATTTAAGGTTCTTTTTTTTTTTTTTTACGGCAGAGAAAAAGCAACAGTTAGAGCACTATACAGTAGACTCATGCTAGAACTTTAGAGCACTATACAATAGACTCATGCTACAACGTGATCTAATGCGAATAAATATTACTCCTAGTCAACAACAAGAGATTTTTTGCCAACAGTAAGAAATGGAACATTTCTGATACAGCTATCATAATCACTATTTAGTTTTTCTCAATAAGAAGTGCAAAGGGTATTTAGGCTAGTAATAATATGATAATGTATTCAATGTTAAAACAAAATATAGTTTAAGAATTTGCTGATGCATTCCACTATGATATTGTCTTTCTTTATATAATTTTTATGCATGTATAGGTTGTTCGATAACAATTCAGATTTTTTATTTAATAATATTTTTTATTTTTATCCTTTCAAAATAATAATAATATTTCAATAAAGTTGAGCAAAGTGTAAAGAAAAGAGCAAGCAATGCAACAATTTATAAGATGACAATTAGAAAAAAAAAAAAAAAAAAATTACTGTATCATAAAATTTCTCAAATGATTTATCTGAACATAGATATGTTACCCTACATTTTGGTTAGCAACAGAGACATTTTTCTTACATTCTATAGTCTACTAAAAAGGGGGGGGGAATTAAAGCTACTAAATGCATTTCAACATTTTAAAAAAGAGTGCTGATATAATAATAACTTGCATAAGTTACAGCCGTGATGGAATCTTTTAACAAGATTAAGGAAGTTCATTTTATACTGCATAGCAGTAATGACAAAGGTAACAAGGTAAAATTGCAAACAATTATTTACATTACACTGCAAAATGTCAATGACAAAAGCATGATGAAAACCCCTTAAGCACATGATTGGAAGGCAGCAATATTGCATTTTTTTTTTTTTTTTTTTTTCTTCTAGCAATCTGGTATTAAGCGAAAAGAAAATGGGGAGAAGAAGAAAGTTGGAGGAGATTTCTGTAGAATGTACAACTGATTTAAAAATAATGAACATTGATTTAACCACCAAATAATTAATTATATTGCAGAAAATTTTAAAAGGACAATTATCACAAATAGAAAAATGCATTTTACAATGGAACTAAATATTAAATGCAAACCAGAGGTGCAGTTTTTTTTTTTTTTTTTTTTTTTTTTTGGGGGGGGGGGGGGGGGCTAAGTACAATCCAAACTGCATCCAAATACTAAAATGCACTTAGCAAAAATAGTTTGACAATAAAGTAAAAAGTAAGCCTCAAAGTTTTTAAGCTTTAAGGAAGCAAAATTAAAGGATTTTGGTAACAAAGCCGATACAGTAGTCTTTCTATTTATGCCCTTTTCAATACATTTTGTGTAAATATTGTCATAATATTCAACAGTATTAAGTATCAGCTTCCACTATTGCACTTGCAAGAAGTTCATTTGCTGTGGCTTAGTATACTAAACATGATTGTGCTATCTGATATTGTAGAAGTGTAACATCATCTTATGCAGATTGTAATTGTCATCCCATCTTTTCTCAATCAAGCTTTTTGTTTGGCAGAATAATCAAAGTAAAACTGAAGCATTGCTGCTATTTTAAGAATAAAGCTTTATGAGCAATGCTCAATATCTTAAACAAAGCACATAAAGAAACCAATAACAATACCATGGTGAATCCAAAGCCCTCCCACACTTTTATTTAAAAATCTGTTTAACTGTCATGGAATTTAACAATCACAACTGAATTTATGTTTAATCTATTTGCTCTCATCACAAGCCACATTGTTCATCTTTGCATCCAATTTCCAATGGGTTTTTAATGGCAATACACTCTCTAGTATATTTCTGTTCTCTGACCAAGCCTTCATAACCATGGGTTCTGGAGTACAGAAGCATATGCCTCAGCTAGGTGGTCAGTCTGATGTGAATACCCTAGTGTTTAGTACCTGAGCAATTTATCAATCCACTCAAGGGATGGAAGGCTGAGTCAACCTTGCCCAGCCCGGGAATTGAACCCTAGATTTGTGGCACAGCAGCACAATGTGCTAACCGAGACACCACTGAGTTTCGGTACAGTACATAGGATTAACAAAACGTAGTAATCTATGTTGCATATTTCAGAAGTTAGAGCACAGGGGATTCAACTTAATTTTGAAAAGGGTTAAAAAAGAATGACCCATTTCTGATAAAAAGCTTCATCATACTATCATCTCTCCCTTGGAACTTTTCCAGATCTGAAATGGCTACAACACTGAATATTGACAGCCTTCATAATCACTTTATATCTATGAAACCAATAACATCAGATGACTGACTTTAGTGCATTTTGAACCTCATTGTATAAAAATGCTGATTGATAGGATACGCAAGTTCAGGATTAAATTAGAGTAGCTGTTACAATACATATGGATATGTTATTTTAATATCATTGAGAATATTATGAGATGAAGGCATAATTCAGAGATTTTAATTTTGAATTTGGTAGATTGACTCTACTATTTTTAGAATTTTGAATAGTAAAGCAGAGAAAAATTAGCTAAGAAATATTGGTAACATTTTGATTAAAATTACACATACCGAAACAATTCTAATAATTCACAGTAAAGTTATAAAAACAATTTACATTTTAGCTAAATATATAATGTTAGATTATACATAACGGCTTAACAAGCACTGCAAAATAAAACACAATCAGCATTTAAAACTCACAGCATCAAGAATTAAATTTCAGATATCCTTTATAAAAACTTATTTGTAAATGTGTTTAGAAATCAATACATGTTGTAGAACTACACCTCTGGCACATAAAATATTTTTCAATTATTTTAAAATGAGTCACATCTATCACAAAAATGATTCATGGAGAATTTGCTAGTATTACCAAATCCTTGCATTGTATTGGTTCATGACAAATAATGGTGTATGCATATATATATTCACACACACATACATACACTATACCAATGTGCTGACAAATATAGAAATGTGACAATTTTTTAAGAATGATGCAACAGCAATTATTTAAATCGAAATAGTACATACTGATAGATTTCAAAAATTGACTCTGTAGTACATAATTCTAATCAATAAACACCTCAACACAGTACTGATTATTATTCATTTAATATATTTATGAAACCTATTTATCATATATCCATAATAAATACAATCTAAAGATTAAGAGAGTTGGAATTACCTTTCATCAAATTGTTAAGAGTCAAAATAAGAGATGGGTCAAATATCACTGTTTTCAAAATCAACACATCCTGAATACAGAGAAATATCTTGAATATTATTCCTCAAATTGCAGAACACTTATTAGTCATTTCATGCTCATGTTAGTCAAATTGACTTACAGAAGGGGATAATATTATACTTTTAATATTTAGTCATTTTCAGTTTGAAATAACTGAATGTTACTATTAAAGAATGAAAAATGCAGCATGGTCTGTAAGCAACAGTATAACAATACAAGCATTGCCATATTCACAAGGAAGTACCTAAAGGAAATCCTAAAATTCTTCCTCCGTTTGAAATATTAGAGAATTCTGTGTCCCTAATAAAAGCATAATAAACAGTATTTATATTATTTAAAAGCATATAGTAATGCAATATTAAAGAAATAACCATTATTTATAAGATATAATATTCAAGATTATGTAAATCTAAAATGTTTGCAGTATTCAAGATATGAGATTTCATAGATAATAGCCCCTGTCAATATTCAAAACACTTCCAAGTGAAATTCTTCAAGTTAGCAAAGCTATGAGACTGCATTTCCCAATTTCATAAATAAATATTAAAATTAATGAGTGAAGTTCTTAATTCGCAGGTAAAATGTCTTTTTAAACATAAGAACTCCATCATACGAATCTTCAAAATATCTGTAGTAGTTTTAGTTAAAACCCTAAAAACATTACACCAGCAGCAGTTTTAGCAAACTGGTTTGGTTTGATTTTTTTAACAGTTTTTTCATTATCCCTATCTAGAACTGCCTATAGTAATTTATTTTCCTACTTGAATTAAAAAACTTAGCTATCAGTACCAGCCATCGACTGGCTTATACGTTTTGCTGACTGGTTCTTAGTAATTTATAGTAAAAAATTACAAACAATGAATTGCATGAATTATTGACTCAAAGCTTCTTATAATTGCATATTTTGCTGACTGATCCTCAGCAGTTTAATAGTACAAAAAGTGGGTAATACATGTGTATTGAATAAATAAATCAAAGCTCATTCAATATACATTTTCACAAATACAGAACAAGCACAATTGAAATATTTACTCGGTGAAAGTAAACTGCAGAATTTTAATTACTTTAAACACAACAAATGTTTTGTCAATTTAAAATGCAATTGTATTTGAGGACGGGAGGGGGAGACTACAGCAGACAATTCAAAGTGAATCTAAAGTGCTAATTTTTCAAATGTTTACATGATTAAATATAGTGTTAATTCGATTCCCGGAATTTTAAATTCTGCTTCAAAGCTAAAATTCTAACTTTTTTCAAACTTCACTTTTTTTTATATATGCATGTTGCATACATAATGACAAAAAAGTACCGCACAAATGGCCAAATTATGAAGTTACAACAATTTTAAAGGCAAGAACATATTTATATGCAACCACCTCTTTACTAGTAATTTTCTTGGCACAAATATAATCCCTGCATTGAGAACTGGTGAAAAATTTTATAAATATTAATCACAGAATTATATAATTTGTACTTGAGTAAATAATTTTATGAATTAGTTTTGAAATTTGGAATTAGTAATAAATACCTTTATTATTTAAGCTGTTAACGAAGATAATATCAAAAGATTACAGGAGAAGTACCATATTAATATTTTCACAATGTTGCAATAACTTTAAGGCCTATTTTGTGCTTGAAAAAGCTGTATGAAAATTAGAAGGGGAAAATTGAGAAAGTCTATAAGATGAAATTCAGATAACATGAAACCAAATAATATAAGTGGGGGGTATTTAAAAATGCATTTGATTGGAAACAAAACATTTCATAAAATGAAGAAAGATTATCTTCATTAACCTCACTTATTTTTTATATTTTACATGCATTAAAATTCAGCGATCAAACTAATATTTAAAATGTCTTTGAAGCTGTTACAACAGTAAATTTTTGTAAAACTAATAGTAAAAAATATACACTCACTATCTTTTAATTTACACTCAAACAGGTAAAAGGCTTTTAAGAAAAAGATTTTAAAAAGAGATAATATTAAAATGTGCAGACAGGAAATTTTCCTAACATATTTTAGGAGAAAAACAATAACATTTGTAAATAGGCATAGATGAACAAGAGCACAGAAAGAAAAGTATGAAATACAATATCAAAAACTATTACTGTAGCTGAATATTTTATGTCTATAAATGCATAGATACACATATTTGCATCATTTGTTAAAATACAGTGAAACAAATGACCAGATGTTGCAATAATTCATCTATAGTCATATTTCACACTATAAAAATCATAAATACGCACTGAAATCATGCTTATTTTCACAGTCAAATATTGAGATTAACATATCTCTACAAAATTCGAGGAGTATTTCCAGGTCTTACCATTGAAAAACTTATTTCAATTATAGACAAACTTCAGATCTTTACATGAATAATACTTGGACCAAAACAACATGCAGTTGACTAAATTAACTAAATATTACGTCAGATTAAAGATATTCAAAATACTTTTTTTAAAGCATACTTTTTATTTAAAGTTCTTGAAGAAGAAAACATATATATATATATATATAGATAGATAGATATAGATATATATGGTGAAAGGGAAATTAGGTTTGGAAAAATTAAATATGCAGAATGATTGATATGAATTACCAAAAAGGTACTTAAGAAATTAAGACTTAACTTAAGAAATTATTTAAGAAATTGAATGGTGCAGGGTAAAATCTTTGACCAAAGCATTTTCTCCGTAATAGCATCATTTTTGGTCAATGTGAAAAATGTATATGAAAGAAAAAATACTGAAGTCCAAAGTTTTGGAAATTGCGGCAGACAGCTCGGTCTTGTCCACATCTCAGCTCATTATCTTTCAATACGAGGTGCATTGAAAAAAAAAAAAAAAAAGCAAAAAGTATCCCGAAAGGCTGATATGTGCTAAAACTAATTTTGAAAAAAAAAAAAAGAGATGGAAAAGAAAAGAGTTTAACTTATCTAGCGCAATCTATGATAGGAAAGTAGTCACAAACCGAAAAATTGAACAAGGAATTATAAATTATAAATAGGTAATTATTTATTCAGAGAAATACCATTTTCAGTGAGTTTATACAGTAATAAGAAACCAACCAATTATGATAGTTTAAAAGTTTGCTTTACCTATGCTCGAATTGGCGTAAACGACAAAACTAATTTTTTTAAAAAAGGAATACATAAGACAATACTGAATAATCTATTTAAAGTAATTAAATGTCATTTCTTATTTAAAAAAAGTTACCTTAGAGTGTTAAACTGTCTTCATTAAAAAAGAGCAGTATATTTTAAATATCAATTAATTACCCCTACCATAACAACTGTTATAATAAACTAAATTTATGAATGTCAAATAAAATTTTTTAAATGCCAAAAATTCCCACTAAGAGGTAGTTTTGTGTTAAACATTTTCCCCACTCGTGACTTCATAACAAATATTATTCAATTCGGGAACACCAAACATGAAATTTTACATCTTGACATACATACAAATCTTGACAAATAATTTTTTGGTGAGGAAGTTACAAGATACTATTGCAATCTTTTAAATCACACAGCTTTCGGTACTTAATTTTTTTTTTTATTTGTTTTGTTTTACAGTTTTTTGACTATAATTGCCTATATAAAAGTTTAAGCATACATCCCATGAAGTTGCGATGCTCTGTAATGATATATAAGCACATACAAAAAGCACATGATAAGCCTACATATAAGGCTACAAAAGTATGCACGCAGAACAACACCAACTGGCATACTCCATAAAATTTCGCTGCAGATTTTGAAGCTGTTATTTGACACATGGGATTGTACATTCACAAAAAGATTATTTTTATTCAAAGTACTGATACAATAGAGCAGAAACTATTTTGAAAAAATATGTATATACTAAGAGTTCTTCAATTGCTAACTTTTAATTTAAGACATGTTTTTCAATTGAAGGCTACTGCTAAATTTATTCTGTATCTTTTTAGCTAGGCCTTCTCGCTCTGACAGAGATCGACTGTCCTATTTTTGTTAGCATCACTTGGCATAGCTTTTAACAGCAAAGTTAAGCAATACACTGAAAAAACAGCACACACCTTTAAATATGTACTTTTTTAAAATCAAAATTGAACTGGAATTCATTTAGGTGTTCAGTAATAGTAAAAACGATAGACTGAAAGATAAATACAGTGAGTACAGGCCAGGAACATAAATCAGTGGTAACGTTCCAGAGAAAAAAAAAAAAAAAAAAAAAACTATATATTGCCTCAACACACAATTTTAAATATATGCACTTCATTTAACAATATTTCCCTCCTTCTAACCCTAAAAATTGAAATTTCTTAGTTAACACAAATTTAATCATTTTTAGTGGCCACATAGAAAATTCTAGCTACATAGTTCTCTTTAAAATACAATTCTAAAAATTATAGAAATGTTTATACTACAATTCGAAAAAATTCATGCAAGTAACATTTATGATTAGGTAATTAAATCATTCCTTTGTTAGGAAAAAAAAAATAATTATTTTTAAAAGTGTTTTATTTTCTTTCAAAAGAAAAAAAAAAAGATTATATAAATGGCATCAAGCTTAATTTTAACATTTTAAATATTCCTATAAATTTTCAAATCTGGCAACCACTTGAACATTCTTTACATAGCCACATTTGATAATTTAGTTGGTGTTAATAATATAAACGAAGTTCTACAGGTTTAATTTTTTTTTAAAAGGAAGGAAGAAAAGATTTTTAAAAAAGGACTTGCATATTCATAATTTTTATAATTAACAAAATGATAATTACAACTAATTTTTAAAAAAATAAAGTGTTTTAGAAATATGTGTGCATTTCCAATTAAACAAACATTAATGCTGGTATACCTAAATTCTTATTCACAACTATTAATAACTGCACAAACATCACACCTATCAGAGGAAAGATATGTTTTAACGTGAGAGCATAGATGCAAGGACAAAGTGTATTAAATATCACATTTTTTTTCTCTTCATTGTAAGCCAAATGCATAATAAGCATTATTTAGGAATACACCAATACAAAAAGAAGATTCTTTTGAAAATACTACAATAATCTAAAAGGATTTTGAAGAAATTATTTAAATTCCTCAAAACTTCATTGAATAAAAAACGTTTACCACTGACAATACTCTACACATAAAGATGAATTATTTTAAAGAAATGTGAATTTTCAAAAATATCCCTCAGGGGTAATTATTCAAGCTAATCCTGATTGCACAAAATTACCAATACCATGAATAAATTAACCTGTAGCTGTTGAGCGTGCTAACAGTTAAAGCAACAACTGACTAATTGAAAAAAAAAAAGGTTTTGATTTATACAGCATCACACACACCACAGGAATAACTACTTTCATTTATCAGAAAAGTTTATCAAAGTAGGATTTATGAACATACATAACTTTATTGCACTGGCCTGATTTTCAATCTTGAAAATTACATGAACAACCAAATAAGAATTTAAGCACTGTGCTACTCTTTCAGTAATTTTTCATTCAGATAAAAAACTCAAAATTCTTATGAAAATACAACAGTATTTCTAACGAGAGAACAGCTTAAAATAAAAAATAAATTCATAACTAACAAATAAATTAAATTAAAAACAGCCAAACTTGTGACAATTTAACTCCTCAAAAAATTCAAAAAGGTTCACTGAAATGAAACATTTATATCCAACATGTCAAAGATCATTATGATAAAATCGGTTGCAGATTGCAATTTGAATGAAACATACACCAATTAGATAGCAAACTAAAGTTACTAAAAACACAGATCTATTGATACATGCTTAAAATACAAATAAATGTATCTGCAAATAAATAAGTAAAACTGATAATATAATGTGGCTACAGTAATTTTGTTAAATATTAACTTATTCAATTTTCTAAAATATTATTTAAAAATAACAATTTTTCACAGTTAAACCACTGATTCTCAATATTACAATTAATGAACAGTTCTTCATTTTCATTTCATTTATTAAAAAAGAAGTTATTAAAATATTAAACAGACAGTTAGAAAATCTTCAAGAGAATTATAGTTTGCAGTAGCTGAACATTTTGGCAATGCAAGTTCATACAAAGCACTTGAACCTAAATATGATCCCAGTCAGGACTGTTTGAGAAGTTCACTGTAACACAGAATTTACTAAAATGAGATTTGACTGTATTCCTTTTATTATTATAGAGGTTATGCACCTAGATTTTAAGCGAGATTATGTTGAAATAATTTTTACGCAAGCTTAGATCTAATAAAATTGTTTGGTTGAAGAACTGCCCAAGAGAAAAATGTAATAAATGTGCTATTAAAAATATTTTGAAATCATGATCACAACAACCAGAGATCAGAAAATAAGTTATATAATTATACTCCCCAAGGGGAAAAGTAAAAGAAAAAGTTCATAAAATTGCACTTCTACTTCTCTAAAAATATATTTATGCAATATATGATTTGGTATAGCAAAACATCCAAAGTTTTAAATACTGTCAAATATGTGGCATGTTGACAGACACAAAACAAGTATCAAAATATTTCATTTGTTTTTATACACACAAACATAAGTTAAAAGCAATCAAATTAATTTTAAAACATCTACAATAAAATGGTACTTGTGGGTTATATTAGGCGACTGAAATTCAAATGCCAAACAACTGGAACAGTTCACTACAATAATAATGGTGAAATTTCACTAAAATTTGTCTTACTAGAAAACTTATCTAGAGACAAGGAAGCATGCAAGTGTTATTGTTATTTCCGCATACACATGCTTAAAGAGCTTGGTCAAAACATAGCTGCAATTTCAATAGGATCCTGACATTAAGCAAGCCTGGTGGTATAACCCACAAATATACCAGTCAAATTTCATAGCTTGAATTGATTTATACAACGCATGTTTTGATCAAACATAATTTTTAAATAATAAAAAAAGCACACATATATGTATATATATTCTTCTTTTCTCATTTCTTTTTTGAGCAACGAAGAGCAACATCCATTTTTTTTTTTTTTCTTCTTAGACTATCACACATGACAAACAGTATTATTCTGAATCGCAAATTTACATACACTGAAATACACACTCAGACAAAAATAGCACGAAGATAGGAGAAGATTTTAAAAAACTGGGATTTTAGTTAAAATTTATTGCTTATAGTTTGGCATAGTGCAAAACGACTTGCAAAAACTTTATGAAAATATTAGCTACAAAAAGATAAAATTCAAGACATTTTGAAACGGACTTAACTGGCCCAGAATTCAAATCTGTTAGAATTCTAACTCAGCTCAAGCCCGTTTTACATATATACAGCAAAAATATTGCTCAACAAAGAATGAAAGTGCAAAAGCTACAGAAATCTTGGGCAAAACCTTACTCTCTTAAGGCAAATACAAACAATATTTTTTTTTTTTTTTTTACAAGGCCCCTCACTAATACACAGCAAACCCCTAAAATAATCTGGCTGTCCAAAATTGTACAAACAAAAGGAAAATTACAATCATTCTTCAGGACTACCCGTTATGAGCATAAAGTATTTGGAATGTACTTAAGTTATATAAAATATCAATATAAGTCTGACACACAGAAGAGAATTTAGATCACACTTTTAAAAAGAGAGAGAAGGGAAAAAAATAATTAACACTTTTCCCACATGGAATACTTTATCTTTGGAGCACTTTGTTATTGCCTATTTTGCTTACATTAAAATGTGTAAGCTGATGAGAGAATTCATTTGACACAATCACATTAATAGTTATTTTTAACTGATTGGCACAAATTTAGATGCAAAGTATAGCATTCAATAATAAATTTGTTTTTAATCTTAACATGACACAATTCTATTAGTAAATAATATAAGATTTGTTGTTGTTCATAAATGAAATTGCACTTTTTAGAGCTCTGATTGATTTAAATTAACAAAAAAAAAAAAAAAAAAAGGAATTTAGGTTCAATTTTCACAGTTAAAAAAAATTCATAACCAATGAACAAACTGTTTTCAATTATTTATCTATTAGAAGTCAGAAATCAATTAAGTGAATTTGTTTAAAAGGCATTATACAAAATATTCTACAGTATGCAATTACAACTGAAATGAATAATATTATGACTGCATGAAAACTATGTAAATTTGTGATCTTAATAATTGTAATCTCTCACCCCCAACCCTTTTTTTGAAGCCTTTTTAAAAAGAATATAACAATAATCAGAAAAACACAGTCTGTTTAAGACATTTTTCAGAAATAATGTCAAAGTACTACATTGAAAAAATTATTAAAGGAAATCTGCATCAATATACTGGATGAAATTTTGGTAGGATTATTTCACAAATTTAGTTCTACTACATATTACAATGATAACTTTTTTTTTAAATAGATAATAGAATTTAAAAATTTTTTAGATTTAACTTTAAAAAATGTACCAAAAACCAGAATTAGATATGAGAACATCTAAACCAAGAGGTGAATTTTAATACTTTATCCCATACTATATTTTGACATACCTGAAAGAGATCGACTATTTTTAGCATCTTTATGTAACCCCCCCCCCTCTCCCCATATATATATTGTACATTCCCCCCCCCCCGTGTCAATTTTTATCCACAGCATACATAAAAATATACACGCACCTACACACAAGTCCTGTTGATGCATATAAATAGACAATTCTAGAATATCATTTGATAAATGTCACAGTGTTAAAAAACAGTAAGCATATATGGTTCATTCCATCAAATGCTATGAAACTATATTTATCAGCTGACATGTAAGGAATATGCAAATTTATATAACTTAAATCATTCAGGCAAAAGTTCATTTCATTTATTTATTATAAATTTTGTTAATGATTCAAATAGCATATTATGATGTATTATTGTAACTGACAAATGAAAATATTTTTTAAAAGTTACACTACCTTCTAATTAAAAAAAACAAAACATATACATATTATATGAATTACCTTTTGATAGGGTGTATTCCAACTGATGTCATCGGTATTAGATGAAGTTGTGGTGTTTGCCACTGCATGCAGAACAAGACAAGCATGCAGTTGTATGCTAGTTTTGTACAAACAAACAGTATCATGCTTTAATAGATATTTTTTTATTATTGTTTATTAGTTGATCCACTCTTAAAGTGATACTGTGAGTTTCTGAAGACTTGACAATATTCCCCCCCCCTTTTTTTAAAGTGTTACTGAATTTGTAAAAATAGCGAGACAATTGCACATGTCTACATGAAATCCTAGGCCAAATAGAGGTCTTTTTCAAAATAGATCATATTTGATTTTCCTTATTTTAGCAGTATTAAATTTACGAAAGTAATATTTTTAATGATAAACAGTGATTATTTGTACAAAGCTAACCATCTGCAATTTGAAACTTGCATTACTAAAAGTGCAACATAAGTGGATACACCCTATTACATTAAATTACATAATTTAGTACAGTGCAATTTATCAGAAAAAGAACGTAAACAAAGTATTTTTCCAAAAATATAAAACAATACATACATAGCATAATAAGCTCTTTTAAAACAATTAAACTATTAAGGATAAGCATACCCAGTCTAATTCATAAAAAAAATAACTCATTAGTTAAGTTGAAATTCGAATTCAATGACTAAAATTGATTATGAAAAAAAAAATTTAAATTTTTAAAGAAAAAATATTTTAGAGGACTTTAAACAGTTACATAACATTAAACATGCTACTAGGATATCTGTAGACATTAATGCAAATGTTACTGCAAATACATTTTATAGTTGTAACTTATGGGTGATTATTGCTAGTAAATTTCTGTGCATGATTAAAAAAATATTAAATCACATAAGAAAAGGTACACAACATTTAAAAAAAGAAATCCTTTTTTACAATTTTTGAAATTTTAAATTATTTCAACGCAATTGAGATTTGAACTCTTCAGAGATGATATAGGAAGAATTTAAAAGATATAAAATACATTTTAAATGTATGTCCAAAAATTAAAACTTTTCAAATCACACTCATCAATTAAAAGACCATAAGAACTGACATTTAAACCATGCATCAATTATCAATTTATAGTAACAAATAGTTAATGAATGTGAAAAATCCAAAAGTTGAAAATATGAAAAGACTATTATCAAAGAAAGTTTTCTGTAAAAATAAATAAATAAAGAGACTAAAATTTGAAAATGCAATATTAGGTACACCTAAAACTATGACGATACTGTAATTTATTTAAAAAATAAAAACGTACATACAGGAAAAGGCATGAAACACTGAGCCTTGTTGAATCAGCATGCTAATAAAAAAAAGACTGTAAAAAACAAGCAAAATTAATTACAATCAGAACTGAATTTTAAGGAACTGGCACATTTTCTATTGGTTCACAATGATAGTTACAGCTGATTTAGCAAACCACTGATCAATTAAAAAGCTCGACTATCTATGACATGCAGAAAAAGCACTTTTATATGTTTTATTAGCAAGACAATGGGCTGGGAATTTCATAATAGGGCTCCCAAGGTATAGAATGAGAAATATGTTTCATAGGAAAATACACTAGAAATAGCTTCTTTTTTTTTCTTTTGTCTTTTAGTAAACAGGTAGATTCTATAAGATTTATAAATATTAAATAAAATAGAAAACTATGAGACAAAGCTGTCAGAACTTTTTTTTTTTTTTTTTTGAGCAAATATCTACATTTCAAAAAACAGAAAGCTGTTCTCTGTGAATATAAGAAAAAGTATCAAATTGTTCCTGGATGTTTGGAAACAGGGGAACCCTATAGCAATGCCCAGATATTGTTACATTGAATTTTTTTTTTTCTTTTATTTATTATTTTTTCATGCCACTAAGCTCATCGTTGTGGTTGTTACACTTGAACAGAGTTATTTGGAAGATGATATACACTTATAAAATGTAGAAAAAGAATTGAGTAGAAACAGTTCTGAGTGCAATAAGATATAAAACATCATCCGATGACATCCAAGATGTATCCTAGCTTTATTTTGTAAGATTTGGAATAATGATAACAATATCATGAAGATATACCAAAATCTTTTAGATGATCTTCAATATCAACGCGACAGATGGGGCATCTCTTGTTTGTAGTTAGCCACTGATCGACACATTCAATGTGGAACAAGTGCATGCAGGGAAGCCTCCTAAAAAAAACAGAAAGTCCTTATTGTTGCTTTACACTCCTTGCACGAAAAGATACTATACATATCAAGTTATACCTAACGAAAATTTCGACAGATATCAAGAGGTATTGATACTTACACTTAACGTATAACATTTAAGAAAAATTGTCAACATTGGTGATAAATGACATCTAGGGCAAAATAATATTCTTGCAATCCTGATACATCATACTGCATTTTGGCTTCTCGCTCCCCCCTTCAACTGTTGTTTTATTTCCCCGTTGGAATTTAATGTATTTCTATGCAGATATTGCAATATATTCATGCACACCAAATGCAGTCAGGAAAGCTCTGATTTTGTCAGTTTTGGTCATAATTTGACTTCAGTACGTTCCATTTCATATTGGTGTTATATATCAGCTTTTTTGTGTGTGTTTTGAAATGGTGAAGCAAGGACAGTATGTTACAGCCTTTTGAGTATGAGAGAAGGTTTAACTACTTTTGCCTGATTGTTTGAAAGGTTGCAATTTTGAAGATCTTGACATTTAAGGTTTTGCATACTGTCAGGTCAATCCTACATACAATTTTTTAGACCCTGAAACAGGTATTTACATACAAAATGTTGAACGGATGAGGGTAGTGCCAAATGGCAGAATGAAAAATACTTGGGCAGGGGTTGCGCTGGCTCTTTTTAACATTTCGCCAATTCATTCGCCAAATTAGATTTTTCCAGACATCATTAAGAAAAGCAATTGTCAATATTTTTGCCAAAACGTATTTTCTTTCGCCAAACTAATTTTATTTTCCCAATTTGCAGCATTGGAGATCGACAGCGCGACCCCTGCCTGTGAATACATCAACATCATCTCAAGCCGTATACTGCTAAATGTAAGTGGAAAACCAAAAAGCTAGTCAGGATAGAGTTTTTTTAGAAGCAATTTTAAATGCTATTAAAAAGCATTTTCTGGTCAAAATAAAATTAAATTTGTTTTGTTTTGTTTTTTCAGGAAATAGGTGGGGGAGGGGGGCTTTCGGGATGTATCAGTGTATTGCAGAGGTTCCCAAACTGGGTACCGCAGCACCCTAGGGTGCCACAAGTCAGGGGTGCTGTGGATACAATCAAGAAAAGTGTTTCGGTGGAGTATAATCAAATAATTTCCTCTGAACCGGTATCCCCAAGAAAGTGAGCCAAGCCGATCACTGTGGGCTCAAATAAAAATATTTCAGTCAAATTCAAGACTGTCCTGTAGCCTCTCTTTTATAGGAATTCCCTGAAATGGGGGTATTGTCATAATTCTATATCCCTTTCCCAAGAGAGTACTTTCTTGATAGTTAGCCCTATAAACAAACAAACAAAAAATAACGTAAAATGCATCTAAACTACTTCATTCTAACCTTCATATTCATATTGTTTTAAAGGAAATCTGCTGCGAAAATTTTTAGCCTGAAAAGGGTGCCAGGAAATGCTTTTAGCCTGACAAGGGTGGTGCGGGGGGGGAAAAGTTTGGGAATCCCTGATGTATTGTGTTTTCTTTTTAATGAGCAGAACACATTTTTTTGGTAGTACAACATCAATACAATATGAAACTACACAGCATAGTGCGCTAGTTTTTTTTTCATTCCTTCATTGCATACAAAACTCTGCAAGATAGCATGGGCATTTTAATTTTTCTTTGGTGTCATACAAAACCACATAGGGTAGTATGCATCTTTTTATCTTCCTTAGAATGTGATTATAATCTTTTATAGTTACTTTCATTCATATTTTTCATAACCATTTCTGAATTTTTGAGGAGGAAGGTAGGCGACATAGAGAGAAGGCATTTGGGTGGGTGACAGTTATCAGAGCTTGGTGACCGTCCTCTTTAAAAATTCGATACGTGTTGTCATAAGACAGAAAAGAAGCAAATTTTTATTTCAGTGATTTTTCGGACTTCCACACAACTTTTCCCTAACTTTTTACTTGGCATTTTGTCAACATCTTGCTTTGATTCTAGATATATTACCTCGTTGTTATTATTATTTTTAACTTTTACATTTACAATTTTCATTCATATGGGAAATGCCCTTGAAACTTACTGACAATCTTAAACAACTGCAGTAAATAAAAAAATATTTGAATATATATTTAAATGAATTATCTGAAATAAAGATAATGTACATTCATTTCTGAGCTGTTTACTTAGCAAAAAAAGGCGGTGAGTTATTCAAGTGATTGAACATGACACTATACTTAACAATAACTGTACCTGTTTCTCACTCAAAATGTTCAATAATTTGATGAAGATAGAGGATTTTTTTTTTTAAGGGACGGGGCAGATTTTAAGCAGAAAAAAAAAAGTAAGCACTTTTTAGGGTATTTTAAGCACTGTCTGAAACATGACGAATGAAAGTTTTATTCATCAGCAGCAGAATATAAACTGAATATACACATACACTGGCTGATGAAATGCAGAACAAAAATAAATGAAATATAAGAAAGAAATGTAGAACAGTCATTCCAAGAGAAAATGTTCTACTTTCTTTTCTATCATACATTTTTGTTCTGTACTTACTGGGTATGAATTCGCATGGATCTGATTTACATGTGAATCATGTAGCTTGACATATATTGTAGAGTTATTTATATTCTTTAGGAGTCTTAAAGTTATTTAAACTTTGTTGCACCATGGGTTAAAGTTATATACTTATCTTAACACAACCATCTTTAAACCTATAATAAAATTCAAATCTAAATGTTTGGAACAAATAGTTAAATTATGATTATTTTTTAAAGTTGTGACCGTTATTTGCATTTTTAGTTTCGATGGATAGTTAAAATTATTCTTTAAAAATGACATGCCTGCAAGATCAAACAGCATCGCTGCAGTTGAGCACAGTACTGTAATAGTTAAGCACTCATGACAAATGAGAATGAAATACTGGTAAACAGGAAAAGAATGTTCTAGACCAACATACCTGACATCTTCATCATCTTCAAATTCACAAAGGCAGATGGTACATTTTTCTAAGTTGTCATCACTTTCGTTGCATTTCATAATCTAAAGAAAATTCAAAAGGTAAAAAATAAAGGGTCCATAACATGTACAAAATATATATCTATCACAAAACAATGAGTAAAAATAGTCTCTATAATAATACTGTCTACATTAGTACAGTCTGCTATTTAATAACTTTTAAGAATCATGAAATCATTGTTATGGAAAGAGTGACCTTAACCCGGCAGGATGCATGCGACTCCCAGTAACAGGAGTGCGCACGCTGGGCCTGCCAGGCCCAGTGTATTTTTTACAGTATTTTAAAAACTATTTGGCTTTTCGGTTAACGAAATAGCAAGTAAATTTACACTGAAGCCAGATGGTGCAAGAGTTAGCACATTGTGCGGCCGTGCCACAGGTCTGGGGTTCGATTCCCAGGCTGGGCAAGGTTCACACAGCCTTTCATCCCTTGAGTGAGTCAATAAAATGAGGACCAAGCTTGCTTGGGAGTTAAACACTGGGGGCTTTAACTTTAAATTTACACTAAAGCATGAAACAAACAATTACTAGACTTACAACTGGTAACTTACAACTGGTACTTTAAAAGTAATTAGGTTTAGTTATTATTGATCAGAACAGAAAACATATTAAATATGACTTTCACATTGGTATATCAAAAAGAAAATACATATTTATTATAAAAAAAGAAACATTATTATCAAAAATGACATTAATAAGTATTATAATACATTAAAATAAAATTTACATTTCATTCATATTTTTAGCATATGATACTGCTATTAGGATAAATGCTAACTTGAGAGCATGCAACGGGCCTCTAAGGCCCGAAATCTTGTTTTATTCAAGAAAGTAGAACCGTAAATTCTGGAAATGCCTCTGGTAGTTAAATAGGTGACCTCATATACAGCTAACGAAATCTTTAAAAAATCACAGGACGGTTTATTTTTTAAAGTAATTTTTTTAATCACTCAGGCCTGACAGGATCGGCGTGTGTCCTGCCAGGTTAAACAGAATTTGCACGCATTGGGTCTCTATGCTGATGTAATCATGTGCATGGCTTCCAAGATTGTAAACTTTCTGATTTACCTCCTGGTCGCCTTTTTTCGACTAGTCATTTTTAAAAATAATTTTCTAATTACATACTTTGTGCAGTAGACATACAGATGGTAAATGATTCCTAAATTTAGTGCCACTTGTAATTGGCTAACCCAATCAGCTGGTAAAAAACAAACAGCCAAATATGATATGTGCAAGAATATTTGGAGGATGAACAACCAAACTTATTTTAACCTAGCAGCTGAAAATAAAATTTTAAACAAGAGAAATAAGTGATGTCAAACACACTGATTATAAAACAATACTTTCCAATACAATTTTTTTTCTTTTGTGTGTATACCAAATCAGGACAATGTGCTGATGCATGACCAGAAATAGAATCCCATTCATTTTCAGTATGATTTTGCATCATTCTAGATTTTTTTTTAACAACTATTATAGGCAAAAACAAACTTGGTTCTCCCTGAATGAAAGAGTACATTTTAATAAGCCACTAGATAAAATTGGCACAAGTGTAATTTTAAATTTTCTTAATAGTTATAACTTTTTTGAATTAAAAAAAAATCCAATTTCTTACAAAATAGTCTTTATAACCAATTTTGTTTTATTTGAATCCTATTGACATACTTTTAAGTAAAATATTAATTATTTAGATGGCAACAAAGAAATTACTAATAATTTGCAAAATTCTATAATCTACGCAAATCTTGGTCCCAAACTATGTGAATTAAATGGAGTACACTCATTTTTTTTTTTTCTTTAAATTCATAAAATAATAATAATACAGGTGTTATTGTACACAAATCTCTAATATGAAACACAAATTACTCTTTATTTCGTATGAGACAGTGTTTTTAGCATTAGCCATGAACAGCTGATTTGGTTTCAAATAAGGCAAAGATACATTAGGGCAGGGTGTCCACCAATGTCAGGAGGCAAAAATAGTATCATTAGTAGCCTCACATATGTAAAAAAGTTGCCAGTTTAGTTGCCATTTTTTTAATTTTAGTTGCCAAAATAGCAACATTTTAGATTAGCATCGATTTATCATAGATTCCCATGTTTTGTTTTGTTTTTCCCAATTACCGGCAACTAACTAAAATTAAGAAAACTGCAGAAAAATCACATGAATGGTAAATTTCAAGAGATTATTTTTGAAAACAAATATGAGTCGCAATTTATTAAAATAAAAAGAGTTTCAATATTCATTAGAAAGAGAAAAAAATGGAAGATTAGCATAAAATCTGTTAAAACAATAGGTGTTTCTCATAAAATCGTAAATATCGGTAAAAATGGGTTTCTCCCATAATAATTGGTAAGTATGAATAAGTATATTTAAGATGGCTAAATGATTTTACTCTTTCTTCATGCATTGAAAATTCAAAAGTATGGTCGAATTTTTATTTTAAAATAACAAAGTTTTTCATTTAATAAAATCTACATTTTTACAAAAAAAAAGTTAAGACTGCTATGCTTTATTTGATAAAAGCACAAAAAATTAAAGTTTTTTTCATCGCAAAATAATAAGAATTGATCAGTTTGCCAACAAATTTTCCAAAATCATACAAATTCTCAGACTCAAAAATAACCAAAAACATTTAGATTCAAATTTTTATCGTATTTGGCATCATCTGCAATTTTTCTCAATATGTATGCAGAGGCCTCCTACTATGAAAGGGCAACGTGCCCCTCAGGTATGGTGTTGTTAGGTCTAAATAGAAAGAAGTGGGAAGATGTAGGAGGCAATGAGTCTTAATATTTATTGTTGTGTAGTAGTTTGTAACTACATAAACACAACTCAAAACACTTCAGGGATCAAAAAGAATTTGCCCCAGTCCCCTTGCCCAAATTTCGAATTTCCCAGTTGATTAATTCAAATTAATCTCAACAGCACCGCAACAGGGTATTTTCACACTGTCAATTGGGCTTTTGCTGAGCATGTAGTACAGTGAAAATAGACATCTCAGGCACATGTGCAGGCGAAGAAAGACTTGTATTCTCGCTATCGCCAATTTCAATTTTGTGGAGCGGCAGCAAAACAGACGCAAATTTTGTTTATACTGACATTTTCCACCTCTTTCTTCACCTCTTCACCTCTCACTAAAATTGTTCTACAACAGAGCTGTTGCCAATTTGGCCACGTTCTTTGGTGGAAGAGTGATTTCCCAACGCTGACCAAACATTATATATTTTCAAGCATAATTATAGACATACAAGCAAATATGACGAATACAAACCTTTTTATATTTGTGAGGCAGAGTGTTTCTTTCAATAGTTGCTTGTGTTGCACCTCGATTAACAGCCATTCTACGTTGGTCAACAATACGCATATAATCCTACAAAAACAGAAACAATTTTTTGAATGAATTAAAACATTAAAAAACCACATTAGTTTTTAATTCAATATTTTCAATGTTTTCATTAACAATATATAATTTATCTAGTGTAAGCTACTCATTGGATATGTACATTATAATACAAGCATTTTTTCTGACTTCTAAATTCTATATTATGAGCTGGTGATGAACTATCATAATCCCTATAAAAGAATAACAATAGACCCAACACAGAGATAAAAATCGACTACTGTGTGCAGTACACGTGCAAATTGAAAATACACTTACCTCTATCCTAGCATGAACATGGCGTGGCAACACAGGTATATAGTGGTGGAACATAGGTGGTGTAGGAGGAAGCTCAGGCATGTGAGGCAAGCTAAAGAGATCAGGAGGCCTAATACTCATAGGCTGGTTCAAAAAAGAAAAAAAAAACATCAGAATTTAAATCTATAGCATAAAGTATTATTAACATGAACATTAAAATAGATCAATTTAGGCTGAGATTTAGCCAGCATTTGGAAAAACCAGCTTTTACTCATTTATATAAAAAAAGGTCTTTCATAATCCTTTAAATGTGATCTTGGATATTACAAGTTATCAGACAATCACATTAGCATTAAACTAATGGCCATGTAAAAAACATTAGTAAAATAGTTTTAAAAAATAATTGCATAGCATATGAAAATATAAAGTAATAGTTTTAAAAAATAATTGTGTAGCATGTAAAAGTATTAAAAAATAATTGTGTAGTACAGTAAAATTTCGGTATAACGATAATCAATACAATGATAAATCTCTCTAGAACGATAAAATTTTGTGGTCCACAGAATTTCCATATAATATTATCTCCCCTCGATATAATGATACATTTCTCCAGAATGATATTTTTTGGGGGGTCCCTCAAGTATCGTTGTACCAAAGTTTTACCGTATATAAAAGTTGAAACAAATTGTGTAGTATATAAAAGTAGAATGCTACATAATTATTTTCATATACCGATAACAGAATCAATATCACCCTTTTCTGATGCTACTGTTTTAATTTAGTTTACAATTACACAAAGAACTGTTTGAGTGGAAGTAGAATTTTCTAAATTAATCTCTTTAATAATTTCAGTATTTTTCCAAGTAAACATTCAAATAATAATAAAGATGGCATTTAACTGGTGCAATTTATCAGAAATAAGGATCTGTTATAGTTGAAATAGAAGCAGGCAATTTATAAAGAAAACAAATATTACATTAAAGGTACATTATTTTTTCCTATTTGAGTTAATTTTAATATACAGTGGTGCTGTTGTTATTTTTTAGAGAAAATTATGCACTAATCAAATTTATTTGGCTTAAAAACAAGGAATACGCAAATTAAGAAAGTTGACGCTGCGGGCCTACACTGCCGAATTAACATAAAAGCTGCGCAGCGAGAAATTCAACTATCATACGCCAGTAAGTTCAATGCTGGTTTTTTTGCCTGCTGATTTATGGTAAGGCCGTTTTAACACTTTCTATTTAAGAAACATATCTTGTCGGTCAGTTCGAAAAGTATTTTGCGTAAAAGAGTGATTAGTTTATCCAAGAAAGGTAAATCCTCTTGTGAGATAGGAGAACTTCTTTCCATGGGAAAATCCACAGTAAACGATATTTTAAAAAAATATCGAGCTGGTTTTGGAGTTCATGACATGCCTCGAAGTGGAAGACTGCAGAAAACCACCATACAAGTAGACAGATTAATAAAAAGGAAGTCAACTGCTGACCCACATAAAACTGCTAATGATATTGACCAAGAATTACGGGAAGAAAATCTTGCTAATGTCAGCCGTAAGACAGTTTCAAGGTGTCTGCATGATGTAGGACTCTATGGTAGAGTTGCAGTGAAAAAACTTTTCATTAGTAAAAAAAATAAGACAGCCCGACTTGAGTTTGCATTATTGCATAAAGACTGGACTGATAAAGATTGGTCAAAAGTACTTTTTCCAGATGAGTCAAAGTTCAATCTCTACGGAAGTGATGGGAGGCAATATGTACGACGACCTCAAGGTAAAAGATACGATTGCAAATACCAGGTTCCTACAATAAAACACGGTGGAGGACACGTTATGGTCTGGGGAGCATTTTCTGCAAAAGGTGTCGGTCCTTTAGTACAAATCCACGGCAAGATGAACGGAGTTATGTACAAGGACATTTTGCAACATCATGTACTACCATATGCGCGAGAGAATTTGAATAAAAATTGGGTATTTCAGCAGGATAATGATCCGAAGCATACGTGCACGATTGTGAAGACATGGATGTCCTCAAAAAGAATTCATGCAATGAAGTGGCCCTCACAATCACCCAATCTCAACCTGATTGAAAACCTTTGGAATGAACTTAATAAACGTGTGCGAGTGCATAAGTACTCAAATTCCACGAGGAATGGGACAAATTTACTCTTGACGATATTAAACCACTTATTGAATCTATGCCTCGTCGCTGTGCTGCTGTTATTGCTGCTAAAGGTATGTCTACCAAATACTGACTGTATGTAATAATATTGTACACTATAAATTTAATAAAACCTTTTTATTTCCATAATCGACCAGTGTGGCCGGATATTTTTGAACATGTGTATTTGTTATAAAAATGAACATTCCAAATAAAAATATTTAGAAAATTATTTTTTCCTTTAAATATATTCCTTATTACAATGCCAAAATTATATATAAGTATTAATTCCAGGCACCGGAAGATATAAAAGTAATTACCAAATTTTGCAGTGTATTAGTATTGGCCGGAAACTTATGAGCGTCACTGTATATCAGTTCATATATACTTTAAATAGAACAAGGAAATTTTTTTTAAAAAGTGGGACAGTTAAAACATTCTTTTCAGGTTAAATATTTAGAATAATAAATTTATATTAGAAAACCTAACAGTTGAAAATACTCCCCATTCATTTTCTAAATTTCAGTTTTACCTCAATAAGTCAGAAGTCATTTTAATATATAATGTACTAAAGTTTTATAAATTAACAATATTTTTTCATCCAGAATATTTCTTGCAACTGTAAATGGTCATATGATGCTTTAATATTAGCAAACAACTTTCATGTTTGATCAAAAAGAGATCACACTCATTGGAGAGTTTGTGTATACTGTTTCTTCCTACATTAATGCTAGCACTATCCGCTATACGGAGTATTTTGACCAACCACGTTTCGGATTTTATGTGTGCACATGTGCTGTATTGTTCAATGGCATTTAGCATTAACATTACCATGAGTGAAAGCGATATGCACAAACTCCCAATTAACGCCAAATAAAATTATAAATCAAGCAGACTAGTTTTAAAATATTATAGAATATCCTTGTTATCACTGAAATGATAATTTTTTTCACTTCAGCACTGACAAAGAAATATTATTTCAAAGCCAGTTGGATAAATTTATAACTCTAGATGGCATGCATAAACATTGCTATATTTCTACTTGTGTTTATCATCAAGGACTCCAGAATCCGATTTGAACACTTTTAAGGGTCTATTATTTAACTGAGTAATTTTTTGATTACAACAAAACACTAAAATCATTTGCAGGGGTAGAGAAAATGGTAATTTTACTAAAAGTTAATGGATGTTAGAAGACAATGGGTTAATCTCAATAAGGGAATACAATTCTAAAATGAACATTAAAAGCATCAAATAGTTCATTATTCTCATTGTACATTCAAATTCCCAGTATTTGATGCAGCCACCACAAGTTATTTATACCTCTGTTTTTAAGTTTTAAACATTTAAACAAGGAAAAAAAGAAATATTTTTGTACAATTCCCTTATATATATTTCATTTTATATTTCAAGAACAAAAATTAAGAACTGCACACAAAAGAGTTAGACCAGATTCTTTAAAAAAAAAAAAAAAAAAAAAAAAAACTGATTTAAACCATTCTTTCAATCTTTTTTTTTTTTTTTTTTTTTTTTTTTTTTAACTTTCCGAACATGTACCATGTAAGGAAAGTATTGTAATCATGAAAAAATTCAAATTCGAGATTTTGGTGTATTTACACGTTTTGAGGTTTTCTGAATTCATTTATGCTATTTTTACGAGATGTATGTATGTGTGTGTGTGTGTGTTTGTGTGTATGTGAGTGAACACGATAGCTCCTGAACAGGGAATGCGATTGAGCTCAAATTGGGTATCTATGTTATAAACCACCGTTGCAAGACCGGTATTGATTTTGGTGTGTATAGGACTTACAGTTTTTCTACAGGGCTATGACAAAGATTTCTTTTACATTATGGCCTATGGAGGAAAATTTTGGAAAGTGCGCTAGCGTTTAAACGGTACATTCGATTGAGCTCAAATTGGGTATACATGTTATAAACCACCATTGTAAGACCGGTATTGATTTTGATGTTTATAGGACTTAGTTTTTCTACAGGGCTACGACAAAGATTTCTTTTACATTATGGCCTATGGGGAGAAATTCTTGAAAGTGCGCTAGCGTTGAAACGGTACATTCGATCGAGCTTCAATTGGGTATATATGTTTGAATTATTCATCGATTCAAATTTATTTAAATGCTTGGTAATGATCTTAATCGTAAGTGTTCGGAAAGTCGAGTGGAGTCACTCCAGATTTTTTTTTTTTTTTAAATAGAGCAAAACTTTCAAGATACATGAAGGGTTTTATTATATTGATAGAGCATATAATATAAATTTGTTAAATTATGTAAAATTCAATTTTTAATTGTTTTTCTTGATTTTTATTTGTACATTCACATTCCTGAATTATAAGTAGCTGAAACAGGTAAAAGAACAAAGTAAAATAAGGACAGAATTGCTAACAATATGGAACCCAGTCGAAATAGCTCAGACAGACAACCACCAGCTGAAGTAAAATCAAACACCACAACAAAGTAGCTGATCATGAAAAAAAAAAGGGGGGGGTAAAGGGGCTTTAAATGATAAACTGATTAATAAACTAATCACTCACCATTCCTGTTGGAAGACCAATTACAGGTGGCACACTGAAATGATGCAATCTAGGTGGAGGCGGATGATGATAATGATGTTGATGAATATGATGGTGGTGAATGTGGCCTGGTTCACTGAAATTGAGATGAAAAAAATCAATAAATAAGTCTCTAAAATGTAGAAAAATTCCAGATTTTCCAATGAAATAATTATACTTTCTTCCCCAGAAATATTTGTTGAAAGCAAAGGTTGTAAATAATAAAATAATGAAGTGAAATAAGAGTAAATTTTCAAGTACATATAGGATTAAAAAAAAATAATAATAAACAGGCCCCAGAGACCTACAGATTTAAAAGAAAGCAGCAACCACTTTTATTCTTTTTTTGGGTGGGGAAAGACGTGTAATTGTTTGCTGCAGCCTGTGATCAAAATTTATCAAGTTATCCTGGTTGTCTGGTTTAATCCTATCTGGCACAAGCACACATTTCTGTTTTTGCTAGGTCCTTGAGTGATAGTTAAATTTCTGTCATCAATTTAATGAAACATCATTAATTTTTCTGCAAAATACCTGTCACTATGATGAAAATGTGCATAAGTTTTTGTCACCCTTTATCATTTTATGCAAACTTCATTATTATCTGGTGAACAGGTATAAAAAATTTAACTAATGACTGAATTTTTTTAATCTGCAGCGTAAGAGTCACAATATTGGTGGCTAGAATGTCTAGCCTCGCACAAAAGGGTTAAACCAGTTTAAAAAAAAAATAATAATAACAACACCACTGGTTTAAACTATTCTTTCAATCCTTTGTCTTTCCTACTTTTTTTTTTTTTAATAGTGCAAAACTTTCAAGATACATGAAGGGTTTTATCAGGTTGATAAAGCATATTATATAAATTTGTTAAATTATGTAAAATTCAACTTTTAATAGTTTTTCTTGATTTTTATTTGTGTATCCCCATTCTTGTAAAATTTAGACAAGTTGGCATGTTAACTTGTCTAAATATACAATAAGTTACTTTAGCTTTACAAACCTTGTTAAAATCAAAAATGTCATTAATTCGCAAAGATATTTTTTAAAAAATACCAGCAAATATTAAATCACTACATAAAAAATTCCATCTTATTATTTCAGATTTCCTTTTAGTTTTAAAATAGATTACCTTATTTAAAAATATTTACAACATTTTGATATATTTTAAATGCTTAAGCATATTTTCTATATGTTTCATTCATGCATTTTTTTTTTTTATCGGCAAATACCTGTAAGTACATTGAAGAAATAAATTTTAAAATATAAGAATCAATGGTATCTCTGTAGAAATTGGGTTCACATTGCCAAAAAGTTTGAATACTACTGGCTTAACTGATACATATACAGTAGCCCCTCGTTATATCACACTTGTCGAGAGACATGAAAAATATGCGATATAACAGGTGGAAGGGGGTGTGCTGTGACGCATGATTAAATGAAATTTTACTTTGATGGTCACATGCAGTTAAACTATAATAAAATTAAAAGTATAAGCACTGTAATGAAAGATAATCTCTTACACCCGTATTCACGAAACTTTCTACCAGCTGGTAACAGCCGGATTACCATAGAATCGGGTGGTTAAAAAAAAAATGGTATTCACAAGGCCAAATCGGCTGGTTACATCTCGTTTTTAACAGACGAATGTAACCAGCCGAATTCGGGTGGTTACCGGCCTGTTACATTCGACGCATGCGCTGTGAGGCTCTAGTCTGTTAACAAACATGGCGGACTACAGCGCTGTTGAAGACAGAAGATATGGAAATTTTAGAATTTGTTGATAGATTTGTAAAATTTATGTGTGTGGAGAAAGTAAACGGTTTAGAAAACTTGTGTGTCAAGGATTTTCCAATACATTGTCATCAAAGTAAGTAAACGGCAAACAGGAGAGAAAGGAAATGTTTTAAATTTACAGCAAACGTGCCAATGAAATTATGGCGCTTCGGTAAAGCGAGCGATTGACAAGCAGTAGTTCCAGGGTTCTGGCCTCGCTGCGGCCAAAGTTTCCGCTCTTTCTCTCTCTCTCTCTTTTTTTTTTTTTTTACATCTCTTAGAACATCTAAAAATATCTAAATTGTTTTGGTCTGTTCTATTTTATATATATATTTTACCATGAAAATGATATCATTTATTATGTAAATGTAATTTATGAAATTTAATACAATATGTTTTTACCGACGAAAAAACAACTAGTTTTTGGTTAAGTAATTTCAACGACATCCGTTCTAAAGTTCCATTAAATATTAAAGAAATAATAAACACTCAAAATCTTATTGTGCGGTTTAACAAATTTGTTTACTTTTATTTCACTCAAAATCTATTTACATCTGTTATTTGACTTATAAAAATCAGGAATGCATAAGCAGCATTTTTTTTTTTTTTTTTTTTTTTTTTTTACTTTGAAACGGTGAAAATATTATATTTAAAATTAATACTAAATTTCCAAAAATATGATCTTTTTATTTAGAAATAAAAAGATTACTTTCCTTACTTTCTTAGAAGAAAGTAAGGCCCTCTGGGATGAAGTACTTAACCATTTTAATTAGGTGTATAAATTCGACATTATACTACAATACCATCAAAATCAATAATGATCCCAATCCTGTCAGAAAAAAAGGACTAATTTTAATTCTATTAATTAATTAATTTTTTTATTTTTTTCCCAGCAAGAGCATTGCAAAATTTAATAGACAAAGCCATGTGAATTAGCAGGGGTTAGCTGGGCTGGAACAGGTTTCTTTAATTAGTATTAGTCGTATCATATTAGCTGTATTAAGTATTACCAAAAACACAAGGCCGTAACCCCCGCGGAAGGGAGATCATGAGGGTAGGATTTCCCACCCTCCCCCCGAAATTTTAGTCAATGAAATTAGAAGTTTTTTTTTATTTGCATTGATTCTGCAGTTAAAGTATAGGTAAAAAAAAATTCAGCGCTACATATCCCCCCCCCCCTTACCCACCTCGTCCCAATTTTTATTTGTCTACGACTTTACAAAAGCAAGAACAATGTAGCTTTGAGACAAAAATTCATTGACATTTGTTGTATCTGTTTCAAGAGGGAAGAAAATGTGAATTTTAACAGAGTCTGTTTTAAACTTATAGTATTAAATATTTATTTACATACATCCGATAAAATAACTAACATAATTCTTGATTTTTGCATTATCCCATTAATAAAAATACATCAGAGGCATTATTCACTATTAATATTTAAATTGAATACTCTTTTTCCCCGTTCCGGCTTTATTTAAATAAGTTGTACACTTCGTGCTAAGTTATTGCTCATAAATTAATCACATGCAAAAAAAAAAAAAAAAAAAAAAAAGGTGTTATTTAAATGTCTGACTACAGAGTGATTAAAGTGTGTCTTTATTGTGGGAAAGAACTTGCAATTTCAAGTAGATATCTGCAATTCCTTTTTTTTTTTTGGGGGGGGGGGGGAGGGGGTGTCCAAAAATTTCTAGTCCTTGATATGAAAAATCAAGAGGAAGCCTAGTTCACAACTTCAGTTAAAAATTGAGTAATGGCTACCTCATAAATCATTATTTAAGGCCCAGCAAGAACCATTTCAACACAATCACATTTTAATATTCACGTATATATTTACTCTTTATTGTATAAAATTACAAAGTATTGGCAGAGCTGCTCTATGATCCATATTTTTGTGATTAAAGTATGGTCACCAGTGGGTTTCAACATTAGAATCTTTACAATTGTATTAAAACATTGTAAAAATATTTGATTTCTTATGCATTTGCAATTTTAATTATTGATACTCAAAAAAAAAAAACACAGCATACCATCTCGTACAGTAAAACAAATAAAATATCCCCAGAGTAAGCTCTTAAGTATGTATTAAAAAAAATTTTAAACAATCGTATTGTTTTTGACTTTCAGATACATTAAAAAATAGAAATAGAAAACCTTCGAATACCTTTAAAAACTATTATCTTTTAAAATCAATATATCTTTTAAATTCATAGGTGTATATAAATAAAATATCAGTTATTAATTGCAAAAAAGTCAGCAGAAATCCCCGAAATAAATAATTGAAGCATTTGTGATTATAAAAATACATGAAAACACATTACATTCCTGCTCATTTTCAACTATTTTGGAGCGCTCGCGAAGAGGGGGGGGGGGGTCAAGGGTCGGCAATCAGCTGGTTGGATAGCCAGTGCCCTAAGCCAATCACAGACGAGCTTACAAAGCAGAATGCACAAGTACAAGTTAATCGGTGGTCAAACGTTGGTCAGGAAACCAATGGTTTTAAATAGTTGGTGAATACCGTTCTGAGGTTACCGGTGTGTTACCAGCAAGTAACGGTCAAACGTTAGTTTCATGACCAGGCGGTTACTATCCGTTTCGTGAATACGACTGTAAAACCATTAACACAGAAATTTAATTAACCTTTTTAAATTTGTGTTCAAATACACATTTCATTTCCTGCTGAAGAAACTATCCAAAGTCATTTTGATTTGATTTTTCTCTCATAACTTATTTTTCAGCAAACATCAGTCAGCAAAAATTTATTAACTGTATCTCTTTTATGTGGATGGAGTTGTATTTTTCAAATGTACTTATGTAAAGTAAAGGAGCACAGAAAGAAAAATTGGGAGACACAGAAAGAGCGCGATATATCCAAATGCTCAATATATCGAGGCAGGTTATAACGAGGGGTTACTGTACCAAGTGATAGCAGGCTGAGCATGAGATAAGACAAGCTCAATGCAGATCCAAACCAGGCTCAGGTTCTATAATTCATTATTGCGTTCAAAAGCTATGACTTAAGAGAAATTTCTCATATATTTCTTATAAATAGAATTTTTTTTTTTTTAATGATGCATCATTTCCAGATGAATCAGTGCACTCAATTCATAAAAAAAATGGGGGGAAAAGAGCACCTAGCAGGTACTAAACCTGTGCAGATATTTTAGAGCCATGGTTTCTTGTTTAATTAGTTATGAGATTGGACATTTGTCGATTAATAAATGTATGTCTTTGTTGAAGAAATAAAAGAAATGTCGGATGTCTGGACTGCATTTCATTGATTTACAACATCAATTCCATTGGTAAAACTTTGATTTTTTAGCAATAAAACAATTTTCTTTCGTTTATTAACTAGCCTACATTTCAGGTTCAGACTCAAATAATATTTCCGGGCTTAGGTGGACTCCATTTAAAAGCTGTCGGGGTTTGCTTTAAAAAAAATGAGCTAGCTCAAACTCTTACTTGTTTGTTCCAGACACCAAAGCTTCAGCTTGCATTGCAATTGCGTCCGCTTCAGCAGCACAGGATACTGATTGGCTGGGCACTGAGGTAGGCAGAGTTGGCGCAGGTGGTATTGCTGAAGGCAGCACACTGAGGCCGGAGGGACCTGCGGGGGTGTTGCCCGGGTTGGTTGGTGGCACCAGCAGCGAGGTGTGCATCAGGTGTGCCGTGGGCTGGCTGGTGGTGACGGGAGCAGCCGTTGCAGTGGCAGTGATACTCGGAGCCGTTTCCGGACATAGATAGAAAGCAGAAGATGTGCCTAAAGCTTGGCTTTCGAGTAACTGGAGAGTTATTTCCTGCTGCCTAAAATTGAAGTAAAAAATTCGAGGTTTGTACACATATCAAAAGGAAAAACAAGGGCTTTTTAACAGATGGAGTGTGACGCTGGTCCCTGGGGGCACCAGAGCCTCACACTGTTTGTTAAAAAGCATAATGTTTGTAATTGATATTGATGATGTAGATGGTAATTGATATTGACTTTACCATGATAATAGAAATACAGTTATTGGATGAAAATATTGAACTTGCTAGAGCATAAAATATATGAAAAATGGTCAAAAAGTGGTACAACAAAATAACCTAAAGAATTATTTGCAGTAAGAGTTGTTTCTTGTGTTATTTAGTCAGTGTGTCACATTTATGCAGCTACAAAAAAAGGTCTATGTCAGAGGTGGCGAACCAATAGCAAGCGACACAATATTTTGGACATGCCACAGATCAAATTGGTTTGCATTTTAATTAAAAATAACAAAGCTCACTATGAAGTATCATGATTGAACACTCACTAAGTCAAAATTATTTGACGGCACGTACGTCTATGGCCTCATTAAGCATTTCTTTAGAAAAAATGGCACATCCATGAATAAATGTTTGCCACCCTTGGTCTAGGTGCTATAGCAAACAGACAGACAGAGAAACTCCAGAAATCTTTTGTATAGACATGCTGTGCACAAGTGTTTTTTTTTTTTTTTTTTTTTTTTTTTAATGCTGCTTCTTTTATTGTTATGAGCATTGTGAGAAAGCTTAATTCTATCAGTTCTTTCCCATGTTTTGCTTCTTACAATTATAATTGATTCGACAGTACATAGGGTTTAGTACTGTTCAATGCTGACACTATGACTTTTCATACTCTTATATTTACAGACATGCCAACTTTCCAAAATCAAAATGCCTGAGATCTCCTGCTTTTCAAGAAAAAGTGTGAGATTTTTTGTGTATTTATTTTCAGTATAAAATGCATGTACAATCAATATACATGTAATTTATTTTCTTAAATGCCATGCACACACATCTAAACTTAAGTAATAGGACAGTGCTAAGTTGTGCAGTGTAAATAAACTCAATTTCAAATATTTTCAAGTATTGGAAAATACAAAACATCAATCAAAATACATACGAGGTAAACTACTCAAACCTAAAAGTTATAAAAAGATAACTTATAACAATAAAATTTGAAATAATATCTAATTTTATATAACTGATTTTGTATGATGAAGAAAATTGAGGAAAATTTCAATCCTTTAATAAACTCTAAAAAAGCCTAAGAAAATTAAGAAAAAGCCTGAGGCCCAAAACAGAATTGAACAGTATGAGACTCAGGCCAAAATCCTGAGACTTAGCAAGTCCGTATTTAGGTTTTTAATTTGTGAAATAACTAAGATTTGATTTACTACATAATTTGTACATGACATATAAGACAAATTACACTTTCATAACTCGAATCAAATATCTTGCAGCAGCAAAGGTATAGAAAGTATTTTACTAAAAGTTTTTTATCATAATTATAAGCTTTTCTTATATAATTTTAGATTTGTTGTTTGTTTGCTACATAACAGTCCAGTAAACTTCTCATGATCTTGTGCAAATGCTGTTTGAGTGACTAGGCTAAAGCTTCAAAATTCTTAAATATCTCAAAAACTTTTGATTTGTCATCAAATTGGGCTTCCCACAAAATCGATTATGAGTCTTTAGACAAAATTCCACCTTCCCATTTTAATTCTTTAGCCCCTTAAGCCTCGCTCCTGTCAAAATCACAGGCTAAGCTTTCTCCCTCTTTTTCTAGTGCCTGTCATATTTCCAGGCAATATTGTTCAAACATTATATGCCAGAAAGATAACAGCATTTGAATTCTTATGCACAATTTTTTTATATCTCATTTTACACAACAAATTACAATACCAGACTAAACTTAATTTGGAGATCGTTTATTTTTAAATAGTGGGTAGCAGTACTCAAATATGTGTACAGTAGAACTCCAATTATCCAAATTCCGACTATCCAAATTGCTTTCAGAATTTCAGGGGGGAAAAAATACAATACCATGACAGAAACATCCTGCAATTCACAAAATAATGATTCTGTCTATGTGTGCTATTGTCCTTCCATACACAAAGCTAGTGATGGGACAACATGAGCAATGGCTTTCATTTACAGTACAGTACGTAAAGTTATATGGGGGAATTATGGGTCAATAAACTATCTTAATTTTTCTTAAGTACGGAAGATAAAATGATTTAATTTGGCGCAAAGTAAACTTAAATAATTTAGAAATTATTCAAATAATCACTTTACTGAAACTGAATTATTATTAATTTTATTTAAACTATTGATTGAGCAATTATGGGTCAGTATTTGGGCAAATATGGGTCAGATTTGGGGTGAATATGGATCGCCACTTTTTTCTTATAGTAATGCATATCAAAAGTAAATAATATTCTCAATTATCATTATTTAGCACAGAAACAGATTTTTATTTATCTAATGCAGTGGTTCCCAACCTTTTTTTAATCGCGACCCCTTTTAGGTTTTTCAAAACTTTCGCGACCCCCCCCCCTTCAATCTGCCATGTTTGATCAATAAAAAAAAATTAATAATGAAAAAATATATCTTGATATTTAAAATTGATATCTTTTCATTACGTACTGATTATTAATAGGATGATTGGAGGTTGAATTTGACAAGTTTGGCTATTCTTGGCTGAATATTGGTCAAAGCCAACCGCATGTCATCTTAGACATCTAATTTTGTCTTAATCTTTTGTCTTAATCTGCAAAACAGTTGAAAATCCAACTTAACGCAGGTTAGTGTATGCAAATGACTGTTAACATCTGACACGAAAGCTTAGAAGTTATCGGACATGAGCAAAGCACAGCACACCGAAAATTGAGTTAACGGTTTTTCTGCGGAGGAGTCATTTTGCGAATTCAAAAATTCACCCTGCACTTCACCAGGAAGATCGACGACATCTAAATATGCGCGAAATGGATTTCGCACGAGTGCAACCTCTTGTTCATCGAACTCTGGGAAATATCTTTGAATTTCAGATTCAAGGTCTTCAAGGTGGCTACTAATTACCTCCTTTAAATTAATCGCAGTTCCTATTTCCGATTCTTCTGTCTCAATGCATAGTTTCTGAAGCATTAGTTAACACTCCTAGATTCACCGACGTCAGTTTTTGTAGCTTTGATACAAAAGCCCAGACGAGAATAAGGATTTTTTCTTTCTAAAGAAAAAAGGGAGAAAGGGCGTCTAATGGCAAAGAAATGTGAAAATAGTTTACTACTCATTTCCTACAAAAGAGGTCTGTGGCGACCCCTGAAAAACGGCATGGCGACCCACTTGGGGGTCGTGACCCCCCGGTTGGGAACCACTGATCTAATGTGTAGTATTTAAGGGGGGGAAAAATAAATTTAAATAATAAGATTATTTTTGAAGAAAGAATTGGAAACAAATCAGCTTGTGTCCCTAATTTTGAAACAAAAATTGGGGACATTTTATAAATTCTGTGCTCTTTTTAAAATAGCTTCGATTTATTCAACTAAACATTCGTAAAATAAAGGAAATATAATTGATTTCTTTTTAAATTAGGAAGAAATAACTGTTTTAATTAAATTTTGTCTCCAATTGCTCTATTACCTTTTAGAGACAAACTGAAAAAAAGTTCTGAAATTGGGAATGTTTGGAAAAAACACTCAAAATACTGGTGTTAAACAATAAAGTAAATAAAAAACTTTGTAAAAAACACACATAAGATGTTATAGGTAAGAGGATACACACGTTTCAGCCAAAAATTGTTTTGGCATTCATCAGTCCAAGCCCTTTGTCGCAAGCAACACAGGGAACTTAGAAAGCAACTCGCAAGCAACACAGTTCCCTGTGTTGCTTGCGACGAAGGGCTTGGACTGATGAAGGCCAAAACAATTTTTGGCTGAAACGTGCGTATCCTCTTACCTATAACATCTTATGTGTGTTTTCTACACAGTTTTTATTTACTTTATTGGGAATGTTTGGTCACCTTAATCATAATATACAGCAAAGTATTTTTACTCTTCACATACAGTATGAATTCCTTGTATCACCTTCTTAGAATTTTTTAGGGAGGAATTTTTTTGCAGCTTCTTCAATCTTATTTTCATTGTCATTAGACAGCCCTTTATCACTAAACAGTTTCAAATTAGATCTTTTGCATTTGGGGGACTTCGTATATCTCCCAGTTAAAGTATAATGTAATATTACAGTAAAGTATAACAGTTACAGTAAATACTAACATTTTTTACACGGAAATGAATTTTAAAAAAACACCTAAAATATCAAAAAATATCACTGACCAAGAATTAATCCAGTGACAAAGAATTGCCTCAGTAAACTGGGGGATAAATGAGCGTACTTTAAAATTAATTTTAAAAATAATGAAGAAAAATAAATGTACGTGTGAAAAACTTTGACGATCTGCAAGTAAAAAACAGCAACACCAAAATTGTTTTATCAAAAATGTTTTGCTGACATGAATCTTTACAAAAAAAAATCATGATTTTCAGAGAAGCCAGATTGTCTAGACCTAAACAATCTTTCTTGAAGATGTTTTTGTAGAAGTGTAAAAAGTATTTTTTCTTAGACCCTTTTTTTGGAAAAAATCCAATTATTCGAATTTTAGATTATCCGAATGAGGTCCAGTCCCAATTGATTCAGGTAATTGGAGGTCTACTGTATTGTGATATGCAATGTGCAACCTTAAGTCCCTTTTCTACTCATGTTCAAAGAAAATTTCACAAATATTTATTTATTTTACGAAGTTTAATAAAATTCTCCTTTAGTGTTTAAAACATACATTTTTAATGATTCCCTGCTGACTACAAAACACATGTTCAGTCACAATAACCCTTAATGTTGGCAATTCCTAGAAATGTAACTTTTTTTTCCCCCCCCACACTACAAAAGGTCCGAAACCTTAAAATGAATAGATATTTTGTGCATGCATTTACTTTTACACAATTTTCTGGAATTAAAAAAAAAGGAACTTTTATGACCGTTCTCTTGAAAATAATAACACTGTTAAGGGGTTAATTTCAAAACTTTTAATTGATTTCAGTTAAAAACACATATAAAAGCCTTTAAAACTCCGTTAAAAAACTTAAAAAGTTAAAAACAAAACACCATTTAGCACTTCTGGCAGCCTATCTGGCAGTTGTCTTCAGAACTGATGAATCTCCTCCCAGCTTCAGCACGTATTACCAGGCTCTATCAATCTGCACGTGTGTCATATCGTTGACGGTGCCCCTTGTGTAAGTATTTCCAATGCTTCGCGTTTCAAACTATAATTATAGTTATTTTAATTGGCTATTTTTTTATCGTTAATGAAATCTATATGGATATTTTCTTTTAAGGCAAGGTGGGAGAGGGCAGTACTTTGTCTATTAAATTTAATATTGTTAATGTGTTCCTTTATTCTATCTGTTATTTTCCTTTTTGTGACACCTACACAATACTTATACAAGGGGGCACTGTCAACAATATGACGCACGCACAGATTGATAGAGCCTGGTATGATGTGCTGAAGCTGGGAGAAGATTCATCAGTTCTGAAGACGGCAGCAGGATAGGCTGCCAAAAGTGCTAAATGGTGTGTTGTTTTTAGCTTTTTAAGTTTTTTAATGGAGTTTTAAAGGCTTTTATAAGTGTTCTTAACTAAATTTAAGATACCTCCGTGATTGATTTTAACTTAATAATACTTTTAATTGACTTTTATAATTTAGATTCGTTCTTGCAATTCTACATAGCAGTCTATTTCAAACCTGAAAAGTTTGTCCCAAATTTACACCATGACTCCAAAGACAGAGCAAGGATTAGAAACAATTATAAAACCATCTAACATAGAAATACCATCGCTACAATCTGAGAGAAGGGGCGCATCCCCCTTTGACACCACACTTATTACCATCATGTAATTTCTGATTAACTTCCGTGGTCATAGTATTCAGTAATTTGATGAGCTTACCTCTGCATCATGACACTGTGTTGATAGAACCTTCTTCGACTGACTTCTTGCATTCGCTGCTGGGACTAAAAGAGAAAAACCACTCATTAAGTACAAAAGTATCTACATAAATAACAAAGAATATATCTCAGTCTAGGTAGTGAAGACTAAATGAAATCACAAAGTGGCATGAAATCACTCCTAGATGATTTAAAAAAAAAAAAAAGAACGTTCAGTTAAGAATTTTAAAATTACTATGGCTTTCTAAAAGAAAGTTGAGTTAAGAGACTATTTGAAAACTAGTACATTAAAACATGAATGCACTGAGCACTTTCCATTTTTTAATTACATTCTTTCTGCACACACACAAGCACATTTTAAAACTATTTAAATAGATGCTCTCAATAAAATACAAATTTTAAATCAGTTACACCTGAGAAAAAAACTAAGAGTATTCCTGATAATCAAAGCACAGTTCTACTCACTCCACTTTAAAAGAGTGGCAAGAAGTTAGTAGATAAAAAAAGGTTCATAAGGGTGACAGTCAAATTCTGAGGGGTTTGCTGGGGTTGGGTTGCACTCCAATGCCAAAGCATCTTTAAAGCCCATATCACACCTTCCCCATCTTCAGTTCAAACAACACTTTCGTTCAACTGTTTTACACAACAGTTGGATAAAAAGGATTGTGCGATATGTATGTTCAACATCCACAACTTTTCCCACCCGGTACGGGAAAAATTGAGTATTTCATTCAACTTGTTCAACTTCTCTGATAGACCAATCACAGGCAAGCAAATGGAGAGGCTGCAGTGACATCACAGATTCACTCATTCCCTTTTCCAGTCAAACCAGTTGAGTGAAATAGTCGAACGAAATACTTGATTGAATTGAAGATTGAACGTAGGAGAAGGTGTGATATGGGCATTAAAAAGGGACTGATAAGCACTTTTTATGCTAGAGTTTTGTGATCTTCTACAGCTACAATACATACATACATTGAGATGTCACACAGGAAATTTCAATAAATTTAAGAATGTGTCAAAATTAATTTTTCCATCAAACTATCACTAGCAAAATTTTTTCATGATCACGGTAGTTAAAAGGATGCCACAATTAATTCAAAATTTATCATGCTATAAAAAATTATGTACATAATTAAGTTTTGTACAACATATGTAAGCAATAAAGTAACAATAGTTTCAAAGTTTTAATTCCTTTTATTTTCAATTTAACAAAAATACTTTTAAAAAGGAAAGTAAAAGAAAAAAAATGTGAAACACTCTCATGTTTTGAATACACGATAAAGTGTTAAACAGTAAAGCCTTGCTATAACAATACTTAAGGGACCAAATAAAATCAATGTTCTGGAAGGATGTATCATTAGGAGAGATTATACTGAATAGAAATTTCGCAGGACTGCAAAATTTTATTGTTATAGAGGCATTTATCGTTGGATCGAATATCATTATAGCGAGGTTTTACTGTACATTAAAATCCATATGTCGTCCCCATTTGTCCTCTTGCTCCATTAAGTTGGAAAAAGTATTATAATCCGTGAGTCTGCCATATTTGTCTTTATTATTCCATTAAACACTGTTTCAGAACTCAAAACTATATTAAAATCACCTACTAAAACTGTCTTACAATCCTCACCTCACATATTCCAACTATACCTCACCTCACACTAATAATGCCTTTATAGACACTAATTAATATTCCCATAAAATAAACAGCATTATTAGGCAATTTCTAGCCAAAGATAGAAGACATCACCAAGATGGGTTCAGTTTGGGTGACTTCCATTTTAGTGCCAAACAGGACGAGCCATTGCCAACTTTCCATTGAACTTTGGCAACTTACGACTTTTACTAACCTCCCCCCTGCCCTCCATGCTATACAGCAACCCTTGAAAAGTGAAGCATTGTCTCTTGTACAGACAAATACTGTTGTCCGAAATTAGTAGCACTCAAGTGCTAATAAACAGAATTAAAACAACTACGTCACAAAACTTGTGTGATGATAAAAAGCGCAATCAAAAACAAACTATATGCTTTCAATTTGAAAATTAACTAAAATCTTACTTATAGTAATTTAAAAACTTTCAGTTTAAAAAAAAAAAAATAATTACAAATTAATTTAGAGCGTTACTACTTATTAAAAGAGTGGATAATAATTTTTAATACATTACACAATGAAGAAATATTCTTTTAGTACATTAGAAAACAATCACGTAATCTGCCTTGGTTCAGCAACACGGGAAATTTAATAATCAAAATGAAAACTACATAAAAAGGACACATGGGACTTATGCATACTGGGTCCAGAAACCACAGATGCAGAAACATAGGATGGAAAAAAAAGATCCTTGCGCATTTTTCTAGGAATGCATTGCATGTGTTTACAGATGAAGCATACAGAATAATTTCTTTTTTCTAGTTGAACCTTACGCGGTAGAACAATGTATGAAATGGGGGGATGTTAACTCTTCATTAATTGCTCAGATACTGCAAGATAGCAACAAGAGAATAAAGAAACAAATTAGCAATGGAGAAAATATGGATATTATATACCAAAATGTCAAAGTGATAATTACTCTTTTTTGCAAATTTTACAAATTTGTAAACCCTCCATCAGGGGCTTACACTACGGTCATAAACCAGGTACCTTCTCTGAAAAAAGTATTTGAGCTGAAGTCAAGTTTCCTATGTCGATTCACATTTAAAATATCGTTCTCTATAAATGTGAATGATGTCATACATAAAACTAAATAACTTCTCATATTTCTTTCTAATTTTGTGTTTTTGAAAAAAATAACTAGTTAGTGTACCTGGTTTATGATCTTAGTCCAATGCCTAATGGAGGGTTAATTGAGTGTGCATCATTATATAAATGAAAAAGGTTTACAAATGAAACTGTACGTTTTTCAAAGTGACAAATTCTCCACTGGATGGGTAATTTGCACTGGGGAAATTGTTCGCAATTTTAAACATTTATTCATTTATTAACTTGGGAGATTCAATAATTAGAAACTCAATAATCAAATCCAGGGGGAAAAAAATCAGTCGTCCTGATCTAGCATCGTGCATCTTACCTGCCAAATTCTAGAATGAGTTGGATTCATTCTAACTAAATTTGGAGGATGGGGATGAATTGCCGGTGGGTCGTGGTGATTGGATGGTGTAGTTACGGTAACAGGGGAGAAAAGTTGACTGTATGGATTTGGTTGAGTACTGAGGGCAGGATGATGTGGAGCAGGATTATGCACACTGGCTGGCAACAGGCTGTAATGTGGACTGGATGCAGCTGTCAAATAAACGAAAAAAATCAGTCAGTTTACAATCATTTAGTAAGAAAGGAATCCAATATTAATTTCAAACATATCATTGATAGTGATACACCAAGCATGCCATTGGACAATAAAATTCACTACAATCACATGTTATAGCATACCACTGCTATTAAGCCTCTTCTGTAAGTTGTGTGTAGTACACCGTTATCGTAACGTAAGAGAAGCAGGGTCAGAAATTAGAATATTTAATCAGTGGTCTAAAGGAGTAGTCCCCAATTCCCAGTTTACAGACTGGTACTGGGCTGCTCAAGGAACATTAAATTTTTTCCATTTTATTTACTGTGGTGTATTTCTCTCGGGCTTATGCGGCTCAGTTTGTGCTAATTTATGCCTTCATGACAGAAGAAATGTTACAACTATTTTAAATTAGTTTAATATTAATGACTATGTCATTTTATATCTCAACACCCTTTATTGAAAAATGTGTCCCAAAAATGAGACACAAAAAAGCGACATAAAATGGCGACATAAAAAAGCAACATAAAAGTATGCTACATAATTTTACATGTATTTAAATACTATTAGTTCACAACAGCTTTAATCTATTGTTACACTATTTCGTAAGCTGTAGAATATGCATCCCATGTATTTTTCTATGAATAGGTTCACTCAGAAAAATTTCAACATAGAGTTACCTGACAAAATACGCAAAAGAGATGAGTGATAAAATGACAAAGTCAATTAATATAGTTTTAATATGGCAATAATGAAACTAAAAAATTAGGGGGGTTCAGGGGGATCTCCCCCTGACGAGGCTCGAACAACTGAGTTTTTTTATTAAACATTTCAAGATCATGAATGAAATTCAGTCATAAAATTCAGAGTTCCATTGATTTAGTGCAAGTTAAAATATTAAAACACTTTATATATATAGATATTGTGTGTATGTGTGTGTGTGTGTGTGTGTGTGACTAATGTATTTTGCGTATTTTATTTTGAATGCACATTAAATACAGTTAAATTAAAATTATTAAATCAAGACAATCTAAAATATAAACAATCAATGCAAACCCCCTGCCCCACGCCAACCTCAACGGGCCATGGTATAATTATGAAACGTTGATCGGTCCGCAGAGATAAAAAGGTTGGGGAACACTGGTCTAAAGGACCAGTGACTCCATGACGTCCCTGAATAATAATATGAATATTTAAAAAATTACAAAATAAAAGAAATTATATGAGAAATATATATTGATTTCCACTAAGAGCTGAATTTAAAAATGAAAATACCTAGTATAAAAATGTTAAATAGATCAAATTATGACATGTGTTGGTAAAATTGGATGACATGTATTGTGAAGCTAAATGAGGAAAGTTTGCCAGAGGAATGTGTAAACAGAGCATTTCTGGTCCAGCAGATGAACAAATTTTGTATTCTACTGGTCCATTATATATTTTAGTGGTCTCTGACCAGCTTTTGTTAGATAATATTTAGCATCTAAGAAAATAAAAAATATGTATAAGCAACAATTTCAGATATTTTAATAGAGATATAGAATTTATATTTAATTCTCTTTTAAATATATATACTAAAAGCAAGTATGCTATTTTGTTTTAAAAGATGCTTTTAAATTGTGAAATTTATTTGATTCTATTTGTTGTGGGGGGCAGAGAGGGAGGAGGGGAAGAGAAATTTTGGCAAAAAAAATACAAGCACTCTAATTAAATTTAACTAGTTTACATGCTGTATTCCCTCTTTACACAACTTCAAAATAACATGGTGTAAAAAAAGAATTCTTTCAATCTATTTTACCAGTATAATTAATTTTTGAGAATTTTTAGACCTGTTGCATATATTTACTACTCAGCATGTGTAGAGTGGTATATGAGTGAGTTTATACAACAAAATCTATCCACCATTAACATTTATTTAAGTATACTTTTTTTACATGGTATTATTTGGAATGTATCCACTGTGTAGAAAGAGAATCTGGTGTATATGTAAAAATTCAATGGCAAATTTGATATTTATAACAGAGTTGCCAACCTGGCAAAGGCAAAAATCAGAAGATTTTATTTTAAAAATCGGGAGACTTGTTTTCAATGACAAAAAATAAATTAATTAATTAAAATAATATAGGGGATGTACCAGCTGAAATTACATTTTGAAGAGAAAAAAAAGCATGTTTGGTGTCAGAAAAAGGTATTTCTGTGGGACAAAAAAAATTAACTTTGGGTCATGTGTTCTATTAGTAACTTATAGAAAATTTGGTAATTTGAAAAATAGACGGAAAATGTAAAGTAGCCATCAATTTTTACTCTTAGACATATTATTTATTAGGAGTATTAAATAAAACAATGCCAAACAAAAAAATATTTTTTAAAGCAATGGAAAGAGATGGGAAAGGAATGCTTTCTTTCCCCATTATACGTTCATCAGAGATGCGCAAATTTTTTGACATTACATAGGCGTGGTTTTCTGGAACTAGTTTGATTGCAGGAAATGAAAAAATGCAGAGAAGGATTGCTTGCCATGACAGAACTTTAAAATATGATTTCAAATTCGGAAAATTGCTTTTTTATATGATGCATGATAAAAATCAGGACAAAACGATCAAATTATCGAAAATCGGGAGAAATGTATCCAAAATCACATTGGCAGGAGATCAATGAAAAAACGGGAGTCTCCCGCCAAAATCAAGAGAGTTGGTAACTTTGTTATCGTAATCACTTTTCTCAAAAAAAAAAAAAAAAAAAAAAATCATTTATTTATTTATTTTTAAATAGAAACTGCAAAATAAAATTTAACAATGCATAATATAAAAAGAATTAAACAATGCATAATATAAAAAATCACTAACTACAGCAGAAAGTCCAAAATCCGGTGTCCCATGGGAGAATACAGTTAAAATAATAATTCTACTAAGAACTTTTTTTATTTCATAATTTCAAACAAAGCAAAGCAAAAGACAACTCAAAAGGAAAAGTTCCAAAATAAATAAAATCACACAAAATTGTAACAGAAAATTAAACTTAAGAATTCAATAACTTTAAAGGGACTTACAAAACCAAACAAAAATGAACTTTTTTCTATTTGTTTTGGACATCCGGATAATGATCTTTCAACTGTACTTACTTGGATAAATTGTAGGATGAGAATGTATACATCTAGCTCTTGGCATGCAGTTACCATAGGCGATACAAGGATCAGGCACAGGAGCAGTACCCTGAGGAGGAAAAGAAATGCAAACTTAAGAATACAAGAACATTATGTATTATACATTTAAAATAATAAATAACACTTTGAAATTGAGGTGGTCCTTGGAAAAAACTACAGTTACCACAGATCTTTTGAACAACTTTAGAAACAAACTACAGTAACCTCTCGTTATATCACATCTCAATATATTGGGCTTTTTCTGTGACTACCAAATTTTCCACAAGAGAAAATTAAAGTTTGGATAACCATGTGTATTTGTAGATAAAATTAATACATTTTTTTTTGTCTTTATTGTTTACTTTCTGTTTAATTTTCCTGTTCTTAACACAACTACTATTTTTTTTTTAAAGTTTTATGCTCATATATAGTAAGTTTTACTATATTCTCCCATTCCCGGATATATCCCGCCCCCATACAAACTGTTCTTGTCTCACAGCAAGCACAATATAACGAGGGGCTACTGTAATTGTGTTTTACTCTAATAAAAATTCAGAGAGTTTCTTCACAAAGCCTCTTATGAACTGTTGACTTCAAAACTGTGGAGACTAAGATTTTATTTTTAAAAAATTTAACAGCTTGGTAATAAATAAATAATCATCATGTTTTTCTGAAATTAAAAAAAAAAATCTTCTAATATTCTGAATTTAAAATTTTAGTTTTCAAAAGGTTCACAATATGCAAATTATTATTTGCATATTGTGAACCTTTTGAAAATCTGTAAAACAAACCAAAATCCTTCTTTTAACTAGCTTGAGACAACCAGTAAAAAAGTATTTGAGATATCGACTGATTAAACAGACGTCTGAAATATGAAGCATATGATAAAATTTTGAAAATGCTAGACCAGTAAGCTTCATAATGGACCTGATCCTTTCGCGGGCAGTGGCTAGACATTCTAGCCACCTGCTTATGGTGTACATGACAAATTTCAGAAGCATTAGTCAATTTTCCTATGTCTATTTACCAGATAATAATGAAATTTGCACAAAATGATATTAGGAGGTAAAGTGTCATGCACATTTATTAAAATGTTATAGATATTTTACAGAAAAATTATCCATGCTTCATTAAATTGACATTAGAAATTTAACTATTACTCCAGGCATCTGAAAAAACGAGAAAGTACAACAAAAGTTCTTGCGCAGGAAAAGGGTGGTTTAATGAAGAATAAATAATCATCATATTTTTAAAAATCCAGGAGGAACAATTCTAAGTTACCATAAGACAAAGTTGAAGGCGAAACAAGTCTAAATAACAAGTGAAAACTAACCCTTTTTACAATATTGAATATATATATATATATATATATATATATATAGAGAGAGAGAGAGAGAGAGAAAGATTTTCAATGATCAATTTTATGACCATGGTGATTACTGTTCTGTCTTTAAAATTCAGTATATGAACATTAAGATGTTGCTTACTTTAAGTTTTTTTTTTTTTTTTTTTTTTTTTTTGGACTACTTCAACTCATTGACAATTGAGAGTGTCAATACAAGAAAAACCCAGCAATCACATGCATAAACAATGAAATATTTCAGATTTTGAGGGTTCTAAATAAAAATACTTATAATTAAATGTAAAACTTTTTACAGCTGTTTATTTCTAATTATGTATTTATTCAGCAAAGAATGCTGGAAAACATTTTAAAAAAAGGAAAATACAGGAAAGGTGTGGAAAATTTTTTAATATTCCAGAGTTAAAGCTGGATTTTTTTAGGGTTTTAAAGAAAAATGAAATTTTCCATGAGATTTTTTTAAAAACTAATTTTTGATCCCCTTGAATCTTTCCAGTTCTCTGGGAGTAAATGAGCCTTAGGTGTGTTATAATACTCTTGGGGACACATATATGCATGTATGTATTTATAAATATGTAACAAAGACAAAATTTTAAACAATAGAAAATATTATGAATCCATTAATAATTTTAATAAATTCACACCTGCCAAAACCTATTGTCATACTGTTTTCAGTTATCAATAATGCAATAAAAATATTACTAATTTTTATCTTTTAATTTCATCAGATGAGTTAAATCTGAAGAATAACATTAAAAAACTTTCAATTTTTAGAATAAGTCCAACTGCATGTACAGAAATTTAGGAAAGTTTAGAGTAAAAATAAGCATTTGTATAAAGGAAAGGAAAAGACTGAATGCAGAGTAATAAAACACAGAGAGAATGAGTTGATTATTAAACAATTTTTAAAATAATGAAAAAAATCAGAAATAGACATTTAAAAACTAAAATTCAATAACATCCTTTAAATGCAATGAAATATTGTGTACCATACATTATTTAAGCATCTGGACCATACCCTTATTTAAAAATCTGGAGTGACTCCACTCGACTTTCCGAACATTTGACATTTACCGTGCATAAATTTCATTCAACTGAATCAGATCTAGTGCTCAGGTGCTAGCGCATTTAAAATAATTTGAGTGTATAGTTTGCAATGTATAAGAACACTTTTCGTAACCCTGTAAAAACGGTAGAGCGTACACTGGCTAAAATTTATGCAGCGATGTCTGAATGACCTATAAAATGTGTACCTAATTTGATGTCAACCGAATGCACGTTTTAGACACTAACTCACTTTAAATGATTTTTGTCTTTAGGTCTAAATATATTATTTTTTGCTAGCCTGTGAACAAAGCTCTACCCACACCAAAATCTATGCAAGTCATGAAACCGTAATTTATAATACGCAAAACCATTATGAGCTCAATCAAATACACCCTATAGGCACTAGTGCACTATCAGGAATTTCCATCCATAGGTCATATTGTAAAAGAACACTCATTTGTTGCGCTGCTAAAAAAAATATATGTCCTATACATGTTGTGGGATGGTGACCTATAATATACATACCCAATTTGAACTTTCTTTGAATGCACCATTTAGACACTAGCTCATTTTAAATGATTTGTGTCCATATGCCGTAGTGCATAAAAATTGTTTTTTCTACCATGAACTGTACACACAGCAAAATCTATGCAGATCATGTGACCGTGACCTTTTATATGTCTAATTTGAGATGAACTGAAGATAGCGTTTAGATGTTAGCACACTTTCAAGATATTCGGTCCAATGTCGATAATGTAAAAAAAAATCTTTTTTGTAGCCCTATAAAAAAAACTATAATTCTTATATACACCAAAATCAGTACTAGTCAGTCTTGCGACAAAGATTCTATAACATATCTATCAAATTTGAGCCCCATCGAATTCACTGTTTAACCCTTTAACATGCAGTGTTCCCGCTCTGGGAACACCCAACTCTGACGTTTTGACTGTTGCCAGTCACGAAGAATAGATTTGATTTCTATAAAAATAGTTGCGAGTGACCGCACAGCCAGCTGTCGTCAAAAAAAGGGTCTCTCGATCTGTGGCACACGGTGAACGTTTCGATCGTCCGCCTTCTTGCTGGTCGTTAAGTGGAGCGATGGCAACGGCTGCCCTTTTTTCAGCATTGGGCAATCTATCCAGCTGTTCTCGCATTCTTCCATTTTTCAGCAGATGTCTGTGCTGTTAAAAAATAATCATGACCATTTTTTGGCGGGAAATGACGTGCTCAAAAGTAAAGGATTCTCGTGGAGCTATGTCACCCGCCACTATTTTTTATAGAAATCCAATCTATTCTTCGTGGCTGGCAACAGTCAAAACGTCAGAGTTTGATGTCCTCACGGCGAGGACACCGCGCGTTAAAGAGTTAAGGTTTTTTGTTGACGGAGGATATCCAGTTTGTCCTTAATCAGCACACGTTCCTCAGATTTAATATATTTTCCAAAAAAAGGGATATGAAAAATTAACAGGCAGGTCTGAGCATAAAATTTCTAATTAAACGTACACAATAGCAAAGCATAAAACAATTACATGAGCATAATAACAGTGTGATTTTGGAAAAATATTTACAAGCGTTCGTATTCCTTGCTCGGCAGCAGTGTCGTGAAACGGGATCGTCTGCTGATTTCCAGCATGAAAACGACAGCTGGAAAGTACTTGGAGAGGATAAACATTGTGCTGCTGTTGTCTATTTTCGGGAAAGGGGTCCCAAAAGGTTGGAGGACTTGGATTGCGTTCACTCATTAGATTGCAACTGAAAGGAAGAACATCGCAAGTGTGAGAAGATAAATGTGTGTATTTGATACAAGAGACACAATTTTATGAATGATAATTTAACATTATTTTTAAAACAGTAATAAGAACAGGGTTTCTACAGATTTCACAGCTTTTGCTTCCTTGACATCTATCATGCTCTTCCCTGACTTTTTATCTAGCGTGCTTTCCTGAATTTTCTTAGAAGAAATTATTCGCATTTTGCCAGCAGTGGTGATTTAACACTTGAAATTATGAGACATCATTAAGAAACCAAAAGTTCTTTAATTAAAAGAAATATCATAAAGTTCAAATACATTCACGCTCGCTGAGCGTCTTACAGAACTAGCATACACAGAAGATACAGAGGCTAGAATCGAATAGCATGCCATAGAAATGCCATAATCGCAGGCAAAAGGAACCACATTATATACGTACAATTCACATGTGCAACAATTAATTTGCATAAAACAAAGTTCTGACCGATCAATCAGAAACAAAATGTCTCCGTTGCTATGGAGATATGCTGCGGCGATCACGGCTCATGAGAAAACCGAAAAGAAGAACCGCGGGAGAAAACGTGACGTCACGCGGCGAGTGAAGTCGCCGACGATCTTCGGCGAACGCCGGAGAGGGGAAACAAACGGGCGGGAGGCTAGCAAATTTTGCGTTTCTATTTTTAATATTACATCCTAAAATTAATAACTTTTTATATATTTTGTCCTTTTTTTTTACAAATAATAATAGTAATAAAATCATTATACACAAAAATATTATTTGACATCACTGGATTCTAACAAAAACCCTGTTAGATAATAATTTAGGATAAAATTAAGAATATTTCAACTGCACAAGATAGGCTCATAAAGAATACATTTTAAAATTATTTATAAGGTTAAATAAAAAAATGAAGATAAAACAATTTCTAGAATTAGGTTCAAACAGGAAGCATTTTCTTGATTTTGCCGCAAAATTCAAATACAGTAGAAGACCCAAAATCCGCACAGCTTGGTTTCAGACCTTGTGCAGATTTTAGAATTTTGCGGATTTTATGTCATAATAGGAAATTTGTTCTATTTCAATCCCCCTCAGAAAATAATAGAAAAAAATATACAATAGAGATCAAGGGGAAACAAATCATGTTACTTATAATTAGAATCATGATATAAAAATACAGAGGATTAATGCAATATACAAAATTATGAGATTATAGTACAACTTATTTAAACATGTATATTCAACAGTTTAGGACTTTGGGATGTTCTAATTATAGTTGTTTTTTTTTTTTTTTTTTTTTTCTCATTATTTCCTGTTTGTAACACAGCTTTGTTGCTCTACAAATATGAGATATTTCTTTCTCACAGCCTAACCTTCATTAAACGTTAATTTATCAACTTTTTGATCGTCCTCACTTGTTACTGTGCCAGAGTCTGCGTCTTGTGATCATAATTCAGTGTCTGTTATGTCACTGTCAGTCATTTGAAAGTTATCAATGTTACGATTAGAGCTCACAGACTCCTAAAATTTTTTTTTCAAGTGGGAATAGCTTATTAAGTTTTACTTTGTGGTTATAGTATAGTTTTCTGAACTTGCAGCTGGCAGGGCAGATTTCATCGTATACATTGAACAGACAGTGCCGATTTTAGAGCCTTGCGGATTTCAGATCGGCAGATTTTGGGTCTTCTACTGTATTCTTGAATTTCCCTGACCTTTCTTCAATTTCTTCAAATTTCCCTGACTTTTTTCCAAAATCCCTGACTTTCCCTGACCAAAAATCATTTTCCTGACTTTCCAGGTCTGTAGAAACCCTGGAGTAAAATTATGTATTTTTTAAAAACAAGAAAGTGTAAAAACAGATTTAAAAATCTGAAAAATACCTCAAAATGCCAGAGATTAAATAGAACTGAAATATTAATAACTCTTCTATCAATAACAAACCATTTAAAAAAAAATAGGTGTTAAAGACAAATAAAAAACTGAGAGACAAAAAGTACTCTCTCAGATTAGAATTTAAAGGGTCATCTGTACAAATCCTACTTTATAAGAAAATTCAGAGATATTTTGAAAAACTTTAAACTCTCTGATAATTCCTAGTCAGTGGTCATCCAGTAATAAAAAGGGCAAAACTAAAAGTTTGTTAAGTTTAAAGACCCTGAAATCACCAGCTGTTCAAAGTCAAAAAATCTAAGATTTCTTATAACATATAATTTACTAGCTTTTGTGTGTGTGTGTGTCCATGGACAGACGATTGCACTATCCATGGAAATAGGTGCCATTGCTCCCGAGGGGGTTGGACTTCTGTTAGTAGATCTCTAATTTTGAACCAGTTCCAGATGAGGGATCAACCACTACCTGAAATCGGCACTGCCAGAGGTATCGTTTGAATATGGGGGCCACAACAGATTTTACGTGCATCTGCTCCCATTAGAGTGCACGGTTCCACAGCAGTCTAGCCGAGAGAGGAGTCCACCCTCTCAAGCACTGGCCAAGCCGGATGCTTCTTTACTTTTCGTTTCTTAGGGGAATGGAGTTTAGTGACTAGACCACTACAAAACATTTACTAGCTGTGTAGCCTGGCATTGCCGCAGTGCATTAGGTGTTAGAACATCATTTGCTAAAACAAAATTGTCAGCTGATATGAATCACTGATGCATTGATCTGTTTTGCTTCCCAAAAATACACATTTTTAATAATACTTATGCATTTTTCCCACTTCTAACTGAATATGATCCTTCTATATAAAGCTATAGCTCTTAAGCATTTTGAATGAACTTTTATCACTAATTATTTTAATTACATTACATCAATCACAGTATAGTTATATATATATTAATATTTTATTTTACCATGGTTTTGCCAGATTGATATTCAGTTTTATATTGTATCTATTTCTTTTATCGTTGGAAAGTCCTGAAAGTATACTTTTTCAAGCGAACTTTGTATGTTGTACCTAATTTGTTTTTTTCTTTGTTGTTGTAGTTTTTTTTTTTTTTTTTTTTAGTTTTTGAATGTCACCAAGAGTGAAAAATTCAGAATTTTTTTAATATATTGTTTTAAAAAGTTGTTAATTTTATAGAATGTTTAGTTTGCGTGCTATTAAAAAAAATTAAAGATATTTATTTTTTTTCCCCCGATTTTTAAATCAAAATTATAGCATTCTTGATTTCTGGGGAAAATTAGATTGCATTGCAATTTGTTTCCGAGCTGAAGGATTGTTTCCATAGTAACTCAACCCAACCCTCCCATTCACAGTTGAACACAAGAAAGGAGGTTTAATCTTTGGCTCTTTTCACAAAAATAGGAAAAAGAATAGTGGTGTCACTTACCTTACTGCACTGTTTGTGGTTGGAACTGATGTTCTAGCAGCAGCTGCAGTAGATGTAGGTGGGGCATCATCATCTGACTGTGTTAAATCAACAATGATTGGCTTCTCTAGTTTAATATTGACACCACGTGCATTACGGTTGGCAGAAGCGGAACTAGTCTGGGATACGTTACGATTGGTTCTGTTTCTACACTGTTTTGTCACAGGTCTACTACTGAAAAGGAGATAGATTTAAACAGATAAAAAGTCAGTATAAAAAAGGATATTGCGTTGCAGAGAAAGTATGAAAAAATTGGCTTGCAACAAATAAATTCTAATCAGGGATGGCTTTAGGGTATGTGGCCCCCCTGCAAATGTAAAATAGGCATCTGTCTTTATGCTCAAGATCTAGTTTTTCTGTTTTTGAGTTCAAAAGGAGCCCTTTGAAGATGTCGACTTGATGCAATGCTTACCGTGTTGGGCTGCCTCTGATTCTAATACTTGGAGAATGTTAAATTCTAATACTTGGCAATTTGTAAACAAAATGTCCCAATGTTTCAAGTACCAGAATCCAGTTACTTAAACCTTATTAGACTCAACTTGCATGATTTAAGTAACATATGTGTTTTATTTTAATAGATTACTCAGAATAAAATCAGTAAGGTTCTTTTCAGAAAGGCTTATAAATTATTTCATCATGAAAGTTGAATAAAAATATAGAGAGAAGTTATTGTCAAAGTAAGCTAACAATCTGAAGATTATGGTAACTCGATGGTTAAGGATTTCGACCAGTTACCAGAGGGCTGCACGTTTGATTCCTAATCTACAACTAAAGATGAAAAAAGAATATGCATAATTTTAAAGAATAATTACATTTTCAATTTATAAGAAAACGTAAATTAAAATTTACGTTTTCTTAAAATTACTAAAATCGTGTCGCATGGCAAAATACTTGTGTTGTTATTCTATAACTGAAACATCAAGCAATGTGAAACAAAAAATTTGTCCTTAAAAATTTCTTTTAAAGTCATTGATAACTGCTTGTGTTTTTAATACATAAGATTTTAAAAAAATATATTATATGCATGCTTTTCAGTAATTTTAATGTCATGGATGCTTATATTACCTCTTTATTATGATTGTTTAAATGTATCTATAAAGGGCTGGCTATAAATTAATCAAAAGTTAACATTTAGGTTTAACCTAAGACGTTGTCATTAGCCTGAAACAATGTTGCGAAAAAATTATTCATGATTAATGGTAAATAACTAATGATTCATAATTGATCATGATTAACAATTGGTTTATGATAAGATGAAACTTGGAGAGATGATGATAGGTGGTCACTCAACTTAAACTGTAGGCATCAAATTTTTTAAAAAAATTTGAGATTTTGCCAAAATTGTTTCAAGCTGCACAAATTTTTGTTCGTGCATAATGTAATAAAGACTAAAGCAAATGAAATGAAATTTGATGACATAATAGGCGAACATGCAACTTCAACTATAGGCGTCGAATTTTTCGAAAATTTTGAAAAAATTCCTAGGTTTTATGAAATTTTAAGAAAAATGCACAAACATTTGTTACACATCATGTAGTTTGTCACACATCATGTAGTAACAGCTTAGCAAATAAAACAAAATTTAGTGACATGATAGGTGGTCATACAAAATTAAACCATACCTGATGTATTTTTTGAAAATTTGGATTAGATTTTGAGGAAATTTATTCAAGATGTGTAAATGTTTGTTTGTCCATCATGTATAAACCACTGAAGCAAATGAAATAAAATCATAGGTGGTCACATAAACTATAGACATCAAAGTACTTCCAGAATATTTTATAGATTTTGTAAAAATTGAGTAAATGTTTGTTCCATTAGTGAAAAATAGCAATGGAATAGAATGAAATTTGGAATTATGTAAAGTGGCAAGTCAACTTAAACTAAAGATCCCAAAATTGTTTTAAATTTTTCACAGATTTTTGTGAAAATCATTGTAAATGTTTGTCTTTGCATCCCTCACAAATTGCTTAAGAGAATAGAATGAAATTTAGTGGCATGATCGGCAATGACTGACACAATGAATGCTGGAAATTTTTTTTAATTGAATAAATTTTAAAACTTTGCAAAAACTGCTTTTTTTTTTTTTTAAGATGGATCACTTTAAGGCATCTTGGAGGTAACATATTAGTTGGCCATTCAATTTAAACAAATTTTGTCAATTTCTTTTTATGTTTATTTGCTTTTTTAGGTTTCGTGAAAATTGTGCAAAATTTTCTAGAAGTATAGTACAGTGAATCAAACAAAATTTAGTTAAAGGCGATTAATGATCTCGACTTCAAAAGTTCATCTTACTAAAATAAAACCTTAAATTTGAAAATAAAATGTTTTTTATATCGACAATTTCACTCAGCACTTAGTTTCTGTCTAACCTGCATTTTTTTTTTTTTTTTTTTGTACAATACACAGAAGTTAAAACTCTGCTTTCCATACTTTTAAAAATATGTTAATTCAATTCTTTGCACTCATACAATGCTGTTAAAATTTCAGACTTTTTGGAAATCTGCATTACAAACTAACCCATCAACAGCAGATACTTCACATAGTTAAATTAAAGCAAGCACAAATACACAATGACAAGTACAATATTTACCTAGGAGGCTCGACACCAACAACTTCAACACTGCTGTCATCATCATCATCTGTAAATAAGCAATCTAACTGAAGATCTGGAGCAACTGGCCAATCATTCTCTTTTTGTTTATTGTTACAATTTTTGGCTTGAAATCTTTCATTATTGTGACTTGAAGATGGCTCTAGCAAGAGTAAAGAAAAAAATTCCTCCTTATAGCTTTCAGAAACAACATATGCAAAACTATATCTAACAACAACATAATTAATTCATAAACTGAGCACTGGAGAAAAATAGTTTTGTCAAGAGTATAAAAACTGCTAAGCATCAGTAAAAACTGAGACACAGGAATATGCAATAGATAAATTTATGTAAAAAAATAATAATAAATATTTTAGTGCACAGAGCTTGGATATTTGCCACCGATGACAACTTTTCATTCCCATGCACCATAATCAATAATCATTTCCCATTATGAAAAAAAAAAAACTTTCAAAAAATTGGTGCTAAATTATAAAATAAATAAAAACTTTGTGAAAAAGCACACAAAATGTTACTTTTAAGAAGTTAAGATCATTTCGACCAAAAAATTCTTTCGGTCTTCGCCAGACAAGCCCTTCGACTCGTTGAGCAGAGGGAACTGAAAATTTTTTCAGTTCCCTCTGTTCAACGAGTCGAAGGGCTTGTCTGACGAAGACCGAAAGAATCTTTTGGTCTAAACAATCATAACTTCTTAAAAGTAACATTTTATGTGTTTTTTTTTCACAAAGCTTTTATTTATTTTATTTCACATTATGCTTGCTATTAAAACAGTTCTCAATATTCCTATACACAATCCTTGCAGAATTGGCATTTCATGGAGCATTATTGATTCATGGTTTCATTTCATGATGGTAAACATCCAAGTTCTGCATTTTAGTTAGTAACTTTTGCCAATAATCATTAAGACAGCACTGAAAGAGACTCACCAGTATTGACATCGGTGACCATCTCAACATTGTTGTTCTGGTTCCAAATATCAATGTAGGTATGGTCGTGGTTCGGAACCAGTGCGGCTTCCTGGGCAACCTGGGTGTTTGTTCTAATGCCAACTATGTCGATGTCGCTGTCACTATCTGTTGTATCAACAATCAGGTCGGGTGTTGCTGATTCAAACAGATGGTAAATCGAGTTGTCAGAATTCACAAAGCCCATGGCCCCGCTGCCTGCACTTGGCTCCGATTCGATAGCGATGTCCTCTTGGATCATGGGTGCGACGCTCATCGTGGACGCGTTCTGGAAACTGCTCTCGCTGGCCATCTCGCACTGGACAGCCCTGTCGGAGAAGGTGGAATTTTCGGCATAAAATGCGCACACCTCGGTTTGCAGGTTTTCCTCCATCTTCTGGACGCTGCCGATTTTCTTTCGGGAAGGCGGTGTCTGGAGGGTGTGATCAAAAGAAGCAATTTTGTCGCTGGTGCTGGGTTTGTTAATGTCCACGGGATGTATTCCTATCTTTGTTGCCTTCATTCCTATATTCTGAAAAGGAGACAAAAAGTATGTCAATTAGGGATGCACCGAATATTCATTTGGTATTCAGTATACTGCCTATTTGGCAGGCAAACTGAATATTCGGTTTGGCCGAATACTTAAATATTCGGCAACCGAATAGTATACAAATTTAAGTATTCACCAATCGGTAAATAAATACTTATTTTTTATATCATGAATGAAAGATATTGTGTAGTACCATAGTACTAAATTGATTCAAGTTTTACTTACTAATATCACATGTGAATAAGCATTAGAAACCCTTAGAAAGTCCTCCTACCAAGGCACCCCCATCCTTGGAATATAGCCCTAACGTAGCATTCCACAATCACACAAAAAACTAATATCCCAATGAAATTATCTTTAATGTGAGAGAAACACTCAGATGTTAAATTTGAATTTTGTTGCTTTTCAATTTTTCTTAAATCTTATGACACATTACATTAACCTTGCTACTAACTGATTTAATATGAAACAGTAACCAGGGAAAAAAAAAAAAAAAAAAAACTCAAAACATTGTGTTCATAAATGTGTAAAGTCAATTAACTGCTAATTTTTTAAATAAAATATGCAGGTAAAAAAATTACCAGCATTTCACTAATATTTTTTTTTAAGTTATTAATAATATATATAGGAAACACACTTGGATATTAAATTTTGCAGCATTTTAATTTTTGAAGTTTTGAACCATATGAAATATTGGTAATTCCTCTTACCTATAACATCTTATGTGTGTTTTTTCCAAAGTTTTTTATTTACTTCATATGAAATATTGTTTAAGAAAACTCTAATTAAATTAATCGTTGCAATCAAAGTTTAATAACAGTTTAATAAGTTTAATAAATTTTAACCAAGTATTCGGTATTCGGCTGAATATTCGGTTAGAATTTTAACCAAATATTTGGTATTTGTTATTCGGCAAAATATGGTATTCGGTGCATCCCTAATGTCAATGGCTGCACTTGCAAAAGAATAATTACAGGGTGTCTACAAAATTTTTGAAAGTAACTCTCTGCTAAAAGTTACAGGATTCTAACTTTTATAAGACTTAAAGGAGTTTTCTCAAACTACTGATCACTTTGGAAAAGCTTTTTGTAGCATAGATAACTCTTTTTACTTACATTTACACTGCTACAATTTAACTGAAATAAATTTTAACTGCAATATCATTGTTGATGCTCATAAGTTACTTTTAAAAAATAATAGTGTTTCCTATAATCAAAAATACAAATTTTTTTAATAAACTAGTTAAAATACAAATGAATTTATTTAATTTGTTCATTATATTTTCATTCCACTACGGATTTTTTTTTTTTAATGGCTGGTTCTATTTTCTGTAGATATAATTCTCACCCCACCTGCTGAAGCAAAAGTGCACAGAAGATCACTGTATAGTACAGATAAGAAAAATGAACATTCACCATCACACAAAAAGATCTTATTAACTGAAAAGCAACATTTTCAAAGGTTAGGAGCACTTTTATTGCCGTTTAATTGAGCCAAAATGGGCATTTCAAGACCAATTTAAGCACTTAACTTTTTTTTTACTTTTACTATCATGCACAAATGATTTACTTGACAGAAGTCAAATGGTGACCTTTACTCCTGAGTAAGATGTCGATTAAGAGAGCATAGAAACATTTTGTTGTTTTATGACTCGGTTCACTGTATCAATACGGACATCACATCACAATTCATACTTTTCTCCTTAGATAAACATCAATCAATTTCATCAACAGTTTTTGCTCTCTTTTTTTGAAAGAGTCCAAAAAGAAGGAAAAAAATAAAACCTATTTTCATACACAGGAAAATGTGCGCTTTTGGCGAATATTTCTGAACTGTTTTCCATTTTGTAGCTTTTTTCTTGACTTTTCAGAACTATTTACCATTTTCCTGAGTTTTTGTAGACTTTACCAACCTGTAAACACCCTGAAAAGAAATATTGTTAGGACAAAAAGGTATTTAGGCAGAAACAGCTAGCTTTTTAAAGCTACAACTGAAAAAATAAAATAAAACAAAGTCAAAAATTACAAAAAATATTCAAACCTTGAAATTTTACTGGTAAATATAGGGCTATCATCCTTCTTATTTTAATATAATGCAAACACTGCATTAAAGTAAGAACACAAACATGGGATAGTTTAAGAACATATGGAAAACAAAAAAGTGGCTGAATTTCACTAAAACAGGACAGACAAAAAAAAAAAGGGGGGGGGGTTGAAAATATTTTATTGGTAGCAGATATTAACACAGCTTTTTATTTGAAGCATCAGGAACATTTTTGATAAGAATAACATGGTGAGAAGTGAAAATATCGTCTAGATTTTAGCCAAACTGAACTTCAATAAAAAAAATTTTAAAGTGTGTGGTGACAATAAAATTTAATCATTATTCTTTATATTTAAGAAGCAATAAAGTATTTCATGAAGCAAAGTTTCTGGCAGTTTATGAATTTCATGCAATTTTTAATTTATGATGTCAAATTTTTGAGGGCAGTAAAAGAAATCCTGGTTAGTTGAGTCAGTTTATCTGGTTATTTAACATGGTTAGTTTTCAAAAGGAATAATTTTCTCAGGTTTGTAATTTTTAATTTATAAGAATAAAACAAGTATGTAGCAACAATGTTATAAAACAAATTTTTGAGAAGGAGACTTAAAATTCATGCACTATCAATTCTGAACTCCTTGAAAAGTGTTTTCACTGTGTCACTTTTAAAATAAAGGGAGTATAATGACGATTTTCCTAAAAGGTTTGCTTGTATCTTTATTTTTATCTTAATATCACTTGAAGCGAAGGGGAAAGAGAGCCATGATGCATAAAGAAACAGACTCTTTAGAAATGTATTGTTAAATGTTGTGATAAGTTTTTTGAAACAATAAAGTAGCACATAACATTAAGAAATGCTAAAATTCGTAATAATTCAAATTTATTTTATTTTGTCAGGGGTCAATGCAGATGAAAATTGGACAGATGAAATAAGTACAGGGTAGACATCACAGCACAACCACAGAAACAGTTGCTTCAGGATACAAAACAGTAGCCTGATAGTAGCCTTCAGGTTACAAAATAGTAGCCTTTTTATGGTAAAAATAATATCCTTTTTAACAACCTAAACAGACTGAAATCTTCTACACAAAGTTTAAAAAATGTTAAACACACACTTTTGTTTTCTGAAAGAAGTTTATATAATATTTGTGAAGATTAAATTCATTATATATTACTCCGTAGCAGATAATGCTTGCAGTTTAGTTCTGTTTCCTTAGATGCAGAAGTTCATAGAGCATAACATTATAAAATAGACAGTTTTCGATGTCTATTTTATAACTGATCCAAGTATTTTTAATTAAACATAAAATGCAAAACACAATAGACTCTCTCAAAACTACATACACCAGAATCAATACACATGCAGATTATAGAATTTTTGATCATGGAATTGTTAAAATAACTTTTTATTGAATTATTATGGGAATTAAAAAATAAATACTCAAAATAAAATCTTATGACTCTTTTTAAAAAAAAAAAAATATATATGGGAAAAAAAATACACAGTTTAAAAACAAGCAGCAAGTGAATTGATTTTCATGAATTATACATTACCACTAATACAAGTTAATAGTGCTACTAAAATTAAGTTCTGCATTTTGTTGGATGTAAATCGTTTAACTAGAATGCAAGACAGGAACATTTAATATTCACATAAAATAGCATCAGAAATGGGGTTTCTTGTTAAATATTGGCAATATTGCTTGGCTGGGTTAAGTTTTGGGGCTTATTTCTTGCATCAATTTTGTCAATATTTTGCCAAAAAATTGCCAACATCTGACATGACTTTTTTTTTTTAAGACCTGCGATGTTTACCTATCCGCTTAGCATAACACAAATGACACAAGGAAAATGCTAGAGAATTTACTAGACAGATTTTGCCAGAACTTTTGAGAAAACTCCCCAAAAAGTATAAATACATGAGTAGGTCATCCCACTGTTTCAGTCTTGAATTGGCTTTTGTACCAAATGCCAGCTATTAAAAGAACAAATTGCTTTGCATAATTTTGATGCTAGAGGAACCGTTGTTTTGAGAAGCTGTATTTAAAACTTGTTTATGAATTCAGTATTGTATGCTGTGGAGCAGTCAAGAGTTCAGCTCGAGTATTCTCATATTTGAGCAAATGGAGCAATTTTATTTACTGTAAAAAATTGCATTTTTGGGGAAGTTGCTCCAGTTTATGACTAGTTTTCTATAGAATTACTGCTTGTAAATTCCTGTAAATTGTGCTTTGAAGATTGTTTGACAAGTTTCTAGAAACAATTATGTTCGTGTTTCGTCCTGATATCTCGAGTGGCTAATGAAACTTTCTACAAACCCCAAACTTTAGAGCATACTCTCTAAATATGAATGCGACAATTCAGAAGAATTTCTGCAACAGAGTGAGTAATATACAACTGTGTCATTCTGAAAGTCGGCTGCATTATGTTTCTGGAATTTCAAAGTTTTGTCAATTTTTTGATTATGAAAACACATATTTTACTGTAGTGAACTACAACAGAATAACACAGATGGTACGAATTTAGCTTATTTGTTTTTGCCAAATATTTCTCTAAATCTACGGGTGGACACTGCCGTGCTGTGCTCAGTGTTTATCATGTTGTTAGTAGTGTGGTTACATGCCCTAAACTGACACGTTCTAAGTGAAAAACAGAAATTGCATTGATACTCCTAGAAAAGTAGTTGACATTTTCCTTAAAATAGTTGTTCTTAACTGCTTTTACATGTAAATAGTCACCTATTCTCGATTATAGTAGCAAATAGCCTCTTTTTAGTAGCCAGTTGGCACTCTGTAACTATTGAAATTCACAAAAAAAGCAATTTTCACAAAAATGGAACCCGGAAAAAATTTCTGAATCAACCCCTCCTTGTTTTACTTCTGAATTAAAATATTATGTCATTACTAAGACTTTTTAAGTAATTAAACTTCTAATTAAGTCAGATTAAGCAGTGGAGTATAAGACATTATTTAAACAATAATTAACTTAAAAACGGAATAAATTAAAAACATGAATTAAGAAATATAATGTGGCAATAAAAAACCTTGAAAACATTTTTTTTTTTTCTGGATAAGTAACACTAAATAAAACTGACATAACAGACACTAACAAATGGGTATTTTTCGAATCTGTTTTTAAAAAATTTTCCAATCTCAATGTTATATCATTAGTAAAGGAAAAAGAGGAAAAAAAAAAATATTTTTCTACTGTCCATGAATTGTTTATACTTATTTTAAACAACATAATATTTGGATTCATTGAGAGTAACTTTAGACAAACATTAGTTTTGATGTTTTTATAACTGACAAAAAATTTCAGAAACCATTAAAAGATTTCGAACAATTTCATTTATTTAAAATACTTTCTTTTAATTATAAACAAATTTTAAATTGCTTATGAAGCATGATAAATTATCTGAAAAACAATTTATGCTTTTCTTGCATCAAAAAAAATTAATTAATTAATTTGACATAATCACTTTTCCTTTAATCGATACATTATGATAACCTATTTTAATAAAGATTGCCATTACAATGCCAATCCAATAAAAGAAAAAATTGAAGCATTCAACCATCATGCATACATAAAGAGATATTTTTAACATGTCTACAAACATATTTCGCACAAAAAAAATCAAAAATATTAATGTAGTGAACCTCTGGGGACCATCAAATTTTGTTCACTGTATCCAAAGTTCACTAAAACCGAAGTGTCCCCACGGTGAAGTGATAATGTATATAAAAGTAAATCAGAACTAATGGTTTGCATTCACTATAGCCGAAAGTTCACTAAATCCAGGTTCACAATATCCGGTGTTGACTATATGTATTTTCACATTCTACATTTTAAAATAAGATTTAACTGATAATTATTCTTTAAATTGGTCCCTATCTCCAATGTGATACAATGATGTATAGCTGTGTTTGAATCTCTCTATTCTAAAAAAAAGTAACAGCCGCTGTCAAAAGCTTGTTCTGCAATCTCCTCCGAAACCGTGAGGATTTGAGTTGACAAAGGTGTCCATGGATTCGAAAAATGGGAAGCCAATAAGCTGACTTAAATTTCAAAATTCGAATTATTTTAGAAGATATTAATAAAAAACTGAAAAAATAAGCATAATGGCTGCCAGGTTCGGCAATTTTCACCAGCATAAAATTATTCATGCCTTTGCAACAAAGCAATTCAAAGAATGTAGAATTGCATGAAATTGACAAATATGAAGTAGAATTGCACCCAATTTTATTTCAAATTAAAAAGAATGTGAAATAAATATGTCAAAGTGTGTTACACAAAGGTGACAATTTTCAAATAGTAAGTTCGCTTAGATAACAGGAGTTTAGAATTATCGATTATTCATTTTTCCAAAACTAGTACTAACTAATTGTAACTGATTTAACTAATTGTAACTGATTTTAAAAGCACCATTTTGGTATCAGGTACGATCTGGCAAAAGATTATCTCCCCAAGCAGGTTGAATCTAAACCGCATGTTTCAAAATGTTAGCACCCAGTATCTTGAATATGAAAAATAATTCAAATGCAGATTGTTGTAAAGCCGATTAGGTTCAGCGTGGGTATTTGCTACCACGAGAAATATTTGGTGGCTTGAACTATGCCATTATAGCAGTTATATTAAAGCTTAGTTATTAGCCCACGTGAGAATAATTCATGGTGCTAAATATGCCAATCTGCAAAGGATTATGTATATGAATATATGGACAACGGTTTCCCCGGTAACCTTACATGAGCAGTAATTATTGGTTATGAGCATGTGTAAATCGCCAAATAATGAAAAGTCGTCATTGGTGGCAAGCTATTCTAGTTGTTTCGTAGTTTTCAGCAAGAAGGCATATAAAGTACTGTTTTCTTAGAATTAATTATTAACTATATGTAAATTGCCAAATTATGAAAATTTGCCATGGATGACAAACACGCAAGGTGTCCCATAGGTTTTACATAATTAAAAAAACGGTAGACCTCCCCCCCACTATAATGCAGGACCATACAACACGGATTCCTAGAACAAGGTGAAAAAATTGCGATCGATTTCGTATAACATGCTAAGAGACTCATACAGCACAGTTAAATGAGACAGATGTTCTGATTTTATTATGTTCCCAATTAATATAACTTTTGAATGGCAACATTAAATTTCATTCTGTTTCTAAGGAGTGCAAATAATTTTTCCAGTGATTATACGCAGAATCCGCACTCCAGGTGGAGTATAGCTCAGGACCCACGGAACGTATCTACCATGTTATACGGGGGATCTATTGTAGTGTGAAGTTTAAACTTTATGTTCCAATGAACATGCAAGAACCAAGCGATCTGTAGCTTGGTAACATTCTATCTGATCCAATCTTTGGTTTTTGCCTGTTGAAGTTATGCCTTTTTTAGAAATAAGCCTTATTAGGGGCCGAATGCCGCATACAAAAAGCGAGCATAGAGACTGAGAGTCTAGGGGCCTTGGCCCCTAGTAAAAAAAAAGAAAGTATTAAACTACACATTTTTTACTAATTAAATTCAGTCTGGCTTTTTTTCTCTCATTGGTCACTATTATGTTAGTCTTTGATTTCTATTCTTTAAACCAGTAAATTTACTCCTCTGAAATGAAATTCACTCCTGCAAAATAAGCCAAGGAGTATTTTTACTTCCTGAAAAAATTCCTAGCAATATCTCAGCAAATGGTAGATGGTGTTATTTCTAATACCCTCTGGCTATTCATATAATGATATCAGACATTCCATCTCAACAAAAACCTTTTTACAACAATACTTATTTTATAATGAATTTTATTTTTTAAATGAAAAAAAGTAATTTAAACTATAAATAATAATGGTGACCTGAATTAATAATAATGGAATCATTCCAGGAAATAAGGTATAGTTCAACTAGGAGGTGTTTGTGAGATATATACATACTAAAAAAAAAAAAAAAAATCATCATTTAATAGAAAGACTATTTAAGAAGCTTGATTCATTTTTTAAAATAATAGGTTACTAAAAGTTGGTCAAATATTTCTCTTTTGCTCTGCACTGCATGTAATTTTCTTTTCTTTTCTTAGCTGAATTTGACCTCTATTTTTAGTATCCCTTAACCTGTTTGACCTTGGAAGGATTACATTATTTTCAAGCACACCAAGCAATGCATGTTTTTAAATTCATTTTTTTGTAAAAATGAGACTTGTGTTATTCATTTATTTGTGTGTACATGTTTGAGTGTGTCAAATTAAAATCATTAAATCTTTAAAGGTAATAATACCTATTTTTTAAATGTACTTTTTTTTTTCAATACTTTGATAAAAATGCTTTTATTCATTTACTAGCAGAGTGAATATTAAAGAATCTTTCCATTTCAGTGTGTTTCGTCTGTTATATGCATTACAGCTGGATTGACCTTGATAGAATTGCATTACTACTTATAACAACAAATAAAATATGGCTTACTGATTTCTTTAATTTAAATTCCTTTTAACATAAGATTATATTTTTGTCTGTCTATCATTGTCTTAAAAGCTATAAAAAGAAATGTTTTAATAATTTAAGATGTGCTAAACATGTCACAAAAATATTAGTTTATTGATTTTTTAGCTTATCTTTCTTTTAACATATATTTTAAATATAGAAAACATTTTGCTGTGAAATAACCATATTATTGTTAAACTTTTTTACTTTATACATATTTCATTTTGAATAGCATAATTCATGCCAACACAGTCAAGTTTAAAAAGTAATTATATGCATCTTAACTGTCAATTACTTTATTTCAGTCAGTTTACACTAACAAAAAAGTAACTTATGTACGTGAAAGCTGAATTAAAGATGTTTTAGACATAATAATGGACTTATGGGAGCAGCTTAAAGTGATTGGATTATCGGGGGTGTTCATTACAGGGGAAGATTAGGAAATACAAAATCTTTGTAAGCTTATAGATTGTATAATTTAATTAACCTTTGTAAGCTTATAGATTGTGTAATTTAATTAACCAATCTTAATTTAATTAACCATGTCAGTTAACAAAAATGTCTAACTAAATTTAGTTGGATTGGCATTCTAGCAGATAAATTAAAAATAAATGAAAAATTCCAAGTGAAGAACTTCATTACACTGTACTTTTATTATAACATTTAATCAATTCCCTGAAGTGCACTCTAACACTATGATTAAGTCTGAATGAAGATAGAGATGTAATGAATAGTGATTTGGCAAAATACTGAATATTCGGCACATACTTTAGGTGGAATACCAAATATTCGGCAGCCGAATATTAATTTTTTTAAATTTCATTTTAATTGTAAATAGAACATCACTTTTCATATTTGTAATTAAATACTAATTAAAATTCATTTTATATTATTTGTAGGTACTTAAAAACACACAACAGTGTATTATCTGTAAAACTAAAAAATCTTCGTCATGAAAAAATATCTTATACATAGTTAAACACCAATAGCAGCATAATTATATTTTGAGATACTCATAATTTAATAAACATGATATGGTAAATGTGATTAATCTGGTACATAATACATAATCATATCATGCTTTGGGTTTTACAGCCTCTGGGCAAACACATGTAGCAGCTTTTCAAAATTATGTTTGTAATTGAGGATCTGAAAAGATTCCTCCTACCCTGCTTGGTCTGCATTTCTATAATATTATTAAATACGTTAGATTATGTTTCACTCAGCTTAAGATTCAATGACTCAGGATACTTTATAATACGAAATTAACATATTGAAGTATAACTAAGCAATATTATTTGTAAATGCATTTAAAAATACACGTTAAAAATATCTTTTTCTCTTTGTTCTGAAATTATTCAGCTTAATATGCAGCAATATTCAGCCACAACTTTTCGGCCAAATACCTGCCCAGTATTCAGCTTACCAAATATTCAGCCAACTGAATATTTGGCAAAAACAGACGAATAGGCCGTGCAGATTACCAAATAGTGGCCAAATATTCGTTACATCACTAATTGATTGAAGATCCCCATTTTCCTCAATGGGGCAGGTTTTTTACCTTCATAAAACATGGATTTTGGAGGGTAAGATGGGGTTTAAAAAATTAAATTAATAATTTTTTAAATTGCATCTCTATAAGAAAATGAGCAACTAATTGATTTAAAAAGCGGAATTTTAGAGTCACAAGTATGATCTGGAAAAAGGCTATCTCTCCAAAGCAGGGTAAATCTAAAACTAGAGTGTTCCAAAATGTTAGAGCCGTGATGTCCTAAATAAAGAGAGAGCCCTTTCTGCTTACACAAAGCACTTTATTAGATGCACATGAAAACACATAAAAGATTTGAGTTGGAACTTAAACAGTCAGATGGTGGGTTCGAAAACATTTTTGGCCGTGCCAGCCCGAAACCAGAGGAAAGTACCTCTGTACTGGTCACTGTATGAAACCGAACTCTCTGTGTCTTGAACTGCCGATCTTGCTCTGCGCTGGGATCTCAAGTGGATTTCGATCACGTGGCATGCTTGAAGTAAGTGTTCGTAAGTTATGAGATTCTCTAGTCGCTATACTGTCCAATTCTGAAGAGCCCTCGAAACACTCGGGGATTTGTGCGTTCTATAATGTCAGAACTGCACATTATCAAATATCTATAGCTTCTTGTGGATTCTTTATGATACCGCGCAGATCAAAGGTTATCGGAGCGTCACAGATACATCTCCATAAGTTCTAATTATTCGTAATTAGTCGGACAACGTCACAGATCATTTCTATCTTGAAAGGGTTGAATTCAGAGTTGGGCATCATTAACTAAAACATTAATTAACGAGATTATTAAATTAATAATTGTAACCAAACTTAACTTACGGTTATTGTTAAACTGAATGCAGATTAATGAATCACAATGCATTAAAACAATAGAAACAATAGTTATATATTGTTGTTGTTGTTCTGGAATTACAGCCGATTAGCTACGCGTAGGCTCTAAGCTGAGAGGTGGGATGCCCTCCGTGGGGGTCTTCCTAAGGGGTCCTAACTCGTATTTATGCTAAGTTTTGGAGGAAACCACGGAAAACTCTGAACGATTAGGTCGGCGGACGCAACCTGGTTTTGAACCAGGCATCTCCCGTCTCCCAGTTCAGAGCGCTTTGCGCTCGGCCACTGATGGGGCCCAATACTTATATAATTATAGTAAAAAGTTAACTTATGTTTAGCATTAAACTGAATGTAAATTAATGAAATAAAATCAAAGATGGGGACAGGGATACTAATCAGTACTCGACCCAAATTATAAATAGAAAATTACTCTAAAAATTATTGATTATAATCCATATTATGCCTCTTATTATAAAATTCTAACAAAAGCATGTCAATTTTCTGTTACATGTTACAAAAGAACTTGTGACTTTTTTAATCAAATTACTCTGATACTGCATGAAAACGGATTTGTATATTTACTTACATAATGGTCATTCCATGCCAAATCATCCAGGGGTGTCCACCCTACCTCCTCAGATTTGGATGAAACTTGGTACATGGCATCTTTAGACAAATATAAGAACCCGCATTTTTTATTTTTGGAATATTTACATTATTTTGCTTTTTATAGCTCTTTGAATTTTTGCCTCATTCAATAGATTTTTCCGAGACACTTTCAAACCAGAATGGCCAACTCAATTACAATTTGCCGTTGTCTCAATAATTATCAAGATAAATTGTTGAAATTCACTATACTTATACAGAATATGATACAGATTCAAAATATATCTTATAAAATGCCATTTAATTAATATAAATAATTATTAATTTTTGAAGTTAGAAAATCAGTTTTCAGAAATTTAAAACATGGAACAACTAATCCCCCTATAACTTTTTTCTGACTAATTTGACAGTTTTGGTTTTAGTGCCATTAGAAAGAGCATAAAATTTCCTATTAAAATATGGGAAAAAAAATAGTGTGTATTTAACTTTTCCCCCACACACTATCACTTTTGAAAAAGTACTTAATTGATAAATAAAACTCCCTTTTTGTAATTTTTGTGCATCTCATATTTTGTGCCAATTTCACAACAAATTACACAAAAAATACTTGAATTATAAATGGTAATATCAGTTTCAAATGTGGTTTTCAAAAAAAAAAAAAATCTTAAATTGGAAAATAAAAACTTAAAAAGAAATAAAAAATCAAAAGTTCACATTTTCACATCATTCCTTATCCACCTCCTATATATGTAAATTTGGATGAAATTCAATACAGAGTACTTTTAGACAAACATAAGAACAACTTTGGAAAAGTACTTAATTGATAAATAAAACTCACTTTTGAGACTACTAGTTTATGAACTATTTCAATTAAGTTTCTTTTTATAGTTATTTGAATAATTGCCTCATTTGGTGGATTTTAGGAAGACACTTTAAGTTTCTATTTTTACTAGATTTACTACTGTCTCACACACAATGAAATTAAAACATACTATTATCAGAAGCTGTGAATTAATCTGAGTATTTGTCACCTCATCCAGATTTTTTATGAACTTGGAACAATTCTTAAATGATTTCATTGAAACTTTTTTAAGCTTCAGTCCTTGCCTGCATAAGAAAAAATCTTCATAGTTTTGAAGAAATACATAAATACTTCTGCTTTATATATTTACTCATGTTAGCCTTTTCTTTCGTTTAAAAAATATTATACAGTTCCTTCTCTTAAAAATAAGTTTTATTATGCTAAATTTTTACTATAATTTTAATATCTGCTATAAAACTTCGTGAAAAACTAACTACAAAAAAGAAAGTAAACAAAATTTGCAGCTGCTTGGAGACAAGTTTTCAGCAAAATCAAATCAGGAAGTTTTGTCTTGACTAAGAAAAGACCCAGAAAAACTGGCAGTTCAGACTACTTATATTATTGTACATTTAACAAATCATTTTTCCACTGAGTATAGCTCTGGTTAGTTAAAAAAGTTATTGTCCTAAAATGTTTGTTATGTAATTTATTTGTATGTAGACTTGTTTTAATGATTATTAAATAATTTTATTGACTTATTTTAACCATATTTACATTTGATTATTGAATTTTATAGAAAATGCTAAGATTTATCTAATTTTATGTAAATCTTGGTTACAACCAGATTTTCTTCTGCCTAAAATTAGGTAGTACTATATAACTTTATACAGAAAATGCTATGATCAAAGAAAGAAACACTGGAGGCCTGTTATAAGTAGCATAAGACATATCACTTCAAATGGCCAGAGATGAAAAAAATAAAATTGGCATTTCATTAGTTCCAGGACAAAAAATATACACCAATTGTATCAAACGCATGCATGTTAAGAATTCTGAAGATCCTGAAGAAAATAAGGATACCTCTGATGATTATAAATTATTAGATAATATAATGATTCAATAGAAAAGGAAGATCAAGCTAGTAGCACATTCACTGAAAAAGAAGATCTAAATTTAAGCATGAAGTCCCTGCATGTATCACCTTTAAAACTGAAATCTCTTTCAAAGCGCTTAAAATTAAGATATGGTAAGAGGAAGAAAGCTGAAGTGAAAAGTAAAGTCAAATCCAAGATAGCGAAAGTTATAGATCTTCCAGAAAATACGCTGTTATCTGATGCAAATAGTGACATAACTGAGGATATAGATATTAAAAAAATTCTGAAGATATGAATTATTTAATCAGGCAAATGAAAGAAAAATTACTAACTGCTAAAAGTAGGAAAGAGAAGATACATATTTTACCGCTTGCTCCAAAGTCATGATCACGTAAAAAATATCAGAAGAATTCAATATTGCCGAATACATAGCAAGGAAAACACGTCAATTAACAAAAGACAAGGGAATATTTTCTTACCCTGAACCTTGTCATGGTAGAAAAATTTCTCTAGAAATAGTTGAGAATGTTATTAAACTTTATCAAGATGATGAAGATAGCAGAGCAGATGTATGTCGGGTACTAAAGTTAGCGTACAAAGGAAAGTTTATGAGCAAAAACGTCTAATACTGTGCAGCCTTTAGGAACTGTACACAGCTTATAAAGAAAAGTTCCCTCATCATAAAGTAGGATTTTCTAAATTCTGCGTATTACATTCTAAATGATGTGTCACAGTTGATCAGCCAGGCACACATTCAGTCTGTGTTTGTTTGTGCAATCCATCAAAAGCCCATTCTTCTACTTAGTGCTATGAATTTAGAAAAATCGAAGATGAATGATTTTATTGAATTAATGGTTTGCACCAGAGAAAACAGAGATTGCACGTTGCGAAAATGCCCTAAGTGTTTCAATTCTGACAAAGTGGAAGAATATATCAGAAATATATTTGTGGATTTTGAAGAGGAGGATGAAGCTAAGTTTTCACAATGGGTAACGACTGATCGCAGCTATTTTCAAACTTGGATCCTACCTTTAAGCGAATTTATTGAACTTTTTGTAAAAAAAATTGTAAGTTTTAATACCTCACAAATTTATTTCTAAACTTCAAACTGGATAGTTAAAATAGAAAACAGACAAATGAAATGTTAATTTTGATGGATTTTGCTGAAAATTTCTCTTTTCTAATGAGAAATTCAGAAATGAGAAAGATGAAATTCAGTCATATCACTGAGTACATGTGTACAGGATGCACTGTACAGTGCATCCTGTAGTCCTGTATTACAAGAAAGATGAGATTAAGGAAATGTCTCTATGCTTTATTTCAGATTATTTAAACCACGATTATTAACTTGACTTCGTAATTATTAAAGCAATGGCAAATTGCATTTCACCCTGCCATTCTGCTTTGAAATTGTCTTAGTAAAATCCACCAAATGAGGCAATAATTCCAATAACTATAAAAAGAAACAATGTAAATAGTTCATAAATGCAAGAAAGTTATTCTTATATTTGTCTAAAGTTATCCAGTATTGCATTTCATCCAAATTTGCATATGCAAGGTGGATAAGGCATCCGTTCTTTAGATGATATGAAAAGGTGACCTTATGATTTTTTTTGTCTTTTAATATTTTTTTAAAATTTAAGATAGTTTTTCAATTTGAAATTGATATTACCATTTCTAATTCAAGTACTTTTTCTGTAATTTGTTGTAAAATTGGCAGAAAATATATGAGTGCGCAAAAATTTCAAAAAGGAAGTTTTATTTATCAATTAAGTACTTTTTCAAAAGTGATAGTGGGGGGGGGGGGGGAGTTAAATACACACTATTTTTTTCCCATATTTTAATAGGAAATTTTATGTTCTTTCCTAATGACACTAAAACCAAAACTGTAAAATTAGTCAGAAAACAGTTATAGGGGGATTAGTTGTTCCATGTTTTAAATTTCTGAAAACTCATTTTCTAACTTCAAAAATTAATAATAATTATTTATATTAATTAAATGGCATTTTATAAGTTATATTTTGAATCTGTATCATATTCTGTATAAGTATAGTGAATTTCAACAATTTATCTTGATAATTATTGAAACAATAGCAAATTGTAATTGAGTCTACCATTCTGGTTTGAAAGTGTCTCGGAAAAATCTATTAAATGAGGCAAAAATTCAAAGAGCTATAAAAAGCAAAATAATGTAAATATTCCAAAAATAAAAAATGCAGGTTCTTATATTTGTCTAAAGATGCCATGTACCAAGTTTCATCCAAATCTGAGGAGGAGGGGTGGACAATGTATACTTTGGCTGGATGATTTGGCATGGAATAACCCATAACTTAGTGTCAAACAAACTTCTGAAATTCACGCGTGAAACTAATTTATTATCTTTTGACCATACCCCCAAAAAGTAATGATATCCCCATGCAAAAACCCTTAACGGTTTAAAATTTGTGATGCAGCATTTTACTTTATAGCTATATGAATTTTAAATATGGGTCTTAAAAATAATGACATCAAATTTTGAGAGATGCCCTGCTGGGATTTTTAAAGATTTGTTTTTAAATTCCATTACAGTTACTTGCGTTTTATTTTCTAAAGAAGATTAACGCATTTAAGCAATGCTTTTAATTATGAAATACACTGTTAAATATATCACACTTTCACTGAGTCTATATAATGTATTCAAATGAATTTATTTCAATAATTTAATTTATCTTTTGCATCACGCTATCCAAAAGGTCAAGAAAAATTTTCATATCCATTTAATTAGTTTGGTTACTATGACACTATCTAAATATTTAGGTAAACTTTTCTGTAATGGAATTTAAAAAAAAAAAAAAATTTAAATCCCAGGAGGGCATCACTCAAAATATTCTTTTTACAAATCAGTTGAATAATGTTTAAAAATATTAAAATTCTTACAACTACTCAGTATCAGCTGGGTACTCTGTCAAAATCATGCCAATTATTGAGTATATGCTGAGTAACTCAGTACATCTCTAATTGATATGCTAATTAGGAAAAACTATTGATATGCTAATAAGAGAAAACAACTAGTTTAATTAATATCTATCTCTAATTAATAAACTACTGCTAAACTAATTAAATTCTTAATGAAATTACAATTTTGACTACATATTTACATTCAGCATCTGATCTGCACCACCATAATAGTCCTTGATATAGAAATATTTAGAAATTATTTTTTTAAGCTTTAAAGACTTCTATTAACAATCTACAGATTTAGAAAGGATAATTTTTAACCAAGGTATTTAATTTCAACTACTAATAAGACTAAATAATTTTAGAAATTCAGCTTTAAATTTTAGTGAACTAAGATGCATTTTGACTAGTATTGTAAATCTCATTTTTAATTTTTATTATGCCTGTTATTTATTTTTATTAAATTATTTTAATTTTTCATAGATTTAGAAAGGATAATTTCTAACCAAGGTATTTAATTTCAACTACTAATAAGACTAAATAATTTTAGAAATTCAGCTTTAAATTTTAGTGAACTAAGATGCATTTTGACTAGTATTGTAAATCTCATTTTTAATTTTTACTATGCCTGTTATTTATTTTTATTAAATTATTTTAATTTTTCATCAAGACCTACTTGATTGTATGCTACTTTATGAGGCTATTTCTCTTCTGAACGTTTGTTTTGCATTACACCTTCATAATGGTTAACTTCTAACTTTTTACTTAAATTATCCCACAAAAAATTACATTTATTTTGCTTTTTTAAAAAGATAGGAACAAAATAAAGATTCTACAGCTGATTAAAAAAAAAAATAAGGAAAGGCATCCTAATGGTTGAAATGGTTGTACAATGACTTAAAAAAATATTATTAAATCAATCCCATTTCACTGATCATTATGATAATTTATTGCTTTTAAATTATAACAGATGCAAAGAATGATTTCCATTTAAAACATAATTTTGAATAAATCCAGTAACACTAAGTAAAACCCAGTTATTCTAAGTATAAATAAATACTTCACAGGAGTTTTAAATTAAATGCCTAAAATTATAATAAAATACAAAACTTTTAAAGCTGTTTATTATTATTATTACTACATTTTTAATTCAATGAAGAATGCATGAGAACATTAAAAAGAAAATACAGGAAAGACAGAAAATTTTTTTGATATTCAAAATTTAAAGCTGAATTTTCTTATTAAAAAAAAATAGTTTTCCAGGTTTTTTTGGCTAATCTACTGGGTATTTTCAGGGTGTATGAACTCTGTAAAATATTTTTTCAACATATACAAGTAAGACGGATACTTGTAGTAGCTAATCAAAAAAAAAAAAAAAAAAAATGTATATTATATATATATATAATTTCTAATCTAAAAACACATTAACTTTTTAATCAGAATTAACAGAAGATGGCGACAAAAAAAGCGAAACAAGTACTCTAAAATAAACAGATCATGCATTATTGGTATCTCATTACGATCACTTCAACACACCAATGACATCTATCAGCTGACATAAAGATTAAGCCTTTAAATTAACACCAAAATATTTCGATTGTTTAAAAGGATTAACAGCATTTAAGACTAGAAAATCATTGAAAAGAAGCGGACGTTATCGATACAATAAAAAAAAGTAAACAAAACAACCAATGTTGAATTTTATAAAATGTAGGTGATTGTTTACATGTCAAACTCTGGAGTGAGAAAACTAAAAAATCAACTGCTTAGTAAATCGATTATGAGAAAGAAGTAATTAGATCTTACGTAACATTTAGCGAATAAATGTATGCTTCGATCTCACAGTGCTTCGAAAATAGTGATAAAAACAAACAATCGGGAAAATGTTATTGAAAGAGAGTAGTGTAAACAAGAGGAAATACACAATATATCAGTTATGCAACTTCATTATTTCATAAATATTTTAAAGAAAAATTTAATTTTAGAAACGACATATAATTCGAGAGTAAATCCACTCACAAAATACAAAAACAAATATTTAATATGACGCCAGGTATTACCAATGTTAAACAAGACGCCACTGTACTTCCTCAGTGTTTATCAATAACTTAAAACAATCAAAATGCCATTCTACTTCCACAAAGATATATTTCTGAACATCATGATGCGATACACAAATAAATATATCACATATTGTCATCACTTACTTGTTTAGACACTCTTCAAATTTGGAGTAAAATTTTGGTGAACATAGGCCAACATCATCCGCCATAACTATTAGGTGTAAGTCTCTTCTTCATCGTCAGGTCAAATGACAACAAATATACAGTCATGTCAGGTGCGTGCATGCAAACCACAAGAAAAAAAAATTATATCGAGAGGAATTAAATAAAAAACAGTAGCAAAATAAGCAGGCTTCAAAAATATTTTACATACTATCAAAGCGTTACAAAGAAAAGTACAGCTTTTTAGAATTTTATTAGGGGACAAAAATAAAAAATCTACCAATAAATTATGAATCTGATTTTTAGAGAATTAACATCTTAGAAAATTTTTCAGTTTGATAACTTTGTTGTAAACAGCTAATTTTCCCTTCCGAATTGGCGATTTCTTAATTTTATTAATAAAATCAGTCAAATTTTGGAATACATGGGCCATGGAGGCATATTTGTAAATGCCATGAGAGAGAATGGGAAACGCAGTCAACAATTTCTAGGGACAGTCCCCGATTTCTTTGTTGTTTCTTTTTTTTTTTCATTTGTCTCCAAAATATAAAAATCTATCTTCGAGAATTTTTAATTATTACATTTTTTAATTAGATTACTGTTATTTATATCATTGCTTATAAAATACCCCCAATGACGTCATTTGTCGTCTGCTATACCTAAGGTGACCCGGGGCCTTCGCAATTAGTAACGGGCCTGCGCGTGTATTTTGATGAACCATCCAAAGAGGCCTACGGATGCTCCAGTCTTCACGTATACATCAGGCATTTCTTAAGCTTAACAGTGCTTTCAAACGTTATTTAATGTAAACTCACGTCCATAAATTAAGGATAATTCAGAATCACACAGAAATTGATCTCTAAAATAAAAATTTCACCTGTGGAATGATCACACACATCTTGAAGAAGAGAAGAATATGCAAATTACAGGAAACCACCAGATGGCGTGGATGGTACGTCACAATGACGAGAGTGTAAGAGAGGAGTATATAAGGAATGGTGGCAAAGAAGTAAAATTGTTCACAAGCGCTGTGAAAGCCTTTCAGTGCAAAAACCGCATAGTTATAGCACAAAGGAGGCATTTGGATGATGTTTTACGTGGCAGAATTATCGGACGACTGGAATGTGGACGTTCCCAGCTGGAAGTCTCCGGGGAACTTGGAATCGCCCAGAGTGTCATCTCCAGGCTTTGGCAACGATTCCAAGATGATGGTAATGTGAGTAGACGTTACAGCACAGGTCGCTCCCGAGTTACAACGCCGAATGAGGACCGCTATCTGGCAGTTACTGCCAAAAGAAACAGACGGAGTACTGTCTCGTCCGCTCTCTTCAGCTACCGGTACGACAGTTTCAAGGCAGACCGTGTACAGACGCTTTGGGCACATTGGTCTATATGCTCGTAGGCCTGTCAGATGTGTTCCACTTACCGCAACTCACTGTCGCCTGCGATTAACTTGGAGTAGAGAGCATGCATTGTGGACACCGCAACAGTGGTCTTGTGTGATGTTTTCCAGGTTTAGTTTGGAGTCTGATTCTCGCCGGACATTCATCTGGAGAGCGCCAGGTACCCGTTACCACCAAGAGAACACCATTGAAAGACACCGTTACGGTGGTGCAGGATGGCTCGTTTGGGGAGGAATTATTCTTGGTTCCAGAACTGACCTGCATGTTCAGAGTGTAACGATGACAGGCCACATCTATCGGGATGTCATTCTGGAACAACATGTACGTTTGTTTCGGGGCGCCATGGGTGCTGAATTTGTGTTTATGGATGACAACGCCCGTCCTCACCGTGCAAACATTGTAGACGAATGCCTTCAATCGGAGGATATCACCCGTATGCATTGGCCAGCATACTCACCGGACTTGAATCCAATAGAGCATGTGTGGGATATGCTTGGCCGACGAATAGCAGCCCGTCAACCCCCTCCCACCTGTCTACCGGAAATTCGGAGTGCATTGCTTGATGAGTGGTGTAATATTCCCCAAGATCAGATTGATCATTTGATACTCAGCATGCCTAGGCGTTGTCAGGCCTGTATTGCATCGTCCGGGAGACATACTCCGTATTACCCATCCTACTAACCATGTTATACTGTTTTTTGTAAATAGGTTCTTTTTTGAAATTTGGTCAAGGGAGTAAAGCTTGCAATTTTTATTAATTATGTCAAACATATAGCATCTTTTTTGCTCTTTACTTTTTGTTTAATAAATAGACTTTACAAATAAGTCAAATTTGTTTTGCTTCTTTCTCTTTCTTTGCCTGAACTTCATTATCCTTAATTTATGGACATGAGTGTAGTTTTAAGTAGTAATTGTGTTACTAATTCAAGTACGAACTCATGATTAATTTGTTTGCTATGATAAATATTTACATAAAGAAAATAGATGCATATAATTTGAAGGAAAAACAAAGTAGCGCTTACTCTCATGATTCACGATTGCTTATTTTAGTTTCACAAGTGGATATTTAATATACTTTAAAATAACTAAATACACAAATGAGAAAGACATTTTTATAATGAATATTTCATGAACGTAGTCGTATTTCCTACGTTATTTTAAACTATTCAAGATCAATCTTTAACAAATGATGTATTAAAGCGCATTTCAGAGTTTTCGGGATATCCTGTATATTGGAGAAAATTGATAAAATACGCTCTATAGCGCGATCCCTGAATTAATTATTCTTTAATAAAGACATTTCATGTAGTATATGTTATTCTTTTGTCGCTTTCTCAATCGAACTTTGGAATTGAGCAAGCATAATGAACGCTTGTACAAAATATTAACTACATTTGAAGTTTCTCCCCGACAGCACATAAGCTTAAAACGGGCAGGGTAAACGGGGCAACTGCCCAGGGCCTACAGATTTTAGGGCCCAAAAATCTTATATCTTACACTTTTGTAATTTTAAAATAAAATTACAAAGGATAAAAAAATTCAGAAGTTAAATAATTTTTTTAATTATAAAGTATGAACAATGAAAATAATTCAAATTTACATTTGTATAAATTAATTTAAACTTATTTTTAATTCTTCGAAATGCTCTATATCGATATAGCATACCAATATGTAGGAAAATAACCACATTTGTAAAGAGAATTTTTAGCGTTAAAAAATAGCAAAATTTTTCAATTATTTGTTATTTTAAGAAATATTTACAAAAATGACTAAAGTGTTTGTATTCCATACATGTTAGCAACTGTGATATAGCATTTCGAAGTAACGTTTAACTATCTGTTTCTTTGATTTCAGATTACTTAACACAAAATTTGTGTTAAGTAAGTAAACCCATTCTATATTTCAAAATATGGAAATTCTTCAAAATAAAATACAATTATACTACGAAATTGATTTCAAAATCAATCGTTTGTCTCGATTTTGGCCAGCAGTATTGCTCAACGATGAGTGTTGCGATATTGAAAGTTTTAAAACGTGCCTCCTTTTAAGTTTATATTATGCTTATTTCCCTATTAGTAGAGTTTATAAATCACACATAACATTATTTAAATTTTGATTCATCCCATGGAAAAATAAAAGAAACTTATCAGCATCGCCCATACTTATCGATCTGGCGTGACAACAGTAACTTCAAACTTTAGTCATAGCCGCCCAAGGCAATAATGACCGAGCGGTTAGCACGCGTTCCTTCCAGCCGTCGACGTTTGATGAAACAGATTAAAATAAGTTAAAATTTCAGCATAGAGGGGGAAAAAGCGCGGGAAAATAAAGTATGTGGGGCGCGTTCGCCAGCGGGCGCCCCGTGTATTTAGAAAATTTTTTAAGCTTGAAATGTCAAGCTTAATGCAAGCTGGGCAAGATTAAACTAGAACACTTGATTCAAGCTTGCATTAAACTTACACGCTTGAAATTTTCAAGCTTATTGACTTGATAAATGAAGTTTGCTGGACTGTATAAACGGGCAAAAATCAATAATTTATAATTTACTGTATTTCTGCACTGTACCAGATGTAAGTCTGAATCACATAATCAAGGCATATATAACTGATAAATAACATTTTCAACTGGCAAAATTAAATTGCCTAACTAGTATCACAACGTCATGCTTATTTACAAGAATAAAAACTACTCAAGTAATACGATTTCTGATTAAAATAATTTATTTATAAATAACACATGAGTAATTATTCACTAAGCATGATTTACATACATATTTTTAGAATTTCTAAATACATTATAAAAGTGTTCACTTACCTTTACATTCGGAGCAAGATGTTCGAATTTTATAATAAATTTTCATGAAAGAAAATGGCGCAAGATTCACAAAACGATTACCTACATCTAAAGTTCTTTAGTACGACAAAAGTATAAAAAAAATTGTTTTAAAATAATAAAATAATATAACATTTATAATACTTAGAACAATAAAATGTGAATGGGGAAAACAGGCCTCAACGATAAACTCATTTTTAGCGATGGCAACTCATGCGCAGGCCCGTTGGTTAGCGACGGCCCCGGTCTGCTGCTGCTGTGACGTCAGTGCATACAATCTAGGACAGGTCGCCAAATTTGAAACGAAATTGAGGACATTTTATAATTAATGAAATAATTAACAGTAATCTAATTAAAAAGCAATGTAATAATTAAATATTGTCCCCGGTGTATACCAATATACCGATACTTTAAATCTTGACTGACTTTGATAGTTAAAAATGAACTCTAATAGCTTTTTATAATAAAACAATGTGCAAACTGCCCGTTAGTTAGTTTGTTTGTTTGTCTGTGTCTCACGTAGCTCCGAAACGGATGATCGTAGACCTAGCAAATTTTGTATGGAAATTCTCCAGGACGGGTCCCGTTGACATACCTCGAAGCGATTTTTTTGAAATTCGAATTATTTTAGGCGATATCGATAAAAAACGTGTCGCAAAAGGCTCATTTTTTCGCTTCGCCATTTCACAATTTTAACCCCGCAGTGGAATGAGTGAGAATTTAAGCATATCTAGGTTGCCATATTTGGCATGTTTATTAAATGTTGTTGTGTGTGATTATGGCAACGCTACACTACGGCGATCTGCCAAGGGGGGGTGCCTTGGTAGGAGGACTTTCAAAGGGGTTCTAACGTGTATTCACGTTACATCTGGAGAAAAACTACCAAAACTCCAGACCGTCAGATCGACAGCCGTGTGATGGGACCCGAACTCGGGACCTTCACACTTCAGCCATCTACCGTTTTCAGTGGCATAACCACTGTGCCATGCTGAGGCCGTGTTTATTAAATGATTCAGATTTTTGAACTAAAAATAAAAGAATAACGATTTTTTTTGTTTATATTATTTGTAAGGTTGTTTTTTAATTAAAATATCGTGTGCATGTGAAATCAGAGCAGGATCAGGAATGAAATGTTTTATACTCAAAAGAAAAATAGGATTTGGAAATTTTTCGAGATTAAAATGTGTAACTTTTTAATTTGACGAAAAATAAAATGGTTGATAGGCGATTTTGAGGAGATGATTCTAACGCTTGGTGCAATTTATCGTAATTTTATCGTCTGCTGAATACACCTGAGAATAAGTTTTTGTAATTTTCATTCAGTTGGAATTGTGCATTTTTCTGCGCAGCTTTTTTTCATCTATTTCTAATGTATTACATCCAGAAAAAGGATGTTAGAAATATCAATTTTAATTTTGCTTAATCACACTCATGAATAATCATATACTTTCCAACTTAATGAAATAAGGAACGAAAATAGAGAAAACGCATGGATTATAATACGCTTTTAATATATAGCACTTTAGTGCGTATTTAAAATCTGAAAGTATTTCAGATTTTCTTACTTTTGGGGTGTAGTTTGGGGGGTTGACCGTTCTGTAGTGCTTGGGGTGTAGAATGAGGCTCAATCCGGCTCGGCCAAAAGGTACCCCGTTCGACCGGCCTTCAATTGCCGGGTGTTGTGTGCGCAGAGGGGATCGTGCCGCCACAGTACTCCCCCCTAGAGAATCAGACGGAGGCTGACGAACGATGCTCCCAGCGTTATGGAACGCTGCCACTCGTTGTAGACTTTTGTGAGGTCGCTGCCGCGGACTTTGGTGAGGCTGCTGCCGCTCGTTGAGGACTTTGAAAGAGCCGAGCGAAAGATGGAAAAGGGCGGGAATAATACCGTTACCGGGGGCAGGTCGCCAAGTATGAAACGTCGCCAAATTGTGAAGAAGGGCAAACATGTTTACGATGGCGTGGTGTTCTCAAGTAACCCTTATAAGGAGTTGAGGTGTAGTTGAGTTGTGTTTTCGTTTCATGATGCCATTAGAAATTATGTGATTTGTCAAAAAAATTAACAGGGAATACAGTTAAGTTTGAAGGAATTATGTGATTGGTTGAAAGAATTTATCTGTAACCGAACCTAAAATGAATCGTTGAACACATAGTGGCTATTCGGACCGACGGTGCCAATAGCTCACAGGCTATTCGGACCGTTCTGTAGTGCTGCCATCTATGTTTAAATGTTTGTGCTCCGCAATATCTATTTGTATGGCACAACACTTTGAAGAATTGAGGTACAATCCCCACGGTCGAATCAACAACAGCTGGGTCGTCTACGTGACGCTGGAGCCTTTTTTGTAGTAGCGTTTTGTTATAGGATCTGTCTAAGATCGCAGTGTCATATACGATTACAGCAACTTTCTGAATTTCAGCAGCGTATGAGAGAGCACTGCTAATGCGCTCCATAAAAGTCATATTTTGCAGATAATAGTGAATTAGCTGTACCAGTGTATCAGGATTGTGGCGGCACATCACCTCCGCGCAAACAACACCCGGCAATTAAAGGCCTGTCGAACAGGTACCTTTTGGCCGAGCAGGATTGCACCTCAGTCTACCACCCATATGTCCCTGGGTTCAAACCCAGCTCTCGCTCCACGCTCTCCCTTCATTGATGACCCGGACAACGAACACTCATTCTCCTTCTCGCCAATAGCGACAGATGGCACCAGCATCGACCTCTTCCATCTCTCGCTCGGCTCTTTCAAAGTCCGCAATGAGCGGCAGCGACCTCACAAAAGTCCACAACGAGTGGCAGCGTTCCATAACGCTTGGTACATCGTTCGTCCGCCTCCGACTGACTCCCTAGGGGGGGAGTAGTGTGGCGGCATGAGATCACCTCCGCGCAAACAACACCCGGCATTTGAAGGCCGATCGAATAGACCGAGCCAGCCTTTTGATCGAGCCAGATTGCACCTCAGTCTACCACCCATAAGTCCCTGGGTTCAAACCCAGCTCTCGCCCCACGCTATCCCTTGATAACTTTATAGTCGATTAGTTTGGCCCATCATGCCAAATTTTGTTTGTCGGAAACTTTTGAAAAAATTAAGTAGCACATTAGCTGTGTAGTCCTAGTTGATGAGGCTGTCACTGACGTATTCAACAACACGATATGTTAGTGCAATGTGCTGTGTCTTTCTCTAAGCCCGTACTGGTTAGGATTAAGCAGGTGGTGGCCAGAAATTGTGGGCTTGAATACGAAATTATGGGCAGTAATCTGTGCAAGACCGTTGAGAAGGCTGATGAGCCGATAGGAAGAGGAATCAGGGATCAGAACCCTAGTAGTAATAACCCGTCGGTCGATGAGAGGCGGGTGAGTTTAATCAGAGGAAAACGAGCAATAACCGAGCTTTTCACCCAAAAACAGGGAAACTTCATCGGTAACTGGTACAAAATGTCATCTCGGGGGACCATCAAGCCGATCATCGTTTTCCGCTGACTGTGATGAAATAAAGAAAAAACCGATGACAAGCCGATAAATTGTTTAAAATATATTTGTTAATAAAAAATATATGACTGGCAGCAAAATTTTCAAAAAATGTCCGTTCTGTTTATTATTTTTTGGATGCTAACTTTCCGTTTTTCTGAGGGAGAAAAAAATTCTTCCGCCATCAGGCCCGAGCCCTGAGCCTTAGAGAGTCACAGACTGACGCTCTACCACAAGGCCATCCTGACTTGTCATGCATAAGCCAAAGGTCAAAGTAGCATTTATTAGTCTCTCAGATTGGGACTTGTGGTGAAATTTTGACAAAGTGATGTTCAGCTATAATTAAGTGTAGTCATACTATTCGACTGGTAAGAAATTAATTTCAATTTTTACCAATGTATGTAAATAGCAAGAACATTCAGAATTAAAAATTAAAAAACAATATTGCAAATTGTATAGCAATTTTAGTGTGATTTTAACTTTCATATTTCTTGGATAGCTTTTAAAAATTAACTAATTTCGCTTCTTATTGTTTACATTAATGAGGTTTCAAAAGAGTTGCTTAATTTAATGATGTTTCCGTTATTCTTATAATGCAGCTGATGCTCAAATAGATTTTCTTTCTTTTTTTTTAAACACAGTTTTTTAATCATTTAAATATTACAAACATTTTATATAATAAACACTTACATTTTTTTTGTAAATATTTCTTCAAATCCAAATTTTGGTGGGGATCCCTTGCCCCCTCCAAGGTCGCCAAGGTCGACGACAAATGGCGAGATTTTAGGCGTGGACCAAACAATGACTGACTATCGCCAAATTTAGCGATATTTCACGAAACTCTTCAAGGACGATGACAAATGGCGATATTTTGGACATGGACCAAACGACTGACTATCGCCAAATTTGGCGATATTTCGGAAAAACACGCCAAGGTCGAAGACAATTGGCGAGATTTTGGGCATGGACCAAACAAACTGACTACAGATGTAATATATTGAAGATGTCCATAGGTATTACTGTATTGAAACTCTTTTGGATGGTCCTGTAAACTCTCCAGTGGATTGGAACCAAAAATCGAGATGCACAACTAGATGTTAAAACAATCTTATATATGAAATTTCAACATTCTACGACTAAAAATTTTTGAGATTTGTGAGTTAAATACATACACATACACCAAAAGTCGCCAAGCTTGGCGATTTTTGGTGTAATTATTGAGGTAGGCACGTGACCGTGGTTGAACCACTACCTAACTATATGGTAGGGCAGTATTGTGCTTGAAATGGATAAATGTCCCTAAAATATCCATTGACGTAATGTACTGGAAATCTTCTAAGTGTTCCTGTTGCAGAACTATAAATGATAAAGACACTTTTTTTGATGGAGAAATTCATTTTGTAACCCTTAACAGCATATATATCACTTCTGAGTCGTTTGAAATAGCCTAAATACCTCTAAAATACGATTTTTTACGATACGATACGAAAAAAGTTTTTTTTTTTTTTTGTCTAGATTATTTGTAAGGTTGTTTTGAAATTAAAATATCGTGTGCATGGGAAATCAGAGCAGGAATGAAATGTTTTATACTCAAAAGAAAAATATTATTTGGAAATTTTCTGAGACTAAAATGTGCAACTTTTTAATTTGGCGAAAAATTAAACGGCTGATGCGCGATTTTGGGGAGATGATTCTAACGCTTGGCGCAATTTATCGTCTGCTGAATACATCTGAGATTAAGTTTTTGAAAGTTTCATTCAGTTGGAATTGTGCATTTTTCTGTGCAGCTTTTCTCCATCTATTAATGACTATGCCATTTTATCTCTCACCCCCTTTATTGTAAATTGTATTTAAAATGTGTCCCAAAAATGCGACATAAAAGTATGCCACATAATTTTACATATACTTAAATACTATTAGTTCACAACAGCTTTAATCTACTGTTACAATATTTCGTAAGCTGTAGAATATGCTTCACATGTATTTTTTACATATACTGTAGAACCTCGATTATCCGAACCTCGATTAACCGAAACTCTCCGTTAACCGAAGCCGGTTTCTTCTTCACTTTTTTTTTTCATCAGAAAATTACTTTTTGAAGGAGATTCTGAATCTGGCGCAGTTTCAATAATTGAGCTTTGCAAAACTGTCAGTATCAAAAACTGCATTTATATGATCAGTGACGCGTGGGAATCTATGCCGCAATCGAACGAACTAAAGCGTAAGAATCGAACGACGAAGTTGGCGAAAACTTTTGCCGAATTTTTCAACTGGAGCAGATGAAAATGCTACAGACATTGTGAAAGATAGTTTCACTGAGTTTTCAAGCCTTTTTTAGCACAATGAAAGGTTTTGAAAATTCTGGGATAGAGAAATCACAGACTGGTTGAATTGTGGCGTGGAAGATGCAGGCTTACAGTTGCTCAATGATGAGGAATTAATAGCGGAAGTCCGAAAATCTCCAAAAGAAGAAGAAGATGATGATGACTTTTGCAAATCTATCCAAAATTGCACGCATTTTCAACGTTTTATTATTTGAGTTAGAAAATGCCACAATTCCAAATTTTATCTGCTTTAATCACAATCATGCTTTCACCAGAATGCCAAATTCGATTTGCAAGCAAAGACTTCAACTGTTGCCAAACTAAAACAATTAAAAGATTGAAATTCTTAATGTATTAATCAGTGGGGCTATTCCCTGTATATAAGAAATTTCCCCGATAGGAAAAATTCCCACGAACACGCTCATAAAGACAGGGACGTAGCCAACGGGTGGCTGATGGGGATGCAGCCACCCTCGAAATGAGTAAAAAACATATGGTATGAGTACATATGGTATGTAAGTGAGCATTTGGATAAATTTGGAAGCTCCCTTGAGAAATTTGAGGTAAAGCTAAGGGTCCAAGCACCATTTTTTTTTCTTTTAATGTTTATGCATTTTTAACTACAAATATTTTAAACTCGATTTATGATTTTCTTTTTATAAGTTACCTGGCATTCCAGGTTCGAGTTTTCTGCTATAATCCCCCCCCCTCCGAAATAAATAAATAAAAATAATTACTCCTGGCTACGCTACTGCATAAAAAAATTCCACGCATTTTCAAAAAGCGTATTCGCGTCATCGCAACTGCATGCTCTTCTCTTTCTGGGAGCGTGTTTCCGGAAACTTATAACATTCCAAAGACCGCTTTGCTGGGAACCGGGCCCGGACTGGGCAAGTTGGATGGTCAGCGATTGCAGAAGGGCCCCTCCAAAATGAATATACGACTTTATAATTAAATTTGATAGATATACATCAGGATAATTGTATTTATTAGGTTGTAACGAAAGTTTTCCGCCACTGCAAGTATTGCCTGCACAAGCAGTTCGCGTTGGTGTTTTTGCCAATATTTTGCGAAATGATTTTTGTTATTTGAAAGAAAAAGACTTGTTTTAGAGCACTGTATTGTGAAATCTGCAAAACAATATCGTTATGATTAAGTATAAGGTGTCTGAAATGAAACTATCACGCTACCAGATTGAACCATCATTTACTCTCAGTTCTGTCGCAAAAAGTCAGCTACAGAATGACACCGAATCATGTATACAGCTTAAGGTACTACTGTTGTATCATATGACACTGTGAAGATTTGGTACCGAAAGTTCTACCGAAAACGAGGACTAGGACATTAAAGAAGCAGAGTGCTCTGGCCGGCCTAATGATGCTGATGAGGCTCGCCTACGACAATCTGTGGAAGAAGATAAAATATTCATCCACTCGAGAGCTAGCTAAAAGAGTTAGACTTTAGTGCCATGTCCATTAGTCGCGCTAAGCATCGCATAAACTTGACATATAAGGTGAATAGCTGGGTACCGCGTGAGCTGACTCAAGCAAATCTGGCGGAAAACTTTCGTTACAACCTGATATTTATTTCCAAGTAATCTTACGTTTTTATGCAGTGGAGGACTCCAGGAACCCCGCGGCTCCAGAGGGCCCCCAAAACACTATAAAATAGTTAAATGTCGTTTTCAGGCATGTAAGCCTAATTTTCAAATATTGCAATAGGGGACAGGAGAGGAGATTGATAATATTCTATTCCCTCTAAATTCCTCAGTAAAGGGCCCTTTTTCAATCTCTAGCCCAGGGTTTCCAAAGGAATTAGTCCAGACCTGCTGAAAACAGTTCCTCTTATATCAGGGCTTTATACAGAGCAAATCATTTTATTTATGAAAAATCTGGAGTGACTCCACTCGACTTTCCGAACACTTACCATTACGATCATTACCAAGCATTTAAATCAATTTTAATCCATGAATAATTCAAACCTATATACCAAACTGAAGCTCAATCGAATGTGCCGTTTAAACACTAGTGCACTTTCAATAATTTCTCCCCATATGCCATAATGTAAAAGAAATCTTTGTCATAGCCCTGTAGAAAAACTGTAAGTCCTATACACATCAAAATCAATGCCAGTCTTACGATGAAGATTTATAACATATATACCCAATTTGAACCCAATCGAATGTACCGTTTAAACGCTAGCGCACTTTCAAGAATTTCCTTCCATAGGCCATAAAGAAATCTTTGTCCTAGCCTTGTAGAAAGTCCTATACACACCCAAATCAATACCAGTCTTGCGACGGTGGTTTATGAGATATATAACCAATTTGAGCTGAATCGAATGCCCTGTTTAGGAGCTATCGTATTCACTCACATACACATAAACACACATTCACACACACACACACACACATACATCATCTCGTAAAAATAGCATAAATGAATTCAGAAGACCTCAATATGTGTCAATACACCAAAATCTCGAAGTCGAATTTTTTCATGATTACAATACTTTCCCTACATGGTACATGTTTGGAAAGTAAAAAAATGCTGGGAGATCTCAAGAAGCTATATCAAACAACCTGGAATCACAAAGCTCCCTTCAAACCTTAGTGTGACGTCAGAATGACATTATAACACTTGCGATACAAAAGTTTGTGTCATTCAAAGGATTTACATTTCTTACTCTCGATATTCAAAAGAGCTGAAAATAGCGAAAAATCACTAAAAATTTGGGAACGGATAAATTATCAGAATTTTAAAGTAGACCACAAATAGCCCTCTATCTTTTAACATACTTGTGCAAAATTTCGAGTTGATTGGTTAAACAGTGTCATTAGCTTTTGTTACAAAGGAATAGTGTAGCTTTCTGTCATTGAAAGAATTTTTAGAACCGATACAATGGTTACAGAGATGGCAGTACAGCTTAATGTAATTCTTCTAATACATTATGGCCAGCTGCATAGCCAGAAATTTTTCATGGGGGGGGGGGATTAAGACTACTGCAACTCACATATGTATACGTGTGTGTGTGATAAGGGAATGAAGACTATACATTTTGTATGGGAAAAAATTCGTCATGGGGGGTTATGACCCCCCTATCCCTTCCCCTTGTCTACGCCACTGATTATGGCCAATGAGAACCTCTCTAACTACTGAACCGATTCTAAAACTTTTTTCAAAAAAGCTACACTATTTCTGGATATATAGGCTATCTTTCATGTCACTCTAAAATTGCGATATATGCATGAAAGGTAGACTATATTACTCAAGAATAGTGAATAGTGATTCTATTAGTGATAAAAATTTTAGAATTGGTTCTGTAGTTAGAGATGCCCATAGAGCGTAATATATTAGAATTATTTTGAGAGTTCCTGGACTATTTATGCTATTTGCATGAAAGGTAACCTATAATACTCAGGAATAGTGTAGCCTCCTGCGAGAAAAAAACATTTTAGAATCGGTTCAGTAGTTACAGACACCCATGCTGCATCAAGCAATTCTTATGAGTCTCCCAGTAAAAGAACTATTTATGCTGTATGCATGAGAGTTAGTTTAGTTAATTTAAAATACTCAGAAATGGTGTAGCTTCCTATCAGTGAAAAAATTTTTACAATCGGTTTAGAACAGACACCATGATGCACATGCAATTCTTGTGAGTCTCCCTGTAAAAGAACTATTTAGCTGTATGCATATGAGGTAGCCTATAATACACAGGAAGTGTAGCTTCCTTACAGTGAAAAAAATTTTAGAATCGAATCAGTGGTTTAATACATGCCCTTAGAGCACAATGTAATTCTTATGAGTGTCTTTGAAAAATTGTGATATATGCAGGAAAAGTACACTATATTACTTAAGAGTAGTGTAACTTTCTATCAATGAAAAAAGTTTTAGAATCAATTTACAGAGATGCCTATAGACAGAGCATAACATATTAGAATTATTTTGAGTGTCCCTGTGAAAGAGCGATATATGCTATGTGCATGGAAGGTAGTTTATAATACTCAGGAATAGTGTGGCTTGAGTCAGTGAAAAGTTTTAGGATCTGTTCAGTAATTACAGATATTCCCATGGAGCATAATGTAATTCTCATGAGTGTCCATGTAAAAAAACTATTTTTGCTAAACTCATGAGAGGTAGTCTATAATACTCAGAAATGATGTAGCTTTCTACCAGTGAAAAAAAGTTTTCGAATCGATCCAGTAGTTACAGAGACACTCATAGAGCGTAATGTATTAGAATTATTTTGATTGTCCCTGTAAAGGAACTATTTATGCTATATGCATGAAATGTAACCTACAATGCGCAGAAATAGTGTATCTATTAGTAAAAAAACATTCAGAATCAATTCAGTAGGTACAGAGGAGCATAATGTAATTCTTATGACTGTTCCTGTAAAAGAACTACTAGCGATATATGCTTGAAAAATCGCCTATATTACAAAGGCATAGTGTAGCCTTCTATCAGTGAAAAAACTTTCTCAATCGGTTCAGTAATTTAAGAGATGCCCATAGAGCGTAATGTATTAGAGTTATTTTGAGTGTCCCTGTAAATGAACTATTTGTGCTATTTGCACTACAGGTAATTTATATGTTAATCCAGGGTATATGTTATCTTTTACCTAAATTTTATAGAAAATACGCTATGCCGTTTTTGCATGATTAAGTCACACACTTTTGCCTGCTTGAGTATATCGAAACACACTAATTTTCACATTTATAATATTAGTAGGATGACTGTCAACAAAGAGAGGTAACTGTTAATATCAGTGAAAAAATTTACAGTATAACAATGCTTTTTAAAAATGTGTCAATCAAATGTTTTGAAGCAATAGACTAAACCTTTAAAAAAAAACCTTTCAATAAAGGGAAGTAATTGTTTGGATTACATGTAAAAGTACTGGTTAGAACAATGCTTCTTAAGAGTGTGTCAATTAGAACCAATACTTGAAACAATTGAATAAACTTTAATTAAAAATGCCTTTCAATAAAGGGAGGTAATTGTTGGAATGAATGCAAAAATTTACGTATAACTATGCTTCTTGAGGATATGTGTCAATAATGTACTTTGGAATGATGTAATAAACCTTTATTAAAATGGACTTTCAACAAAGGGAAATAATTATTAGAAACAATGCTAAAATATTCGGTATAACGATGCTTTTTAATAGTATGTTTCAATAATATACTTAGAAACAATGGACTAAACTTTAAAAGAATGCCTTTTAACAAAGGAAAGTAATTGTTTGAAATACACTGCTGGCCACCCAAATTGCAACACCAAGAAAAACAAGAGATATCACAACAAAATTTATTGTGTAGATAACATGTTGACCAAGTAACAAATGATTAAATTTACAGCATTCTATGAAGCGTGGTTCCTGCCAAAATCAGTACCCAGAGTAGCCGCCGTTGTTGGAGATCACAGCTGCCACACGCCTCGGCATTGATTCAAAGAGACTTTGAATGTGTTCTTGGGGTACAGCAGACCAAGCAGCTTCCACACGTTGCCAAAGTTGATCTGGTGTGACAGCTGGGGATGAACTCTGGGTCAGTCGTTGAGCAACCATGGACCACATGTTTTCTATCGGCGAAAGATCCGGAGAGCGCGCCGGCCAGGGAAGCAATTCAATCTGGTGATTGACGAAGAACCCTTGGACAATGCGTGCCACGTGTGGCCGTGCATTATCCTGCTGAAATATGGCTGTTGGCAAGCCCTGAAGGTAAGAAAGGACAACTGGCTCCAACACCTCGGAGATGTAGCGCTGGCTGGTTAAAGTACCGGCAATGCGTACTAGAGGAGTGCGAGAGAGATATCCGATACCGCCCCATACCATAATACCCGGTGCAGGACCAGTGTGACGGTGCATAATGCAGCTGTTCAGCATCCTCTCTCCACGGTGTCTCCAGACTCGAATCCGACCGTCGTGGTGTTGCATACAGAAGCGTGACTCGTCAGTAAAGAGAATTTCATTCCATTCTGTCGTCCACATCCTTCTTTCATCGCACCATTGGCGGCGGAGACGTCTGTGGTTCCGCGTCAGAGGTAGACAAAGCAACGGACGTCTTGCGGACAGACCATTCTGCTGTAAACGACGTCGAATGGTACGCGCAGACACTGGATGATGCGTTACAGACTGAATCTGCTGTGATATGGTTCGTGATGTGACTGAGCGGTCCGTCACTGCCATGCGTACAATCTGCCTGTCATCACGTGACGTGGTGCACTGAGGTCGATGCGGTCGATCACGTCTGTCCGTCGTACCCTCCTGCACCCAACGATCACATATCCGCATCACAGTTGTTTGGTTTCGTCCAATACGACGACCGATTTCCCTGAAAGATAACCCACAATCTCGGTATGCCACTATCCTTCCTCTGTCAAACTCGGATACTTGATCAAAAGATGATCGTTGTTTCCTACGAGGCATAATTTATCGTTTTTTTGAAAAAAAAGCAAGAAAAACACAATTGCTGTACTTGAAACCGTCGAAATCTCCAAGCCTTAAATAGCGCTTTGAGGTGGCGCCACAGGCGCGCTTGATGTGCGTCTGCGCTGAAATTCTAATCATTTGCATATCTCACCTCAGCTAATGCATGTTGTAAATTTCATATTATTTGCATGCTTCCTTCAGGGTGTTGCATTTACGATGGCCAGCAGTGTATAATCAAAAGTATGAGTTCGAACAATGCTTTCTAAGAATGTGACAATAATATACTTTGAAACAGTAAAGTAAACCTTTATTAAAAATGACTTTCAACAAAGGGACTTAATCGTTTGAAACAGTGCAAAAATATTCGGTATAATAATGTTTTATCAGGATATGTGTCACTAATATACATTGAAATAGTGAACTAAACCTTTATTAAAATTGACTTTCAACAAAGGGTCGTAATTGTTAGAAGTAATTCAAAAAACGGTATAGCAATGCTTTTTAATAATATGTTCTTTTAGAGAATGCCTTTTAACAAAGGAAAGTCATTGTTTGAAATATAAGCAAAAGTATGGGTTAGAACAATGATATTTAAGAACGTATTAATAATATACTTTGAAACAGTGAACTAAACCTTTATTAAAATGTCTTTCAACAAAGGGACGTAATAGTCAGAATGACAAAATACACGGTATAACAATGCTCTTTAAGAATATGTGTAAATAATAAATTTTGAAATAATGTGATAAACTTTTATTAAGAATGACTTTTAATAAAAGGTCGTAATTGTTAGAATCAATGAAAAAATGTATGGTATAACAATGTTTTTTAAGCATATGAGTGTCAATAGTATACTTTGAAACAATGAAAAATATTAAAAATACCTTTCACAAAAATATACATTATAACAATGAATTTTAAGATACTTAGAAATAATGGACTAAACTTTTAAAGAATGCCTTTCAACAAAGGAAAGTAATTGTTTGAAATATAATCAAAAATAAGGGTTAGAATACTGCTTTCTAAGAATGTATCAATAATATACTTTGAAACAGTAAACTAAACCTTAATTAAAAATGACTTTCAACAAAGGGGCGTAATTGTTAGAAACAATGCAAAAATATAATGTATAACAAAGCCTTTTAAGATTGTAATGTATTATTACAATAAACTGTGTCAATAATATACTTAGAAACAATGCACTAAACCTTTACTAAACAATGCCTTGAAACAAAGGGATGTAATTGTTTGAAATATATTCAAAAGCACATTGGTTAGAGCAACGCTTTTTAAGAATTTGTCATAAGTACACTTAAAAACAGTAGAATAATCCTTATTAAAAATGCCTTTCAAAAAGGGAGGTAATTGTTGGAATCAATGCAAAAATATACTGTATAACAATGCTTTTTGAGAGTATGTGTCAATAATATATTTTGAAACGATGAACTATATTAAAAGTACATTTTGCAAAAATATACATTATAACAATGCTTTTTAAGATTTTGTCAATATACTTAGAAACAATGGATTAAACCTCTAAAGAATGCCTTTCAACAAAGGGAAGTAATTGAAATGCATGCTAAAAGAATGGGTTAAAACAATGCTTTTTAAGAATGCATGAATCATATAATTTTAAACAAGGGAGTAAATCTTTATTAAAAAATGACTTTCAACAAAGCGATGCAATTGTTAGAATACAGAAATATACAATATAAACAAGCTGTTTAGGATTGTGTCATTAATGTACTTCCCTATACAATGCCCTAAACCTTTTTTAAAGAATGCTTTCAAACAAAGGGAGGTAATTGTTTGAAATATATGAAAAAGTACTGGTCAGAACAATGCTTTTTCAGAATGAGTCAATAATATACTTAACAAAAGGGAATAAATCATTATTAAAAATGAGTTTCAAGAAAGGGATGTTAATTGTTAGAAAGCAAAAATATACGATATAATAAAGCCTTTTAAGATTGTGTCAATAATATATTTTGAAACAAGCATTAACATTTACTAAACAATGTCTTTGAACAAAGGGTCGTTTTTGTTAGAATCAACGCAAAAATATACAGTTAATAATGCTTTTTATAAATGCGTAAATAATATACTTTGAAACAATGGCCTAAATCTTTATTGAAAATGGACTTTAAACACAGGGACTTAACTGCTGAGATGAATGGACTAAACCTTTAACGACAATGGACCAGTGGTGGCTCCTCCATTTGAGCACATGAGCACGTGAACCCCCAGAGGAAAAACAGAGGGAGCAGAAGGATTCCTTAGTAAAAGAATAAACACACTAACAAATTAAATTTTAAAAAACATATTAAGTACACTTCTAGATTTTTGTGAATTTAAAACGTTAGATTTACTCTCCCCCACCCATCACTTATTAAACACGCTTATTACAGCTAACACACTGTATCGTAGGTTAATACAGAATAGTCTTCTGTCGCTTGCATGTGTGATCGACCGAATGCCCTTTTGAAACGGTCTCTGAGGAAAGACGCCGAGAAAGTTGCGGTAGAAGCGAGGCGCTGCTGATATGACTCCGTTCACACACTTTTTTTGTGCTCACGGAGGATATTTTGCTGTTATCTCCTCCGGATTCTTCCTTGGTTTGTTCTGTTGGGTTAGTTAATACATTTTTTTCATTTTCTTTATTTTTATCATTTTTCACTACAGTATTGCTTACGAATTAGAGTAAATAAATAAGATGGGAGTTAAATAAGTATTCGAAAGCAATGATATTTTGCAATATTATCTAGAAAATAAAGCTAGAATATTCCTGATTATTATATGCTACCTTCAGGGCCGTAGCTAGACCGTTTTTACAGGGGAGCTTACAAATATATACATATATGTATTCAAACACACAGAGAGAAGTGTGTTATTTTTATAAACACACACTTCTGTGTATGTTTATAAAAAAACTGAATCCTGACTTTTTTGTTAGTCTTCATTATAAACAGTCAACAGTGCTTGATAAGTGAATATAGAGAGATGATTGTTTTTGTTATTTTTCTGAACATAACTTCTTTTATTTCAGTTTTCACATTTTAGGAAGGATTTATACTTAACCCTTTGGGTACGGATTTATTTGAGAAAATATTTGCATGTGGAACGGATATAATTTTTGGTTGCTTGGAGTAGCATGTAAAAGCAGTACATTTCATGTAAGAATTTATTTATTTCTAAAAGATTGGTGACATATGTAGTATTAAGATGTCTTCAAGTAATCATAATTGCAAAACAAAAATAAATTAATAACAACAAAATAAAACTAAATGAAATAAATGCAAGCTATAACAAAAAAACCAATTACTAATTATTATGCAGAGTGTGATATTTTTAGCACTCTGCATAATAATTAGTAATTGGTTTGGTACCAAGCGTGGTCATCCGCTCCTAGGGAAAACAAGTGAATGACGTCTGAGAGACCCAAGGGGTTAAAAGTAAGTTTTTTAATCATTACACCACATGCATATGTGCACACAAACACACACATATATATACATATAATTATAAATTTTTGAGGCAACCCACTGTTCTGGGGTTTAAAATAGTTTGAAATTCGTATTCCATGCATCAAATAGTTAAAATTTGCTTTTTGTTGCATCAAAATCTGTCAACTAGAACCAGAGATGCAGAGTTTTAGGTTTCCCTATTGGTTTGTATAGCATTTTCTAGAAATCTCGAGAAATATAGGTCCTAGGCTTTCTCAATTGGTGATTTTCCCAATAGGGCTTTTAAAACCAGTTTTCCTGCATTAACATGCATAAGAGCCTAATATTACTTTTCTACAGATTTCACAGCTTTTGCTTCCCTGACATCTATCACGCTCTTCCCTGACTTTATCTAGCGTGCTTTCCCGAATTTTGTGTTTCTATATTTTTAACATTACATCCTTTAATTAATAATTTTTTATATATTTTGCCCCTTTTTTACAAATAATAAAATTAATATATACAAGAATCTTATTTGACATCACTGCATTCTAACAAAAACCATGTTTGATAATAATTTAAGATAAAATTAATCACATTTCAACTGCACAAGATATGCTCATAAAGAAAACATTTTAAAATTATTTATAAGGTTGAATTAGAAAATGAAAATAAAACAATTTCTATACTGAGGTTCCAAAAGCAAATATTTTCTTGATTTTACCGCAAAATTAAATTTCTCTCATTTCCCTGACCTTTCTTCCATTTCTGCTAATTTTCCTGACTTTTTTCCCAAAATCCCCGACTTTCCCTGACCAAAACTCATTTCCCTGACTTTCCAGGTCTGTAGAAACCCTGTTCTATTATTCAATCATAATCGAATCTGTTCTAGTACATTCCACAGATGGTTCTCTCTGGAACCTTCAATGGTGTTCGTCGTAAGCATGCATCGTCGTAACCAGCTATGCATAAATAATATACTTTAGGAACTGGTATTCCTAAAATTGCTGACATAGCTGGCTGGTAGATGTCAAAAATTTTCTTTATGGGAACAGCTGCACTTCTTCAGCATTGGGAAATTGTTGTACTTCAATGGGCTGATAACAATAAATTCATGCTAACGTAATTTAATATGATTTTTTAAATTCAGTTATTTGTTTGTAAAATGTCTATATGTCTCCATACTGCTATTTATATTTACACTGAAAATGCCTTTATCAAACAAATGATTATAAAAAATGTTATCTACATTTTTTAGTTACTCAACCTGAAGAAAACTAAATCAATTGCTTCTTATAACCTTTGAGGTATGAGAAGAGAGTTTAAACCGATGCACATGTTTTGCATGCAACATAATAACAGAAAAAGAAAGCTCCTAGTTTCAAAATAGTTTGGGATGCAAAATAAATTTTGTTGTTTCAACACTATACTTAAATCTTGAACATAAATGTCTTTTAATTTATTACTAGTCCTTTATTTAACTTTTATCCAACAATTTAAGTTTGTTTTCAGACTTCCTAGGAATTTTTTAGGCTTCCGGACATTCAAGTTTTCTTTCATGAATAAGTTGTAATAAGAACTGGTATTCCTAAAATTTTAGTGAAATTGCACATAATTAATTACTTTATGTATTAATTAGATGTTTCTGATTTTATTGTGTGAAATAACACATGCTATTAAAAATTATATGCAAACTTTAATAACAAATGCTGGTGTAAAATGCTATGTACAGCTGAAACGATATTTATAAATAAAATACATAAAAATTAAACAAAAAGTCTAAAAAAGACATTATCCATGATACATTCCTGCACCTAATAACAAATTTCTTCGAGTGAAACTTAAACAAAGAATAGGTGTAGATTTTGTGGCAAATGATCCAAGAAGATATGCATCAGAATTGACCCTGCAAGATAAACAATTTCAATAAATGCATGAAGTATCTTTTTTATGAAAGTGAAAGGGGTAACATTTTTAAAAGAACTAGATTTTCAATAGTTTAAATTAAAAAGACTTTTTAAAACATAATATATAAACAAAAGAATTTGAAGTTCTTGGATAAACATAATTTTTCATTTTTCAGGGTGTCTACCAAATTTCTGAAAGTCAATTTCCTGACTTTTGGGAGGACCTGGGAAAAATATTACTGACGAATGCATTTTACTTTGGGAAATTGCACAATGCCCCCTCCCTTGTCTTTATTTTTGGATATTTTGTACAACTTCTTGAAATCAATTTTAACTGAAGTATACATGATTAAGCTTTCACCAGTTGTGAAAACGAAGTAGTCGCACTTTCTGATAGAATTAACTAACTGTTCTTGGAAATACGGTGCCAAGCCATAAGTTACCAAGTAAGCTAATTTGTCTTTTACCCTCTTGTCACGATGGATGAACCCCCGTTTTTCCCTCCTCATACAAACATATCGCTTGATGCTTTTGCGGTCCGAAAAATGCGTTGCAGTTGTTTTCGGTTTCAAGTCTGACAATTAGAAAGAGTAAAAAATGAAAAAAAAATTGATTCTTTTGGTGAATTTTCCGGACCCATTATCCAATTTCCAGACTTTCCGGACCCATTTTCCAACTTTTTCCAGACTTTCCGGAGCGGTAGACACCCTGTTTTTGTTTCTCTAATCCTACTTAATTAGTAATTGCAATTTTATTGCAGTTTATATTTAGAGGCAAAATTTGGAAGTTAGGCTTTGCAAATCGAAAATGGAAAGAGAACAAAATTTCCAATAAGAAATTTTTAGAGCAACAGTGAAGAACGAAACAACATTTTGTTCACACGCATAAGACAAATTATCACTTGTATACCCAAAAATGGTTGAAGTTGATACACAAAAATTCTATTCTGTATTATTCCAATAACTTAAAACTGTGGATTGCTGTCCTAAGTTAAGAGTTATAGAGTGTTGTGGACCCTACATTTGATGAAATATACTATAATTCATATGCTATCAAGCAGGGGCATAGCCAAAGGGGGGGGGGGGGGGGTTAGGGGGTCATAAACCCCCATGAGAAATTTTTTGCCATACAAAATGTATATTCTTCACTACATTATCACACATATGTATACATATATACGAGTTGCAGTAGTCGTAACCCCCCCCCCATGAAAAATTTCTGGCTACGCCCCTGCTATCAAGTCATAGTAAATAATCTCATAGCATAACTGAAGGGTTTAGAGTAAAAGAGAGGTAGCTCCAACTATTCAAGTTTGCAGAAAGCTTATTAAAAAAAAAAAAAAAAAAAAAAAGGGTATTCAACACAAACTAATGAGACAATCAGCTTTATCTCTTGAGTAACACAAGAACTAACAATTAGAGCTACAATCTTTTGGTATTAAAAAACATAATTTTTTAAAAAGTAAGATACAGGATGATCAATTTAGAGTCCAATGGTTTTTCTTATTACCCTCAAATCGTGAGGAAGTGGCAACTATTTTAGCACTGAAGTATAATTGTTTGAACCATAGCTGCCAATCTATCTTGCCTTAAAACAGGAAGATTTTCCCAGTCAAGTTTAAACTGTACAAATGAGAATCTGAAATCTGCTCATTTTTCTGAATAGCTGGTTACAAGCAACAGTGGCTTGTTTTGGCACAAGTAAAGATCTGCAGCTTTAATGCCAAATTTTGAAAATCATTTTTTTTTCTGTTTTCATTGACAAAACCATCCACAATGATTCCGGAATATTTAATTCTAGCACATTTATATTTTTTCACATTATACTGAATTAGGAAACACACCTTTCAAAATCATAAGCCCGCATGATTGGTAGCATTTACCAGTAATGTGTACTTAATTAAAAATTCTGTAAATGAGCACTCAGTATTTAACTGATGTGTCACAAACATTCGATTTTAATTTTAAATTTTACTACCAACTTGCTTTTTTAGTATGTTAGACTTTTTTTTTTATGCTTAACAAATCAGCAGATGTGTATTAGGGCTGCTTTATCCCACGAGCCTGGCATATGTATAAGAATGAGCAAAGGAAAGAGTACATTGGGGGAGTTGAAGCAAACATGGAAAGAAGAACTCTTTTCTCAAAAGCACGCAACCTAGGGGCAAGATAAGGACAGCTGTGACAGTTCAAACATGAAATTAATTGAAATCTTCACACTTCTTACTTAAAATATTTTATTAGTTATTTTTTAAACTTTAGCAGTATGTATGGGACAATGGCAGGAAAGTTAAAAAAAAAAAAAAGGAAAGATTTAATCTTCCTGCAGGGAGACAGAAGAAGAGTTCAAAATCAGGAGGTCTTCCTGGAAAACAGGAAGAGTTGGCAGCTATGGTTTGAACACTCTTTAAGGGTGAGAGACAATATCCAGCACTGTTTGGGCTGTTACAACTTAATTTGTAAGGTAAAACAGAAATGAAGATGCACAATGTTACTGAATCCAGGGATAATTTTATTTTTGAAAAGCATTATTTAATTCCAATTCTTACTTTCCGAACATGTACCATGTAAGGAAAGTATTGTAATCATGAAAAAATTTGACTTTGAGATTTTGGTGTTTTTACACGTTTTGAGGGCTTCTGAATCCATTTATGCTATTTTTATGAGATGTATGTATGTATGTGTGTGTGTGTGTGAACACGATAGCTCCTGAACGGAGCATCCGATTGAGCTCAAATTGGATATATATGTCATAAACCAGCGTCGCAAGACCGTTATTGATTTTGGTGTGTATAGGACTTATAGTTTTCCTACAGGGCTACGACAAAGATTTCTTTTACATTATGGCCTATGGGGGGAAATTCTTGAAAGTGCGCTAGCGTTTAAACGGTAGAAGCTCAAATTGGGTATATATGTTTCAAACTGCTGTCTTAAGACTGGTATTAATTTGGATGTGTATAGGACTTATAGTTTTTCTATGGGGCTACGACAAAGATTTCTTTTACATTCTGGCCTATGGGGGGAAATTCTTGAAAGTGCGCTAGCGTTTAAACGGTACCTTCGATTGAGCTGAAATTGGGTATATATGTTATAAATCACCATCTTAAGACTGGTATTGATTTTGGTGTGTATAATACTTATAGTTTTTCTACAGGGCTACGACAAAAAGTTCATTTATATTATGGCATAATGGCATATGGGGAGAAATTCTTGAAAGTGCGCAAGCGTTTAAACGGTGCATTCGATTGAGTTTCAATTTGGTATATATATTTGAATTATTCATCGATTAAAATTTATTTAAATGCTTGGTAATGATCTTAATCGTAAGTGTTCGGAAAGTCGAGTGGAGTCACTCCAGATTTTTTACATTATCGTTCCTTACAGCAAATGTCGAAAATGTTTGTCACTCTTTTGACTTCAAACATGAAAACAAAAGGGTTTTCCAGCAAAGTCGTGCAAGCATCGACGAATTAAAACAAACCATAACTGCAGAAATCATGTCAATAATACCAACAATGTAGAGAAGAGTGTCAGAAAACTGGGTTCAACGTGCTCATGCTTGTATACAAAATGGCCGCTTCCAGCTTTTGCTGTACAGAATGATAATGAAATTAAATTATGTTTTTCAAAAATAAAGTTATTGTAGGATTCAGTAACATGGTGCGTCTCCATTTCTTTTTCGCCTCACATATGAAGTTGTAACAGTCCAACGGAGTCGTTGTAAATTGTCCTCCACACTTAAAGTAGGTTCAAACAACAATATTTCAGTGTTAGAATAGTTGCCACGTCCGTCAGATTTAAGAAAACTGTGGCACACATATTTTCTCTTGGAGGGGGGTCCAGCCTATAAAGCAGTGATGCCAATCACCTGAAAAAATAAGGAACTATTTTTTTTTCCTAGTGATCACCTTTTATAAAGACTCCTTGCACTTGAATTGTGTTTTTATTTACTTATCTTACAGCTAAAATAAGAATATAAGTCTGATAATGCATTAAAATGTCAAAAGCAGAACGATGATTTAACGAAGCAAAGTTGATAACTGCTTCGAGTGGGGTCAAGACCCCCTGGACCCCTCCTTTGTGTGTGCCACTGTAAGAAAAACCATCGGGTACTCTTTTAAATGGATCACCCTGTAGTACAGTCAAACCTCTCTGAGCAGCCACCCCACCGTACCGAGAATATTTGGCCGCTCAAAGGGGGCAGCCACTCTCAGGGGTTTTATTAACTACTATAACATAATTGCTATAATGCGTAATATAAACAAGTCTGGCACCTATTCCTTATTTAAAATGAAATATAAAACTTATCTAAAGAGAAAATAGTACTTTATTTAATGTTTTCTTACATTTTTTTTGAAAAAAATGATACAATTTGTGTCTATGTGCAAGTTTTTACTTTTCTCTGAAACAACCATTTTTCCTAGTTTGTTTTTTACTTTAAAAAGCAGATCCCTAACTAGTTAGTTTGTAACTGCTTCGGAATTTTCGATAATTTCATCGATTTTTCCCTAAAGTTGCTTGTGTTGAAAGTTTAGCTTGCTCACCATGACAAACATTGGAAAATTCCTCATCAGGGACGGAATGAGCTCCTGAGAAAGGGGCAAAAATTCATTTGTAGGACAACTCCAACACTTGATTGTCCAAGGGACTCCCCATCTTAAGGGTGTGGGGAGAATACGAAACAGATAACAGATTCAATTCCAATTATTCCTGGGACTTATATTCGACCATAAACCTGACCTTGAGTTTTTACGCTCAAAATTGCAGCATGGAGTGAGTAGAATTTCCCGAAAAATGAGATGGGCGATCCCACTCGGTGGCCGTTTAGAGGGGGTTTGGTGGCCGCTGATAGAGGTTGTTTTAACAATGCGTCTATGAGTCAAAAAATCCGTGCCAAGAAAAACTGGCCGTTTAGAGGGATGACCGCTATACAGCGGTGGCCGCTCGGAGAGGTTTCACTGTATACGTAACTGCAAACTCCTGTAGGATGGAGCCACTTCCTTTTTGCAGCAGAATGTTCAATCAGAGCAATGATGATAACAAAAAACCTTTTTTAGTGAATCAGAAATGAAAAGATTTTAAGAGCATATATTCTTCATTATCCATTTTTGAAATCAGATATTTCCATACAGAAATAACATAAATACAAACTTTGTAGAAATATGTATGTATTCTAAATCAGAAAATGCTAACAGTGCACAGGTACTTACTTTACATTTGGAGCATGAGAAATATTGAGATCTTCCAAATCAATTTCTTCAAGGAGTTTTGTTATATCCCATAACTTAATGCTGTTGTCCAATCCACCTACAAAGGAGAGAAATATCGTAAAATTAGCGGATCACTGATAAGAAATTAAATTAAATCCGATATCTTCTCGGTCTTTTACGCCATTTACAGTAGAGTTTCGATAATTTGAGCCCTGTTAATCCACGCTCCTTGTGATTTTGGAATATAAATACAAAAAGAAAGAATTATGTCAAGCACTTCAAATGTTTTATAATTTCTCAGTGCAAGCTGCACTGTACACCGTAACAAATGGTAAACGTATCAGTAATGAAAACTTCAGAAAAAATTCTAAAAGTTGAAAATTTGACAGGATGTGTCACTCTTCAAGAATTTTTGCATTAAAATTTCATGTTGACAATTTTTTTCAGAAAGACTCCTAAAAGGCATCGTTCTTCAATTCATTACAGTATGCAGTGCAGTTTATGATGAAAGAAAGAATTTTTTCAAGTCTCTGGCACAATTATTGTATTTTAATTTGTGGACTAAGACCATGAGAGAGATTTTGTTTCTTCAAACAACACCCTTTATCCAAGGTAGAGTTAAACTTTCTGATAAAAAACAAACCACTTGAAATTCATTTTTTGAACATTAAACCAAATAAGTGTGTGATGTTATTTAAAATACATTTTCATATTTACAAATCTGTGGGCTTGTTTTTTTCCTTATTTGATAGCTCTATATGTGTATATGTAAACCTGAATTTTTTTCTTTGATTTTATTATGTATCCGCATAATTCAAACTGGTGTTGCTCCCATCGACTGAGATTATCGAGACTCAATTGTACTTGTGATTGTCGTCGAGTTTTTGGTACTTGCAAGTTCCTGCTTTTTATGATACTTATTGATGTTTTTTCTATTTATTTCATGAGTGTATTTATTTTAGTGCATAGTCTGCATTTTATGGAGATACAAACATACACCTGCACACACACACATATGTACATATTATATAATGGTATGGTGAGATACGAGTGCTGTAACATACAATTTTTTTGGAATATGAGACACTGTAAGATCAAATTACTTACTTGAGATACAAATCATATTCAAAATACAATGAATACAGTATATATAAATGAAAGTGCAAAGTTAAATTATATAAAAAAAAAAGGTGAAATGAAAACCACAGATGATGTGGCTCTTAAAAATTCAGAAATATACTAAAAAATTCTAATAGAAACTAAACAGAAAGTCACACATACCGGAAGCAAGAACTGTGCCTTCTCTGCTAAATGCTAAGGAATATATAGTATCAGTATGACCAGTTAATTCAGCTAAAAGATGACCATATGCTATGTCCCATATAAGTATTTTCTTATCAGTGCCTACAAAACAAATAAATGCTTGCAATATTTCTAAAAATGTATACAATTTTTATAAACACTTACTAAACACATTAATATATACAAGGATCAAAGTTGTCTTATATTTCCTGTAAAACCTAGATTTATTTATTTATTTTAAATCCAATAAATCCTACATTTTAAGCAATAATTCATATGTTTGGTATCTTAAAAATATAGGATTATCAGAAATATAAGATTTGAAAGATGATTTTAACTTAAGTTGTATTTTCTAATTTATAAACACTTTATAAAACATATATTACAGTTACAGAAAAACACTCAAAACACTGATGTTAATAGATGAAATAAATAATAAAACTCGGCTGTTCGAGCCTTATCAGGGGGAGATCCCCTTGAACCCCCTCATTTTTTAGTTCCATTATTGCCATATTAAAACGATATTAATTGACTGTGTCATTTTATCGCTCATCTTTCGCGTTTTTCGCCTGGTAACCCTATGTTGAAATTTTTATGAGTGTAACCTATTTATAGAAAAATACATGTGATGCATATTCTACAGCTTACTAAATATTGTAACAATAGATGAAAGCTGTTGTGAACTAATAGTATTTAAATACATGTAAAATTATGTCGCTTACTTGTATGTTGCTTTTTTATGTCACATTTTTCAATAAAGGGTGTTGAGAGATAAAATGACATAGTCATTAAAAACTGTGCACAAAAACACACATAAAAAGGTACTTAATAGTTAGAACGATCGGTTTAACAAAAAAAATCTTCAGTCACCTTCAGCCGTCAACACTTAGTCTCACAGAACAGTTCTGTGCTCTTAAACCTCATTACTAAACCCACGTTTAACTTGTTTGCTCTCATCATTTAAAAGATTCTCCTTTGACTGATAATACTCTGATAGGCTCGGTATTGCACTGTGTAATTGCTGATTTTCAGAAATGCTGACTCCCAGCATAGCATTCAAAGAATCAATTAGGGAAGAAACATCAGTCAAAACAAGAGAATCTTTTTCCATTGCCTCTTTTGAATGATGATAGTTAAAAAAAAAAAAAAAAAAAAAAAAAAAAAAAAAAATTGAAATTAATGAACAGTTTAAAAAAAGTTTAAAACTGTAGTTTTTCTACCTGGGGATCAAAATAGGACTTTCCAGGAATGGGATCACAGTGTTAACTGAAGTACTTCAGATTTGTTAAAATTTCTCCTTACAACCATATATATACCTTGTGGCGTCGAAAATCACCAGGCATTTTGTTTAATCATTTTCTAAAAATTACTTTTATTAAATTAGCATTCTTTTTGCATTTTCTTCTGGTTTTATTTAGTTCCTGGTGTGAATGATGACATCACGTGCTGGTATTGCAGCATCTCCAGTTTCATGTGTGTGCATGACGGAAATGCAAACGCGACTGAATCTGATTCTTTGGCGCAAGCTGGCGATTGCGTGTGTTCATCGCCGGACGGCGATTCTATGACAATACTGATGGTTTGGTGCCTTTTCTCCTCTTTTAATAAGATTGTTCATTGGTTGATCTGTCAGTTTTGGGTTACCCCAATTTCGCACCCGCAAAATTCGGTTTTGGGAAAAAAAAAAAAAAAAAAAAAAAAAGCACCGCTTCATTCAAAATTGTCGTCGAGAGATGTCGTTCGTTGAAGTCTTTTGCATATGCTTGCCAGAGATTGAGGTAGGGGTAGGCTTAAGAAAAAAATTGAATTAGTCGGAGTGGCCTAATGAATGGCTTGTAGCATAATCCTCCGATTAAATGTTCATACAGAAAGTTTTTTTTTTAATTACGAGGAGGTTGCATAAATTTCTAATGTTAATATTTTTTTCGGATAATTAATAGTTTTTTTATTTAGTCATTCCGACTGTGTTTAAGTATGATGGATTCGTCCAAATTTAAAAAAAAATGGCGCATCTCCAGACTCAAGAATTTCTTTTTTGTCAACCTATTCACATAGTAATCAAGATTTTTTGTGATATATACCACCACTGTCATGTAATACCATATGATGTAATTGTGTGTCAAGAGCTGATCAAAATAAATTCTTTATTGGTTAAAAAATAAATCGTGTTGTTCTTTGATCCTTCCTCAAAACAACAGCAGTAAATTCCCATGGATGTTTTACATTTACAAAGGCTTTAACTTAAAATAACAGGAATGGAGCATCACTACTCCTGGTCAGTTATTTTCTCTCATTTTTGCACCTTTTTTTTTTTGAAGATTTTTGTGATGCAAGTATTCCTCTTCTACGAATAAGATAGTACACAACGCAATGTCGCCTGCCACCACAAATTACATCACATACTTGTACACTGAACTGTGCAAACTTATCAGAAATTAAAGAATAAAATTATACAAGAATTCTAAAATTACCAGCTGATGCTAGAAATCGTCCACATGTTGAGAATGCTAAATTGTACACAGTACCCTAAAAAACAGAAAAGAGAAATGAGCTAAGGCACATTTGTTTTAATAATATATTACAGAAAAAAAAAAAAAAAAGAAAAACATGAAAAGAAAATGAGAAAATAATAAAAACTAACCTTATGACCAGTCATAAATCTAACACAATTTCCAGAAGATACATCCCACAATCGAATTGTTCGATCACTGGATCCAGTAGCAATGTAATTTGAATTAGGATGAAACTGAACACACTAAAAAAACAACACAAAATATATTAAAAATGAAAAGAGCATTGTAGTATTTCAAAAACCGAAATTTCAACCACACTTATAGCATACCATTTCAACCTACAATTAAAACCTTCTTACTGTTAGTCGATTTATACTTACAATAACTTACTTTAAAATAACATTTATAAGAAACAAGTCAAATAGAGTGTTTTCTTTGTTTAGTTTCCAAACTTTTGCAATTTAAGTTCAAATTTTGAATAAAGTTAAAAGATTATTATCTGTATTTTTACACGAGAGTTGCATGTTGAGTTATTGTACGGTGGCACTTACAACGACATAACTAAGTTTTTTGAGTATTTCTAGGATGGGCTTTAGCACTTCCTATAAAGAGGGCTCTGATCGATTGTTGCAATAGAAAAAATTTAATTCTTTTACAGAATTCTAAAATTTTTCAAGGGCGGGGTTATCCCACTTGTCTAAGATACGTCTCCAGTAACTTAGATGGGCACTCAGTTATGTCAATGGGCAGTTGATTATCAAGGGAAAAAAAACATCTGTCTACAAAGTGGCCTTACTAAACTTACCTTTCTTTATGACAAGAAAGCCTTCTTTTCAATAGTAATATAAAACATGCTTCTATGAGTCATTTATTATCTTACATAAATCAATAGATATTAGCTGAAGTACCATAATTCTTTCACTATGAAGCTTGAATTTTTATCTTAAGTTGACAAGAATACAAGTTTTGGTACATCCTTTTGAGGTTTTAATAAATTTTCCTTCTGTGCAATTAGTAATTGTATGCCTGTTTTGTTAAACACTAAGAGTATTTTTCTAGAACATTTAATTGCTGTATATATTCAATAAGATTCTTTATTCCATTAACAATAAATGAGATTTAAAGTACAAGATTGCAAATTAGAAAATTTTACATACAACATTCAATAATATTTTTTTAAAACATGTATCTAATAATGTACTGTTAGATTTTTCTTAAAGAAGAGAGAAACAAGCAAAAAATGTTGCTTCTTACGATATGCTGTATATGTTTCTTTCTATAGCTTCAAGAAGGAAAAAAACAAATCTCAGGAAACCAAGCTAACTTTCTATGAAATACGCTGAGCTTGTTTTTCCCCAAAGCTAATAAAAATTAAATTTCTATTAAATGTTCCAAATTAGGAACACTGGTGCATGCATGCAGAGTTTGTGCACATTTATGCAAATCAAAAATAGACTTCTTAAAGAATTTGTAAAGACCAGCAACATGCCTTTTAAAGACTATAAAATATCAGATAAACCACAACTGCTTTATTGATAAAAACTAATATTAATAAATAGCTATATTTTTAATTCATATTTTAGATACTGATAGAAAAGAAAACACCAATTATATGTAAAGGAGAGTATACAAAACAAACTTTTAAAGAGGGAAAAAGAGTCTTAGATAGTTGGATCACTGTATCAGATTACAGTTAGCACACACACACACACACACACACACACATAAAAACAGTGAAATTTTATCTGTTAAAAGAAAAAAAAAAGGTTACATTTTCTCTATCCAACTTTAAGCTTTTAAAATATTATTAATTGACTCATCAACTTCTATTTATTTGAAATATACTGTTACAAAAAAAAAAAAAAAAAAAAAAAGATAGCTTTTTACGAGAATGAAATCCAGTCATTTACTTAGTTGTTATTACTATGATCACAACACTATCTTTATTATTATTATTTTAAATAGGTTGTTTTTAAATATTGATTGATTTATCATTAATTACATGCATTGAAGTTCCCACACCAAATTTTTTGGAAGTTGTAGATATCACAAGAAAAAATAATCGGCTAAAAAATAAATGCTGCCTGTTTAGACAAAGAAAATGATAAAACTGCAAAACACAAGATATAATATCAATACAAAATTGTTATTCATTGAAAAACTATATTTTCTATTAGGACAGACTATAAAATAAGATCAGAGAAAAGATGTAAATTAAAAGAGATGTCTTTTACAAAAATATAAAGCATGAGTTTAAAGTTTGCAAGTATTAAAATTCACTAAGCAAATTAGCAATTAAAGTTGGCAAGCATATGATAAAAAAAAAAGAAAAATTCAGATTATTTAAAGAATTTAATAGCCCTTAAAAGCGGGTATTCAAAATAAAGACTTTTAAGACCATATGGACCCTGTGCATGTGTGAATTTAAAGTATTTCATAATAATCACTTAACACATTTAAGATAATTTCTGAAAGTCAAAAAAGGAACACTCAAAGAAATACATTAATGTAAAAACTTTCAATTTAGAATGAGAGTACTTACATCAACATCAGATACATGCCCAGAGAATATCCTCACCGGCTGATAGCAATCTGTAGCCCACAGACGAGCTGTCCGATCATGACCGCACGATGCAAAGTAATATCCATGTGGACTGTTAAGTAAATATAGACTATGAAGCACAATGTACAATATTACATCCAAAAAAATCTTCATCACAAAAGAAAGAAATGGCTTGTTTTTAGGCTCTTTTGAGTGAGAAAATGGGAAAACCAATACAGTGAAACCTCTCTGAGCGGCCACTCCACCATACTGAGAATATTTGGCTGCTCAGAAGGGGTTACTATTATAAGATAACTGCTATAATGCGTAATATAAACAACTCTTACACATAATCCCTTTTTAAAATGAAATTTAAAACTTATTTAAAGAGAAACTAGTACTTTATTTAATGCTTTCTCACATTTCTTTTTTTTTTTTTTTTAAAGGATATAATTTGTGTCTGTTAAGTTTTCACATTCTTCTGAAACAACCATTTTTTCAAGTTCGTTTTTTACATTAAAAAGCGGATCTCATCTGTTTAACACCACGGAATTTGAAATCTTTGTATTCTTTCAAAATCAAATCCTTTTCTTTAATGACTTTCTTTACTTGCATCCTTCCCCAGTTAAATAAATTCAGATAACTTTCTTTTCTATTTGCTATTCACATATTCACGCAGAACTTCAATGCACTGATCGAGATTTTAAAAAACACGTTTCGACATTTTTGCAAACTCAGATAATTGACCAACTAATAAAATGAAACTGGCGTCAACATGAACGTGAATGGCATTTTTGCTCCGATTGACTTCGCAGGTTATTCCTGGGTCTTATATTCGAGTACAAACCTGACCTCGAGTTTTTCTGCTCAAAATCAAAACATGGAGTGAGTAGAATTTCCCGAAAAATGAGATGGGGATTTCCACTCGGTGGCCGTTTAGAGGGAGTCGGGTGGCCGCTGATAGAGGTTATTTTAACATTAGATCTATGAGCGAAAAAATCCGTGCCATGAAAAATTGGCCATTTAGAGGGGTGACCGCTATACAGGGGTGCCAGCTCCGAGAGGTTTCATTGTACTTGTATTGAAGGGAGGGAAAAAAAAAGGTACTTTGCTAACTACCCTTTTGGAAAAAAAATCTGTAAAATCAATACCTGAAATTTCAAAACTAAACATTTAGCAGAAATCCATAAAATCAGTAGCTGAAAGAAATTAATTGTTAAAACTCAATTTTTTTGGAATTGTATAAACTAGAATATACTGTATTAGCCTGAATATAATGCGACCCCGGTTTTTAACAGGGAATGATCAGTCAGAAAATACTGTATCATATTTGGGCTAATATGGTACATATGTATGATAACAATATATAATGTATACTGCAGTACTACAATTTTTTTTAAATATTAAGAACCACTCTGGTCTCTAGCGATTCACGCACAAGCTTTTCTTATCTGGCATACCTAAAGTCACAGCAGGATAGAGTAGTGCACTCAAGATGATTTGTCTCAAGTTGTCTAGGCACATGTGCACTGCTCGCAAATGTTAAAAGATAGAGAACTGAGAATTATTAATTTTTCAAAGAACATTCCTTTGATGTTTTTGATATGTATAAATCATATTGAAGATGCTGTAATAAAACTGATATTTCATGATTTATCATTTTATAGTCCCAGTCCTATTTATTACACTTAAAATGTTCAACTTTATCATGTATGCCAATTACTGTATTCTTCAACTGGCTTTTATGATTTACAAATTTTTCCATGCAATCAAAATAAAACTGGATATATATATATATATATATATACATATAAATTCCAGCCATGTACTGCAGGCTGGGTTGGTGGTACTTGCTTGCAGTAGTCACTTGGTAATAAATAACTGACTTAGTGTAAAAATCTTTCCGTTTTCAGAAAATAAAAAATGGTTTCATTTCTGGGCTTAACTATAAGAATTTTCCGAAATAATTATTAAAATAATAATAAAAGGTGTATGCATTGGGGGGGGGAGAGAAAATAAAGATTTAAATAGCCTTACGATGTACTAAAATCAGATCTGGTAACTAGGCAATTTTCTTTAAAATAAATAAATAAATAAATAAAAGAAAGAAAGATGCATCAATATAATACAAATTTTCTTGTACCTGAATTTAACATCCCACACTGGAAAACAGTGTCCTTTATAACAAACAACATTTGTCCATGTTTGTAAGCTCCATAATCTGACTAAAATGTAAAATAGGTTTTACATTAAAATAATAATAAAGGAAAAAAAAATACATTACACTTTAAATAAATAGATGAAAATAAGCAGTAACACACACACACACACACAAAAATGCAGATAGCGATTGCAGCACATCATACTGTAAAATTAATGGTAAACTTAGATGGTTTAAGAAATTTTCAGAGAAAATTCTTAAACACAAAAGTCACTTAGCAATATGAGTTGAAGCACTATCCCTGTAGAGAATATCGCGAAATACTACATGTACAAAAATTTTTCCTAAATGCTTCATTTTACAGATTGACCATTTATAAAGAGGCAGTTTGATTTTTTCAGAAGCTGTTCTAAAGTTCTATGACTTCTAAATAGGAGCTCACACAGCACATGGATTATTCCGCACTGGCTACCAATGTAATATTACTTTCACTAAATGATTCAACTCCCCAAAGAACAATTTAGTTTTGCTGTTTGTATCTACAAAAGACAAATTCTTAATTTTCCAGCATAGTAATATCTTTTGCAATAGTCTTGCTAACTTTATGTTATTTAACCTTAGGTATGTAGCTAAGAAGTTAATGCTTAAGGTCAACTAGCATTTAAGGAACCTAACCATGCAGGAAAGTAATTTTATAAATTATTTCTTGTGTAGCAAGGTCTTTTGCAATAGTCTTGACAAGTTAACGTTATTCAACCTTAAGTATATAACTAAGAAGTTAATCAATAATGGACAGTGTTAAAAATGATTTAAAATTTTATAGCAAAGCAGCTTTTTTGTAACAAATTGGTTAATTATAAAATCTATTCATATAAATATGTACAACAGTTAAATAGTGGGATTTATACAGAAATATGTGCCCATATAAATAAATTAAACCTCACTTGGACAATATTTTATGAAATTGGTATTTCTCTTTTATATATTATGTAAATACTAGTTTCTCAGTAGAATAATTGGTAGCATCAACTGATCATTTTAAACCCAAAATAAAGCTAAAACTTTTTGCATTTTAATTTTCCAGCATGAAAATCATGATAATGCAGTGAACACTATTAGGAAACACTTGTAATACTATATGGCATACAAATTTGTGATGAATCACATTATTACTATAAAAGCTAATTAAACTTTTTTTAAAGAATTTAACATTTACTATTACACTTATATTCTATTAATGATTTTATATAAATAATAACTATTACATATAAATTAAAACGTTTATATAAATGCTGAACAAGAGTTATCAAAAGCAATACTGTTTATAAATATAGTATGAAAACTTAGTTTTTCCTTATAAAATCCAAACTTATATTCCTGGTGTTTTTTTTTTTTTTAATTAATTTTTCATTTATTAGATCTCATGCTCTTTATGGATTGAAAATGAACTGCCCAGAAAAGCTACAGATGCTAGCAGTCACTGGACATATAGACTATATCCAGGCCCGTCGAGAGACCAACTCGGGCCCTAATTTATTTTTGGGCCCTAATAAATTTTTGTTCAAACTTCACTGATAACGTCATTTTTTAAAACAGGCGACTAAGTGTTCACTGTTGAAAAATAAAAAACTGTATATGTGCTGAAAAATATGGAGAGGGAAGGAAGGCGCAACATTAAAAGGTTGGGAACCGTTGCTCTAATTAAATTTAATGAGCTATTACAAATATGCAAAATAAATGTTACGAACAATTTTACTTGGCTTTTAGGCAAAAGTAATAGTGTGCTAAACGTAAAAGATATAAGTTTAGAAAACGATCTAATGAATTCTTAATATATAAAAATAAATATGTGAAAAGCTTTACAGAATCACTTCCATAAAAAGCTTCCATGAAATGTTTCATAAGCAATAAGATAATTTTAACCTCAAAAGTTTGCTGTGAGAAATTAAGCCTATTCATGAAGCACTGATGAAATAAACATACTTTAACTAATAATTATTAAAAAATAAATAAATAATCACTGTGATAACAGGAAGTGTAAAAAGGTAAGTAAACTCACCGCAAACAACTGAAAAATCCATAAAAATTCCGAGAGCAACTCTGAACAATTTTATTCCAAGAACATTTTGGGGATGAATGAATTTTCCCACGCTTTTAAATTATCAAGTTTGCACCTGCCAGCCTGGAAGTGTCATGGTGATTCCCCCCTGAACCTTACTATCGCATGGGCAAATCGGGACTTTGGCCAGGGCCCCATAATTCAAATGTTGTTCTGAAATATTCTCTTTTCTATCAAAATTTTGAAAAATAAAACAAATTTTATAAAAGGGTGGGGGTGGGGGCAAATTCATCAACGCTCAGGGTCCCTGCTGGTCATAATCGGATTCCCAGCGCCTTGGATTCCCCGCTTATGAGAGCACACAGGGTGGTGCGTTTGCCCCCCCAAAATAAATAAATAAAAGAGCATAAATGACGTCAGCAATCCAGTTTCGTTTAGGACCTCGCCTCGTCTTTACTTATTCCAGTCGGTGTTGGTTTTCGCAAATTCTATTTCTGTCTATATAGAAAATTTTTTTGAAAGTTTAGCCCGGGCCCCTAGAAAACACAGGCCTGGGGGGAATCCCTCTCGACAGGCCTGACTATATCTAGTATCCAATGGGCAACACCTGACTTTCCTTGAACAAAATTCTTTCAAAAGGATTTTTACAGATTTCAAAGTTTCTGTTTCCCTGACTTCTATCACATTTCCCCCTGACTATCTCGCATGCTTTTGTGGACTACATATTCTCCTTATTTTCAGTTTTACTTTATTTAGTTTAAAACTTACTTATAACATTTTACACACACACATGCCTTCTTTCTTTGTTTCTTTCTTTAAACATCTGATGATACCTTTATTTTTTTTTTTTTAAATTTCCTTTGACAACACTACAAAAAGTATGCCTTAGTAATAATTTATAGAATCAGCATATTTCAATGAGACAGGATATATTCATCTATGAATATATGATACATAACACATTTAAAAATTATTTTTAAGTTTAGAAAAGACAATAATTTTTACAACTTATCAAAATAAAAGTATTTTGAGGTCATATAAAGAAATACACCTTTACAGCAACATCTTTAAAAAAACATTCTCAATAAGAAATAATTTTATAAAACAAAAAGAAAGATAAATCATGCCAAACACATGGATTATAAAACTTTTTCCAACACAATATTTTTGTGCCAAATTTGGCGATGTATTTTCCTTATATCTGGCGAGATTTTGGAGATAAAATAATGTCATATTATTAAAAATGCAATTTCATGAGACCCAGTAAAATACCTTAAAATTTTCTCCCCATCGTTTAACTGAAGGGGACAGAATTGTATTGGAATTCTTTTGAATACTCCAGTAGAAAAATTAACAATACAGACACTATTTTCAATGGACAGCATTATTTTGTTTTCTTTCGAAAAACCAAAAATCTCTGAAATACGTTTTCAAGAATGACTGCCAATAGAGTGCGATGTATTGGATTTTTTTCTCCTGTAAAAGAACTATAAATGCTACTTACACCATTTTCAATAAGGTACATGGTACTGTGCATAGAAAAAACATACATTTCGCACAAATCGGTGTATATTTATGGCAGTTAGAACACTGGACGGGTGGACAACAGAATGGACAAACAAATTGAAATCATAAACACCTCTCAAACTTGCTAGTAAGCTAAAAATATAAATATTCCTCTTATACAACATAACGGTAATGCACGAACACGGAGAGCGAGAAATTTATTCTTTCAAGGGTTAGCAGTCTAAACTTAATTTTCCATATGCTAAAAAATGAAAGTTTTCAATTTTGTTTTATTAAATTCGTTAACTCTTTTGGGTTCTAAAGCTTTAACAGATTTTCGTTGGTCGGATAAATTCCTCAGACCGACGCAAACGCCCTTCCTCTTCTAGGCAGATAGTCCTTAGTCATACCTTAACAAAACACTAAATCGGTTAATTACAGCATGAGTAACGAATTTTCAAAATCGTCATAGCTTAATATTACCACATTAGATACTTTTCAAGTTATTGCCAAATAATGAAAATATCGTGAAGCTTGATTCATTTTTCAAAGCATTTTTTTTTTTTTTTGCACTATATTTGGCAATATATCACAAAAGTCACCAATATTGGCAACTTTTGGCACAACTTTTGAGGGAGGCACATGATTATCATCAGATGTATTATTAGCCAATTACATTGTAGGATAGTATTATGTGATTTAAATGGATGCCTGTCTCTAAACTACCATTGACTATTGTATTAAAATTGTTTTGAGTGCTATTGTAGAAAAAATATTAACGATACAGACACTATTTTCGATGGAGAGCTTCATCTTGTAATCCTTAATAACACATATCGATTTTGTTTCATTTCAAATAGCAGAATATCTCTAAAATTAGAAGCCCGTTGTGGGAGCAATTACAACGGGCACTAGAAAAAAAAACATTTGACAAAAGCATGTCTACACTCAATATATTGAATCATCAACCACCTAAAATAAATAACTTCATACTCAATTTTTATTATATATACTGAAATAAAATTTCGTTCTCTTCTGGGTACGAGCGAAAACTTTTTGCATTCGAACAAACTTATAAATCTGGAAAAAGCCTGATAATTGTGAAATCAATATGAAGTCATTTCCACTTGAAATAGCTAATTTTATCATGCAAATGACTAACTTTTTTTACTCTATAAAAAAAAATATATAAAATAATAAATAAATAAATTTATAAATCTGGAAAAAGACTGATGAGATTGTGACAACAATATAAAGCAATTTTCACTTGCAACAGCTAATTTTGTCAAGCAAATGATTAACTATTTACTCTCGGAAATAAAATGGAGCTGAAAAGAGCGAAAAATCGCTTTAAAATGTGGGAACGGGTGGATTTTCAGATTTTTAAAGGAGCGCAGATTGTTTTCTATATTTTTATACATAATTATGGAAAATTTCAAGTGGATCGCACAAATGGTGGAAGAAGTTTTATCTTGAAGTCAGGGATCAGCGTAACTAAATAGTAGGATGATATGCATTAAAGAATAACTTCCCAAAGAGCCTAATGTATTGGGAATATTTTGAGTGCTCCTGTAGAAAAACTATAAATGCTACACAGGCCATAGTTAAAAAGTTGAGGAATACCTATTTCCCCTGGGAGAAATATATTTCGACCATCGAAATATATTTCTCAGTTTTTTAACTATGGAAATCCTCTATTTCATCTTAATCTTTTACTACATAGACCATTTTCGATAGGGTACATGGAACAGTAGATAAGAATAACATATATAAATTTTGTAGAAATCGATGCATATTTATGGGAGTATGATGGACAGACAGACAAACAGAAATCATAAACACTTTTCAACCTTGTTGGAAAGTGATAAAAATGGGACTTGCATTTAAATTGTGCAGTGTAAATTCTCACAAAGATTTTAAGTTTTGAATTAAATTGAGTGATATAAAAGTACATAAGGTTTAGATTTCAAGAAACAGTTTGTTTAAAATATATATAATAAATGGAAGAAATTCTGTTCATTTGCTTTGGTGATTTGCCAACATAAAGCAATAATCAAATAGACTTTTTGCATTTGAACAAACTGCAATCGATATGTGTTATTAAGGACACTTTTCCTTAAAATATAAAATTTTAAAATCTTCATTAAATTTAGTACAAAAACTGGTAAAATAATATAAACTTGATAAAATAATTTATATGGTATTTTTCTCTCTGGCCAACTCAAAAAATCTGGGTGTAAGTACATTTAAGTTTTTTGCAGTTATTGTATTTAAATGTTAATTTATTTCCAGGGATTCTGCTTGAATTTTTAATTGCTTCTTTTCTAGTCCAACACTTTCATTGCAAACTCTAATTTCTTTTTCTTTTTTTATAACTTATTTTTGGGTCCAAACTGTAACTAATCAGTTGAATTTCACCATGAGATCTGATTTTTCTTCCATTTCCCTGACTTCTTCCCATTTTCCTGACTTTCCAGGTCTGCAGAAACCTTGTAAAAACTAACTATTTAAAGGATATGTTTCCATTATGAATGCACCTTATTTCTGATATGTTCTGGCTGCAGATCATATAAAATTACAAATAGAAATAATAGCAGTTCTATTAAATCTAATCAGCCATGAAGAAAGAAAAATTAATTTATCAGGCATTCAAAAAGTTACTGTATAAATTAATAAGGCATATTAAACCTGTTGAATCTTCTGAACATGAAAGTAATAAATTTCTGTCTGGGCTGAAACTTGAAGAATATACAGGACCACTATGGCCAATTAGAGATCTCATATCCGTAGCATTTTTTTCATCCATCATTCTGTACAAAACATCATCTGAAAGATAAATTAAAAGGCTTACCAATCAAGTCAAACAAGGAAAAGTAATATAATCATACACAGAGAGAGAGAAAAAAATATATATGTAAGTAAAATGTGCCCCTTACACTAACGAGGTGATGTACAGAATTTCAGCCTTTGAACATAAAATCATATTAAACAAAGATGGCATGCCTGCCAACATGGTTCAGGCTAGACTTCAAAATCTGCAGGTCATGTTGACTTGCAGTCAATAAAAGTGAGAGTCACTTTTTGAAAACTGCGAGTCAAAATCAAAAAACTAGGTTTTTTTTTTTTACTTTTTTTTAAATCTAAGAAAGAGAAAATAAAGACGCCCTTTTTTTTTCTTCTCAGATAATTATTGATTTTCACCTACATACTGATTTCTCCACAATGCACAATTAATATAAACTAGATTACAGACATGAGTAGCATAATTTTTTCAAATACAAATGTTAAAAAACAGTGATGAAAAATCGTCAGAAAAAGAAGTAAATAAAAAAAATTTATAAAATTGTATTCGTGCATAAAATGCACATTTCCACTTACCTTTTTCCCCCACACACAATGAAATTTCAAAGTCCTGTTAACTACTTAAGATTAATTCAATCGAATTTAGCATTTTTAATAAAATATTTTACAAAGACATAGCATTAAAGTATGAATATTTTATTCTTTATCTACACATTTTCTTTGTTTTACATTTTCAAAATATTTAATGCTTTCTCCAAAAGGAAATTCTGTTAATGGTATGGTATTTAAACTTAGAGTCATTAAATTAGACAGATTTTCTTCTTTCAATGCAGTTCTGTAGCAGTTTTTAATCCTGTTTTGGACGCTGAATGCTCGTTCACAACAAGCACTGTTAAGCGGAATTATGAGAGCACAGCTGGCTAATATAGAAAAATTCAGAAAGAGATCTAGAAAAATCCGGAAAGCGAGAGAGCAAATGTCGTTATCATGTCCGGCTGAAATTTTGTGAGTCAAATTTGACTCGTAGTTTCAAAAAGTGATAGCCAATCTTTTCAAAAAATATCGATTTACGTGTAAAATGCGAGTACGCGCGAGCCCTGCCTGCCAAGCTTTACGGGTAAAAAAAATTAGGCAAATTCTTTAGTAAAATCCTGAAGATTTTAGAGAATAAAAATTAGCTACATTAGCATGTACCTCCCTCCTAAACTTTCAAAATTTTTGATCAAATATGTGAATGAATTGAAAAATAATCAAATTCAAATAAATGACATATTTGGCATATGTGCAGACGTAATATATATATATATATTTCTAAAAAGGTGAACTTAATATGCCATTAAAACTGAGGATTAGAGGTGAGGAAACTTTGTTAACCTGCATATTTTGCATGGCCATTAAAACATTGGTTAACATCAAACATGCTTTTTGAGTGCCTCTTATTTCTTTTAATCAATAAGATAAAACAATTATAACCAATTATTTTCTCTCAAAAAAATTAAAATTCATTGGGAACTTTGTAAAATAACACACCCAAACAAATATTAATGTGTATTATTTTACAAAGTACTTAATTTCAATAAAGCTATATAATATATTGCTATACAACACATCTATTTTCAAGAGCTGAGCACGTTATAATTTTCATTCAATATTTTACAATCGTTAATGAAAAGTCTTGATTTATTATGTTTGTGAATAAATCTTTTGCAAACACATGGATATCTTTTAGGTGGGTTTCATCTTAAACATCAGCTTCCAAAAGTAGCGTTGTATTTTAACCCCTTAACAGTTTCATTTTTTTCCAGAATTCGGTCCCAAAAATGTCACATTTTTTTTGTTCATTTTACATTTTTAAGTAAAGATATGTTATTAAAATTAACATTTCTAATATTTTTAAGCATTTATTACAAATTTTTTTCTTTAATGAAAATAATCTATTTTACCTGCAAGTTGTTTTTTTTCCTACATGAACGCCAAACAAGGAAGTTACATTTACAAGTAAAATAGTACAATTACTTTATTTTTGATTACACAATTCAATTGTTTTCTTACAAAACATCTACACGAATAATTTGTTACGAAAAATAGAAAAGATACGGGCGAAACAGTGAAAGCCAAATAGAAATCAGATTGCCCATACGGCGTACGGGCAAATCAGGGAAGGGGTTAATATCAAAAATTTGTAAAAAATTAAAAATATAAAATAGAGGTCTATTTCAAATCCTACTGCATTACAGATTAAAACAGAGGAATATTAAAGAAAAACTGTCATTTATAAGAAGGATAGAAAAAAATTAAATTGGATTGCTTGACTGTGCAATTTAACTAAAAAATGCAGATTTTGGAATTTTTGCAAAAATTTGAAGATTAGTTTTTTGGAAGACTTCCAGTAAATTTGGCATGTATGAGATGGTTTGGGGCTATAAAAAGAATTTGAATGTAAACGTTTATTGTCGGCAAAAAAATTATTTCCTTTTGTCATTTCTGTATGACCTCTGGAATGCAATTATCTGAAATGGCCTTTTCAACTTTGAGAGCCATTGAAAATTTTACTATTCACAATTTTAAAATCTGAACTATTGCTTTTCTTTTTAGGAGAGAGAAGAGGAGATAAAACATTAACAGCTTATTCAGTATTTTTAACACTAGAACTGCGGGATGGGTCATTTTGATCGAAAACCAGATTTGATTCCGTTTTTTTCAAAAAGTTAAGAGTTGAAATTTTTAAAAATCGTAACTTTTCCTAACTATAAGTTATTAATTATCTGTAAAAAAAATTAAGGCCGTAACTTTTATCTGTTTTTTTGTTTTTAATATGTATACCTGATATCGCAGAATGGGTCATTTTGACCCTAAACTTCCCATGAGTCTGGAATCCGAAGTTCAAATTAAATAAATGTCATTATCATTCATAAAATGAATGATAATGACATAATAAATGGTATAATAGCATACCATTATCTCATTTTCACTGCAACAGGAATTTTACAAGTCAGGTCAATTTGACCCATACCTCGGTTTTAGGTATACCTATCTCAAGCGATGCGGTTCTAATAAGAATTATAGTGACAATATTTTTTGTACTTTTAATGTAATATTAAACTTAATACGAATGTTAAGATCAGTGGCGGCTCGTGGGATACAGCAAGTACAGCCAGGCTGCACTCGAAATTATCAGCACATACTTTAAAATAATTTATTCTACTAATTTTCCTAAATTCAGATTAGAATTGTGGAATTCCTACGGTAAATTAAAAAAATCTCCGAAAAAAACCAAACAAAAAAAAAACATAATGTGGCCGGATCGCTCATTCAGAAAAAAAGCACTTTTAATCTTCCCGCAATTCAATTGGGAAAATCTTTGGTTCAGCCCAGAGCACTAAAAAGAAAATTGGCAGCACCGTTGCCATGACAACGACTACGTCAGCAGCCTCTCCGCCATAGGGAGTATGCAGCTGATACAGCCGATGGAAGATTTTCTAACTGCGGCTGAACTTGAGAACTCAACTAACTGATTCGCTCGGACGAGAAGGGGGGAGGGGGTAAGGAGAATATATGTTTGGAAAACTCTCAACTTTATATTGCTGGATTTATCAAGAAGGTAAGCCTGAATAGACGCTTATGAATGGACAATGACCCATCAAAGTAGTATTGTTTTTAAGTAAGCAAGAACTGGCATTTAGAGGACATGGCGAGCGAGAAAATTCTCTAAACATGGGAAATTTTAAAGAGCTTTTAAAATTATGGATATCTGAATTAAAACAACGCCTTTTTATGGGGACATCACTGACGGATTCGCATGTTTAAAAGAAAGGAGGATTGATTTGACTTATAAAAAATAAGTAAGTTTTCTTTTTTTTTCTTTTCTTCTCAAGTTATCGTTAGAAAAGAAAATTCTAAGGAAACTTCGAATCAGACACGGATTAATGCAATTTTGAGGATAAGAGCGGCTGGTTGAAATTTATGTCCATTTTATGGAAGTAAAATAGGAACTCTTACATTTTTTATGTAATTTCTTTTCTTTTTTCCTTGGTGAGGGCTTAATCCGCCAGCTTTCGAATTCAGTAACAAAAGATTTTCCAATCCTGTCCGGAGGAAAGGGGGGGGGGGCTCATATGCTTCCGGCTGCACTAACAGTTTTGACCACGGGCCGCCACTGGTTAAGATTGGACTAATATCATTACCATTGAAATATAACATTATTGGTGCATTGCAAAGTGAATTCTGCAAGTTGGGTCAATTTGACCCAGCCCGCGGTTTTAGGTATATCTGAAACACCGTGGTTCTAGTGTTAAAGTACTTACTTCAGTTTTCTAAAAGACTTTTTTTTTTTCAAACAATAGTACTCATATGAATATATATTACTTAATTTTTCAATAAGAAAAATATATAATATTCAAATTTATTTAAAGATTGTTCGTAAATAAGTTATATATGGGTATCTACATTTTAAAGTTTATGTACATTGCAATAATTTTGAAAAATCAAATAGTTTGGACCCAATTCCCAATTTTATTATTAATTACCAGCAGTGATCGGGATAATGGCTCTAGATGCATATTTCACGCCTTAGAAATTCAGAAGGTGCCTTAAGAACTTCAGAATGCGTGTTTTTACGCATTGCTTTTCCATATAAAATTAGGTATATTTTGATAAGTAATTATTATTTTCGGATTTTAAATTTAAAAACTCCAATTATTGTACTAGTTATTGTTAAACTGACATTTATGTACCTAAATGTATAATTGTTATTATTTATGTGTCAAATGCAACTTAATTATGCATTTAAAAATTTAGCATAATTGTTCATTGTTTTAATTACTTCTCTGAAAAAGGTTAAGGAGTACTTTTACTCTTTTGAAAAAATCCTAGATCAATCATTGATTACCAGGTTCTGGACAAAGACTGAGGACTGCAAAAAATCTCTGCTTTAGAAAATTGAAAACGATGGTTAGAATCATTTTATGAATGAATCATTTTGTGATTAGAATCATGGTAAGCATTTACTCAGATTTTTGAGCAATTCATTTAAGTTTTGTTGACTGTGATGGGTAATACTCACACTTAGGGTTACCCATTGCCCAAAAAGTAAACTCTACAGAAGTTTTTTTTAACTTCCTACAAAAAAATCAAAATGGCACTTAATGAGTTTTGCAATTGGCCAACTCATATATATATATATTAGGGTAGTAATTTTTACACACCTGCTTCTTTGTCTACATGCTCTAATTCTGAAGCAGGTTTCATAGCTTTTAGTTTATTAGAATTCAAGCTCCAAATTCGAACTACAGAATCAGATGCTCCAGCACTTAGAAGACTTGAATCTTCAGATATTTCAGCAGAAGTCACACTAAACAACAAATAACACATGAGGAAAAAATATATAATAATGTTATTAAAGGCATAATGTTAGTAGTTTAAAGAAAATTTTTGTTTTGACCAAACAAAATTTAAATGTTTTATGTAATCAAGTGATAGAAGACAAAAGATATTTATTTTATATACATATATATATACAGCAAATATACTTACTTTTTTTCTGAAAGAGCATTAAAAATAAATAAAATAAAATTTGGAAAGAAATATACAGTATAACCCCAATTTCTTGAAGTTGGAGGGATAACACAAAAAAAAAAAAAAAAAAAAAAAAAAAAAAAAATTAACTAAACCGAAGACTCGATATCTTAGAGATATCGAGTCTTCTATTTTTCATGAGTTAAAATAAAATAGTAATAGTTTGTAAGTGGAAGCATATTTATTAGGTAAATTAGGGATACACTGTATTGCCAAAAACTGGCATAATAAAGTCTGCTGGAATATAATATTTTAAGCTTTGTTAATGTATCACTGCAAGATGCTTTCAAACGAAAAGTTATAAAAAAGAATGTAGAAGGAAAAAAAAAATCTAAAAGGTGTCACATGTACTTTTATGGTGTTTTAACTTGATAGTATCTTTCTCTACAAAAAGGTTCTAATATCACTTACTTAAAATATATATGTATATATATATATAAAACTCGGCTGTTCGAGCCTCGTCAGGGGGAGACCCCCCTGAACCCCCCCTCATTTTTTAGTTTCATTATTGCCATATTAAAATGATATTAATTGACTTTGTCATTTTATCTCTCATCTTTCGTGTATTTCGCCTGGTCACCCTATGTTGAAATTCATGTTGTCACCCTATGATTGTAACCTATTTATAGAAAACTACATGGGATGCATATTCTACAACTTACGAAATAGTGTAACAATAGATTAAAGCTGTTGTGAACTAATAGTATTTAAATATAAGTAAAATTATGTCGCATTTTTGGGACACATTTTCAGAGAGTTTTCAATAAAGGGGGCGAGAGATAAAATGACATAGTCATTAATAAGGCTGTCAGCTTTAAAACTCTGCAATTAGTTTAAAGTTGGAAAACTTGCAGAAAAAAAATCATATTGAAATACTTAAATTTCCAAGTAATTATTATTGCATTTGTGTGATTAATGAACAGTAAATTTAATTGGCAATGATGAAGCTGGCAAATTGCGTCTCTGGAATGCCTAGATGAAAATTAAAAAGTTATTCTAGATATATCTGACATAATAATAATAAAGTTTAAAAGTAAAAAGAAAAGTACTCTCAAGAGATAAAACTTTTGCACCAAAGAGGGGGGGGGGTGTGTGTCTAAATTGATTTTCTGGTTCTGTTTTGTTTTTTGTTTGTTTCAGATTTCATTGTAAAACATTTCAGTAGTAGTACTTTCCTCATTACTTATTCTTTTTGAATATAAATCATTATTTTTCAAGGTGCGATGATGAAAATGCATAAAATCTTCAATAAACTTTTTTGAATATTGCAATATAAGAGGAGATTTAAATCAAATACCACAAAAAAGTTATTTTAGTTATCTTAATAATAAAACTCAAATACTCAATTGTGATATCTTCAAAATCATATAAAATCAGATATTTCAGCAGAAGTCACACTAAACAACAAATAACACAAGAGGAAAAAAGTGCAGTGAAAATTCATTACCCTTGATGAGAGTTGAGAAATGTGTAAAAGCAAATAGATGGTAGACTGTTGGGACCTAAACGAATTCTCTTTAAAGTCTCACGCATGGCATTTATTTTATCTATTTTGTCAGCATCTCGCCTGAAATAACAGGAAACATTTTTAAAAAACTAATAATTAGCAACCGAATAAAATTAAATAAAACATGTCTTACATAAAAATAAATATTCATGAAAATTATATTTTTAATTTTTTAAGAAATTTAATTTACATGCTACACTCTTAAAAAATATAGAAATCAATATCTTTAAATATCTTGATAATAAATCAGCATAATTTAAATTGTAAGACTATCAAAAGATAAAAACTCTAATCAAAACAAATTCAAATAAGAGAATAAGTGTTTATTATTTACTACTACTAAAAACATTTTGAAATAAAACTTTATCATTTTTTAATTAAACCAAACAAAATTAAATTAATATTAGCGGCATACTTACAACTCAGGGAGGGGAATTCGATTAGCTGGAGGGGCATTAGGATCATTTCGTGCTTTCTTGGAAAGTAAAGGATCCTTTTTCGGTTTTTTTTTCTGCAAAAAATAAGATAATTTTATTTTTTAAACTAGGCCAGCATACAGAAATCTCAAAAGATAATAATACCTTCCTTCTATCAACATTCTCCTTTGCATAACTTCATGACATCATATTCACATAAGTATATATAATTTTATCTTTTTTTAAATCACAATTAAAGTTGTAGAAAGAAATAAAACCTGATTCAAAGTTTAAGTGCATAAACGCACCAAGGACTTAAAATAAGCACATGATGTTTCCCCGTAAGCTGCACTTTGCGCAGTAATATGAAGAAACAGTATCTTTTATGAAATTTTCAGAAAAAATACTTAAACATGAAACTGCACAGCAAAATTTTTGGAGAGCAACATACTTTGCATTTTTTTTTTTATACTTTTAAGGGTTCTTTCTGAAAGTTTCATAACTGATATATTTTGTTCATACAGCTAATGAAGAGGCATCCTAAAAATTTTCAAATGCCTGATATAGTTAGTTTATTTCTATTTATGCACCAAAATTACATTACTTTTTTGTACTATGCACAGTCATGATGCTTGTTAAGACTGTGTACAGTTATTGTATAGTGTTAATTTTACTGAAAATTATTTGATTAGTCAGAATGCTCTGATTTTATTCTTTAATATTATCAATTTTCAAGGGCATTTTAATATCTTAATGGCATTGATTCAGGGTTTCTACAGATTTCACAGCTTTTGCTTCCCTGACATCTATCGCGCTCTTCCCTGACTTTATCTAGCGTGCTTTCCCAAATTTTGAGTTTCTATTTTTAACATTACACCCTATAGTTAATAATTTTTTTTATATTTTGACCCTTTTTTTAGAAATAATAATAAATATACAAGAATCTTATTTGACATCACTGGATTCTAACAAAAACCATGTTTGATAATAATTCAAGATAAAATTAAGCATATTTCAACTGCACAAGATATGCTCATAAAGAACACATTTTAAAATTATTTATAAGGTTGAATGAGAAAATAAAAATACAAGAATTTCTATACTTAGGTTCAAACAGCAAATATTTTCTTGATTTTACTGCAAAATTCAATTTTTCTTGCATTTCCCTGACCTTTCTTCATTTTCTGCTAATTTCCCTGACTTTTTTCCCAAATGCCTGACTCTCCCTGACCAAAACTCATTTCCCTGATATTCCCTGACTTTCCAGGTCTGTAGAAACCCCGTGATTATTTCTAATTTGTTTCAAAATATACTTTCGTCAGAATTTATTTGCCATTCTGAAAGCAAAATTAAAATTTTGCAGCTTCATGGATCAGGCTTTATGCTCTCGATGTGGCTAGGGATTACAGAAATTTTTTTTAAAAGTTTACTTTTGGTTTATCATCCCCTTCTTGGGTTTCTTCATCTTCATCTAAAGGTATCTGGATTTCAGGTTCTTTAGGGAGGCCATAATATACTTTTGCTTTATTAGCTGCAAAAAAAAAAAAAAAAAAAAAAGGTGCATTAAAGATTTCATTCAAATGATTTAAATAAAAAACCATCAATATCTATACAAACAACATACCTTGTCTTGCCGCTTCTCCAATTAAAGCTCCAGCAGTATTATCTATCTGCTGTTTTGTTCTAGAAATTCCTTCATACACTATATCAGGAAAGAAAAGGAAGTAATTTTAAACTCTTTAAAAAATTTACGCTATAAATTTGCATCTAGAGCACAAGTGAAGTAAAATGTTTCATTGTGAGTGTTTAGTGAGACCAGCAAAAACTTAATAAATTTTTATATGGCAAGCAAGCCAAGATTTTACAATATGCACAACTTCTAATATAAACTATGCCTACCGAGTATCACTTAAGTACAGATGAGCAAAGTGTTTTTAATTTTTTACAAAGAGATTATGGTATTTTACAGTGTCATTTTGCAAATTCAGCATACTAAGCTGTAGGGTGAGACAAAAAAAAAAAAAAAAAAAAAAAAAAATTAAATTGCTATTCTAATGGTGCAAAAGGGTCTCTGTGGATTAAAAAAATTTTATAAAATATTATTGGGTTGGAGCATAATTATCAGGCATTTTCCCCTTTCCTCATTTGGTGAAGCAATCCCAGCTTTCGATGCAGGGAATGGTTTGCCCGTTTCAAATCTGGTGACACTAGTTTGGAAAGTAAGCCAGAAGAGGTTGACCATTAGATTTCGACGACCAGGCACTTTTGGCAGCCACTGAAAGGGACGAAAACTGGGGCAGTTTCGCCAAATGGGGAAAGGGGAAAACACGTGATAATTATGTACCAACCCAATATTAAGATTAGATGGTATCTTCTGTCCTCAATTAAGACTTGTAATTTTGGTAAAAGTTGACACTTTTTCCTTGGCGTAGAAAACACCCATACATAAACCCTTAACAGGTTAAAAGTTTGTGATGCAGCATTTTACTTTATAACTTTATAAGACTTGCAAATATGGGTCTTAAAAATAATGATATCAAATTTTGAGTGATGCCCTGGTGCGACTCTATAAAATTTGTTTTTAAATTCCATTACAATTACTCTCGTTTTATTTCCTCAAGAAAATTCACACATTCAAGCAATGCTTTTAATTATCAAATACACTGGTAAATATATCACACTTTCACTGAGCCTATATTATGTATTCAAATGAATTTACTTCAATAATTTAATAAATCTTTTGCGTCACGCTATCCAAAAGGGCAAGCAGAATTTGCATAAATGTTTTCTTTGTAACACACTATGTATTTGAATACATTTCACTTAGTTTGGATACTATGACAAAAAGTAAAATAAAATTAATCCCCATCTCCTATGAGAGGAAGGGATATGACTGATGAACACTGAATAAATTTTCAGTTGAAGTGATCATATCTTGTTACAAATATCACTTTATGTGTGTTGTTTGCACAAAGTTTTTTATTTTATCCAGTTTAAATTGACTTTATAGAAATGTATGCAATAAACTTACTTAAACAATTACACACAGGATAATTTTGGGAAAATTTCAGCATGCAGGGAGAAAAAGAAATGTTGATAAAGTATAATAAAGCAGATACATGGAAACTTTTCAACCCCCTCCTCCAATGGCGGCTTACATCATTAAGGGCCAGAGGGGCCTGGCCCCACCGACTAACCACCGTCTAAATCAAAGTATCTTCCTATTATGTAAGGTAGGTCTTTCAATAATTTACCTTCATTGAAAAAATGCACTCATTTTACTCTATTTTAATACTATCCATTAAAAAAAGCATGTAAAAAAGCGATAGTTATACGATTTTCCTCCTATCTAAACCATGCATGGGCCATAGGCTGGCCTGCCCTGAATTTGGCGTCCTTCCTCCATTCACCGGGTTGACATTGAGCACAAAAGCCATATTGACACGGAATTAACTTGGCTTCCAAACGGCTTATTTGGCGCTGTCTTCAGGGCCCAGATCTTCGGGCCCTCGCACGGTGATCTACACGACTGTACGGGGAAATTTAGGCAATCAGTAGCTATTGGTGAAATTTTCCGCTTAAGAGTAAATCATTTTTTACTTGCGTGATCGTATTTTTGCCAGTGCAGTCAGATATTTTTCTGTTTTGTTTTCTTGATTTACAAAAAGCGATGTATAAATGTCTTTTTTATGTATGTTGATATTTATTTTAAAATAAATAAATCATCTAAAAATTATGAACAGGCAGCTATAAAGAACATAAATATTAAATAATTAAATGTGACTTTTTGTTGAGTAATAAAGTAAACTTTTCAATTTAACATAAATAGGTAAAAAATAGCAAAAATTGTATAGTAATTTTGATAATTATTTGTTGTTTGAGAAATTCTAAATACTTACGCTGTGTGCACGTGGGGATAGCTTGTTCTATATGTATATATATTTTCGTGATTTTAATTGCCACTATTTTTTTTCAGTCAACACCACTGAAACAGGTCACAAGCCGCCACTGCCCTCCTCCAAAGACCAATTTTTTAAGGCACTGATTTTTACAACTTAATGTTAAAAGATCCTCTAGAAGAGTCCACACAACCCTCTATAAGCTACTGGACTCTGTTCCCTGTCCGAAAATTTTCTAGTATTTTTCCAAAAATAAAGTAAATAAAACCCACATTCCAAACCAGTTGTTCTACTGTAAACATCCTGTACAAATCTTGTAGGTTAGAGAAGCGATATGTCTAATAAACGAGTGATTTTACCATTGAAGAAGTACATTGATGCAATCGATTCACACGAGAAAGGAAATTTGGAGAGGAAGATGGTGGCTACTTTTGGTTTTGGGAAAATTCAAAAAGCAAATAAATTTTACAATAGCAAATTGAAGAATATCAGGATAAATGCATTTTGTCAGACGTAAAAATTAAGTAGAGAAAGAAGTACTCTCAGACAGAGAAAAAAAAAAAGAATGAAACAATCAGAAATTTCTAAATATTTTATTGAAATTCAAATTTAAAAAATATGTTTGAATAATTACTTATGTATTAGTATACAGTTTCATAAATAACAAAACAAACAATATTTTAAAATATATTTTTTCTGTGCTATCCAATGCTTATACTTCTTTGAGCGACCACCTCTCTTAATGACTGATTTATCAAGGAACAGAGGGTAGTCGCTACCAAGAAGTTTCACTGTAAATGCAAAAAAATGCACTTAATTAGATTTATGTAAGCAGAATTTCAAAGAAAATGACTAACAGAATTGATCTTAAATTATATAATACGAATATGTATTATGCATAATATAATTACCATCCAAGTATAGATGTTCCTGAATGATGTTTTGGAGAACGTTGTTCTTTTTATCTTGTAAATGCCTTTTCAAAAAGTTATATGTATCTCGTGACATTCTCACAGTAAATTGCCCAGATCTGAAAATTAGAATATTACAAGACATTAAATGTACAAACATATTAAGCATTATCACCTGTGATTGGTGTTTAAAAAAAAAAAAATCTGATGTGTCCAACACATGACTTCCTTGCACGTCGATTAAATCAAAAATGTTTTTTACGCACTTCCTCTAAACTTATTTGTTTGAAAGATATAAAATATCAATAATAGTAGATATAGCGATTTCTAGCCAAACATTTCGATATCGCGAAGCTGAGTTCAATTTGAAAGATTTCTTTCTGACACTTTATTTGGCGATATTTCACCAAAAGCCGACAAACTTGAAATAGTTTGCGAGATTTTGGGGATAGCCAAAGTAGTCATTGACCACAGACTTTCAATGAATTGAATGCATCCATACACCTTAATGTATTTAAAGTCATTTGGCTCACCCTGTAAATAAATTCCCAGTCGATTACTGTCAAAAAAGATATTGAAAACCGTTAGATATTATAATATAGTTCTAAATACTACGGGTTAAAGTTTTAGAGTTATACAAAATACGAAATAATTTTTGGCGCCGAATTTGGCGATATTTCGGCGAAACTCGTCAATGTCGACGACATTTGGCGAGATATTAAGCATGGACAGCCAATGACAGATTATCGCCAAATTTGGCGATATTTCGCCAAAACTCGCCAAGAACGATGACAAACGGCGATACTTTGGGCATGGACCAAATGACTGACTATCGCCAAATTTGGCAACATTTCGGCAAAACTCGCCAAGGTCGAGGACAGACGGCGAGATTTTGGGCATGTACCAAACAATGACTGTCTACAATTGCATTATATTGAAGATGTCCATAGACATTAAAGTACTGAAATTCTTTTCGGTGGTCCTGTAAATAAACTCTCCAGTAGATTTTAACCAAAAATCGAGATGCACAACTAGATGTTACAACAATCTTACATATGAAATTTCATAATAGTTTTTGAAATTTCGGAGTTAAATATGCACACACGTACACAAAAAAGTCGCCAAGCTTGGCGACTTTTGGCATAGTTCTTGAGGGAGGAACGTGACCGTGGTCGGACCATTAACTAATTTATGTGGTAGGACGGAATTGTGCTTGAAATGGATGAATCTCCTAAAATTGCCATTGACCGTAATGTATTGAAAATCATTTGAGTGTTCCTGTAGCAGAACTGTAAATGATAAAGACACTTTTTTTAATGGAAAAATTCATTTTCTAACTCTTTACAGCATATATCACTTCTGAGTCGTTTGAAATAGCCCAATACCTCTAAAAAACACTTTGATGGATTTCGGCCCATAGAGCGTAATGTATTTCGAATCTTTTAGGTGGTTCTGTAGATAAACTATCCAGTCGAATAGAACCGAAAGGGGAGGTGCATAACTAGATTTTACAACAATCCTAAATATAAAGTTTCAACATTCTACGCCTCATAGTTTTTGAGATATGCGAGTTTAATGAATTTCGGCCCATTGAGCGTAATGTATTTCGAATGTTTTGGGCGGTCCTGTAGATAAACTATCTAATCGAATGGAACCAAAAGGGGAGGTGCACAACTAGATGTTACAACTATCCAAAATATGAAGTTTCGACATTCTACGCCTAATAGTTTTTGAGATATGCGAGTTTAATGAATTTCGGCCCATAGAGCGTAATGCATTTCGAATCTTTTGGGCGGTCCTGTACATAAACTATTCATTCGATTGCGACCAAAAGGGGAGGTGTACAACTAGATCATAGAACAATCCTAAATATCAAATCTCAACATTCTACGACCCATAGTTTTTGAGATATGCGAGTTACATACATACGTACGTACGTACGTACAGACGGCATGGAAAAACTGGCCACAATAAACTCGCCGCTGGTCAAAATGAGTTGCAGACGCGTTAATATGATCGTGCATGCTAGCCTACGATGAGATGCATCGAAAAAATTCTTAAAATTAAATTTAGAGGTAGTCAAAATCGGATTTTTTGTCGAAATTTGGCCCCCAAAATTTTTCGGGATCACATTACTTCCTTATACTACGTACAAAGAAGTAAAAAAAAAAAAAAAAAAAAAAAAACATGCACACACAAAAAAAATTAATTAAATTATACAAAATCATCTTTAAATCTAGTAAAGTTAGAAAAACTATAATAAAAAGGGATAAAGACAAGTTCTCCAATGTGAGCAACATTGTGAAATTAATGCTTACTAATACATTTGAACCCTGTTATAATGAACTTCAAAGAACCAAAGATTTTGGTTGCCGTATCGGCATCATTAAGAACAAGAAAGATAAATCATGCCAAATGCACTGATTATAAAACACTTTCCAACACATCAATTATTTTTGTGGCAAATTTGGAAATGTATTTTCCTTAAATCTGGCAAAATTTTGGAGGTAAGATAATGTTCTATTATTACTATAAATGCAATTTTATTAGACCCTGTAAAAGAGATTAAAAAAAAAAAAAATTCCATTGTTTAACTAAAGAATCTAAAAATTTTATACTCATTGTCTGGTGCTAGAAATGTATTAGTGTCTCTCAAATGCCACAGATGATCATGTATTGGAATTCTTTTGAGTGTACCTGTAGAACTATTAATAATACAGACACTATTTTCAATGGACAGCATTACTTTGAGAGCCTTAATATTATGTACGCCAACATTGTTTTCTTTCAAAAAAACGAATCTCTAAAGTACGTTTTCAAGAATGACTGCCCATAGAGTGATTTTTTTTTTCTTCTGTAAAAGAACTGTAAATAGCACTTACACTATTTTCAATAGAGTACCTGGTACTGTACATAGAAAAAAAAATTTCGCACATATATTTACGACAGTTAGAATACTGAACAAGTGGACAACAGAATGGACAAACAAACTGAAATCATTCAAATTTGTTGGTAAGTTAAAAATATGAATATTCATTTTAAATAACATAACAGTATCGAATGAACACGGAGAACCAGAAACTTATTCTTTTAAGGGTTAACAGTCTAAAATTCATTTTCCAAGCACTAAAAAATCAAAGTTTGCAATTTTGTTCTCGTTAACCCGTTTTGGGTTCTTATGCATTAACGGATTTTTGTTATTCAGAGAAATTCCACTTACGCAACCCCCCTCCCACTCATACGCAGATAGCCTTTAACCATTTCTTAATGAACACAATACACTAAATCAATTGATTACAGCATGAGTAACGAATTTTCAAAATTCCAAAAGAAATCATTATAGCTCAATATTATCACATTAGATATTTTTCAATTTACCATCAAATAATAAAAATACCGCCAATCTCGGTTCATTTTTCAAAGCATTTTCTTTGTACCATATTTGGCAATTTATCACAAAACCCCCAACATTGGCGACTTTTGGCACTATTTGAGGGAAGCACATGATTGTCATCGGATTATTAGCTAATTATATTGTAGATTATAGTATTATATGCTTTAAATAGATGCCTGTTTCTAAACTGCCTTTGACTGTATTGTACTGGAATTATTTTGAGTGCTCCTGTGGAAGAACAATTTAACTATACAGATGCTATTTTCGATGAAAAGCTTCATCTTGTAATCCTTAACAAAATATAACAATTTTTTTTTTTTTTTCAAATAGCAGAATATCTCTAAAACTAGGAGTCAAAGCCCGTAGTGAAGGTAATTGTAACAGGCTCTAGAAAAGAAACGCTTGATGAAAGTGTGCCTATACTCAATGTATTTAATCTTTGTCCACCTAAAATAAATAACTTCGCATTCAGTTTTTATTATATATACTAAAATTGAATTTTATGCTCTTCTGTGAACATGGGCCATGATTTTTCCCATTCAAAAGATTTCAATTCACTGTGAACATCTGTGAGGAAATCATTTTATTAAAAAAATAAATAAACTTATAAATCTGGAAAAAGCTTGTTAAATGTGACGTCGATATGAGGGAATAATCACTTGCAATAGCTAATTTTGTCACTCAAATGATTAACTTTTTTACTCTCGGAAATAAAATGGTACTGAAAATAGCGAAAAATCATTTAAAAATGAGGGAATGGGTGGCTTTTCAAAGTAACGCAGATTGTTTTCTATATTTTCATACATAATTCTCAAAAATTTCAAGCAGATCGTACAAACGGTGTAGATGTTATTAGGCTTTTTATTTTAACTTTGTAATCTTTTTGCAGTAATGGCGGAATAAGTTTTATATTGAAGTCAGGGATCAGTGTAACTATATAGTAAGGATGACACGCTTTAAAGAATAACTTCCCATGGAGCACAATGTATTGGGAATATTTTGAGTGCTCTTGTAGAAAAACTATAAATGCTACATAAGCCATTTTCAATAGGGTACATGGTACAGTAGATAAGAATAACATATACAAATTTCGTTGAAATCGATGCATATTTACGGGAGTTAGAGCATGGACGGACTGACAGACAGACAAACCGAAATCAAACTCATTTCAACCTTGTTGGAAAGTGTTAAACATGATGAGAGTTCACAAATGTATAATTCAATAGTTGCTACGTCTATTCAGTACTGATGTACTTAAAGTTTTTTAAAATGATCATTAATCTATATAAGAAAAGTTTTAGAACAAAGACAAGAAAAATACAAATTACCTGAAATTGTCCATGAATTCATTTCCTTTCATGTGGTCTTTTTTCGTCAAACAGGATAATTTTTTGACATCATCTAAGTAATAATGCTCTTGTTCAGGACCAAATTTTTCCATGAAGTACCGTGCTAGAATATAACAAATATTACTAACACTATATTCTGCTTCTGAATATTATTTTCTTTTTCTTATTTAATATAGGTGGGAAAAGAGTGAATATGGCAGCCTTGCAACAACAAAGACATAACAAAAAAGTGGTTTTTACACACAAACTGTTTTCATCTGCGATATGCAATTTTTAATCTACTGCATCTCGTGCCATCTTTTTGAAGCTTAAGTCAACGGCCACAGTTAAGTCAATTAACATAATTTCTGTAATGGATTGATTTTTTGTGTGTGTTGTGTGTGTCATCCAATGGTAGCAGTAGTAATAATAATGGTAATAATAATAAATATAAAATTAGAGTTATGACACTGTTGTTGCACAGGTGTGATATTCTATACTTTAATATTAAAAAAACATGTGTTATATCATTCATATCTTCACAAAATAACTTAAAATGCAAGCCAGAGATCGCGCTGAAGTCTGATAAAAGTGGGTCATAAAAACCCACTATATTAAGAAATATGGGTTTTTGCATATGCAAAACCCAGTATGTGCATATTTTTTGCATCACAGTCAACAAAATTTGGATAAATTACTCAGAAATCAGAGTAAACACAAACCCTGCAAACAGTTTAGACAAAATTCAAGATGGTAAATTGTACGTGATTAGATTTTTTTTCTTGCAATGTTTTTACTAGGGCACAAGAATCTCACATTTTCCCCCTTTTACTCGCATTAAAAAATTATTACGGCGAGAAATTCACGCACCCTACAAATCGGTTTCATTCTGCACAGAATTATCACATTTTGTAAGATCCACACACTTTTTCAAAAAATATAATGCACACTTCCATATGAGAATTATTTAATTCCTCACATGCTTGTTTATTGAACTCATTTATGTTAATGAATTCATCGATATATCTACTCATCAATACTACTGGCTTCAACTTGTGGGTCGCATAGACTCATTTTGGGGAAAATAAAATAATGAAAAAATATGTAAGTTTAGAATATGTAAGTGGATTCTCAAGAACTCCTAAGTCTATGGAAGAAATAAAGGGGTCCTGGGGACACTGTTATTCCTCAACTGGGTTATTTTTATTACAAGTAACTGGACCTGACACAGACTTGGAGGCCTAGTTACATGCACTATAAATCATAAATACCCTGATTTTGAGTGTTTACCCGTGGCAGGGTAAAGCAACTTATAAATACCTTACCCAATGGGTATTTTCCCAACCTGCATAAGTGAGAAATTCTCACCGTATATATATATTTTTTTAACCCACTTAGTTTTGGGAGAAGGGTGAGAAATTTTCACCCATTTTTTTCTCCATTATAAAAACCCTGTCTTGATATGAAAAACAATTTAATTTTTTTTTTCAAGTTAACTATTAATGCATAGTAAAAACTGACATACATTTAATGTTTCCTGCTCTACGGGTGAGTAACTAGGCATACCTGCCAACCTGGGAAAACTAACATCAGTAAAATGTTGTGCTCATTTCAGTAAATTTCCACCTCACATCAGTTAAAACTAAGTTCATTTTTTGTTAATAACTAGTGCTCTTGTTACTATTTGTTAAACTAAGTTTATTTGTTGTCAAAATGTTCTTTAATTTAATTGCATGTTTAATATCATTTTCATTCACAACTGAACCCGCTCTACTTAGTGAAGTATTTTTCTTGGGGAGGGAGGAGTTAAAAAATGTTCTGGGTTCAAGGGGAGTTAAGCAGAGGGTTACTGGGGGTTTTCCTTGTTTCTGGGAGAGGGAGGAGTTAAAAAATTTAAATTGAAAATATAGGAATAACTTTTTATTCTTACAGATTTGGAGCTTTAAATGAAAGAGTACTAAAGGAATAATATTTACTCTCAAGAGGGATGGAAAATGATTGAACTGAAAATCCGAACCTGCCCTATTCAATGCAGCTTTTTTTTTTCTTTATTGGTTTCCTTGAAAGAGGATGGGGAGGGCAGGTAAAAAATTACAATTACAATCAAAATAGGAATCAATTTATATTCTTACAGCATTGGACATTTAAATAAATGAGTGTTGAAGGAAAAGTATATATTCTCTGGACGGATAAAAAAAAAGATTACATTGTAAAATATTGAGAACTTCGCAAATCGCCAAACAATCCATAAAATTACTCGTCATATCCGTACATCAGTAAATTAATGCTAAAATCTGTATATTTTATGGATAATCCATAAAAGTTGGCAGGTATGACTAGGACATTAAATTCGGGAGTGGTATTTCTGCTATGATTGTAAGAGAAATAGTAACGTTAAATTCATAATTTTTTTTTCTTTCACTAAAAGTTTACAGTTCATCAAGTCCCGGGAATCATTTTGGACTGAATTTGTAAAGTACTATTTATTCAGTAAAAAAAAGAGTAACATTTTGCATTTTTGACCAAAACAACAAAACAGCTAGAGCGTATTCCCAAATTTTGCTTTTATTTGTGCTAGAAAAGATTTTAATTATTTTTACTCAACTGCCATATCTAAGGAGATATTGTAATTGGATAGATATAAATATAAAGTTTAAAAAAAAATAAATTTACTTAAAGTTAAATAAAAATGAACAAAAATTAAACATTAAGAATACATAGTCATCTAAAAGTGATCGAAAATAGTGATTCCAATGCTAGAGAGTAGAGTACAAATTTGAAAGAAATTCATGTAAAATTTCTTTAAAACTAACATCTCATAAATTCATAATTAATAGATATCAACTGCTGAAAACATGAGAGGTATGACTTACCTTGCTGTTCATGTTCATTATATACAAGTTCCAGATACATGTGAACAAACACTGGATACAAAATCATAGATAATTCATGCTGCAATAAACACAAAAGAAAACCTTGAACCATAAGCATAATAAACACTCATAATAATAAAACTACTTGGTGTCTGTGAGAAAATATAGTATACACCAGGGATGTGCAAACTTTTTCGGTCGCGGGCCAAAAATTAAAAAAAAGGTTTGGCTGGCCAAGATAAATTTTTCTAAAGTTTTAAAAACAATATACAAGTATTACAATTTAAATAGGTTAATGAGATAAATGAAATTGCGATTTCATTTTAAAAAGTTCCTTATATTGAGGTTCGAAGTGAGATGCACTGATTCTAAGGAACGAGGCTAAATGCTCATCTGTCAGTCTACTTCTGAAAGAATTCTCTCTAAGGTTCATAGTTGAAAACACTTGTTCACATATATAAGATGAAGCAAACATAGGACTGATTTTCTGGGCGTGAGATATTAAATTTGGGGAACTTACTTTTAATAATGATTTGTAAAACTAACTTTGGCATATTTAGAAACAACTGCTTGAGATGATTGTTAGACTGCAATTCAATTCATTCAAGCTGCAAATCAGACCTCACTGCTTCACAATTTACGTTGAAAGGCATGATAAAAATATCCAATCCTGTTTGAATGGCACTGAAATCTTAAAATCTGCGTTCGAACTCAAAGTGCACTTTTTTCAAGCCATTAATATGGATTTATAAATATATATATTCTTTCAATTTCCATCGGACTAGCAAATTAAAATTCCACCCGCGGGCTGGATAAAACCTTCCAGCGGGCCGTAGTTTGCTTATCCCTGGTATACATCAATCGCATCAAGGGATAACACTGGAAATACTGCAAACGCTACTCTTAAAAACTCACAGAAAGTGTCAAAAATGAATTGATGCCCTAGAAATTTTTTATTTTGTATAAAGAAAATTGAGCTTTTCACGACATTTGACATTGATTGTAATGTGCAGTATAATCAAATTTTCTACTTTTACTTTACTTCTTAAAAAAAAGAAGCTAAAATTCTTCTGATTGGAAGAGGGGGGATGGAGGGGGCACAGTTTAATGAAATAAATTTTCAACATATTGACTACATTGTCATTGATATCAAACAATATTATTTAAAAGGCCAACTTCAGCAATCTCAATAAAGTGAACTGTGCTCCATAAGATATTATTCCTCTGTAAGTGAGATATTTCATTATTCAATTTCATTAATTTTATTCAATTAAGTGAAATTAAATGCAACACAACTTTGCAAGGTATGGATATTCTTTAAGGAGAAAATCTTCACATCATGAAGTGATTATTACATGACATGTCATGGGATAACATCATCACAACATTCAAAATCATGTTGAAATCACCAGTAAAATGTTTGAAATGTGTACTGAAAATTTATTTTATTATATGATAAATAATTTTTAATATGAAGCCAAAGTAGTAAGATCAACAACAGTTGCTTTTTACACTTTGGTTTTAATGATTATATAATTAATTTTTTATTTAAATGTACACACAAAAGATCAATTATTTTTAATAAACCATAGTTTACATTAGATTTATTACAAAATGTAACAATTACATAATCATGAATTTTAACAATTCTCTGACTGATGGCTATCTACTGCACACATTTGCTTTTTTTCATGCAAGTTTGTTGCAAAAAACACTAACTTTGGCTTTTATTTCTTAAATATGACCAGACATATACAATAAAACAACAAAACTATGAAGAAGAGAAGAAGAATAAAACAGAATTTTATGGTATCAATTAAAATATTCCTAGGAAATTAAATCTAAATAAATACAAAATTTAAATTTGGTGATTTAAAAGTTTCAGCTTTCCATCTTAAAAGTCTTTGAAAATTGTATGCATGCTGACTTAAACCACTTTTCTCTAATTCTCAAAGAAAAAAATCCACCAGGGTTAGAAATTAAGATATTAAAGTGAGGTGCCAATGGCACCCAACTATTTTATCTTAGTTAAAAACAGTTAAAAGCCATTCAGTAACCGTTAAAATATTTAAAAAAAAACAACACACCAAGTGTTTAGTCTAGAAATTTTTCCGCAGATAAATTAATAATAATAAAATTACTGCAATATTATAAAAAAAAGTTCGAGCTGCAAAATACTGAACTTTTATAAAATTCTGCATCCTATGCAGGCTCTCTGTGCCATGCATACATGCAAAGTCATGTGGCATGCGCCATCGCCAAGCTAAAAAGGTGCTGAGTTCTACCCTTAAATGGGAAGAAAAGGAAAAAAGCAAAGAAATCCAGCAAAAAAAAATAATTTTCCCGAAAAAACAAAAGTAAGATTTCATTATATTTATGGCAAAAACAGGCCTAACTATTCAATGGGTAAACGGGGCACGAGCCTAGGGTCTCATAAATTACCCTAGATAAATGACATATTTGATAATAATGACTTATTCCATGTAATTCTGAATTGGTATTAAGGTCTTGCCACACCCCCCCTTCAAACCAATCAAGGATAGGCCGTTTTTCTCATATCAAGCGTTCATTAGACATTTGCACGACGGTGCGAAATAGGCTTGGAGCGGATCTGTGTTATGCCACAAAAATATTTTAGCTCTTAATTTTTTTCACGACATTCAAAGTGGAAATATTTTTGAAGCACAAAAGACCATGTGCACCGATTAGTTAACAGAAAATATGGTTTGAAGGATGATTGGTGATAAATGTTTCGTAAAATTCCGAATGTGTCAGGCACGTTATAGCATTTGTCGTTGATCAGTATGCTTTGTTAAGAATTTTTTTTTAAAGTTAGGCATAAAAAATGATGACCAGGTGTCATTTCATGGTCGTCAAACTTAAATTTCTGTGTGCAAAATACAACTAACGACCGCTTATTTCTAACCCTGAAATCCATGTCACTGGATTGTGTTTCAGGAGTTGTACACAAGTTACAAAAGAATGCAATACATAATACTATTGCTATTATTGGTATAGCATAGCCTCTGATAAACTTTAAATATATCCCTTCGACTTTTTATAAATGATGAAAAGCTCAATTTTTTTAACATCACTCACTTAAATTAAAGGGAACATTTTAATAACTGGGAATTTTTTGTACTGGAGCCACATAAAAATTAAATTTTGCATTTCTTTAAATTTAATTTCTGGAAATTTTTAATTGATACCATACAATTTTTAAACTTTTTCTACATAACTTTGTAATTTTTTGTATACATCTATGATCAATATTTAAGAAATACAGACAAGGTCAAGGTTTTTGGGACAACCTACATGCATACATATAGGAAAATGAACTTTAAAAACTGCATTTTTGGGATTACGAATCACAAAGGATGGAAAGCAGAGAATTGACAAATTTTTAAAACAATCTTTCATATTAGGTTTAACCCTTTAACGCGCAGTGTTCCCGCTCTGGGAATACCAAACTCTGACGTGATGACTGTTGCCAGTCACTAAGAATAGATTTGGTTTACTTTTTAGCACGTCATTTCCCGTAAAAAAAATTGTCACGATTATTTTTAGCAGTGCCGACATCTGCTGAGAAATGGAAGAATGCGAGAACAGCTGGATAGATGCCAATTGCTGAAAAAAGGGCAGCCGTTGCCATCGCTCGACTTAACTACCAGCAAGATGGCGGACGATCGAAACGTTCATCGCGTGCCACAGATCTAGAGACCCTTTTTTTGACGACAGCTGGCTGTGCCCGTGCACAGCCAGCTGTCGTCGAAAAAGAGTCTCTCGATCTGTGGCACGCGATGAACGTTTCGATCGTCCGCCCTCTTGCTGGTAGTTAAGTCGAGCGATGGCAACAGCTGCCCTTTTTTCGGCATTGGGAAAGGGTTGCACCTCAAAGGGTTAAAATGATTAGAAATGAACTTTCTAACTGTATTATAAATAATATTTTTCAAACAACAAAACTTACTTTGTACGAATCTAAAGCAGTGTCTATGAATTTTTTAAGGCTCACATAAGTTTCTTCATAGATATCAGGATCACCTTCACTGAAAGCAGAGCAAAAAATTTAGACACATTAAACACGATACGTAAATATCCAATATTCAATGATTACAGCGTTTGTCATAACATCAATGTACATTATTTTAGAATGGCACAGAGATTTGAAGCCAAAATTTAAGGACTATGGAAGGAAAGGGGGGCCGAACAGAGGGCTGACATGAATAAAATATTAGTATTATCCTAAGAAAATATTAGTAAATATAATCTAGATTATTTTAACAAGTGTGTTTAATTAATTTAGGACTATATTCTGTATCCAGTGATGTTTACATACCAATGTTTGTGTTTACATTTCATTCGGTGATCATTCTGGCGCCATTGTGGGCGATGCACAGGGGGGGTGAAGTAACCTGCCGGTGGTATTTTTCACTGGCAACCATTAAAAAATGTGTACCGTCAGTTTGGGAATTTAAAATTGTTTATGTTTTGGATGGAAGGGAAAGAAATATGTTATGTTATTGTATGAAAAGAAAGTGTGTGTGTGTGTGTTTGTTAGAAATGTAGTGTCAATATAAAACTAAATAAAAGAAAGCATGCTGGTTTTACGTTATAAGCTGGTGGGTGTTTGGGACATTTCTGAGCAGTTAATTAAAAAAAATAAAGGCAAGTGCTTATTTTTTAATGAGTCTTGGCATTCTTTAAGGTTTTTAATGTGAATTTCAAATTGATATTTCATGTTTTCGTGAGTGCTATTTATGTGCTATTCTAATCATACTGACTTTATATGAGGTGTGCAGCTAGGTTGTTTAATCCACCGTTTTTTTTTTTTTTTTTGAGTTGAAAACGGGCCAGTGTTTGCCCGGTTTACACTAGTTGTACAACTAGATAGCTTAACCCACTGTAGTTTTTTTAGTTACAAAGGGTCCACTGTTTGCTCATTTTAAATTACCTGTTACTGAATTTGCAGATGTTTTTTAGGTTAAATATGGATGGTGTATTTTGTTCTAATGTTTTTGTTTGTGGAATATGTGTACATTTTAATGTGTTAAAATACTTTCACTTAGCCAATCCTACAAAATGGTTGGCAACAGTCACTGGAGCTTGGCGACCGCCAAGCTCCAGCGACTGTTGCCGTGTTTACATGGGGTGTGCAGCATCTTTTAAGATTTTACCTTAATTTATTTACTTTTATGATTTTACCTTAATTTATTTATTTACCATCATATGATTTTACCTTAATTTATTTACAGTTAAACAAATTAATGTAATTTCATAACAGAATACTCAGAGATGCTCTCAAATTTGTACTTCTGCTTATGTAAGAAAACCCTGGACAAAAGTAAGTGGATTAAAATTGATAAAACTTTGTATAACAACACATGTAAATATAAAGTATTACCACAGGGCAGTTTTGGAAGATACAAAAAGTCTACCCTTCTTCATCTGCAAAAAGGCCCACCATCCACACAGACAAGAAGATAAACCATATAACTATCCTTAAATACTAGCTTTTTGAGTATTCTTAAGCGAGTTTGGAGAGCTTGCATATTTGTCTCCAACACTGAAGCAAATTTTATTTACAGGATTTTTAGAACTTTTTTTTTTTTTTTTTAAATCCTACATCAGGCAACAAAATATCAGCCGTGTACTCTCTACCAGTCCAATAAAACTTTGTAAAGTTGTCATGAGTAAAAGTCATAAAAGAAAGTGCATTGCAATCTATCAAACATAAAAAGTTCATAGCCCCGGCAAGGCTCCCTAAAAATAGATACATGAGTGTTTTTTCAACACTATTTTATAATTAGAGTAATTTGATTACTTATTTCCCAGTAAATCTTATGCCTTTACACAGTGGTGTAGTAGAGGGCCCCTGCAGACCTCACAGTGGGAGGGGGGACACCAACAGCTTTGAAATTGTTAAATTCGGTTTTTAGGGACATAAGCCTAATTTTCAAATTTTACATTTTCTTATATTATATTCCCTCTAAATTGCCCATTAACCCTTTAACGTGCAGTGTTCCCGCTCTGGGAACACCAAACTCTGACGTTTTGACTGTTGCCAGTCACGGAGAATAGATTGGATTTCTATAAAAATATAGGCGGATGACATAGCTCCACGAGAATCCTTTACTTTTGAGCATGTCATTTCCCTTCAAAAAATGGTCACGATTATTTTTAACAGTACTGACATCTGCCGAAAAAATGGAAGAATGCGAGAACAGCTGGATAGATTGACCCATGCTGAAAAAAGGGCAGCCGTTGCCATCGCTAGATTTAACTTTTTTGATGCAGCTGGCTGTGACAGCCAGCTGCATCAAAAAAGGGTCTCTCGATCTGTGGCGCGCGATGAACGTTTCGATCGTACGCCATCTTGCTGGTAGTTAAATCTAGCGATGGCAACGGCTGCCCTTTTTTCAGCATTGGGAAAGGGTGCACCTCAAGCGGTTAAAGCGTCCCTTCACAATATCTAGCTCGGGGCTCCCAAAGGAACTGGTCTGGGTCTGACTGTATGTCTCAAGCAACTTTCAGAAAAAATTCATAAACACAAAAATTGCCTTCAAAAATGGGCAGAGGATTGGCCCGTTTTTAGAAATATCTTAAAACTCCATATGTTTAGCATTTTTTTTTTCCTGACAATTCCATAAGTCTTATAGGCTCATTCTCAATGTCAGTTCACAGTGCAACTCGTGAAGAGACTTTCTAAAATTTTCCGAGTCTCTAGATCAATTATTATTATTATTATTTTTTTAAGCTGTTCAAAAGTTGCATGATTTTCAAGCAGGGTAGTTATGATTTTGCCCAACCCGAAAAAACCCGGGTAGGTTTTTTCAAAACAGCTCACTTGAAAAAATGCATTTTTTTCAAATAATTCATCTCTTAATATCAGTAGACCACTTGTAAAATTTATAAGTAGCTCCATACCGCGCCCCACACCACCACTACCTAAGGAAAAAAAAAATCAGAAAGACTTCACACCTATCTGTATTAAAATAAAAAAGGATTTGTTAACCATAAAAAATCATTAGGTTAAAAAGTTCTAATTAAGCACACTGTTAAAATTATTACTTATAGTCAATTTATCTAAGAGCAAACCATGATTGGGGTTGTTATGTTATAGATTTATACGTTTTTTCATATATAATTGTAATTAATCATTACTATTAATTTAACCAATTTTTATTTATAATTGATTTTTGTAATCAATTATAGTTGCTTTAAGTTGTATTTAGTAATAAGCAAAATTTTTTTCAAATATTCTGAAACCCCATGCCTTCCTCTGAAAAAAAAAAAAAAAAAAAAAGAAAAAGAAAAACTGGGTGTTTAACAACCCTGTTTTCAAGTGAAACAGCCTTAAACTTTGCAATGTTTTCAATAACCTGAATTTCTCATGAAAGTGGCATAAAGCTTTTATTCCTGTTATGAGTGTTTTATAAAAAGTTATTTACTTTTATCAGTATATAGTACATATCAGTATGCATATATATATATATTGAAAAATATATTACCAAAGTATTGGTGATATTTTAGAATTTATGCATAGAACAGTGTACAGATAGAAAAATATTCTGAAAGATTAGCGCAATTGCAGCATAATAAAACAGAATAGTATATAATATAAAATAGCTAAACTTACGTAGTATGGAATCCCTAGTAAAACATTTAGTAGTAGCACATGATGACAAAAAAGTACTGAAAAACTGAAGTAAAAAATTGACAATCCAGAGGCAAGAAATTGTGTAAAACAGAGCTGTTAAAGCCACAGAGAAGTAGGAGGACAAGCCAAGCAAGATCGCATGGGCATAAGCCTAATTGTTTGATCCCATGCAACGAAGTGGAGATGGATAGTAAAATTGAAATCGAGTACTCCATCATCAAGTACCACCGTACTCACATTTCAATTTAAAGAAAAACAAAAATTTGGAGTGACTCCACTCGACTTTCCGAACACTTACGATTAAGATCATTACCAAGCATTTAAATAAACTTTAATCGATGAATCATTCAAATATATGTAACAAAATGAAGCTCAATCGAATGTATCGTTTAAACGCTAGCGCACTTTCAAGAATTTCTCCCCATAGGCTATAATGTAAAAGGAATTTTTGGCGTAGCCCTGTAGAAAAACTATAAGTCCTATACACATCAAAATCGATACCGGTCTTACAATGGTTGTTTATAACATGTACACTCAATTTGAGCTCAATCGAATGTACCGTTTAAACGCTAGTGCACTTTCAAGAATTTTCCCCCATAGGCCATCATGTAAAAGAAATCTTTGTCGTAGCCCTGTAGAAAAACTTTAAGTCCTATACACACCAAAATCAATACCGGTCTTGCGACGGTGGTTTATAACCTATATACCCAATTTGAGCTCAATCGCATGCCCCGTTCAGGAGCTATCGTGTTCACTCACATACACACAAACACACATACACACATACATACATCTCGTAAAAATAGCATAAATGAATTCAGAAGCCCTCTAAACGTGTAAATACACCAAAATCTCGAATTTGAATTTTTTCATGATTACAATATTTTCCTTACATGGTACATGTTCGGAAAGTAAAAATAGCTAGGTTTCTGCAGGTCACCTGACAAAAGAAGTCACTTTACATGACTTGGGGGTACGACCATAGCTATAAGACAAAAACAGCATGAATGCCAACCAAACATGGAGGAGGAAGAACTGACAAGACTAGAAATCGTTGCCAACCGAGAAAATTAACCGACCATCATGTGCTACTACTAAATGTTTTACTAGTGATTCCATAATACGTAAGTTTAGCTATTTTATATTATATATATATACAGTTGAACGCCAGAAATCCGCACACCTTCTTCGATATAAATAATGAAATTCGCAGTATTCCACCAATGAAGAAATTGTTGAAAAGTTTCTTGAATCCAGATAAATATGATTCTGATGATGATCTAAAACTTGGGTAATAATAATAAAATCCATTTGATAAAAGTTTAAAGTTAAGAAAAGAAATACCCTAAATTTTTACAACAGCTAAGTTTTATAGCAAAACAAAAATTGATCATAATTCTGTTTAAATATTCTGATGAAAATATGAAGTTTAAACAGTTATTGTTTAAACTGCATATTTAAACAGTTATACAATTTGCAAAATTAAATAAATAAAAGAAACAAAGTAGAAAAAAAAATATTTTAAAACAAATCACCATGGAACATGTTTTCAAAATTAGAGGAAGGAAATTTTGAAACAATTTGCTTTGCTAGTCATGTAATTTCTTTTTTCTCCCATGCTTTTGTATTTAAAGTGAAAATATAAATGAAATACTTTTGACTGTGTTTTTATTTCATTGTAATTGTTTTCTTCTTTTCTTAAGTCTGAAATGTAATAGGATTTATCTTTTATGGCCTGAAATCTGCAAAATCCTAAAATCCGCACAAGCCTTCGTCCCAAGCTGTGCGGATTTCTGGCTCTCTACTGTATATATATATATATTTAAAATGCAAAATAACATACAGAAATGAAGACATCATCCAATAAAATAAACTAACCTTTTATAAGTAGACAAAACGCTGCTAACGTCAGACCCATTTTGAGCATCTGGTATTTTACCGTCATCGGTTAGTTTGGTTTCTTTTCGAAGCACTGCTTCTGTTTCCTGGAACAAAAGTTTATTCAAAACTACCAGCAGAGTAAGATGACCAAACAATATTGAATTTATATATCTATGTAGCATTAAACGGCTGCAGGAAAATCACTGCCGTGCACTAGAGATGAGACGGGCTCTGTAATTCACAATTGCGTTCGGGCTCGTGAAAAATTCCTCCTTTATTGAACATACTCCTTGAAACATATTTTAAAAAGTGATTCACGAGGAAAATAAAAGTACAGTCAACTCCAGTTATAGTGAACCTCTGGGGACCCTCCAATTTCGTCCACTCTATCCGAAGTTCACTAAAACCCAAGTGTCTTCATGATGGATAGAGATACTGTATGTGAATCGGGATAAATGGTTTGCGTTCACTATATCTGGGTTCACTATAGCCGATGGTTCACTATATCTGGGTTCACTATAGCCGATGGTTCACTATATCTGGGTTCACTATAACCGCAGTTGACTGTACTCATAAAAAATAAAAATAGCGGCACTCGCGCCTAGATGGTGCATTAAGCTCTTTGATTATTTCAGAATGGCGGCTTATATTGATTAGTGAGTCATGAGATCCGACATTATTTGAAGCATGATACGCGCACATATAACATAAATAAATATTAAAACAATATTATTGTAAAGTTCAAACAAGGAAAGTGTAAGATAAGACTTAAAATACAAGCTTCCGATGACAGCTCGAAAGCGAAACTACGTAAATAACCGCTTCAAAATAGTACTTAGTTAAAAAGTGATTTTTATGCATTAAGTAAGTATTTCAGATTAGGAAAATCGAAAGGAAAAACATAAGACTCATTATTTAATGCTTAGATATAACAGTTTTTCCGAAATCACTCCGTTTCACAATGCTGACTCTACGGAAGATTTTCATTCATAGCCCGCGGTGGCTGATTCTCCGCTTCACCCAATGAGAAATCATTTCACTTGTGTCTGGTCTCTGACGAAGTATAGGGTCTCTAGCCAAACATGGCAACCTAGATATGCTCAAATGTCACACTTTCCACTGCGGGGTTACAATTGCAAAATGGCGAGAAAAAAATGATCCTTTTGCGACATGTTTTTTATCGATATCTCCTAAAATAATTCGAAATTTGAAAAAATCCCTTCGGGGTATGTCAGGACCCGTCTTGGAGAATTTCCGTTCAAAATTTGGTAGGTCTACGATCACCCATCTGCGAGCTACGCGAGACACAGACAAACTAACGGACAGTTTACACATTGCTTTATTTATATAGGGGTCATTCTCAGAAAAAGCAGGAATTTCACTACTGATTTTTTATTTTATTTTTTTAATTTTAATTAAGTTTATACGTATATTCTGAAGAGATCTTAGCTTAAATAATGACACTGTTATAGTGGTTCAGATCATATATAATAAATTTTGAAGTTATTAGAACACAAAATAAAAGATGTCCACAGATGTGACCACCATTTCCACAGACATGACACAAAGGGTTTTACGGGCTGTATGTGAAGGAAAAGGTAAGAAATTAGCATAAATGTAAGTATCAATTTGCATAATTACCCATTGGTTTTGGAATTAGTAGAAAGTTATCACTGAAATTTTAAAACATTCAGCAAAAAATAATTGAAAAACACATACACTACCTTTTGGGTACAAAATACAAACTGCATTTTAATATATGAATAACTTACTGATGTTAGCAACATGCTGTCTATACTGTGCAAGTTGCTTTGTAAATTTCAAAACTAGTTCACCTTTAGAGCAAGTAATTTCTTCTTTGTTAGTTATTTGTATCAATTTAACCGCATTTGCAATCTGATGCTCTACTTTTTTGTTTACCCATTGCTCGTACTTTACTATATCTGTAAATTTATTCATTTCAATCACATTACTTGCACATTTCAAACAGGTTTTCTGTAGACATTTTACATAAAGTTGTTTATCACAAGTTATATTTTGAAGTAACTCATTAGGTGATCCTATATTAATTATTCCTATCAATTTCAATTTTTTCAAAATCAATTTAAAGTTATCATATAAATTGCAGTTGCAAGTATTTCGTTTTTCACAATCAGGTGAGACAATCCAAAATGGCCTTTCACAGCAAAACTGTGAGTAGCTAATATGTTTAAACTCTGGAAATTTGATTATAAATTTTTGGTGTAAGTTTTTTATAGAATCAGATAGCAACCTTTTTTGCATTTTCTGTTTTTTCTTTGTAACTGTGTCATTTTTTCCAGGGCAGAGCCTACTATTATCATCTTGTTCAAGAAACATCACAATAGCATTTTTCATTCTTTCTTTTTGAAATTTTTTTTGTTTTTTGAAGGCCAATTTTCATTTTCAACAGATTTTTTGATGTTAAAAGCAAAATTCGTCGGTAATACCTGCATTTTAAAATGATTTTACCACTTATCATACTTATTAAACTTCTCTTTTTACTTAAAACACATTTTTTGAAGTTCTCCTTAATCTGTTTACTTAATACAGCTCCAAACTCAAGGTTTTTACGAATAACATCAGGCACCTGTTGGCCACTAAGCATTTTCTTTACTTCTTTTTTTGGTGTATCTTATTTTGCTAATTTTATTCTGAAATATCTTTGTTTGTACTTATTGACATTTCTTTTCAACATTTTATTCTCTTCTCTAAGTTTATCCAATTCTTCCTTCATTAGTTTTCTATTCTTCCTTCTTTTTTTTAATGCCACTTTTAACCCTGGAACAAGATGATCTGCTTTTGAGGGTTTCATGTTCAGGGCTTTCAGGTGGAGTTCCAATAAGATTTTGTTTTATGTCTTTTTTCTTTTTCCTATGAATCTTAGCTCGTTCACGCCATTTTTTTCTAATATGTAATTTTTTTTCTTGATGCTTTCTGATATTCCCTATCTTTCTTTTTTATTTCCTCATACATTTCTGGATTTTCATTCTTTAATCTCGCTCTGGCACGTCTCATGCTTAGCTTTTTCATTTCTCTTCTTCTTTCAATTTCTTTCTCACTTTTCTTTTTAGGTTTTTTTAATAATATTTCTAACCTCTTGTTTTTCCATTTTATATCTGAAGGAAAAAAAAAAAAAAAATCAAACATAAGAAAAAATAATACATGAAAATAAATTTACCACTGTGCTAAAATCTCAAAATACATTAAATTTTGGTAAAATTATGGTTATTTCACAGATTAAAATATTGTGTATTTAGTAATGTTCTTGATAACCCAAACCCATTAAACTTAAATATAAGGCACATTGGTTACTTCAAGTCCTGTCCCAATCTCATCTGTAGACACAGTGTCACATCTGTGGACATACTTTGTCCACAGATGTGATGTCCACAGACGTGATGAAACCATACTTTTCTACATTTAAGACACAGATGTATTCAAGATTATGTTCTAAGAATCAGTAAACAAATTTTTAATACCTAAAATTATATGTATATTGGTTTGTTTAATAAACTTACCTAATTATATGAGTTCTGTTAGCTCCACAGATGTGATGTGTTGATCTCTACACGTAACAAAAAACTGCTAAAAACTTAAAAGTAAATACAGTTAAACACAAAGTAATACACTTGTTCTAGTATCTGCAAACAAAATGGTTCTTTGAGAACAGATTTATGAAGTGTAACAATAAAATACTGCCATCTGGAGGAATTTATTAATACTTTTGTTTCTGTCCACAGATGTGACCTATCACTCCGTATACAAGCATTTATTTTGAAATTAAGAGTACTTTAAAATTTATAATGCAATTTTTTGTTTTGAAGCTAGTATTTCAAATACATTCACAATTCAAAATGATATTTATTGAGATTATTTAATGTTTTTTTTAGCAACTATAAGCCTAGAAATTAGGGAAACAGTAAGAAGTGACAGTCCACAGACGTGACTAATCACCATCTGTGGACAAATTTCGATTAATAAATTTAGTAGATTTTACTTAATTTGCAGTTTCTATGCTTTCTACCTCTTTTATTAAGGTTTAAAACTCATGTATATTAGTTTAAAAGTTGTAACTTTTATTATAAATATCATATGACAGAAATTCCTGCTTTTTCTGAGAATGACCCATAGATTCTAATCATACTGACTTTATATAAGATGTACAACTAGGTTGTTTAATCCACCGATGTTTTTTTGAGTTGAATACGGGGCAGTGTTTGCCCAGTTTACATTAGTTGTACAACTATTGCTTAATCCACTGTAGTTTGTTTAGTTAAAAACGATCCACTGTTTGCTCATTTTAAATTGCCTGTTACTGAATTTGCACATTTTGCAGACGTTTTTTGGTTAAATATGGACGGTGTATTTTGTTTTAATGTTTTTGTTAGTAGAATATATGTGCAATTTTAATGTGTTAAAATACTTTGCTGATCGTGCAAGATGGTTGGCGTCAGTCACTGGGACTTGGTAACGGCCAAGCTCCAGCGACTGTCGCCATGTTTACATGGAGTGCACACTGTCTTGTATGATTTTACCCATGATTTCATATTTTTACATAAGCAGGGTGTCTACCACAAAAAGTAAGCTTGATTTCTTGACCGTAACAAATACAAAACTCTAATATCAAAAATACATCGTAGCAGGGATGCAGAATATGTTCTATCCAGCATTCTAGGATTGGTGGAAATTTTGCAGAAAAATATACAACTGATTTTGATCTTAACAATGAATTACAAAATTCTTCGAGTTTTTCTTTTTCCTGCCCATTTTTAAAGTGCTTTTTTTTCCCCCAACTTTTTCACTGATCAGCCGTTTGGCTTTCAGTTAACTTGGACCAATTGCTATTTTGTAAACATGAATGTAGCTTGTACATTGTAAATCTTTTTACATCAATGGTAACACAGAACTTATGAAAGTCTATAATATATCATAAAACTTCTGGGAAATTGTAAATGGGGAAAAGTAATTAGCTATGAAACATGGGGATCAGCGATAATTATAATTTTAAGTGGAATCCAAGTTATTGTTTTTAAAAAAGAAAATGTGGAAAATAATCAAAACACTGAATTTGACAGGGAATGAAGGGAGAAAAAAAATTACTCTTAAATAATCTTAATTTTAACTTTTTTTTGAGGCGAGAAGGTGGATAACTGATATACTTTTCTCAAGGTTTGAAGACACATACTTGCCAACTTTTGAAATTCCCAAGGTGTAAAACAACACGCACTTGACATATTGAACTATTGTCAGTTCACTATACAACTATTTGGCAGACATCATTTTTGATGATTTCTGCTAAATAACATGTAAATGACATTTTAAAGGAATTTTATAAATAGCAAACGAACAGTATTTTAATGTTTTCCTATAAAATAAACACATGAAAAACTGCTAAGTTTTGTCTGTCACAAAAAATTAGAAACTAAGAATTTGAATGAAATGGAAAAAGCATAGTTGAGTCGCAAATCATGACCTAGTGCTTCATTTCTTGATTTTTTCCCCCATTTCTTGACTTTTCCGTGACTTTCGTGACCTTTGCATGATGGTAGACACCCTGATAAGACATATTGGTACAGCTTGGATATTTGCTGCTTATGGTAATTTTTCATTTTTGGCAACTTACACACACATATAACTGTGATAATCATTTCTCATTAAGGTCCCTGATAAAAAATACTACTTCCTCCAGAAATTGCGATGGTAGCATAATTAGCACCAGTAATAATTTCATCTCGCCAAAGGGAGGCAAGCATCAAAGCTGGGCAACACACTACAGCAGAGTTTCTCAACCTGTGGGGCACAGAGAGTTTGCAGCAAGTAGTGATGCATGTTTTTTAAAAAATAATCTTATTTATACTCATTTTTACTTAAAAATATATCCATTTTTGCCTAAAATGTTCATTCAAACTTTACTGATAACATTATTTTGTAGAAAATTCGACTTAATGTTCATTGTTAAAGATTAAAAAATTGAATGTATGCTGAAAAATGTGTGTGTGTGGGGCGAATTTAAAAGGTTGAGAACGGCTGCACGACAGAATAAAGTTACATTGAACCTAATAAGCTAGTATTCTCCTCCCCCCCCCCCGAACCCCAAAAAACGCCTTATAATAACAAATTTGTATAGTCCATTTTTAAAACTTTAGCTCAGGCCCACACAGCAATTAAATTGATATGATAAATAAGAGTGCATAAAATAATACACAACCTGCAAGTTATGCTTTTTTAAAAATTGTAACACTGCAATTAAGGTACTTTTGTTCAATTCTGAACGTTTTTCTTCATCTTCTGGCTTCTTTTCAGCCTTGATTTCAGGTTGAACAAAATTGTCCTGATTCTCATTTTTCACTGGTTCAGAAGACACATCCATAGCATTTGAATTTTCAGGTTGAGATATATTCACCGTTTCTTCCATTTTTATAAAATATGGATCTTAAACACAATGGTGGTATTTCTAATAAGACGTTTTGGTAAACTTTTCGAACTTATGCCAAAATGCACGATTACTTGTTAACTTCGATTCTCAAATCTTCAAATCTGAAGTTGTCTATAAAAATTATGACGATGACAGTAAATTGTCGTCCATTCTTTTTAATAATATACCTAAGTATTTATTATTTATGACATAATTCACGCACTGAATTTTAAAAAAAGTACTCTCATTCGGGCATGTTTATTTTGCCGTTTAGTCGACAGCACCAGCACAGAGGTAGTCCACATGAATCCGCGGACTGTCCATAGTTTCATGACTGATTGGTTACTTCTTCTTCTTCGAATTTAGTTGTTATGTTGTTGTTGGTTATAAACCCTCGTTCCATCTTTGCGTTTTCATTTCACTTCATCGTGATCAAGTTTAGCCTTGCTTATGATGATTTATTAGTCTCTGAGTTTGAGAGTTTTAAATTATTATTGTCAACGACAAATATTCTAGCTTCTTTTGCAGTAATTATAATTTCTAGAAGAAAGTGTTAAATAGCACCATGATCAAAAGCTACTAGAAACAGCGACGGGGCAAAGATTTTAATGAACTTTTTGCATGATCTCTGAGTTCGAGGGTAAAATTCGTCTGCTCAAGTTGTAGAATGATGAAATTTTGTGTGCATCTTTACAAAAAGTAATCCGTAAAATCGTGCATATTTTATTGTTATTAAAAAATTAACCAGCAAAAAGTTTCGCCCTACCTAAACCAACACAGTCACTTCATTTCGCCTAAGGTGACCATACGTCCTCGAAATTCGAGCAACAACAAATGGGGCCATTGTACACAATCAATTCTTTTCTCAAATAATCCCTTGTTTATTCAACTAAAGCATAATTAACATTGATAAAATGAATAAAACGTGTTTAATTTTTTTAATGCAAAGAACTAAATCTTTTTATTAAAATTTTGTCCCCAATTGTTCCTGTAAGTTTTGAGGACAAGTTGAAAAAATCCTGAAATTGGGGACATGTAGTCACATTAATTTAAAAATAAAGCTATCGGCAATCAATCAAACATGAACATCCGCACGCGACAGATCAAATACCGCCAGTGACGTAAAATGTCCATAGGGAAGTTTTTCAGATTACGTCTAATACATGAATATGAGGTTTCCATTGGTTGATTCATGTTCTTTGGTGGACAGGCGACACTTGGGGCGCGTTCGAGAATTCATCGGTTGTGCACCGGTGCACGACCAGAGCGTTCGAAAAGGCGGAGCTCTGGAATTAACCGCGTTCGAAAACGTTTCGGTCATGTAGTGTAGCGGTTGTATGCTCAGCGTGAGCAGAGCGTAACCAGAATGACCCTGCTAGCGAGGTGCGTTATTCCGGTTATTAGCGTAGTGTTGCCAATGTTTATTTCTGTTTTCTTGGCTTGGAATTGGATGTGGTGAGGGAGGATGACCGAAACCGGTTGACAACCGTGACGTCACTTAACCAAAGAATGACTGCAACCGGTAGCACCGGTGCATAACCAACCGGTGAGTTCTCGAACCATAGATATAGGAATAACTAGATCACGCATCCGTATACTAGTAAGAGGTTTTTCTTGTTGCCAAATATCTTCGGTGGCATCGCCCATGATAGTGGCAGAAAGCAGTGTCTTGATCATGGTTTATGGTTATTTTCGCCACTAGTCCAGCATCTTATTTATTTATTTATTTTTAATTAACTTTAAGCATTATCATGCCGAAGTCGTGCTGTGCGTATAATTCGCGATCTCAACGACCTAAAGGGGGCGCTGTAAGATATAAACAAATGTGCTCGGTGACGGGTAGCTTCTTCCGACAATAGTTGTGCCTGCATTAAGCAACGCGGTTTTTATGCCTATTTTCTCTTTTTAGAGGTGGAAAAAAGTTTTTTATGGAAACAAATGTCGCATGATTTATTTCTTTTAGTTTTATATCAAGCAATCTTTTAATTTAAAGGTAACATTTGCTAATTTTTCGTGTTTTGCTCATGTGTTCTGGGTGTTTATCCACATACAGATGAAATTAAAGTAAACTTTCTCCATCCACATAATCTATCGCCATCATTTTATTACCCATAAATTATATGATAAAAAAATGCTATTTGCATCCAATAAATTTGAGAAAAAAATCACACAATGGTTTACTTCCTTTTTTTATTTTACTTTCTGCAATTTAAAACTCAATTTTTAAAAAAATACACATCAATTAAAGGTAACACTTGAAATATTTACTTAATAGTTCAGAATATGCATGCAACATAAAAATAACATCTTACTGTAATTATTATTTTTATTTTTTTAACCTGAAAATGTTATTATTTAAAAATTGACAATTAAAGGAATAGTTGTAACTCATTGGAATAGTGGAAGCATTTTATGAAACATAATGATTTTTTAAAATTATTAATGAAAAAGAAAAATGGAATTTTGTCAGACAAACTCTGAAAATTCCTATTAAAAGGGGGGGGGGCACACTCCCTTTCCTACTTTGAAAGCACCCTCATTAAAACCCCCCCGCAAAAACCAATTTGGACTCAACTGCTCTTAAAATTTTAAAAACAAATAATTGTTTTAGTAAAATTCTATTTTTTTATTGGGGGGGGGAGAGACATTGTCTTGTGTGTACCCCCAATGAAAGTGTTGAAAAACATTATCAACATTATTTGTTCTCTCTCAAAATTCTTATATTAAGTTAAAAACGTAATTTTATTTTAAAATACAAAAATTTTCTTTTGTAGCTATTAAATCGAGATGATAGCAATTTTCTTAAATTTATTACTCGAAAACCCATGGTAATCCCAGAATGAAACTTTCAGATATTGTTAACAATAAATAGAAGAATAACATATATATTTTTTAAAAAAATTAAAAATATACTTTTTGAAATTTTAAAAATTTTAAATGATGAACTTTAAATTAAAAATTTAATCATGTTATATATGATAAGAAAGGGCAACCTGTTTACTGTCTATGGACACTTTAATGGAGTTTCTATGATAATTAGGAGAGAAATTGGAGCCAATTGTATAGTGCAAGAATTTCTAAAATTGCATTAATTTCACAAACTTTAAAATTAAATATTTCAAAAACTAAAAGTGATATGCACTAGAAATTTTTTTCTCTATAAATACAACTATCATACCAAATTTCATTGAATTCTGTGGGGGGTCAGGTTGTGAGCCTCGTTGATTTGACATGGAATGACCCATATGGCAATTTTGTCAGTACAGAATTTTCAGAGAAAAAAGACAAAAAAGTGATCTCCTCTTTTTTCACAAAAAGCTGAAGAATCTCATCTTCGAGCTATATCATGTAAAATTAGAAAGATGTTGGAGACTTACAGCCAGAATTTTGTCAATCTTTTAAAAATGCAGAATGATAGATATTTTTCATATTACAACATTTTTCATCCAAAATCATAAACAGCTAAAATTTAAACCAAAATAATGATGGTTATTTAGACATTTCTGAGTTTTTGTTTTTCTGTGATGCTAAATTTTTTACTGAAATTAGTTGAGACAATTTGAAACAGAACAACACTAACACACAATCACTTTCTGATTTTAACAGAAAGGGGGCTCTCAATAATTTTAAGGGGAGAAGAGACAAACAATTATATGCATCCAAGATAAAAAATATCTTAGTACTTTTATCACATATCATATAGTAACTATATCAATGTTAACACATTCAACAAAGAGTACTACCCCTATATCTATACATTTTAAAACAGCACTGGGTAGAATCTTAACACAACACTAAAGATATCAATGCAAAGCCTCAATTCTCAATTGGGGATGACATTTAGGTATAAGAGGGGCTCACAACAGTGCGATAAAATTATCTTTCAATCAGGTTATTTCTGAGTAAATATTGTGAAGCTGTTTAGAAAAGTTCTTAACATTTAACATTAATATATTGATCTATTAGCTTCAAATTAAGTACATAAATCATAGAAAACGTTTAATATGTAACATTAGATTAGTATTTTGTTAAATCTAACACGGAGGTTTTTACTTTTTTAACACCGCATGTCAAAAACCTGTCGAATTACAGGATAGTATAGAACCTTTAAACGTACATATTAAAGTATACATATAAATAATATAGAAATCAATATAAATAGCATAGAAATCATTTAGGACATGCATTTGGAATTGTGTTCATAAAATTAATCCAAGCATTTATGACTAGATCTTTCAAACATCAAAGAAAAAACGGCAAAGTATATTATTACATACTTCTTGGTATAAAATCACTCTCAAGAAAATGTTTTCCACAAACAACCATTCTGTCCGATACTTTTTTGCCAATTTTCAGAGCGTTAATCCATTGTCTCCTAAGCTTCCGCGTGGTCGCTTCAGATGAATTGTTTTGATTTCTTTTAATTGACTGAAATCTGTGGAAACTGGGTCGAGGAATATCTCTCCCCTTAGAATCACACTGAGGAACACAGCAATTAACTTTGTCGTTACCCATAATATATTTTGGCAAAAAAAAAAAAAAAAAAAAAAAAAAACAATAATTACACACGTTTGAAATAAGCGCGTCTCAAAACAGTAATATGTAAGTATGTAAGCTGAGCTGAGCTGGCCAGGCAAGCCTGCCACATAGTAGTTCTAGTTAGGCCGCTAGATGGCGTATTCAAGTCCTGAGATCGCGAATTGCACCAACAGGTTTAGGAAAGGATCTGGAATATCTTTTCACAGGTAATAAATGCTTGAAATTGGTGGTATTGAAAATCAAATACCAATTGATGTTCAATAACAGTAGTATTTTTAAATTTCCTATTTACCTATGCTTTTCGTTCACTTTGTAAAGTAATTGAAGGAGATATTGCACATCCTTCTTGAATTAAAGTAGACATTGCTTAATTCATGTTTCTATATAAATATAATCCTAAAACATTTGACCGTACGATATATATATATATATATATATATATATATACATACTTATTTTTAAATTGTATACTTGGCACTTAAACTATAAAAAATGAGATAAATAAAGCATCGTAATTTACTTTTTACGAATAATTATTAATCATATTTTACAGGAAACGATTAATTTTTCAAAAATAACTCTTAAATTGGGGATATTGAATTTATCTTATTTATTCTAACTAGATTTTCCACATTTGAGCATTTTTTAACGACTTTTAAAATTACTAGTTTTAATATTAAATTCATTTTTTTTTAGTTCAACGTGATTGTTTGTTTAAGTCTTTATTTATGTTTCTTTATACTTTTGTTTAAGTAAGCTTTATTAAGTTAGTGTTTTATGGTAAGTATTTTAACTTTTTTTTTTTTTTTTGAAATAAGCATATCAGCTCTGTAGTGTTGTATCAAATCCACAGTTTAAATTTAAAAAAAAAACCTGGCTGGTGACGCAATTTTTAATATTAACTGAAATTCTATTAAATCAGTGCTTTAATTGAATGTACGTTTAAGTTTACACATCCCTGTCTGAACAAACAATAGTACACTATAAAATGTATTTTTAAAAAGCCATAAAACAGTTAAGTTATGCCAAGCAAAGTTATCATGGGAGGATTATTTCTGATGCTTTTTGTGCAATGTTGTGCACAAAAAGTGCACATGCTTTGTGCATTGCTTCGATGCTGCAAACTGTCATTTTACTTAATTTTTCTAGATGACTTTCTGATTTTAATAACTTTCTGATTGTTTAGGTTTCCACTATCTAATATAGAATTGACAAATAAATGGATTTCTGCTGTAAAAAGAGATAATTTTGTTCCTAATATACATACATTTATTTGTTCAGAACACTTCAGTGCTGAATGTTTTGAATCAAATCATAATCGGAAGTTGCTAAAAGATGATGTAGTTCCAACTATCTTTAATTTTCCAAAGCATTTGAAAAAGGTAAGTTCTAAACGATGTACTTATTAGGGAGGGATAATGGGAATGGGATATTGTCCCCACCCCACCCCCTCTCAAAAGAAAAGAAAGAAAAAAAAAACAGCAAAAGCTTTTAAAAAGTTTTTATTGTGCACAGTAATTAATATAATGCCTTTATATGTATATTACATGCCTTAGAAATTGATAATATACACCCTCCAAAGAAAGTATTCGAGCAAGAGATTAAATTTCCTACGTTGATTTTGTATATTAAAAATTATTTATCATAGAACATGAATTAGCCTATGTATAAATAAATTTCCGTAATTCTTTCAAGTTGTGCGTTTTTTAAAAACTCAATTTTATTCACAAATCTAAAATATAGGAAATTTCTCTCTTGCACGAATACTATTTTAGAATGTAACATTATAACTTTTTGGAAATCGGTTTTTTTTTAAGATATAAAGGACGTGTAAAAAACCCGTTTTGGACTTCCACTTCAAAAGGGATAAAATTTCCTAAGTATAGCCTTTTTGCTTAAAAAAAAAATAAATAAATAAAATAGAAGAAGGCGTATTTGAATCTCAAGAACGTTAGAAATACATTTACGAGGGAAAGAAAGATCCAAACTCAATCACCAAACTATGCCACAATATTATGATTTTCTTAAAATGTAACAAGAAGCACAATCCCCCCCCCCCTTGATATGAACGTAGTTTTCTCTTACGAGATCTATGACACCTCGGTCTTTTACCCTAGTACTTCCAATACACAATTGATACTTAATTTCAGTTCACATCTTTGTTCAGAAAAAGTTTTTGTTTTCCTTGTGTGCAAAAATAAACATTTAATCGATTATTTTAATGTGTTACATTTTTAGACCATCTAACAGCAAAAATAAACTAAAAATAGCTAGCAAAATATCATAACAAAATGTTTTTTCTTTGAATTTGGTTCTGAACGAATCATCAATTCTGTATTTAAATGTAAATTAATGCTGTTGCATAGCAGTCGTAAGCAGCGACGTTTTCGTCTTTCTGCCACTATCGTGTCGTCTGCTCCGGAAGTGCACTGGCAACAAGTTTCCTTCCCTTGTGCGCAATCTAGTTCACTATTCCTATATCTATGTCTCGAACGGGCCCTTGAAAGTGGAGTTTTTTCGGGGCCGTCGCTAAGCAACGGGCCTGCGTATGAGTTGCCACCACTAAAAATGAGTTTATCATTGAGGCCTGTTTTCCCATTCACGGTATATAAATATTATATTATTTTAAAACAATTTTTTTTTTTTTTAGTTTTGTCGTACTAACCCAGACAGTACATAAGCTTAAATCAAGCTTGACATTTGGCTTGGCAATGCAAGCTTGGCTGGATTTTAGCTTTCAAAGTGCGCAGTGATGGCGCCATCTGTGAAAGAGAATGGACATTAATTTTCTAGCGTCCTCAAATTTGCTGAAAGTTCGTAAAGATGTGTTTATTTTATTACCAGTGCCATATTACCGGCAAGGAAAACGGGGCAACTGCCCAGGGCCTACAGATTTTAGGGCCCAAAAATCTTACATCTTACACTTTTGTAGTTTTAAATAAAATTACAAAGGATTAAAAAAAATTCTGAAGTTAAATAATTTTTTTAATTATAAAGTATGACCAATGAAAATAATCCAAATTTACATTTGTATAAATTAATTTAAACTTATTTTTAATTCTTTGAAATGCTCTATATCGATAGAGCATACCAATATGTAGGAAAATAACCACATTTGTAAAGAGAATTTTTAGCGTTAAAAAATAGCAAAATTTTTCAATTATTTGTTATTTGTTGGCAAAACATTGGAGCATACGTTGGCCCAACTTAAGAAATAACCAGTTGCCAACCATTGGATAACCGTAAGCCAACGTGTCATTTCAACGTTGCCCCAACGTATGTGTGCTACCTGGGTTTACTTTTCAGGAATTGTGAAAGGCGGATCCAAGGGAGGTGAGTTATCTCTTTCCCCTTAAACAAATTTAAATCCACTATTGGACCCACATTAAACCTAATTGCTCTCATCATTTAAAAAGATGCAATGGAGAAGACTGTCCTTCTTTGACTGATGTTTCTTCTCAAAGTGACTCTCTGAATGCTCCTGTGGAACCTAGTGATTTTACAAGCACAATGTTCGGCCCCAACACAGCATTCAAGAAACTATTCGGGTATGCAGCCGGTCAAAGAAAAAGTATTCTCCATAGCATAGATGAGAGCGAACAGGTTAAGCATGGGTTTAATATTAAAAATGAAAAGGTAAAAAAAAAAAGAAGAGTGACCCATATATGATAGTATGTCTCTGCCATACTTATCACTCTTCCCTTGAAACTTCTCTGGATCTACCAGTGGCGCACACAGGCTCTTGGAGGGGGTCCAATAGATAAATCTGCGAGACCAACCAGCTAAAAAAAATGAGGATTTTTATGTAGTTTTATCGTAACCGCCTTTTACTGTGTTTTTATTTATCTATCTTAATTGCTAAAGATAAGAATGTGATGTCTTCTAAAATATTTATAAGTCAAAAATCACACGACGATTTAACGAAGGAAAATTGACAACTCTTGGGAGGGGTCCGGATCCCTTGGACCCCTCCCTTGTGTGCGCCACTGGAATCTACCAGTGAAGACTGGGCCAGGCACGTATCCAGAAAAATATTTTGGAGGGGGGTCAAAATGGTAAAAAAGGCAGAAATTTGCACAAAAATATTATATTATTATTTTAGAAACAAAAATCAAAATTTCGTGGGGGGAGGGGGATCCGTCACCTCTTAAATATGTCCTTGAACTGGGCACTAATCATTGTTACCTGTTCCATGGAACTCATACTCAAGCTTTCATCCCCTCCCCTGGTGGCATCACATAATGAACTTTTTTTACAGCATACTGAAGTTGTATTATTTAAGAACATTAGTGTTTAAAATCCTGAAATGAGCCCTTTCCTAAAATATATATACTATACTCCTATAGGCACCTACGTCCTCTTCCAGGTCTGGCCTGCTGAGCATGCAAGGTCACACTTAAAGCAGAAAACCAGGACTTCTTTTTTAGTATGATGTCTTATGTAAATTAATACATTAGTACCCAGCATGGGGCCACAGACTACCACCTACCCATATCCAAATATTTAGTAGCACCACCAAAAGTTAGGTGTCTGCTAGCTTTTCTATCTTTCAAAATCATGGAAATAAATGCAATTTTTAGCTGCACACACTGATTTTTTGGTCACGCCGTGCAAACCCTTATTTGCATACCTGAATTAAAGTATTTTTTAATGATTAGCAGTTGAAAAATTTGATACTGTGATTAAATGGATGCAACGCAAGAATTGGGGCACAGTACCAGCATTTCTGAATGTTACCTAATCAAATCAACAAATTTTCTCGCAATCTTTCAATAAGTGTGCCATGATCTTCCGCACTAGCAGGTGCATCCTATTTTTTACAACACAATAGTTCACTTAACCTATGTTGCAAACGTAAAAGATTTTGGTAATTTCATGCTAAAAAGATACCAGAGCTAATGTTCCAATGTCAGCAACCTCATACCTAATTTTTGTTTTGACATAAAAAAATGCTGTAACTGACAAGTTTTGGAATATAGCATTCATTTCATACTGAATATTTTAGCTTGACAGTAACTGGCGCAGGTATTTTAGTTTGGTAATGAGTGGTATACTTGTAGTGGAAGAATGCTAAAAATAAGAAATAAGTATGCAGCAATGATAAGTACATTTTATTTGTACAGTACATTACAGAAAAAACTATAACAAATATCACATTTGTCATAAAATTTATGGTAAAAAACCCCTTTTTTTATGAAAACCACTAGTGTAAATAACATCTCCAACTGATACTGGGGTACTAATTGTCAGGGTGAACAACATATAAAAATACAAAAATATTATGAAAGATATACAAAAACAACAATGAAAATGCATAAGAAAAAAAAAAGAGAAACAAGCAAAAACTTTATTTACAACAAAAATTACATTAAAATAAAATTGAATATAATTATATCATAGATTTAAATTCAATTCAATTACTTAAAAAAATTAGAGCAATTCTTTTGGTTCTTAAGCCTTTGAGGTGCAAAAAAGGGCAGTTGTTGCCATTGCTCGACTTAACTACCAGCAAGATGGTGGACGATCGAAACGTTCATCGCGTGACACAGATCTAGAGACCCTTTTCTGACACAACTGGCTGTGCGGCACAGCCAGCTGTTCTCGCATTCTTCCATTTTTCAGCAGATGTCGGTGCTGTTAAAAATAATCGTGCCATTTTTTTACGGGAAATGACGTGCTAAAAAGGAAAGGATTCTCATGGAGCTATGTCACCTGCAACTCTTTTTATAGAAATCAAATCTATTCTTCGTGACTGGCAACAGTCAAAATGCCAGAGTTTGGTGCTCCCAGAGTGGGAACACTGCACGTTAAAGGGTTAAACACCTATGTTTAAAATGGCAAAAGCTTTTATATATTTACAAATAGGAATCTATCTACTGTACTATACACAACTTACAACCTTTGAAATCCAAGTGCTCGACATGCATCAGCAATATATATGATTATGATTCATTGTTGTGACTTACAAAATAGCTATGCAATTGAAAATTTTTTAAGTTAAGATTTAGGAGGAATTTTTTTTTTCTAATAAAATTAATCTATAAGAAACAGAGAAATATTCAGTTCTCACCTGATTTTGAGGTAAAATAAAGTCAAATTGATTTAAGTGTTTCCAAGGCTTTGGCACACTAATGTCAGTAAATTCAAGAATATAATTCTTTTAAAATTGTATTAATGAAGTCAATTATACGAGTTATAAATATATGAGTTACTTGATATTTTATAAAATACAGTCAACTCCCGCTAATCCGCGAACGCCTGTAATCCGCGATATATTTCAAATGTAAACAAACTTGTTTGTTTACATTTTGAGCAGCATTTGACTGGTAGTATTACTGTTATAGAAGTTATTTGATTGGCTGAATGTTATAAAGACTTTTATTAATGATTTTCCACAGGTATTTGAAGTAAATAATTTCACATATTTGAGCATATTATCATGTAATTAAACATACAGAAACTTATATCCTAAGTTGCATGTGTTCAGTGAATGGATGTAAATAACGAACTCCGAAGCAATGCACCGTCCAATCACATCGCTTTACTCTTTTCCTGAATGGAAAAAAAAAAAAAAAAAGTTTGCTCTATGAGAGAGAAAAACAGGCGAGACAATCCTAAAGATTGACCGTTGCAATTAAAATTGGGTGAAAATATGTAACATGTTTAACTTTAAACGCAAACCGCGATTTGGCAGACGACACAACAGTTGCGCAATTTTCCGTTTCTCACCCTTTTGATCTTCTGTCTAGCGATTTATTATGCAACAAAAACTTTTTCCACATAACTGTAGTTCTGTAGGAAGAAAGAAAGAAAAGCATAAACAGACCACATGGCCTTTCTCTTTGTTTACATTTAACTGCCGGAGGAGCACATGCAGAAATAATGAATCATCAGCACTTGAAATGTAATGCGCGTGTGTGTGTGAAGAGGATAACATTTTTTTCCTCTTTAGAGCTTATATAATAGCATAGAATATTTTTACATAACGAGAAACAGAAAAATACCTCGCAAGATCTGAAATTAATGTAATACTGAGATAACAAATCTACAATTGATGCACCGCATGCCCCCCATCCCTTTCCGTGAGCGACCAGTGAAATTCCTCCCTTTCTGATTGAGTTTGTTTATTTTATAATAGATATATATTTAGTTAAAAACGGTCTTTTAAAGAAATTAAAAACAACAACAACAACTTCCCTTTAAAAAAAAATCTGATGTGTCCAACACATGACTTCCTTGCACGTCTATTAATTCAAAAATGTTTTTTACGCACTTCCTCTAAACTTATTTGTTTGAAAGAGATAAAATATCTTCTAGCCAAATATTTCGATATCGCCAAGTTGCGTTCAATTTGAAAGATTTCCTTCTGACACTTTATTTGGCGATATTTCAACAAAAGCCGACAAACTTGAGATAGTTTGCGAGATTTTGGGGATAGCCAAAGCAGTCATTGACCACTGACTTTCAATTAATTGAATGCATCCATACACCTTAATGTATTTAAAGTCATTTGGCTCACCCTGTAAATAAATTCCCAGTCGATTGCTGTCAAAAACGATATTGAAAACAGTTAGATATTATAATATAGTTTTAAATACAAAAGTTCAAAATTCTACGGGTTAAAGTTTTAGAGTTATACAAAATACGAAATAATTTTTGGCGCCAAATTTGGCGATATTTCGACGAAACTCGTCAATGTCGACGACATTTGCCGAGATTTTAAGAATGACCAACAATGACAGATTATCGCCAAATTTGGCGATATTTCGCCAAAACTCGCCAAGAACAATGACAAATGGCGATACTTTGGGCATGGACCAAATGACTGACTATCGCCAAATTTGGCGACATTTCGGCAAAACTCGCCAAGGTCGAGGACAGACGGCGAGATTTTGGGCATGTACCAAACAACGACTGACTACAATTGTATTATATTGAAGATGTCCATAGACATTAAAGTACTGAAATTCTTTTTGGTGGTCCTGTAAAGAAACTCCAGTAGATTAGAACCAAAAATCGAGATGCACAACTAGATGTTACAACAATCTTACATATGAAATTTCATAATAGTTTTTCAGATTTGAGAGTTAAATATGCACACACGTACACCAAAAGTCGCCAAGCTTGGCGACTTTTGGCATAGTTCTTGGGGAGGCACGTGACCGTGGTCGGACCATTACCTAACTTATGTGGTAGGACGGTATTGTGCTTGAAATGGATGAATGCCCCTAAAATTGCCATTGACCATAATGTATTGGAAATCTTTTGAGTGTTCCTGTAGCAGAACTGTAAATGATAAAGACACTTTTTTTAATGGAGAAATTCATTTTCTAACTCTTTACAGCATATATCACTCCTGCATCGTTTGAAATAGCCCAAAACCTCTAAAAAACGCTTTGATGAATGTCGGCCCATAGAGCGTAATGTATTTCGAATATGTTAGGCCATTCTGTAGATAAACTATCCAGTCGAATGGAACCGAAACGGGAGGTGCACAAATAGATGTTACAACAATCCTAAATATAAAGTTTCAACATTCTACGCCTGATAGTTTTTGCGTAGAATAATTTTAATGAATTGCCGAGTTTAATGAATTTCGGCCCATAGAGGGTAATGTATTTCGAATCTTTTGGGCGGTCCTGTAGATAAACTATCCAGTCGAATGGAACCAATAGGGGAGGTGCACAACTAGATGTTACAACTATCCAAAATATGAAGTTTCGACATTCTACGCCTGATAGTTTTTGCGTAGAATAATTTTAATGAATTGCCGAGTTTAATGAATTTCGGCCCATAGAGGGTAATGTATTTCGAATCTTTTGGGCGGTCCTGTACATAAACTATACACTCGATTGCGACCAAAAGGGGAGGTGCACAACTAGATCAAAGAACAATTCTAAATATCAAATCTCAACATTCTACGACGAATAGTTTTTGAGATATGCGAGTTACATACATACGTACGTACGTACGTACGAACATACAGACGGCATGGAAAAACTGACCACAATAGACTCGCCGCTGGTCAAAATGAGTTGCAGACATGTTAATATGATCGTGCATGCTAGCCTACGATGAGATGCATCGAAAAAATTCTTTTAATTAAATTTAGAGGTAGTCAAAATCGGTTTTTTTGTCGAAATTTGGCCCCCAAAATTTTTCGGGATCACATTACTTCCTTATACTACGTACAAGGAAGTAAAAAGAATGTTTGTTTGTTGAAAAACTTCCGGATTTGGGGTCCCTTCAAACATTTTGCAAAAGCAATCATTTGTCAGTGACCAAGAGTTACTGACAATTAGAAGGCTTCAGGACAAAATTTCTGAAGAAAAATTAAAATCTCTTAAGCAAATTACAATCACTGCAATGTGTGAAAAAATGAAAAATAAATAAAAATTTAGAGAGAATTTATTCTTTTAATTTTGTATTAGTAATTGTATTTAATATTAAAAATAGTGTTTTAGTTCAGCAGTATAAATATTTTCTTTCATCATTTCCTATTTGTTTACAGTAAATTGACTATAATTTAAAGGGAAATTCTAAATGTAAAAATGTAAAAAAAAAAAAAAAAAAAATGACCTATAATCCACAAAAATCCTATAATCCGGTCCCAGTGAGTGCGGATTAGAGGGAGTTGACTGTAGTATATGTTCTTTTCTGTTAAATCTGCACACTGTATTATATTATTCATAGCTTTAAATTAAGAAATGGAGTCACACCGATGTCACCAACTTTTACTCCCTTATGTGTTGTAAAGGAAGTATAGCAATCATGAAAAATTTCACTATTCAGATTTTGACAATCTCTAAAATCATTTTGAAGAGTTTCCATATCACATTTGTACATATGTATGTACAATATATTTGGACTAGTTTTTTCATAGTGACTGTACCTTGCATAGCTCAAAAAAAGTTTGGTTGAATTTAAACATTAAAATTTTTTAATTTTATAACTGCTGTAATTTTATGCTTTTATATAAAATTAGCTTTAAAAAATCATTCATTTACAGTAAATATTTTTAAAATTTTTTTATCCCCAACCGATAAACATTTATCAATATCTTTCAGGCCAACAGCAGCTTCTTAAATTTGTTGGCTTGACAAACTTATAACTGTTTTGGTTCCCTCCCTGAATTTTCTGAGCCTTTTGTCCAATAACAAAAGAAAATATGCAATTTCAGTCACCAAGTAATACATGTTGCATAAGCAATAATGAAGTGCCAATTTAAAAAGTGTGTCAAAGCACTGGCTGGTACTTGCATATTTATACTGTCAACCATTTTCACCAGTAATTTTTTTACAATCTGTGTGACTATCGATTAAACATACAAAGTTTCAGTTAAGGAACATTAATACAACACTCAAAGATATAAGAAGATTTCAATAAACTTTCTATATTTGCAAACACGACAAAGAGCAATAGTGCAGAAGTGTTACATGTTACTATATAAATTTGTTTAAGTAATAGAGAATTTAAAAATTTGCATTTCAGGAACATGCTTTTAGAAACAATATGGTTAGAAATACTATGGTTATTATGTTATGTAAATAAACCATTCCAATATTTTTAATATCTAAATACAACATTTTGAGTTAATAAATTTTGTGTAAGCCCCAATCCCAATAACATTAAAAAATAATTTCTATACCCCTCAGTCCATAATACATAAGTACCCATTGGCTAAACTGCAGTTTCACTTACAGTTAAAGTAATACTTTCAAGTTGTTATCTGACTGCTGATAAAAGGGGAGCTTAGCTTAAAACCCACCAAAATACTTAGTTATATAACTATTAGTTACCCATCTGATTTCAACAGAGATTTTAGTAACAATATGCAAGTCAGTTACAGAGTTCCACAGGGTTTCTACAGATTTCACAGCTTTTGCTTCCCTGACTTTATCTAGCATGCTTTCCCAAATTTTGTGTTTCTATTTTTAACATTACATCCTTTAATTAATAATTTTTTTTTATATATTTTGCCCCCCCCTTTTTTTTACAAATAATAATAATATTATTAAATTAATATATACAAGAATCCTATTTGACATCACTGGATTCTAACAAAACCATGTTTGATAATAATTTAGGATAAAATTAAGCACATTTCAACTGCACAAGATAGGCTCATAAAGAACACATTTTAAAATTATCTATAAGCTTGAATAAGAAAATGAAAATAAAACAATTTCTATACTTAGGTTCCAACAGCAAATATTTTCTTGATTTTACCGCAAAATTATATTTTTCTTGCATTTCCCCGACCTTTCTCCAATTTCTGCTAATTTCCCTGACTTTTTTCCCAGATCCCTGACCAAAACTCATTTCCCTGACTTTCCAGGTCTGTAGAAACCCTGTTAAAACTCACCAAAATACTTAGCTATACCACTATTAGTTACGCATCTGATTTCAACAGAAATTTTCGTAACAATATGCAAGTCAGTTACAGAGTTGCATGGTTTTAGTGATGCACAATATGAAATACTTTCACAGAGATAAACGCCTACGTGGACTTTTAGACGACTGTAAAGTGAGGCACTTTTCTTTGACATCTTCAATGAATGCACTGGTGTTCGTTTCCTTAGATATGCATACAGTTTGTATAGTGCAGCCGTTGAGGGATATGCCCGATTTCTCGGTGGTATCTTTTAAATAACTTCTTCCTCGGTCAAGCACCACGTCCTCGACCCTGCTGCCTCCGGAATTAGGGGTGGGTTCGACAGAGCCCATATAAAACGGGAGGTTTATCTTGTATTTCAGTGCCATCGCGAGAAACATGACGAAACACCCAAAAACGACAATCAACAAAATTAAAATTTGAATGCTTTGAGAAAAAGACAACTTGTACGTTAAATCTTTGTAAAAAGTATTCATGGTGACTCCCAAAGGATTGAACGTTTGCATGAAGGTGGAAGACACCATGTCTGCAAGAACAATAGAAAAAGACAATTCTACTATAGGATCAATCATGAGTGCTTCGTAGTATTTTTTGCAGTCTTCATTGTGAATCCAATGTCTGAAATATTCTTTCAAGTGGGCGAGAACCCCAGATTCTTGAGAGAGAATGCTCACGCAGTACGACGACTCTACACTCGACATGAGTGCGTGTTTTTGCGCTATTTTCTGCTGATACATTTTGAATCCGTGCCACAAGAATGCTGCAGTGAATCCCAGAATGACTAGTAGGGATTTAGAATACCGATAATGCAAGAAGAAGAAGAACAGTGAAATTCCTGCCACGGCATAAATAAAGGGCATGCACGATGCAATATTGAAGTTACTTAGATACAAACCGCTATGGACAGTAGCATTAGAAATAATTCTGCCGATGACCTCGTCCACCCAAATGATATCAAAGTTTTCGGACGATGAAAGTTGCTCCAAATCATTCACCAAGTCAGCGGTGAATGAGAAGCTCAAGGTGGTATGTTCATCCAGTGAATGACCGACGAATTTATTTTGCAATTTATGAATCCACCTGGTCAAATACATTCTTTCTTGAGTCTGCAGTTGTTTAAATGCTTTCTCATTTTTTATGATTCTTTCCAGTAAACTGGGGTCACTCTGCTCAAAATTACCTGCAGCATAGGTGGAATGATAACTTTCAATCCAGTCTTTCTGTTCTTGGATTAATGTCGAAAAATAACGACTCGCCAATTTCTGTCTGTGATGCAACGGATTACTTGAATATTCACTTACTTCATTATCCTTCAAATCTGCAGATTTAACTGACAGAAAATTATCGTTTTGGTCATTATCACTGTTCTTACTGATAATATCTACTTCATGTTTCAGCATGTTTCCTTGGCGTTTCCCTAAGTTACTGGACACTGAATTTCTTTTAAGGTTCTTATTTTTTAAAGGGGGAATTTTAACATTCCTTTCGCTATCCATTGTGTTAAGAGACTCTTTCTCTTGTGCTACAGGTTTTTCATCATCCAAAGACGATTTCAGTTTGGAGTTTGAAGCACGGGCATTCAAAATATCGTCACAGATATTATTTTTGCTATCAGCTTCCGAACAGTGATTTTCAGTTCCTGAAGATTTCATTGAAACACCTTTTTTTTCAACAGGCTCTTCTGACTTTCCCCTAGAATATTCAGATGCCTTGTTGGGAATATTCTGAGTTTTCACTTGCTCATCCAATGTTACAATTTTGTCAGAACCTGCGGCATCAGTGCCACTATTCAAAGACTGTGCATTCATTTCATCTTTATCCAATGCACTTGAAGAACTTTTATGATCCGTAATCTTCTTTTCTGAGTTTGACGTGATGAAGTTATTCAAATGATCATTTTCGGATGTATTTAAATTTTGGTTAAGCTCTTCAATTTTAGAGTTATTTTGAGCTACCACATTAGATTCTGGAGTTAGTATTTCTTCAGATGATGGCAAATAATCATTTTTATCTTTACTAACAGAGAATGAATCACCATTCTCTGATATGGATGCCTTCTGATGTGATGAATCAACAATTTTATTTTGTGGTACATCTTCACCCACAGGATTATTTTTTACAGATTTTTCCTTTATTTTGGATGCACCTGATTTAGGACTTCCAACATAAGAGTCCGTTTCTAGGTCAAATGCCTTTGGATAAAAGTCTAAAACAATTTCACGCCTTTCTTCAAAATCCTCGCGACTTAATTTACCATTAGATCTTGAAAAGTCTGGTTGCAAAGCGATAGGTGGAGATGTCTTAGAATTCTTATCCTCATGAAAATCTGTCAGTATTTCTGAATGGAAGACGGAATCCGATGTCCGAACTTCGGCGTCGGGCAAATCTTGTGACAAAGGAATTTTTCGTTTTATATTTTTGGCAGGAAAATCAGTGTTAGGTAAATTTAAATGATAAGTTTCAATCCAGTCTTCCTGTTCTTCCGCTAAGCTGCTGAAATATTGTTCTGCAACTTTTTTTCTTCGTGTGATCTCTTCACTGGAGATATCTTTTCCTTCAGCGATAGCGTTAAGCAAACACACAAAGTCCATCATAATATAGATAAATATGAGTCTATATATTACAATATTCCGTAACCGATACATATTTTCAATATGAAACTGCTTTTGTAGAAGCGATGAAGAGTTATTCTTCTGGAATTTTTTCGTTTTTATGCAATGTGTTCGGCACAAAAAAAAAAAAAAAAATGGAAAATAATTAAGCGGATTTTACACAATTCATTCAGATGCAATTTATATAATTACTGAAACTTCGTATAACATATGTAACTTAAAATAATTGAAAAAAGACAGTTTAATAAGTCAAACAGTACAAATCATGCCTTCAAAAAATTGTTTGTTTTGAAAGTGTAATGGACTGTTGCCAACTATATCAAACTTTTTCTTTTTCAAGCTGTAACAAAAAATGATCTGTAAATACGTCATTCTTGCGTCTTGACTGTAAGCAAAGAGTTACTCGTAATCAGTATTTGTTTATATTCAAACTTGGCCCTTTAAATTTATCATATTATCATTCCTAATTTGGCAACAAATTGAAGAGTTTTTAAAATTCCAAGAATGTTTACACTTGATTGATTAATTTTTATTTTTGGGCAATTTATTAAATATTTGTTATTTATATAATATGCTGTATTTTTATTTTCAAATGATTCTTTTATACTACTGTTGATTTAGAGAGTCTACTTTTCATTTTTATTGATACGAAGGTAAATAGGTTACTTATAGTTCAGTCGCACTTTGTATCCCAGAAAATAAAAATTCCTGGGATGCATATTTTGTATTAGTTTCTTTTGAGTGCATTTTACGTCGTGGTTCATTAAGACATCAGAATTTGCTTCGTTGAATGTTTTTTTAACGTAGATTGTCATTCTTTTAAAGCTTATTTATTATTTTTTAATATTCTACGGTATTTTTTATTGTTTATTTATTTATTTTCAAATTTAGTTATACTTGATTTTCGTATTGACATTTCTTGCGGTATTTTATTCGTGATCAATAATAGGAAATTTTTATTGTTGTTATCTTTATATCTCCCCGTAAAAATCTATTTGAAGTTTAAAACTTTCTTTATATCTTTGTATGTAAGAAAAAAAAAATGTATGGTTATTTAACATATTATACTATCCGAATTGTGGATATATTTTGACATAATTAAATATATGCATGATATCTTAGCATCATAACCTAAACTTAAAAATTTTATACCGTAAGGAAGAAATTAAATGAACACATCCAAGATGTTATGTACTGTTAATGTTTCATTTTAGTTGTTCAGATGTGAAATGTTAACTATTTTTTTACTTATAATATATAAAAATTCCGGTTATAGTTTAGCCTGCAAAAAATTAATTTTAAACTAGACGAACTGTACTTTTGTGCCTACATGTTCAATCAGTCATTTTATGGTAAAGCTTAATTTTATATGTTATTGTTTGTTATTTGAACGATACTTAAAAGTGGTTTGGCCGAATACCGAATATTCACCCAATAACTCAGGCTGAATGCCGAATATTCGGCAAATATTTTAGGCCGAATACCAAATATTTGACTGCCAAATATTAAGTTTTTTAACATTTTCTTTTAATAATTTTATTTAATAAAGAAATTAAAATTCATATTATATTATTTGTAGGTATTTAAAAGTGCCCAACAGTATATTATCTGTAAAACTAAAAACATCTTGGTCATGAAAAAATATTTTTTACATAAAAAAAAAAAAAAAAAAAAAAAAAAAAACATATAAAACATTATTTAATACGGCGGATTAATTAGTTAAAATTTTTTATTTGGGAATACCTTATTCCCCCGTAAACGATATATATTTCGGTTACACACATAACCATCATCAGTCGTTTCTGGATCTCACACTGGTTATGTGTGTAACACATGGTTATGTGTGTAACCGAAATATATATCGTTTACGGGGGAATAAGGTATTCCCAAATAAAAAATTTTAACTAATCTTTTACATAGTTAAACACTAATATCAGCATAATTATATTTTGAGATATTCATAATTTAATAAATTTGGTATGGTAAATGTGATTCATCTGGTAACTATTGCTTGCTCGACCCTGCAGTACGGAAACGAATTTTGTTGCTTTGGGTTTTACAGCCTCTAGGCAAACACATGTAGCAGCTTTTCAAAATTATGTTTGTAATAAAAAGATCTGAAAAAAGATTCCTCCTACCCCCATCTCATAAAGAAGGTAGAATACCAAGTCAAGTAGTGTCACCAAGTAGAAAAGTCAGCATTCCTATAATATTATTAAATAGGTTAGATTATGTTTCATTGAGCTTAAAAATTCAATGACTCAGGATATTTTACAATATGAAATTAACATATTGAAGTATAACTAAGCAATATTTTTTGTAAATGCATTTAAAAATACATGTTTAAAATGTTTGTTTCTCTTTGTTTTGAAAGTATTCAGCTGAATATGTAGCTGTATTCTGCCACAACTATTTGGCTGAATACCTTTTCAGTACTCGGCTTACCGAATATTTGGCAAAACAGCTGAATACCGCATAGTAGCCAGATCTTTGTTACATCCCTAATTTTATTTTATTGTAGCACATATTTTAAATAATTTGGAACAGCTTTAGTATTAGTCCTTTTTGGCACGATTTTGTTTTGGTGACAAAATCTTGTCGCCAACCCAAGTTTGCCTTGCCGATGCCAATTGTAAACAATATCGCGGATCGGATGGTGCTGTTTTCAGAGATAATTGATCCAGCGCATCTTTGATATACCCCCTACCTCGGTTTTTTGTAATTTTTTTTTTTTTTTGGTGCCAAAGGCCATTTTCGACGGAGCAAAAAATCAAAAAATGGCCATGAAACCACGTATCCGAAACCTGAAAAACTATAAGAATTAGAAGAATTCTACAAAAAATTTAGGGTTAAGAATGTAAACAACAATAAAATCAAGAAAATTTAAGATTTGATGAACATAGAATTCGCATTTTTGAACAAGAATTTAGGGGCATAAAAATGCGTTTCCAAAAGTGGAAAAACTATTAGACTTAGAAAAATTCTAGAAATAATTTAGAGTTAGTAATCTAAGCACGAATAAATTCAAGGAAATTTAAGAATTGAGGGACACAGAAATCGCATTTTCTAACAAGAATTTAGGGTTAAAAATTTGAAAAACATAAATTAAAAAAATAATTTGACTTTTATGTGAGGGGGGGGGACCCTGCCCCCCCCAACCCCACCATTCGTTTTTGACGAAAAAAGTAGTCGAAAAACTGAAAAAACAAGAAAACTAAGTCGAGCGTTTTGGCGCAAAAAAAAATTGTAGGGTGTATATCGAAGCTTAGCCATTGATCCTCACATGTTAACTCTGCTATGATTTACTTTAATGGCTTTTAAATATTCTTAGGAAAATAAAAATAGAAACAGATTACAATCTTACATGTACATGTAAAGATTTGGTTTAATAAAATGTAATTACTTTTTATGTGAGGGGGGCTGTATCCCCCTCAACCCCCCTTTTTCATTTTAGTAGAATAAATTTAAAAATGCAGGCAAATAATATTCTAAAGACAATACCTCACAAAAATAAAAAAGACATTAAAACATATTTTAGCATTCTGATGAAAGCATACGTAAGCAAAAATAAAGAACTAGTTTAAATCATAACAAATATAAAGAAACAATGCTTATCTCATACCTTTATTAAAATCGTTAAATTTTTGCAATATTGAGATAGTAAAATTAAAATATCTAATATTACTTCACAGTATAAAATACTAATAATGTAATTATTTGTTGCTTCTACCCTTAACAAATAAACAAAGGAAAACGAAAATATTAACCTTAAAATTACTATCAAAAGAATTTTATTCATACTAAACTGTAAATAGACAGTGAGTATGAACCGAAACATCCATTTTAAATTTAAAAAATAATTAAATAATACAATTTAATTTAAAATAAAGCCATTAAATTAAAATCATAAAGTATGTCGTCATCATCAGAAAGTAGCCATTTTCGGAAATAAAAAGCCGGCTTTAGGATTACCATGTCTTAACTTCTGATCCGAACAGCAGGGTTACCATAAAGGATTCCTTTATCGGGCCAAGAAAATGTAGCCAAAACAAAAGCACAGTAAAAAGGACTAATAGTAAAGCTGTACCAATAATTTTAACAAAATTGCATTTAAATTATACTAACTAAAACACATAAAAACATCAAATCCATTACAAAATAATTCAAAAGTCTTCAACCACTAATCCATTTTTAACCTAAAAAAGCTGCAAATTCAGCACCAGCTAATTTAAAATGAGTGAAAAGTGGACTGTTTTTAACCTAAAAAAAACTGCAGCGGATTAAGCAACCTAGTTGTACTGCTAATGTAAACTGTGCAAACACTGGCCCGTTTTTAACTCAAAAGAACTATGGTGGATCAAGCAACCTAGTTGTACAGTTAATGTAAATTGGGCAAACACTGGCCCATTTTTAACTAAAAAAAAAACTTTGGTGGATTAACAGCCTAGCCATACACCACATCTAATCAGTATGACTAGAATGGAACATAAATAGCACTAACAAAAATCTAAAAAATCAAGTATCAATTTAAAATTCATATTAAAAACCTTAAAGAATGCCAAGACTCATTAAAAAATAAGCATTTACCTTTCTTTTTTTAATTAACCAACCAGAAATGACCTTCCACCCACCGGCTTTTATGCAAAATCAACATACCAAGAACCGACACACTTTCTTTGGTTTAACTTTATATTCCACCACATTTCTAACAAACACACATACTTCCTTTTCATACAATAACATGAAAAAATTTCAAATTTCAAACATTCCTACCTTCTACCGAACCGACAATAAATTATGATATAAACTTGTCTTTATGGTTGCCAGTCAAAACATCCACCGGCAAGATGATTCGTTGATGTCATCCATTGCCCGAGGATTGCACCAAAATATCAAAATATGAACAGTACCAACTTCTCCATAAAGTCCATTGATTGAAATACTTTTTAAAATCTATAATTGATTTTTGTAATCAATTACCACATTTACCCACGCATACCTCGATCCTGCGTATAAGTCGACTCCCCAGTTTCTTGATTAAGAAATTTAAATTTTTAAAAATCCTGCATATAAGTTGACCCACCACTTTCCCGATCAAGAATCTTTAATTTAAAAAATACATTTATTCAAAAACATCTTTAACCCCTTAACCTTCGCTCCCGTCAAAATCACGGGCTAAGCTTTCTCCCTCTATTTCTCGTGCCCGTCAAATTTCCGGGCAATACTGTTTAAAAAAATGCGCCTGAAAGATAAGAGCGTTCCAATTCTGATGCACGGATTTTTTTGTAATATATAATTTTACACAACAGATGACAATACCAGAGTATTTTTAACTTAATTCGGAGATAGTTTATTTTTAAATACATGGTAGCGGTACTCAAACACACGTGTATTTGTGATATGCATTATGCAATCTTAGCTTACTTTTTTTTTTTTAAATTTATGTTCAAAGAAAATTTTAGAAATGTTTACTTATTTTACGTAGTAAGTTTAATAAAACGTTCTAGTGTTTAAAACATATTTTTAATGATTCCCTGCTTACTACAAAACACACATTCAGTCACAATGACCCTGAATGTTGGCTTTTACTAAAAATTATTTTTTTTTCTCTAGTGCTTAAAATGTCCAAAACCTTAAAATGAATAAATATACTATATATGCACTTGTTTTATACAATTTTCTGGAATAAAAGAAATAAGCACTTTTATGACCGTTTTCTTGAAAATAATACGACGGTTAAGGAGTTAAAAAAAGAAAGTACTAAATATACAATAATAAAGTTAATAACATGCAAAAGTAGTATACAAAATTAAACTGATAATAATATGACACTACTGATAGTATGATATGGTAAAATTCTAATATGCAAAGTTAAATTGATTCAGTATCGGACTCATCAAACAATTTACAAAATTCCTTCGTCGTCATCGGCTTATCATGTCCAAGTATTGGGTTAGGATCCCTTAGAAAGACCTTCACAGAGGGCACCCCACCTTTCGGCCTTGAGCCCGCACGTAGTTAATTGGCCGTAATCCAACATTAACAACAACATGATACACCTCAATGCAACCTCAAACGTCGTCATTGTGTTATGGAATGCAGGAAGAGAACATTTGTTTTTTAAAAGGGCATTTTTGACTTCTGATTAAAAAACATTAAGGACCCGCGTATAAGTCGACCCCTCAAATTTAAAGCTTCCTATTTGTCCAAAATTTCTCGACTGATACGCGGGTAAATATGTATCTTGTAATTAGCAAAAATTTTTCAAACATTCTTAAAAAATCCAGATAAAGCCTCTAAAACAATAAATTAATTTTCTTAGACACATTGCAGCATTTTCTAACTATAAGTAATGGGAAATAAGGGGCCATATAAAAATTAAATTTCATATTTTAATATGTGTACATCTGCTGGTAAAAAAAAAAGCCATATGAAAGCTACTCTTTATTTGATGAACTTATCTAATTTAAAGTTTATTTTGATCATTTATGGTTTAAAAGATAATTTCCTTAACATCTATTTTGAATCACCTGGTGTAGTGCAGTACATAGAAATGATGTTATATATAGATTTTGTAGTAGTAATAAATGGATATTTATGGTAATTAGATCACCTGTAGACACAAACTGAAATCATAAACGCTTGTCAACCTTGTTGGAAAATGCTTATGATTTTTTAATTATGAATTTAAAATAACTGTATTGAAGTAAGAATTAGTGTTAAAAAAAAATAATAAAAAGTGTCTTGACACGGATTAAATCTTAATCTATCTTTAAAGATTGATAAAATTTGTGACGTTTCTCACTTTCTAAAAATGTCTTAATATCTGCGACATATCAGAGGTGTTGCCCCATTGGCAGAATTTTGGATTGCTTTCTGCGACAAGCTACAAAATTTTTTCTGCAGCACTATATATATTTATGCATGCATGTACACACAAAGATGTGGGTGCATTTAAACATTGTTGATTGAAAATTACAATAACATGGAAGTGGTCTTCAGTGCGTTTTTCAACTCTGTTGAAGACAGTTGGTCTGCAGAGGATTGTTCTGTTTCTGCCATGGGGGTTGTTGGAAAATAATGTTTCACCTGTTCACTTTGTGGTTTGCAGAAGAAGATGATAAGGTGCCAACTGTTCTTATGCACTAAATTTCATCTGGGATTTGTCCCAGAGTAGCTCATTGGTAGAGCACCTGCACATTAAGCAGTAGTCCTGCAGTGGCGGCCCGTGGTCAAAACTGTTAGTGCAGCCGGAAGCATATGAGCCCCCCCCCCCTTTCCTCGGGACAGGAATGGAAAATCTTTGTTACTGAATTTGAAAGATGGCGGATTAAGCCCTCACCGAGGAAAAAAATAAAAGAAATTACATAAAAATGTAAGAGATACTATTTTACTTTCATAAAATGGACATACATTTCAACCAGCCGCTCTTATCCTCAAAATTGCATTAATTCGTGTCTGATTCGAAGTTTCCTTAGAATTTTCTTTTGTAATGATAATTTGAGAAGAAAAAAAAAAAAAAAAAGAAAACTTACTTATTTTTTATAAGTCAAATCAATTCTCCTTTCTTTTAAACTTGTGAATCGGTCAGTGATGCCCTCATGTAAAGGCACTGTTTTAATTCAGATATCAATAATTTTAAAAGCTCTTTAAAATTTCCCATGTTTAAAGAATTTTCTCGCTCGCAATGTCCTCTAAGTGCCAGTTCTTGCTTACTTAAAAACAAAACTGCTTTGATGGGTAATTGTCCATTCATAAGCATCTATTCAGGCTTACCTTCTTGATAAATTCAGCAATATAAAGTCGAGAGTTTTCAGAACATATATTATCCTTACCCCCCCCCCCCTCCTTCACTTCTCGAGCCGATCAATTTGTCGAATTCACAAGTGCAGCCGTCGTTTCAAAATCTTTCATCAGCTGAGTCTTAGCTGCGTACCCCCATTATAGCCTATGCTGGAGGGGCTGCTTACGTAGTTGTTGTCATGGCAACAGTGCTGCCAATTTTCTTATCAGCGCTCTGGGCTGAACCAAAGATTTTCCCTATTGAATTGCGGGAAGATTAAAGTGCTTTTTTCCTGAATGAGTGATCCGGCCACAATACGGTTTTTTGGTTTGGTTTTTTTTTTTGAGGTTGTTTTAATTTACCGTGGGAATTCCATAATTCTAATCTGAATTTAAGAAAATTAGTAGAATAAATTATTTTAAAATTTGTGCGGATAATTTCAAGTGCAGCCCGGCTGTACTTGCTGTATCCCATGAGCTGCCACTGTAGTCCTGGCTTTAATCCCTGGCTCTGGAATTTTTTTGCATAGTTAGTAAAAAAAAAAAAAAAAAAAAAAGATCAACTTGAAACACTGCAACTCTTCCTAAACTAATTAAAAGTGGATAAAATTTGTGAGGTTTCTCACTTTCTAAAAATATGTAAAACAAAATATTTTTTGAGTAATCGTTAAAAATTTAATGTCCCAGACATAAAATTTTTTTTCTATATGACTGCAGACAAAATGCTCTAATTTCTGTGTAGTTAAAAATAAAGTTTTTTTTTTTTTTGATAAGTTTTAATAGAAGAGATTTCAAGTTTTAAAATGGTGCATTACACTTAATTTTTTATAAATTTATTTTTTCAAACTTGTGAAGCCAAATACTCTAGAATGGCCCACATATATAGCCTCCGATTGTAGTTGTAATTAAAGATTATAACAAAATAACTCAAAATTTAATAATAGAATTTTTATGGCACTTTCATTATTAAAATGTATGAAAACAACAGTGAACCTCAAATTGCTAATGAATGTGATTGTAACTAAAAAAAGTATTTAAATAAAACAAACTTATTATAGAAGTATTCAAGCTGTTTTCCATTTAGACTGTGGGTAATATGAGAATTAAAACATAATTTTCATTATTAGTTTATCACGTACTTACGTATTATACCATTGATCATATTTGCAACTCTAAATGTCCCCCACATCTGTGTGATTAAGCAACAAAAAGGTAAAAAATTATGCAATTCTCTGTTGCTAGTGTTGTGATTACGTATTTCATTATATTAAATAACTACTACAGCATAAGTATTTTGACCACTAAAATGATTAAGGTAAATTTGGTGTGGTTGACAGTATAATACGTAAGTAAGATTTATTGTGATTATATAAGCCAAAATGTACCTTGGTACTTTTGGTTGATGAAATACTTGTCTTCTCTATTTTCACTGGTAGAAACCAAACAATCAATGAACAAAGATCACTAAATTGCCTAAATCTCCATTGTTAATAGGGGTAATTTATTGTTCACACACAGATTTTAATGCTGAGTTGTGTATTACAAAGTAGACCTCTCTGTATTTCTGCTAAAGCTCGTTGATCGTGAGCGATGTGTGGAGAGCGCATTTTTTGGAATATTTATCGCTGGAAATTTCACGTTGCATTGTTATTGTTCATTTCTTTAAATTTAAGGTAATTTAGTGATCTTTGTTCATCGATTGTTTGGCACCGACTCAAAATTACTTAGGTATACTTACCTTAGTTTAAGAACTTACTTATTAAGGTTAATTAAAAAAGGTTTATTATTTTTTGCTTTTTAGTTTTTCAGCGATTTAATTTTTTTGTTAAAAAGTTTTTATTTTATAATTTTTTGTGGCTATAAATCTCCAGCGATAAGCATTGACATTCCAAAAAATGCGCTCTCCTCACGTCACTCACGATGAATTAGCTTTAGCAGAAATGCAGAGATTGAGGGGTCTACTTTGTAATACACAACTCAGCATTAAAATCTGTGAGTGAACAATAAATCACCCCCATTTTCCCACCCTTAGGTTAGGAATTTTATTTCCAAATTTATATGGGACCAACTTCAAGGTATACCCTATCCAATAAAGAAAGAATTATTCAAATCGGACTACTCTGTAAAAAGTTTGGTCATACATTACAATCAGTGAGTGAAAAATCAATCATCCCCTGTTTTCCTACCCTTAAGGTTGGAATTTTTTTTTCAAATTTATATGGGACCAACTTCGGAGTATACCCTTTCCAATAAAAACAGAATTATCAAAATCTGTTTACTCTGTAAAAAGTTATGCATGATCATACATGAAAAAATATATATATATATGTGTCGACTTGAGAACCTCCTCCGTTTTTTGTCGGTTAAAATGAGCACAAAAATACCCAGATCCAATTTACAGGTTTAAAAAAAGATGTTTTATAATATTGCATGCATTTACATTTTACTCTTTGTATTTTTTTGCATATTATTAAAAGTGATACATTTACATTACAGGTTATGAGACAGTTTTGAGAGACTTCAAATGCTTCACCTAATGCCACCAGCAATGCTGATTTTCAAATAAAAAAAAATGCGTATTGCATTCGTGACAAACATTTTACACAATTTTGTGTATTTTAGAATTTTTTATGTTTAATTTTGTTTAAACTCTATTGAATGAGCATGCTTCTTCCATTTCACAAATCTACTAGAATTCACAAGGATATTCTACGATGGAAAGCTGTGAAATTTTGAGAAAATCTGTTTTAAAAAAGTCCAACTTGTCTGTGATAAACAAAGATAAGCGAGTGACATTTTGCAGCACTGTTAAAGTATTTGTTGGAGAACTCAGTCCAGATCAGAAGAACATTGTAGACTTTCAGCTGAATTGTGTCGAAGTTAACATTGTTGATAAATCCAGTGATGATTCCATTAATATCATTGATGTATCAAAGCATGATGATTGTAATGCGACAGATTTTTTAGTTCATAAAGTTATTTATGAAGATGCTATAGAGCAAGACAGTGATGATGTGGATACGGATGCATTGAGCGAGGAAGCGGACGAAAGCCCGGTTCTGTTCGAGACAAATGCTGACGAAGAGGGTTTGCAATTTGTGGTTCATAAAGTGACTGATCACGAAGACGATTTGATCCAGCAGGAATTGGAACTCGAGGATAGTGATGCAAACACCGGTTTTTCTGAAGAAATTGAATGCGATGGTGATATAGTCAACAAGCTGTCGAAGCTGAGCTTAGAAAATATTTTGGCTCATGATAAAATTATCGCTTTTATTGACCAAAACACTCTCGGCTTATCGTCACTTTTAAAAAGCCACATGAATGCCACCGAGAGTAGTTTACCTCCCTCGGAAGATCCATCTAAAGAGGAAGTAAACAAGACAAAAACATGTGCTAGTTTAAAAAGTCCCGAATTAGTTTTATCGCCACCTTTACAAGAGCTTAGTTTGGACAAAATTGTGAAAGCTCAGTCGGGCAATAGTTTATGTGAACTCGATATAAGCCCTTTGAATTCAATACAGGAAACAGACAGCGATTCGGATGCATCGTCTGAAGGAACCATGATAATGATGACCACCGAAGAATCGGAGAAAAATGAACAGCACATCAGGGAGAGTTTACAAAAGTATGAGTCTATGAAGAAAGAAAAGAAAGTTGAAGTAAAGACTGTAAATATTCTTCCTCAATCAGGAGGTCAAGTACAGCCGTCGTTCGTCAAAGTGAATGAAGATGATACTCTTCGGTCAAGTTCTTTGACCACGGTTGCTAGCGAGAAAAATACCTGTGATAATCTCTTAAATAAAAATTTAAAACGAGAAATGTGTGTGAATGAAAAAGACTGTTCTCCTGATAATCCAGAAATCGCATCCAAATGCATGAAGTTCAGTTCTCCTTCAACTTGCAATTCTGTTACATCCTCTTGTGATAAAAGTGATGATTTTTTTGTTTCAAATGAAACAAAAAGAACATCTTTAACACCCATGAATAGTATACCTAATTCGTGTTACTGGGATAAATCTCTGGCATCTATCGAGATACCAAAAGATGTTCGCGAGTGGAAAATTACTAGTTCTCCAGAAAAAAGGGCAAAGCCAGATTCGAGGACTGCTAACTCAACATACATTCCTCAGGATGAACAGTTATCACCCGGACTAAAGATGCATCCTTATGACTTTCACCCTGTACCACAGACTTCATCCAAGTCGGATGAGTTGGAAAGTTTTGTCCTTGCCAGCAAGGAACGTGTTCAAAGAATCCGCAAGCGCTACTCGGAGAAAGTGGCCAGAAAAACTGGAAACTCACCTGCACACGTCTCTAAACCTCGCTTTGGTTCCACTGCTGAAATCTTGCAGCTCGTTCAGAGGCAAAACCAGCATCCCTTGATTGCATTCAGCAACAGGGGCCATGTGTCTTGGCCCTGCAACGAAGCTGTAGCGAGTTCTGGAATGCATGCTCAAGGCAGAAGGCCATTGAAGCACGTGTCGGGCTGCCAAAGCTTTGCAGGCGATCACTCTGCCCAGTCATCGTTTAGTTCTTACACTTCTGAAGACTCAGGCTGTGGTAACTGTGATCATGATTCAGTGTCTTCGTGTCCGTCCATATTTTTTCATGAAAGAGGTGCGCCGGAAGGTGCTAGTCCACCTCGATCTCTTTCTGAAGATAGCATGGAATTGTACAGTGAAGATAACCCCAGTAATATAGTTTATTTTTCTATGAAAGTTTAGAAGTTGACTTCATTTGTTGCATTTTGATAGAGCTTTAATTTATGGTCAGTTATGATGTTGCTCAATGAACCCTTTCTTTACTAAATGATAGTAATTAAAAATAGTGTGTATGCAGTTTTATATACGTCCTTGTGACTGTGGAACATTTTAAACATTTACCATAGGAATTTTCTGTATGGTTATATGTTTTAAATTTGATTTCTTATTTCAATCTGTTGATTTTTAAAGGATGCTTCTAACATTTTTGGCATTTTACAGAAGAAGAAAAAATTCAAAGGGCTGAAGATCATTAAACTTAGAGGGTACAAAAGCTAAATTGTAAAAAAATTGCTGAGAATGTAGAAGTATGCTTTTAAAATCATCCGACTCATTTGTACGGTAAGAATTAAGACTTAAAGAGACTACTTCCTGTAAGATAGCTTTGAGTGGTTGAATTTCTTATTTGTTTTTGCAAGTTGCCTTTTATTCTATTCCTTTTATTCTATTCGTGTTGAATACTGTTTTTAACAGACTTCAAAACGGAAGAGGTTATCAGTTTGTCGGAATCTTCTTTTAATGATACTTGGTAATAATTTTTTGGTACCTTTCTGTTATGCAAATGCCACCTAAATTTGGTGATCTTTTTTTTTTTTGTTGCCAAGTAATTAAGATGTTTTTTTGGGCAATTTTATTTTTTTGTCACCAATACAATGCCTGAAAAACATAGAATTAACAATTCTACAGAAAAAAACGCAAATAAACAGACAAAAAGTAGACTCACCATTCCAAAGGTTAACATAAATGCAGTTAATTAAATTTAAACATTTTTACAAAAACATGAAAAAATGACAGTTATTTAAACAAAAAAAATGTTGATTAATCCATGGAATAAGAGCAGAAATCCGGAAACTTTTAATCCAACAGCATTAAAAACATGAAAAATTTTGAATCCACCCCCCTTCCCTTGCAACAGCCAATATTTAATTTACCCTCAAAGTGAAATTTATAATTTAATTTTAGATTCAGCAAGAAAATTTAACGAACGTTAATTCCTCACACCAGCAATAAATGAAATGTAAAGCTCTTTTGAAACATAAACGAGAATTTATGTATAAATTTCCTATTCGAATGTCGATGTTAGTTCTACAAGACCTTAAACTGCATTTCCATTCAAATCGACCTCGAAAATTATGCAGTTTCATAGGATGTTGCATAGAACAATGCATGTGCGATGGTAGAACATCAGATTTTTAAAAATGCTTTACGACATCTTCTGTCATTGGCAATTCCCAAATATTCATATTTTCCCTAACAAATAAAAATGAAACAACGCTGATAAAACTTTCAATGATACCATACAAAACTAGAAAAATAAGGAGTAACGACTGTTATACCAGATGAAAAATACGAAACTAAAAGAAAATGGCTTTTTTACTACATACGTAGAACTATACATTTGCATATGGATACAGAACACGAACACAAAAACGGAAAATACATTTTCCTTTGCTTTTCAAACACAAACAAGCAAGATTGTATATATGTTAAAAAAAAAAAAAAAAGGTTGCTGCACAATCTAGGATAATTTACCAGAAACAACAGTGCCAAGCTTTGCCCTCCACTGCAAGATAAAAAATTTGACTGGCATTCGCAAAACAGAATTTTACCTAATTTTTTACCATGTGGACCAATCTCAATTATTCCTTTTTTATTGGATACTTCAGGTTGGGTAAAAAATAATTACTAAAGGCACTTTAGGGGTGGTTCTTTATTAATTTGGCCAAGTTCTGTTGCTATGATCAATGATAAAATAATGGTACTCTTCATTTCTTAGAGCACATAAACGAGCAAATTTCTAGGGTAGTGGGATGTATGTTTTACTGAGGTGCCATTATAGTGAAATAATAAATAACTGGAAGTCAGTTTTCTTAAAAAAAAAAATAAATAAATAAATAAATAAAATACTTGTGGTCTTCAAAGTTATCAAATATTTTTTAAAAGCAGTGTCTTACTCCTAATACACTGTCTTCCTTAACAGTGCTGTTAATATATTGTCTAGCTTTACATATAGTTTTCTGTTAAGTGAACCAATATCAGAATAGATGTTAAACAAAATTTACTTCTTACTGTCTTTTTTTTTTTTTATTCCAAAAGTTAATTTAATATTTGGATAAATTCTCTAAAACTAATGGTTTAACTAAAAATAATCAATCTCTCTCCGAGTATTCTTGTACCAGAGCGAAAATCAATTTTTTTGATTTATCATTTAAAATCAAATCTAAATTATTATTTGTGCCATTCATGCTTATAAATTTGAAACTGTTATCAAATCTTCAGTTTTATGAGGTATCTTTGGAAGTAGACTCTCATTTTCTAATTTTATATGAAGCAGGCACGAAAGTTTTCCATCTTTTGACGGAAAATGTTTTATATAAATTCTATTCTATTCATTTTTATTAGTTAAATAATGAATGTATGAAGTATTAATAACTGATAATGTACTAATTGTATGTTAATTTGATAGTATTGTATCCTGTTCAAAGTTCAGTCTTTTTTGCCAATTTGCACTTTCATGCTTGATGAAATACTTCACTTCAGCCCATAGAATAAAATAACTTTTTAGGGAGACAAAATGAACGTAACGCGATCATTTACCTCAGAATGGAACTTTTGCCAATTTTTAGGTAACATCTTTTTCCTGAAGTCGGGACATCTGCTTTTTTTTTTGGGGGGGGGGGGGTAGTATTATATGTGTTCTAGGCGGGGAAAAAAAAATTTTTTTTTTGATTTCTAAAATTGTGAAAGAAGTTTTTAGCACAATTTTTGAAAATTTACTTTCGTAAGTAACACAGTTTTAAAAACTGTAAATTCTAACAGTTTTTTATTTATTTATTTATTTATTTTTTTTGCTCATCTATAAGTTAACCACAGGGCCCTACTCATAAAAAAGCATTATAAAAAATTGCAATTAAAAGTTACTAGGTGTTCCTGTTGAATGACTTTTAGATTTTTCTTGTGCTTTTAAAAAAATTTTTGCTATCTTTCTAAAGATGGGATATTTCGCTCTTGCTTGGAAGCAATGGGGCAGGCTACCTAAAAGCAGGTTGGTCCTATTTAGAAATGGACACAAGGTGATATTGTGTAACTATACTGGTGCCAATATTTGTATTTTAGTACAGTGATACACCCTCTGGCATAGCTGGTCAGGTTTTTTCAGTATTTTTAGGATGGGTCTCTCCCAGGGGGCCAACTCCTATTACAACAGAAAATCTATAATTTTTCCTGAATAGGCTAAGATTTATCTCTCACCCAGTTACACACATGGAATACACCAGTGATGTCAGTATCAGAGGAGGCCAGATCTAAATCATATTCAATCAAAAAGCCAATTAAGTTGACTAAGGTAATAATAAAATACACATTTCTAAGGGAAGAGGTATTGAATAATGTCAGAGATAGATAAAATTAGTAGTAAAAGAGCAAACATTGTTTTAAAATAGCTTTTTGGGGTAGAGCTGCTTTTCTTTCTTTCAATTTAGTTTGGCCTCCTAAAGTACAATATACATTAGAATACATTAGAGTGACTGCACATCTATAAGTTTGTATGGGCCTTTTAGTATTGTATCACTGTACTAGCATTTACTTTTTAAGTTGTATTACAATTATTTTAAAATACAATTTGTGGTGAATTTTAAAAACATTTTGTAAGAAGTGTTTGAATTTTTAAAAATATTTCTCTAAAAAAAAAAAAAAAAGAATCATAAAATGTATTTCTTTGTTAATTTGTGTGGTTTTCTTAACACTTTTACAGTTTATTGTGTGGGACTTTCATTGTTATCTAGTCACTCAAAATTTGTGAATATGTGTTTTACTTTAGATCTAATTCTTTTATTGATCTTTATTTATTGTATAGTTATAATTTAACTATTAATTCCACAAAAATAATTGATATAGTGTTCTTTGTTAGATATTGTTTATTTAAAATACAATTTATTATTGTAGTTTTTGAGCTGTGTTATTGGACTAAGTAAGTGTTGAGTATGCATTTGCCCCCTCTCCCTAACAAAAAGCCTTCTGGCTAGATTTTTATTGGTTACCAAGGGGCAATGCTTACCATTTTGTTACAGCTATACCTATAAATGTTGGTGAAAATGCTGTGTATGTTTTCTCAAATAATTAAAGAAAAAAGGGTTTTTAATATGGTTATTCATATTTAGAATTTCTTTCTGCTGGAAACTTTCAAACATCCTTTTTCAATTTTTTTCCAGAAACATTTCTTATTTTAACTTAAGAATAATTAACTTCAAAGTTTTTTTTAAAAACTTTATTTGCTGCCAGTAGAAAATTAAAGATTTCACCCCAATAGTTAGACTACTTTGGTGTACATATTTATCAAATATGTGTATACCAAATAAATTTTCCTCTATTGCAAAAAAACCCAAATTATGTATAAGAAATTATTCTGTATGTTTTTCCATTGCAAGTTACTTGGTTCACATTCTTTTTGTGTAGAGTTGTACAAAAAACAGTAATGAATAATTAATACTAAAAATAATAAAATTTTATAATAATATCAAAAGTGCTCATCTACAAAACAATTTTTTCGGGTGGTACAAAAGGTCCACCCTTCATCAATTGCTAAAGGTGGCCCTTTTTGCACCATCTAATGTGATCACTTTGTAGATGTAAGTACCTTTTGTGGTGTTATTTTACGAAGTTTTAAATTATTTTTTAGCAAAAGTTTTTCGTTGAGTGTTCTGTTAAACATTAATTTTGCAAGTTATGAAAAATTTTACTCTATTATTTTTCAAGAAAGGATTCATATGTATATTTAATAAAAAAGGGTAGGTGCACTAGTAACACTAACACTTTGCCAGATAATGTATTATTTATAATAAGCTCTTATTTCAAACTTTAAACAAATGGTACTATCAAGTATCAATTAAGATACTTATCTTGAGTTTTATACTTTTTTTTTTTTTTTAACCTCCAGTGGTCTCTTGGAGTCTTTACCACTATATATCAAAAATTAATATTTTAAGCTCATTGTCAATTATTCGTGCACCTACCCTATAGATTTTTTTTTTTTTTTTTTTAGATTTCAGTTTATAGGACCTACCTTTCCTATTGTTAACAGACAATTAAAAAATAATTAAATGTTTGAAATGGGGAAAGAATTAACAACATAAAATTGAAATTTGAGATAGAAAAAAAAAAAATCCCTGGTGTTTGAAAGATAAAATAATTAAAACTTGTAAAATAACACACACAAAGGTACTTAATAGTGATGTGTCTTTTCTGTGTGTTATTTTACAAAGTTTTAATTATTTTATTATTACATTTGATATTTGCATATTGAGAAATTAGGCGGAGCATAGATTTTTGATAAGCATCTTTGCCTTTTCTGGCGTTGATGCAGACAAAAATTTGGGCCATTTTGCAGCCCCTTCACAAAAATCCAACTGATTAAAATGACCTCTTCATAAAAATATAATCGATTAAAATGGCCCTTCATTGGATTTTACTCTACATTTTAATGTGCTTACCAATTATTTTGATAAAAAAATTGACTTTTATTAAAAATTAGTAATTTTCACAACAATGAGGACCCTGCAAAAAATTCCTGTATCGACCCCTGCTTTTTTAATGTGTGGTGAATATTTACGTAATAAAATAACATACATAAATTAAGTAATAAAGGATTCAGGACAATAAAACATTATCCTATTTATCAGTAGGATGTTAAACTTAAAAGTTATTAACAATTTAAAATCTAATCCTGTTATAAACAATTATTATTTTGTGTGTGTGTTAGTTATAAATAAAATTATATTTGATGAATTTTCATCTATTGAACATTTTTTGACTGTGAAACTGAAGTTTCAGCAAAAAACTTATATATTCACTGCCAAAGAGAAAAATGTTAAAGGATGACTAGCTTAGTGATTGTGCTTTTCTAACATCTTTATTAGAATAACCTTTTATTAATAAATTACTTTATATGTCATAAAATTTTTGTGTGTTATACTAACATAAATTTTGAAAATTTCCTTCAATATTTTTTATCTGTTCTTTTATTTTGAAATCATCCACCTTATGTGAACCTGAAAGGTGCTTTAAAATGTACAATTAGTTAAGTGCAATTATTATTTGGTGTGTTTTGTGAGATTTTTTATAATATATTTATACCACTTTTTCATTTGAATGTCAGTTTGTTTAATCAACTAAATGTCTAAATGTCAAATTTTCAGCATTAAAAAAAAAAAAAAAAAAAAAAAAAATTGTATGCACTTTCAAGTTATCTCCTCCCCAGCTTAATAGTTCTTCAAAGCCCTGTTATGAAACACTTACATGAGGTGAGGTTTCACAAGTACTGTATTTGCCTTATCTATCTGTGATTATTTGTAATTCTTATGCTATTAAATGTTTATACAAATAGCACTAAAACATTAATATTTATGTCAGTGTTTTTCAAATTCCTACACGAAACTTTGGGGCTTCACTAGTTTTTGTAGTTTACACTATCTTAACATTCTTTATTCATTTTGTATGGAAGATAAATAAATAAAAATTTGAAAGACATTAATAAAAAAAATACTTATTACAAATAATGAAGCTCCATATGTTTTTAAAATGTTAAGTTACTGTAAGGATTAGAATCTATTCTATACAGCTCTTATAAATTTGCCATTAGAACCATATTGACTTAAAAATAGCTGAAAATGAGCAATATGTCAAAGGTATATAGCCCTTGGAATAAAAGAAGGAAATGTAAATAACAAAGTGTTTTTTATGTACTCTAAAACAGGTGAATATGAGTAATTAATTTTTTGTTATTTTAAATATGGCAATAGTGCTTAGGTTCTCTAGATTGCTTATCGAAGTGGCTTTCATTCAGGATTACTTTTTTGTTTGTAGGAATTGGGGGGGGGGGATAATTTCCCTTAACACCAATTCAAATATGTGGCACTAGACATATTTTCTTTTATTGTGCTTTTGTTTACTTATTTATTATTATTTCAGGCACAAAAGAATTTGATTCTGTAGACCAAACAGGCTTTCTTTAAAAAAAAAAAAAATCGCTGCAATTCAAGAGTTAGAATGCTCTATGTAAGTTTGAGTTTTGAATATTTGGCAAGAGTATGAGTTATTTTCAATGTATAATACTTTCCTGCAGTTTTAATAAATAAATATTTTTGAAAAAAATAATTGCAGTTTATCAAAGTAAGCTGTAAATATAACTTTTAAATTTTAAGGCAGGAAAATATTTTTTGTATCTTTGTAAATGTAAAATGAAGACTTAATTGCTTTGAAAATTTGTTCAGTAAACTGAATAATTAGCTGAATAAGTTATTCTGTTCATATTTCCCCTTGATATTTAAAATGAGGCAGATTGTTAAAAATCAAGGGAAAATATTAACATCAATTTGTGATAGAAAAGTTAGTTTTATAAATTAAGTTTTCCCAAGAAGTTTATTTTTTTTTTGTATACTTCAAAAATAAACTGAGTAATTAAAAGAAGTTGTACTGTGTACTGATATATATTCAGATAAATTCCTTTTGATATCATTACTTTATATTTGCCAAAAGTTATTAAAGTAATAAAAGACACAATAATGATTTATTCTATGTTATATGTATGAAGAAAAACTGAGACATTTCATTATCTTCCTGTTCATTTTGTAAAAAGACCTTTTATTTTTTTATATAGTAATATTCCATCATAATTTAAATTGATGCTATTTATTATTTTATTATGAAGTTATGAAGTATATTATATAAAAAAGATGTTTTTCATGTTTTCTGTCAGAATTTTACATTCCATATATAATTCTTCTGTGTTGAATTTTTTGAGATATTTCTGTTCATATTTTTTTCTGGAACAGCTATAATATATATATTTAATTTTCAGTATTTATTTTATATGAGCAAGTGCTTTTTTGTTTATGTATAAATAAAATTTATTTATAATTTGTATAAAAATAAAATTATGTATTGAAAGTTATAGCTTTTATCTCTTGAAGCTTTGAAAAAAACATAACTCAACCCTTTAAATGCCGTGCTATGATCCAGGAATTAAAGATATAATTAATTCATCAAAATTACATTAGAATAAACCCATAATGACTATAAAACAAAAAAATTCCTTCCCTGATTTCTGGGATGTTCCAGTTTTGGAACATTGGCATGTAACGCTATCTTTCCTCTTTTATATTTGCTTCAAGTAAACAACAAAACGCTGTATGATAAATCTAAAATTTTATGCAGTAATAAAGGTTTACTTGATAATTGGTGTGAAATGAATTTAAGCAAAACTCAATAAGAAATTGTTTGTAATTTTAAAATTAGTATAGTATTTTATAAGAAATGCAATGAAAAAAGGTAAAAAAGAACAATAAAAACAATTTTATGCTTGCACATTCTTGACTAATAATACAGATAATATAAATAAATGCAATTCTAAAAATATAAAATACTTTATCAAGAGAGAATAATAGGAATGTATCAAATAATCGGTATACTGCCTATTCGACAGACAAACTGAATATCCGGTTCGGCCGAATACTTTTAATATTCGGCAACCGCATATTAAACAAATTTAAGTATTCGACAATTGGTAAATAAATACATATTTTTATGTCATGAATGAAAGATATAGTATAATTCTGTAGTACTAAATTAATTCAAGTTGTTACTTACTAATATCACAATCACAATTGGTTTTAAAGTAAGAGAAAGCACTCAGAATTTAAATTTTGTTGCTTTTCAATTTTTTAAAAAATCTTATGACACATTACATTAATCTTACTATTAATAACTCATTTAAATATGAAACCGTAACCGGGGGAGAACTTATAACATTAAGTATTTATAAATTATAAAGTCAATTAACTGCTAATTTTTTTATATAAAATATGCATGTAAAAAAAATTTCATCATTTCACTAATATTAAAAAAAAATATTGATAACGTATAAAGGAGACACTTGGATATTAAATTTTGCAGCATTTTAATTTCTGAAGTTTTACACCATATGAAATATTCAATATTGTTTAAAAACTAACTAATTAAATGAATCATTGCAATCAGAGTTTAATAACGGTTTCATAAATTTTAACCAAATATTCAGTATTCATTATTCGGCTAAATATGGTATTCGGTGCATCCCTAGAGAATAAAATATTTTATACTTTAAAGGGTGCTTAGGATTTCAACCAGTAATACAAAAATTTTAAAATGTGCTGAAACACTTAATTTCTTTTTATCAATTTTTAGCAGTATTTCTCGATGTCTATGATATGGTGGAAAATATACATGGAGCCTTTTGCTGTATTCAGAACACATGTTTATAGTTTTTTTTAACTGCAAAATGCCCTTACCATCTAACTACGTAATGTGCATATGAATTTTTTGCAGACTTTTACTTATGGGCACATTAAGCAGCTTTATGGTGATACTTTAGGCTTTGTCTAAAACCAATTTAAATTAATTTCTTTTTTAAAACTCTATTGCCACAGGTGTCTCCAGGTGTAATCAGCTCAGAACTATTATCATTTATTTCTTCTTCATTAGTAATACACCAGTTTGCATCAAGGGGCAAATGACAAATATCTGTGATTGACTTATTTCAATCATCTGACAAATGTGTAGTGTATAGATACATTCAAAGGTCTTAGAAGGTACAAAATTATCAATTTTGTGGTGACTCCAAGGTTCTGTGGAGATTTCTTTTGAAATGATGGATAGTTACCTAGAAGAAATATCTTTTAAGTCAGCATAGAGCTACTACGTTGTATATAGGTGTGTATATATACATATACACGTGATTATGTACAATATTAGCCCGAATATAATGCGACACCAAAATTTTTCCTAAAGATATTTAAAAAATCCATTATCTAGACCTCGAATTTAATGCGTCAAGTTTTTCATGGGAATTGATCAGTCAAAAAATACTGCATTATATTCAGGCTAAAATGGTATGTACTATGCATTCTGTTATCACAAGCTATTATGAAACTGCACACAGTTTTGGATTATGAGTATAAATAATTTTTATTTTTATTTTTTTAAAATCTAATTGATTCCCACCAGTCTTCCCATCACAAAACTTGGGTGGTTGATAACTTTCTTTTGGGGTATTATGAGAATGATAAATTCAAAATGTTTCATCATTTTAGCAAATGGTATCAATTATCAAAATCCGGGATGCCATTATGAAATTCATACCAGGGTCTGGAATTTTGGGGTCGTTGTAAAGTTGGTTAAATCTGAAAATTTTTTTGCCTTAAAATTTCCAGAAGAATATCTTTATTCCACCACTCAACAGGTTTATGAAAAGGCTGTCCCCTCCCCCAAAAACATCCTATGCTGCAACAACGCAAATGATTACTTTACCACTATTCTTCATTTATACACAAGTTATTAATCTATTTTAATACTCAAATACTGAATTTCTAATGTTGAAGTTTGAAATTTCAATTTTTGTCCTCGGTCTGTTCAACTTGGACTTATCAGGGATTGATGAAGACAAAATTTGGATCCATTTTATAGCTCCTTCACAAAAATACAATCAATTAAAACAACCTTACCATGGCATTTTATTTTGTAAATTAAAGAAATTTAAGAAAAAAAGGGACTTTTACAAAAATAGATATTTAAATTCACCAAACCAAACAGTTTTCACAAAATGGAACCCTGCTTATTGAAAAGTTGATTGTTTATAAATAAACCCTCTCAATCCAGAAATGACATTACCAAATCTTTTTCTGTTATATAATATTCACAAATATTCTTTGTAAGTTTTAAATTACTAAATATATTGCCATTGAAATTAAAAATTTCACTTACAAGTTACTGTAAACTGTAACATCAGGTATATATGCAATTTGAAAATATTCATTTTGGAATATGTAAATGTGAGAAAGAGAAGATGACAAGGGCATTAAAATAGGCATCAGGGAACCCTGGCATTAAAATTGGCACTGGTATTACTGGTCAATATGAATGTCAATTTTATATTGCGAGCTTAAAAATGCTTAGTAAATTCAATAATTTGATAGGCTGCAAAGAAAAAATTGTGTCATATGTGAAATAATTCTGTAATTTGTGTGCAGTTTGTATGCAATTTCAAGAACATAAATGAAAGGAAATTTGACGAATATTTTTTTTTTCTTTTATGCAAGCACTATGTAAAGTATATATCTGGCAAACATATTGCATCTGGCCAATATGCCATATATTTTTAATATCCGGCCTAAAATTATATACTTAGAAATAACATACATAAACATAATAATAAATGAATAAATTCTAAAAACAGCAATAATAAAAAATTGAAAAAATAAATTTTTGAGAAAAATTTCATTTTAAATACTTTTTAGAATATTTTTTTTATCATGCATAGAAAATTGGGAAAAAAATTAAGCATTTCTATCTTTTTTTAAGATTGGTAAATTTATGGTGAAAAAACGCTAACGGCTTTGCAATCTTAGTTAGAATTTGGTTACCTTTCCCCCCCCCCCCCATAAATTGACCATGATTATAAGAAAAGTCTACTTGCTGTAGTACTGATAGTTTGTGAAAAAAGTTTCCACCACCACCTAATTTCGATAAAGTAGGGAAATTTGTTAGTTTGATTTTCCAACAGTTGAATGGTGATGCAAGGTGTCTACCATCATGCAAAGGTCACGAAAGTCACGGAAAAGTCAAGAAATGGGAAAAAGGTCACGAAAATCAAGAAATGTAGCACTAGGTCACGATTTGCGACTCAACTACGCTTTTTCCATTTCATTCGAATTCTTAGTTTCTAATTTTTTGTGACAGACAAAACTTATCAGTTTTTATGTGTTTATTTTATAGGCAAACATTAAAATACTGTTCGTTTGCTATTTATAAAATTCATTTAAAATGTCATTTACATGTTATTTAGCAGAAATCATCAAAAATGATGTCTGCCAAATAGTTGTATAGTGAACTGGCAATAGTTCAATATGTCAAATGCGTGTTTTACACCTTGGGAACTTCAAAAGTTGGCAAGTATGTGTCTTCAAACCTTGAGAAAAGTATATCAGTTATCCACCTTCTCTCCTCAAAAAAAGTTAAAATGTTGGATTTAAGAGTAATTTTTTTTCTCCCTTCATTCCCTGTTAAATTCAGTGTTCTGATTATTTTTCACATTTTCTTTTTTAAAAACAATAACTTGGATTCCACTTAAAAATATAATTATCACTGATCCCCATGTTTCATAGCTATTAACTTCAATTTCCCAAAAAGTTTTATGATATATTATAGACTTTCATAAGTTCTGTGTTACCATAGATGTAAAAAGATTTACAATGTACAAGCTACATACATGTTTACAAAATAGCAATTGGTCCAAGTTAACTGAAAGCAAACGGCTGATCAGTGAAAAAGTTGAAAAAAAGAAAAAAAAAACTTTTAAAAATGGGCAGGGAAAATAAAAACTCGAAGAATTTTGCATTTCATTGTTAAAATCAAAATCAGTTGTATATTTTTCTGTAAAATTTCCCCCAATCTTAGAACGCCGGAAAGAACATATTCTGCATCTCTGCCACGATGTATTTTTGATATTAGAGTTTCGTATTTGTTATGGTCAAGAAAATCAAGCTTACTTTTTGTGGTAGACATCCTGTGATGTTTTTCTTTTAGTAACTGATTTTGTTAGATATTCATCTAACTCATGAAAGAGAGCTGATTCAGTGACATTGTTATTTGTATCAACTTTAATTGCAATAGAATTGGTACTAATTTCATGGAAACAATGTCAAAAATATTACTGATTTTGATTGTGTGTGATTAAGACAAACCTGCACGAGGGGTATCTGCCTAAGATGAGGGATGCCTTGGTAGGAGGACTTTCTTAGGGGTTCTAACGCGTATTCATGTCACATCTGGCGAAAAACCTACCAAAACTCCAGACCGTTAGATTGATGACCGCGCGATGGGACCCGAACATGGGACCTTCACACTTTGGCCGTCTACCATTTTCAGTGATATAATCACTGTGCCATGGTGAGGCTACTGATTTTTGAATTAAATGATTTGAAATTAAATGAGAAAATATATATAACTAGCTGCGTGCCCGTTCTTCACACAGTAGGAAACAAAAATTTTCCTCACATGTGTCATTCGAATTAATTCCAGGAATGTGGAATCTAGAAAAAGCAAAATTATTTGGCTCTTGACTTAAAGTTTGCATCATATGTACTAACCTGAGATCAATACAATATAATGACAGAAAAAAAAAACTATGTCAGTGTCATTCGCTATCAAAAAAGTGAAAAGTTTGACCTTTTGCAGTGAACTCCTCACTTTCAAAATGTCTTATTTCCAAATCAAACTGTTTTTAGGTTCATGTTTTAGTGTTAAATACCTCAGATACTGCATAAAATGGATATTTTTTTAAATTTTAAAATAACTGTGCACCCGCTCTTCACACATGAAGAAGCAAATATTTTACTAAAATATGCTCATAACTACATGTGATAAAACAATTTCATAAAAGAAAAGTTTGAGCAATCTCCTCTATTGAAATTACTGCGGGTTATATTAACGCAAATTAGAATACTTTTCGTTTAGTTACTTGTAAAAGAACCGCTGAAAAACGATGAACAGAACACTTTTAATTTCGTGAAACATTTATCAATGTGGTACATTGAGATTTATTCATATATAATCCTTACAAATCTACTAATACTAACTAATACGTATATTAATACAATCTATCTTCGCTTCTCACTCTTTAATTCTCAATTTAAAGAAACAGATTATTTGGCATAAAAAGGACCTTTCTATTCTATGATGATTCTTTGTAATTTATGCATTAGCATAAACAATAATCATTTCACATTATAGTTGCCATTCAGGAAGCTCTCCATATATATTTAATTTATGCATAATTCTTGTCAAATTGACATATTTAGAACAGCAAAACATTTCATCTAGCCGTGGTGGAAAATAAGCGACAATAATTTAAATATCCCACATAGTGAATCATGGTTCTGTCTCGTGATAAACATAGTGTAATCTCAAGGAGCTATTTAGAATAGCTTTGTGACAGGATGTTAGTGTTGCAGAGTTTACAATAGTTTTCAAATGGTATAATATTGACACTGACAAAGAAGTGGAAAAAATTTTTTGCTTTACATAGGACAGCTATGGAGGAACGTAATCCAATGTTAAAATAAAACTATACCCGCAACATGCATTTGTTAGGAAACAAATATAGCTGCAGCATAGTTAAATGCCAAAAATAAAAAAAGTAAGAAAATTTTTAATATATCGCGCTTTAAAACGAACTTTGTAGCTATTAAAACAAGAACATTTTCAGCTGCATTAAAACATTTCAATTTTTAAATAAGCAATGGATTAGAATACCACTTACAATAACAATTGTGAATTTCTTAGTTTGTTGTGGCGTAATTTTTACGTATGTTAAAGCACTTGATGTCACAGAAGTAGATCCGAGTAGATCCTCACTTGCGATTTAAAAATCCAGTGCCCCATTTAAAAGCTTATCGAGAAGTTGAAAAAACACAGTTTTTCTAATCCTTTCTGTGGCAACTATATGTAATTCTCGTGCAGTGGCATAGCCAGAAATTTTTCATTGGGGGGGGGGGGTTACGACTACTGCAACTCACCTATGAAGAAGAATATACATTCTGTATGGCAAAAAATTCCTCATGGAGGGGGGAGGGGTTGGGTTATGACCCCCCTAACCCCACCCCTTGGCTACACCCCTGTTCTTGTGCCATGATTGATTTATATAATGGCGTAAACAGTCCGCGTTGATGCTATTATAAACATTATGTTACATTAAAATTTGTAAAAAATCATCTAATTTATATAATTTTTTTGTTTTTATTTCAAAAGAAGGCGAAATAACTGTTTTATCATTTACCAAAATATCAAAGAGTTATTAACCGACGAAAAACGGAGGAGGTTCTTAAGTCGACGCGTATATATATATATATTTTTATGTATGATCACGCATAACTTTTTACAGAGTACTCCGATTTTGATAATTCTTTTTTTATTGGAAAGGGTATATACCAAAGTTGGTCCCATATAGATTTGGAAAAAATATTCCAACCCTAAGTGTAGGAAAACAGGGGATGATTGATTTTTCACTCACTGATTATAATGTATGAACACGCATAAAATATGACTTTTAAATAGCTATTTATTTATTTTTTTTAAAGCCAGCTCGTTTAGTGATCTTTTTCCTTTTCCTCGTGAAAATGTAATATTCCTTAAATTTTATAGTTTTCATAAAATAAAATAGAAGCTCTAACGAGGCATATAAGCTCTTGAATCGATATTTGTTAGATGCTATTACGAGAAGAGTTGATTTTTTTTTAATGGATGGTGTCCGTGTGATGTCATTTTTCAGCCAACACGTGACCTCCAACCAATCAGCTTAAAATGTAGTTTCAGTTGACACTCAATGTTTCAATCTGATTAGTTCAAATTTGTATTTTCCACCGACAAGTGATTGAAATAGCCTTGTATCGATATCGTCCTTTGCAAGTGATAATGGCGACGCTTTTACGTCACTGTTTAAAACTGCACATCAACCACCTATACATCTTCGTTCACAGTACACAGCACATATGTGTACATTTTGTTTTCGCTTGTTAAAACAATTCTTTTAAGATTTTTTGTAGTTCTGAATTTACGTACATATGCGTCAATGCTTTAATTTTGAATAAATGATTTTAACGCATGCGAACGTGTAAATCCCACGCACACATTTTGCTTTTGTATGCCGTTTCGCAAAAAAGTATTTGAATGTTATTAAAATTTCCGAAATTCAATTTGTTAATTTTTTTTTCGAAATTCATACAGCTAAAAAGATCTGGTCTATGTTCCGTATCCGGTGCTGTTTACATTTTGATGTTCATTTAGTGTTGGTTCTGGCGCCATCGTGGGCGATGTTCAATGGGAGTGAAGTACCCTGCCAGTGGTAGTTTTGACTGGCAACCATAAAGAAATGTGTACCGCTTGGCGATGTTTTTTTTGCAGGTATGATAATGTGTCAAATATTGCAAATTGGATATTTCAGAACTGTTGAAAGATCCGAAATTTCTTGAATTTTCGCACATGCATAATAGTTATTTTTTAATTCTAGCTACTGTGTGACGTACATAGATGAATGTAAAGAATTCACTTGCTGAATTTGACGTCACTAAGCTGTTAATTTGTGTTTATAGCCACAAAAAATTATAAAATAAAAACTTTATTAACAAAAAAATTAAACCGCCGAAAAACTCAAAAGCAAAAAATAATAAACCTTTTTTTAATTAACCTTAATAACTAAGTTCTTAAACTAATGTAAGTATACCTAAGTAATTTTGAGTCGGTGGCAAACAACCAATGAACACAGATCACTAAATTACCTTAAATTTAAAGAAATGAACAATTAACAATGCAACGTGAAATTTCCAGCGATAAACATTCCAAAAAATGCACTCTTCGTACGTCGCTCACGATCAACGAGCTTTCGCAGAAATGCGGAGAGGTTTACTTTGTAATACACAACTCAACATTAACATTTGTGTGTGAACAATAAATTACTCCTATTAATAATGGAGATTTAGGCAATTTAGTGATTCTTGTTCATTGGTTGTTTGGCACCGACTCAAAATTATTTAGGTATACTTACATTAGTTTAAGAACTTAGTTATTAAGGTTAATTAAAAAAAGGTTTATTATTTTTTGCTTTTGAGTTTTTTGGCAGTTTAATTTTTTTGTTAAAAAGTTTTTATGATGGATAGAATTCGAGATGCAACAGTTTTAAAATTATTTTACAAAAATTTTTGTCAAATGTCATTTTTAAATAAAAAATTTCCTAAAAATATGCAAATTATGCTACATATTCAGAAAATACTATTTTTTAAAAGAAAATTGTCTCCTCTGTCCGATGATGTAAATGTTGTTTTGCTGCGAGCATAATTACCGCTGCTATTAAGCATTAGGTGAGAAAAAATATGAAAAATTGCATAAAACATAAAATAAAAAAATTTCTAGGTCGAATTTTGAAAAAAATCACTTTGAGGTGCACAACTTCATCTTTAGAACTTCCTGAGTACCAAATTTGGTGTTTCTAGGTGTAGCTGCTTGTCTGTAATGCCACCGACAGACACACACACACTTACATCTTTTATAATAAGTAGAGATAAGGTAATAGCTGAATAATCTAAGAAAACTAGTGAAATAAAACTGAATTAAAAAAAAAAAAACACACTGCAGGCAGATTACTGGAAATCTGACCTCCGTTGCATCACTAATGTAAAGAACATGAGTGTCACTTCAGTGATGAAGATTTTGCTGTGGCATATTTTAAGGGGGGTGCCGAGGGGGGGGGGGGCTCAGCTCAGGCCTCCTCCGGAGAATTTAAAACAATGATTAAAAACCTGCTATTTTTAAACAATTATATTATTGAGTTAAGAATGAAATTTAAATTTGAAGGGGAGTGTGGCAGTAGCTGGATTGAATCAAAAAAAATATGCATGGTAGATTGCGACATTTTTCAAACAAGCAAAAGGTACCCACTTGTTCAACCTTCAATTGCCCAGGTGTTGCATGCACAGAGTTGATCTCGTGTCACCGCACTACTCACCCCCCTAGAGAGCCAGTTGGAGGCTGACAAATGATCTTCCAACTTGAGAGATTACTGCTGTGCATTGCGGAATTTGAAAGTGCGAGCAAGAGATGGATGGGGGGTTGGTGCTGGTGCCACCAATCACTGAATACCAGAGGGAGAATGCGTTCGTTTTCTGGGTTACCAATAAAGGGGAGTGCGGCGGAAGTTGGTTTCGATTCAGAAAAATCTGCATGGTAGATTGCGGTGTCTTCCAACCAGGCAAAAGGTACCCACTTCCTTAAATTGCAATTGCCGAGATGCTGCATGTGCGGAGTTATGTTTTATGAACTTATTTTTTTTTTTAAACTACTAGGGGACAACCCCTTAGACTCGCTACGCTCACTTTTCGTACAAGGCATTCGGCCCCTAATAAGGCTTATTCGTAAAAAAGGCATAATTTTAACAGACAAACCCCAAAGATTGGATCAGATAGAATGTTACTGAGCTATACATTGCTTGGTTCTTGCATGTTCATTGGAACATAAAAATTTAAACTTCACACTATCTTTAATTATGTAAAACCTATGGAACACCTTGCATATTTGCCACCCATGGCGATTTTCCCTAATTTGGTGACTTACGTATATGTAGTTAATAATTAGTTCTAAGAAAACAGTACTTCATGTTTTCTTTGATAAAAACTATGAAACAGCTAGAATAGCTTACCACCAATGGCAACTTTTCATTATTTGGCGATTTATGTATGCTCATAACCGATAATTACTGCTCGTCTAAGGTTACCGGGAAATTCATTATTTATATATTCATATACATAATCCTTTGCAGATTGACATATTTAGAAATATGTCATCTTGACGTGCTGGCAAAGATTCAAGCTGTATTATAACTGCTATAATGGCATAGTTAATGATGCCAAATATTTCCACTGGTAGCAAATACCAAAAGCTGAACCCAACCAACTGTATAATAATCTGCATTTTAATTATTTTTCATTTTCATGATACTAGGTGCTAACATTTTTGAAAACACGGTCTAGATTCACCCTGCTTGGAGATATAGCCTTTAATCAGATCATACTCGATGCCAAAATGGCACTATTTAAATCAGTTACAACAAGTTATTCTGTTTTGGAAAAACAAATAATAGGTAATTCTAAACTTCTGTTATCTAAGGGAACTTACTATTTGAAAATCGTCAACTTTGTGCAACACACTTTGACTTATTTTTTCACATATTTTTTAATTTGGCATAAAATTGATGTAATTCTGCTTCATGTTCGCCAATTTCATGTGATTCTACATAATTGGAATTGCTTGGTTGCAAAGGCATGAATGATTTCATCCTGGCGAAAATTGCCAAACCTGGCAACCATTATGCTTATTTTTTCAGTTTTTTCTTAACATCTTCTAAAATAATTTTAATTTCAAAATTTAAGTCAGCATATTTGCTTCCCCAGAATTTTCCGAATCCGTGGACACCTTCGTCGAAACTCAAATCCCCACGGTTTCAGAGGAGATAGCAGAACAAGGTTTTGACGGTGGCGGCAGCAGAAGCCATAACTTTTTTTTTTTCAAATAGAGAGATTAAGTTGAATATATGTGACAACTATTATGACTGAAGTATTGTTCTTTGAACGCTGGTATGTGAGAGATGATTTCCAACATTGGTGAGTGCCAGAAATTTTTTCAAGGAGTATCAATATTCCTCGATTTATTTTGAAAAAGTGAATTTAATTTCAGAGAAGTAAACTTAGTGGTTTAAGAAATAGAAAACAAAGGCATAAAACTGACTTATAGGAAAAAATATAGCTGAATAGAAGTTCATCCATAAAAAAATATGTAATTTAATGCTAAAGAGTTGATCTTTAGTAATGGGACCACATTACTAAAGATCTCTTCATTTTAATAATATATTTTTTGCTTCAAAGGCACTGAATTACCTATAAAAATTAAAATTAATGCTTGATTAAATATTGCCTTTTTGTTAAAACTTTCAGAATTTTGAAAATGTAAACAAATAACTTTTTATGCCTTTTAGAGTTCCTTTGCATAGATGTTTTCTTAAATTGCACATTTTATCATGTCGCTGAATTTTCGGCCAACCAAAACACTTCTTTTTGATTCCAAAATTAAACCCCAAATGCTGCCATTGGACATTTCTTTTTCTTATAATGGATGATTGTTTGTTAATGTGAAATTAACTTATAGATTTCACTATTTTAAAGCGAGAGAAGGCTGGGGATACTAAACTTGTCCATTCTAACCGTATCTGTAAGATGATGGCATTTAATTCAGGGTTAACAACTTGCCCATCAACTGAAAAAATAAAATAAAAAATGTTGAGCTTAAAGAAAAACACTTACAGGACCTTGCCTAACTACCAAAGAAACCCCCGTGTGAAATTAATTTATTTTTAACATTATACAGTAGAGAGCCAGAAATCCGCACAGCTTGGGACCAAGGCTTGTGCGGATTTTAGGATTTTGCAGATTTCAGGCCATAAAAGATAAATCCTATTACATTTCAGACTTAAGAAAAGAAGAATACAATTACAATGAAATAAAAACACAGTCAAAAGTATTTCATTTATATTTTCACTTTAAATACAAAAGCATAGGAGAAAAAAGAAATTCCACAAAGACTAGCAAAGCAAATGGTTTCAAAATTTCCTTTTTCTAATTTTGAAAGCATGTTCTATGGTGATTTATTTTAAAATATTATTTTTGTCTATTTTCAGTTTCTTTTTTTTTCCCTTCTTTTCTTTATTCAGTTTTGCAAACTGTATATTATCATTAATTCTTGTTTTGTTACAGAACTTTGCTGTTCTAAAAATTGAAGGTATTCTTCTCTTAACTTCAAACTTTTATCAAATGGATTTTATTATTATTATTACCCAAGTTTTCATCATCAGAATCATATTTATCTAGATTCAAGTCACTTTTAAACAATTTCATCACTGGCAGATGACTTCGAATTTCATTATTTACATCAGAGAAGGTGTGCGGATTTCGGACCTTTGCAGATTTTAGGTCAGCGGATTTTTGGCTCTCAACTGTATATGCAGCAATTGGTAGGGCGCCTCTTTTTCCCTTTTTTTTTTTTTTAAGGTGAATTCAATAGAACAATTTCTACAATACAACCTACGGATCGTGGCGATTTCGAAAAACGTTATAAAAATACATAGTTCACAGCGAGACCCCGTAATCCATGACGTAGCCGCTACTTTTTTTTTTTTTAATGACCAATAATCCGGAAAATCCGAGAATCGCCGTAGTCCCGTCCATTCCGGATTTTCGGCTTTGTACTGTATTTTAAATTTTCAACAGATATGTATATTTTACATAACTGAGTTACATCTAAATACAAACATGCAATCACCAGAAATGTACACACTCATAGCATACATGCAAGCACGCCCAACCGTATGGATAGCATTGTGCGTTATTGCATGTATGTTATTTTACAATTTAAATTATTTTACCTGCTTTAATTTACAGTGGACTTTTACTACAATGCTATCTAACAAGAATTACTGTACTGGCCCGAATGTAACAAAATGTTTTTTGACCGATCATTTCCCGTTAAAGATCTGACTCGCTCTAAATACGGGATTTTCCTAATTATCTCGATAAAAAACTTCAGGGCCGCATTATATTCAGGCTATTACAGTAATACAGGCAAATCTGTCTATCTCGAATTTCAAGGGAAGGGAAAAAAAGTTTGAGATAAAGAGGCCTCGATTTATAGAGGTTTTAAATGCTCAGTTAAAAACATTTTATTTGTTTTTGCTGTAAAAAATACAGCGATATGACTGCAGATTTATTTTACATACATCCATAGCACTTTTAAAAATATAAATATGTACCTTCAACAATAAAAATAGTCTTTCAATGACTTTTGATGTCTATAACTTCCATTGTTTCTGCTAGCTTTCTAAGGTTACCAAGCACTGTGAATCCCCTTATAGCAAAATTTACTTAAGAAAAGTTCAGAGTTACACGGTCTTCTCTGCTTCTTTTGTTGTCTCTTTAGATGCATCAGTATGCAAATTTGCTGAAGAAAGTTGCTCTTTAAGCACCGATTTTTGTAATTTACATTTGAGATATAGAGGTTTTTGAAGGAAATTTTTTTTGAGATACTAGTGGCCTAGGCCCCTAGACTTGCTACGCTCACTTTTCGCATGAGACATTCGGGCCCCATATAAGACTTATTCATAAAAAAGGCATAATTTCACCAAACAAAAACCAAAGGTTGGATCAGATAGAATGTTACCGAGCTACAAATTGCTTGTAACATAAAAATTTAAACTTTGCACTATTTTTAATTATGTGAAACCCATGGAACACCTTGCGTATTAGCCAATTATGACGAATTTTCAAAATTTGGCGACTTGCCGTATAGTAGATATAGACTTTATAGTTAATAATTAGCTCTAAGAAAACACTACTTCATATGTTTTCTTTGATAAAAACTACGGAACAGGTAGGATAGATTGTCACCCATGGCAACTTTTCATTATTGGGCGATTTATACATGTTCACAACCTATAATTATTGCTCATTTAAGGTTCCCGAAAAACCGTTATCCATATTTTCATATACATAATCCTTTGCAGATTGGCATATTTAGCACCACGAATTATATCATCTCGCCGCACTGGCAAATATCCAAAGTGCATTATAACTGCTATAATGGCATAGTTAACGCCACCCAATATTTCTACTGGTAGCAAATACTCCAGCTGGACCGAACCGGCTTTAAAATAATCTGCATTTTAATTGTTTTTCATTTTCAAGATATTGGGTTCTAACATTTTTGAACTCGCGGTTTAGATTCACCCTACTTGGAAAGATACCATTTTGCCAGATCATGCCTAATGCCAAGATGGCACTTTTAATTATTCATTTAATTAGTTATTCAGTTTTGGAAAAACGAATAATCACTCATTCTAAACTCCTGTTGTCTAAGCGAACTTACTATTTGAAAATTGTCAACTTTGTGTAACAAACTTTGAGTTATTTATTTCATATATTTTTTAATTTGGCGTAAAATGGGTGTCATTCTACTTCATGTTTGTCCATTTCACACTATTCTACATACTTGGAATTGCTTTGTTGCAAAGGAATGAATGATTTTATGCCAAATCCTGCAACCATTACGTTTATTTTTTGAGTTTTTTATTAATATCTTCTAAAATAATTCAATTTTTGAAATTTAAGTCAGCTTATCAGGTTCCTCGGAATTTTCTGAATCCGTGGACATGTTTCCCGAAATTCAAATCCCCATGGTTTAGGAGAAGATAGCCGAACAAGCTCTTGGCTGCGGTCATTACTTTTTTTTTAGAATAGAGAGAAACATGGAAAATACATTGAATTTTGATTGTAATTGTAGGGAATTTTAGAAATTCTGAAATATAGAGGTTTTTCAGGCATACAGGTTTGACTGTATTACTTCTAGCCCACAACACGAGATTTTCTGTCAAAAGTAAGCAGCGCCAGCATTCATTTATTCCTGTGAGAAATGGGGATATTAGTCAGGGAATGGTTTAAAACTGTTAGAGAGGTGTTTATATATGCCTAAAACAATTGTGTATGTGTTTCAGAAAATCATGCCCGATACCCTATCTCTTAAGCGAGATTTTCACTTAACCCTAACGCACAGTGTTCCCGCTCTGGCAACACCAAATTCTGACGTTTTGACTGTTGCCAGTCACGAAGAATAGATTTGATTTCTATAAAAATAGTTGCAGGTGACATAGCTCCACGAGAATCCATTACTTTTTAGCACGTCTTTTCCCGTAAAAAAATATTCACGATTATTTTTAACAGCACTGACATCTGCTGAAAAATGGAAGAACGCAAGAACAGCTGGATAGATTGCCCAATGGCGGCAATGATAGATTGCCCAGTAAAATGGCGGATGATCGAAACGTTCATCGCATGCCACAGATCTAGAGACCCTTTTTTGGGGGGTCTCTAGATCTGTGGCATGCGATGAATGTTTCGATCGTCTGCCATTTTGCGGGTAGTTGAGTAGAGCGCTGGCAATGGCTGCCCTTTTTTCAGCATTGAGAAAGGGTTGCGCCTCAAAGGGTTAAGCAAGGGTCTTTGAATGCATCCATTTGGCCTTCACATAAGTCAAGACTCCGCTATATTAGAATTTTGTTCTGGTAAGTAATTAATTAGACAGGTCACTTGTTAAAGCACAGTGATTGCTAAGTTCATACATGGGCAACCTCTTGCTCACCCTGGCTTTTGAACCAACCCACAGAACATGTCAAAACCCCATATGAACCATTCTAAATCCCAAATACATGGCCCATGACTTTGCCAACATCCTAAAGTTTTACCTGAAACTCTCCAAAGGCTGCCCATACTTGACTTAGATTATGCCAAAATATGTAAGACAAATGTTCTAAAATTTACTATTTTTCAATTGGGAGATGTTTAATGGGATGACATTATGGCATCGCGTAAATCACTTGCTCCCTACTTAAAAAATATTATCGGGGTTCTCCCCAGGCCTTTTTGGCCAAGCAGATTGTCCGACAAGTTTTACTGACCACCCTGCAGAAAAATCCGAATATCATTTCAGATGCTTTAATTCGATGGACGTATAAATTCTAACAAATTGAAAATTATTACTATTAAAACCAAATATATTAAGAATTCTTGGCTTTCTAGTTGTGTGGATAGTTAGATGTTTTTATAACTGAAGAAGGCCAGGTCTGCTGTATTGGCTGAAATGATCACCTCGTTGATAAATATCATTTTGTATGAGTTGTTATTGTTAATAAAGTTTTCATTAATTTTTCATTCTAACACCCATTTTTGTAGCGACATTTCCGTATTTCTAGTATTAGTAACCCTATTTTATTATGTTAGATAGCTGTTTATGGCTTTTATACTGTAGTCCGATAATATAGGTACTTGCACACTGTACACACATGGATAAGGTCTTGCAGATAGTTTTGCAATGTGATTCCAAGATTTTGTGGAGATTTTTTTTCTTTTTTGTAAAGATGGAAGTTATCCAGAAGAAATATTTTTGAGTAACTATAACACAAGTGCATTGCATGAACAAGCGTACGTATATGTATCCATACACTCATATGCACAGTACTATGCATTCTGTTATCGCAGGCTATTATGAGTTTACAGATAGTTTTGTTTTTGGATTATGTGCACAGATAGCTAATTTTTTTACCTGACTACGTTTAATACATTGAAGCCAAGTGGTGTAATGGTTAGCGCACCGCACTGCCGTCCCCCAGATCAGGGGTTCAAATCCCAGACTGGGCAAGGTCGAATCAGCCTTTCAACATCCCTTGAGTGGGTCGATAAAATGATGACCAAACTTGCTTGGGGTCAAACACTTGGGGCTTCACATCAGGCTGACCACCTGGCCGAGGCACATGCATTTGCACTCTGCTTTTGCAAAGGTGCACTTGGGCAATGCAGGTCATGGCCCCGCAGAGGGGCTGTTGCGGCATGTTTGACTTTGACGTTTAATACAATACTTTTTCAATTGCGTCAGCTGTAAGTCTTGACTGCCATTTTCATTAATCCCTACTCAGTGTGATTGATGGTACAATACACAAGCATTTCATTTGTCATCTAATATTCTTGTTCAAATTCAAAGTGCTATGAAACACAAACCTTAGGAAAATATCATTTCCAGTGCTTAGATTTGATCATACCACTCCTTGTTACTTTTTATTGCCTAGTTGATTATATTTTCTAGTGAAGGTCCCTGATAGTACGTAGGGTGAAACAATATTAACATCAATTTAAAAAGAAATTTAATGGTAAATCTTTACAAAATATGCAAACCTCAAGCAGTAAAATAAAGAAACATTAACGTTGTACGTGTCAATTTTTATGTCCTCATTCTTCACAAGAAATCACACAATTTCTATGACTTACTTATTATACATAAGTAACAGCAAAGCTTTTTAATTCAGCATATGTATAGTTTAAAATGTTTAACATACTCTTTAACAGACAATTATATTCACTGTAGATTTCAGGAATGATAATCTACTGGGTATATGTACAAGTACATTGGCATAAAAAATCAAGCACCATAAAAATTAAAGGCTATCAGGACAAATATAAAAAAATAAAACAGAAATATCGGGAGCAGGGCGAGTCCTTGTTTCTTAGCTGGAACGCAGTTGCCGAGAAATAAATAGGCTCCCCATACAGACCATACCAGGCCCCCGATGGCAAAGATGTTCTTAAATACAAACAATATAACTGAGTAATTAAAAATACGATTCAGGAATGCACAGAAGATCAAGCTGATGCTCTGAGGCAACAGGCAGTATCCTAGGACACACACACTTTGGAAAAACGACACGTTTCCTCCGAGAAGCTTGGAATTCAGAGTTACAACGACGGCTCCGATCCACACAATGAAAAACACTTCGGCAAATTGTAAGCCACCGCTGTCCCGATCGTCTACTCCTTCCTTAGAGAGCATTGCAGACAAAAACACACATAGTATAAGAGGTCCCCACAAATCCCAGTCCTTGAGGAGAGCTTCCTTCTGCTTCGGATACAATACATGGCAGAATTTGGTGCCGACCGCTCTCAAATCACGCAATATTGTCTCTTTAACGGGCTCGTCGAGAGTGTGATAATCAGAATTTTCTTTATACGCCGGTGTACCAGCAATCTCCCCTTCTAGTAATGTTTCATCGCTTTGCTGGTAAGGTAGAGAGTCAGGGGATTCCATTTTAATTGTTTGTTTTTCAAATTATCGAAAAATCTATACAACTGACATCGCTTAAAAGTGCAAAATAATAATACTCCGTATAATCATCGTCATAACTTATACTGAAAGTAGAAGTAAAAGTAGAAGCGTCTTGTCACGGAGTAAAAATGGATCCTTCTGTCAAATGAAACTTTATATACGATATCATAAAATAACACAATTATATACTATTTAATATTAGTTTAAAGAGTCTTTACAGTTACAGTCTTCTAGAAAAGTTGAAATTTTCAAGACGTTATTTTTTCGTTTATACTCCAAGCATAAAAACTCCATGTTACTTTGAGAACTTTCAAAACCATCATTGGCATCATTCATAAGGTTTATTTTGGTTTGCGAATCGAATTTCCATTTAATTTAATTCATTTCCGTGTTTATGATCGTGCGTATTCTAGAATTTGAAATTTCTTTGCGCTATGGATTCACTGAATGTTGAATTTCAAAAGGTAATACCTAAATTTACGTTCGAATCATACAAAGGGCAAGCTGGACGAATTGGTGTAGTTGGTGGAAGTAAAAACTACACAGGCGCACCTTATTTCGCCGCTATCTCCGCACTCAAAGTGGGCTGCGACCTGTCTCACGTATTTTGTACGCAAGATGCTTCATTAGTCATTAAATCCTACAGCCCAGAATTGATCGTCCACCCTGTTCTAGACGATTCGACATTTGGCAGCCAGCTCCCGGGTCTCCTGTCCAGTTTGCATTCGTTCGTTATCGGACCCGGACTGGGGCGTGATGAACGCACGTTCGAGTCTATTCGGCGCATCATAGATTTCGCGAAGGAAAAGAATGTTCCGCTCGTGCTGGACGCAGACGCTTTGTTCTACGTGAACAGCAACCTAGATGCGATATCTAACTACAGGAAAGCGATCCTCACACCTAATAAAGTAGAATTTGAAAGATTGTACTTGGCTGTCACTAAAAACTATTTAAGCGGAGCGATCACCGAGAAGGAAGTGGAAGAAGTAGCGAAGGCCTTGGGCAGTGTGACGATAGTGTGTAAAGGGGCCGTAGACATAATAAGTGATGGAACGCAAACAGTGTACTGTGACGAAGCCGGGAGCCCGCGCAGGTGTGGGGGGCAAGGGGATTTGCTGTCTGGATCTATGGGTACATTCAGCTATTGGACTCATAAGTATGGAAGCTCGTTGACGAGTGGTGCCACGATTCTTGCTGCTTACGGAGCGTGCATGCTGACTAGACGATGCAGCTGTTTAGCTTTTCAAAAATTCAAAAGAAGCACTTTGACTTCTAATTTAGTAGGTGAAATTCAATCTGCATTTTCATCGTTGTTTCATATTGAATAGCATATATGTTCTCTGAAAGCATTATAATGCATTAAAATATACATTTGTTAAATTTATTTAAAGGTACTTATTAATTATTTGAACCATGATAAATATTCACTCTTTGCAAATATTGTGGAACAGGGTACTGCCGCCAAATGGAGGGACAATAAAGGAAGAAGGTTATCAAGCAATGTGTCTTTTCTCCTTTTAAGTAATAATTTTACTTACGTATTAACGCCACCGCACCAGAAGTTGTGCTTATAGGATGATCATCGGAAAGCCACAGACCTGCGAAATTGATTCAGCTTCTCAAAGAAAAATACTCCAATGCGTTTTAATGATTAGTAATCATAAATAAAATGTTTATTTTATGATTTGTCACAAAAATTATAGGTTGATTTTAAATAGAGTGTTTTATTTTAGGATTTTTCACAAACATTTTAGGTGTAGATTGGTAGCACTTAAAAACCGCGAAATATGTGCCCGTTAAACTCTATATCGGCCCATTTTCCACTGAAATCCGATTGACTACTTTGGTTTTAAATAAAGTGTTTTCAATATTGAAACTGTTTTGATTTTAAATAAAGTGTTTTATTTTATAATTTCTCGCAAAAATTTTAGGTGTAGATTGGCGCCACTTAAAAATCGCCAAATCTGTAGCTGCGGTGGCGTTAATATGTAAGTACCGTAATAATTATGGCAGTTTTAACAATACTAAGGTACTTAGGTATTATCCCGGCAGTCCGCCAAGATGATCAATTTTTTATTAAGACAAATGCCGCACACATAAATTATGGATGGTTTTGATACGATTGGCAACAGTTTGCCAGCACATTTGACGAAAAAATAGTTTGGCGGGAATGACTGCCAGGATAATACAAAAGTACCAATACCAATAACATATATTTAATTATATTAAGAAATAATAGTAGTATTTTTAAACACACTGATAATGTAATTTGCCATCATGTGTAAAGCACGGCAACAACAACAAAAAAAAAAATCATCAAATTGGCAATTATACCATGTTGTGCACTACAACATGATTTGACGAGGTTTGATAACGTGATATTACTCGAGTTTTTAACAAGTAATGTATCTAAGATCTAATGCAAATTAATCACCTGCAACACCAGATTGTTTCCTAATAGTAAGAAGTGCAGGGTTTAATATTATTCTGTATCGTACAGTACAGCTATAATTATTACAGAAAACTTACTAATCAAAACAGACAGCAGAAAACTTACCAATCAAAAAATAACACAGACAGTTAAACAGGTTATATTTGAATTTTAGGTTATACATATATACAAACATATAACATAATGTTAGACAAAATTATTTTAATGAGGTTAAAAAAAATACAGAAATTCTTACGACTGCTTGGTATTCGTTGAGTACTCGGTTAAAGTTTGCCCGAATACTGAGTTGGATTTTAATGTTGTTGTTGTTGTTGCTGTTTTACATTTTATTATTTTCACATAGGCAGCAAGAGACCTATCATCATCAGGGGGTCGATGCAGACGAAACAGGGGTCCGTTTTGCACAGTAGCGTAGCCAGAATTTTTTTTTCAAGGGTGGCTGAGAACTGAAAAGGTGGAATGCAATATAATTTATTAAAATCAACTTAACATACCTTTTTCGAGGGTGTGGGGATGGGCCCCCCTCGATTTTGCCTAAAAGTGTTCATATATAAAAATTCATTTTTAAAAAAGAACTATGTAAACAGAGTTTAAAATCTTTGCAGTTGAAAAAGCATACATTAGAGGTCGAAAAGAAGAAAACGAAAGAAAAAAAAAAGTATTGCCTTGGATTTGTTGATGAGCTTCAAATTTCTCAAGTGGGCTTGAAATGTACCATAAGATTTCAGATTCAGAGTGAACTGACACCAACCCTATTTATGTTAAGACTGCCAGCCACAAATTGTTCTCAGACTACTATCCAGCTACCCTCAGACAAGATTTGGGGTAGCTTTACCAACTTAGAGGGAGAACCCTGATGTAATTTACTTTAAAAAAAAAAAAGGAGAAAAAAGTAGTGAATTTACAGGAAAAATTACAGATTATACATGTTTTTCTACAGTATACACGAACAATTTTCCATAAATTCCTAGTTAATGTAAACATCAATTCTAACATATATCTTTGAGTACACCTAGGGATAGCGAGAGAAACCTTGAAATTTATCACCAGAATTTTGTGTTCTCTATATCTTTCTTCCTCATTTCAGGGTTGGCTGCATCTCCATCCACCACCCCCTGTCTACGCACCTTGCCAAAATTCCAATCGATTAAAACAGCTCCTTCTCAAAAATACAATCGATTAAAATGGCCCTTCATTGGTATTTTACCCTGTATTTTAATCTGTTTTATCAATTATTTTAACCAGAGAAGTGACTTTTATTAAAAATTGGTATGAAAATTCACAAATTTAAGTGTTGAAATTCACGAAATTAAATATTGAAATTCACAAAAATGGTACCCTAGAAAAATTCTCGGATCGACTCCTGATCATTCAAACTGTCAGAGCTAAAAATGCACACCAATCCTATGTTAGCCAATTTTCGTAAACTAACTTACTTGCACAGGGTCTACTGGAAGGGTGGACAATTCAGATATTTCCCCGGGTCCCCAAACTTGTTAACCCCTGAGACCTTCTCCCATGCAGTTTATAAAATGGAAATATTTTCTCGAAATTTTACAACCACCATCTTGGCAATATATTTTGGTTATTTGGTGATTGAATTTTGGTGTCCACTGAAACCCAGAATCATCTTTTATTTTCTACTTAAAAAAAAAAAAGGGGGGGGGGAGGTGCTATCTTCAGTGCATATATTTACATATTTTTTATGTATTTACTAGTGATTACCAAGTAGCATTTTGGCCAAGTGACCGAGCATTTACTAACTTGATTGAGCATTGTCGCAAATTGGCAGGCAACATTTGGGGGAGGGGAATGTTTCCTATTTTGGAAAATACCATTTTCTTATAGGTTATATTTGAATTTTAGGGGGGCAATTGTCCTTCATGTCATTAGTAAATTACGCTTATGTGATTGAGTGCCGAGTTAACAGAGTACCGAATACTGAGCAGTTATGCAATGTAAAAAGGATTATACACTTGCTAATGAAGAATTTTTCTTCTTTTGAAATGAGGACATAGAATAACGTAATTGTCTCTTTAAGGTAACATAAATTTAGCAGAACCGTAACATTAAAAAAATCTGGAGTGACTCCACTCGACTTTCCGAACACTTACGATTAAGATCATTACCAAGCATTTAAATAAATTTTAATCGATGAATAATTCAAACATATATACAAAATTGAAACTCAATCGAATGCACCGTTTAAACGCTTGTGCACTTTCAAGAATTTCTCCCCATATGCCATTATGCCATAATATAAAAGAAATTTTTTCGTAGCCCTGTAGAAAAACTATGTCTTATACACACCAAAATCAATACCGGTCTTAATATGGTTATTTATAACATACATACCCAATTTCAGCTCAATCGAAGGTACCGTTTAAACGCTAGCGCACTTTCAAGAATTTCCCCCCATAGGCCAGAATGTAAAAGAAATCTTTGTCGTAGCCCTGTAGGAGAACTATTAGTCCTATACACACCAAAATCAATACCGGTCTTGCGACGGTGGTTCATAAGATATATACCCAATTTGAGTTCAATCGAATCTACTGTTTAACCGCTAGCGCACTTTCAAGAAATTCCCTCCATAGGCCATAATGTAAGAGAAATCTTTGTCGTAGCCCTCTAGAAACACTATAAGTCCGATACACACCAAAATCAATACCGGTCTTGCGACAAGGGTTTATAACATATATACCCAATTTTAGTTCAATCGAATCTACTGTTTAAACGCTAGCGCACTTTCAAGAAATTCCCCCCATAGGCCATAATGTAAAAGAAATCTTTGGTGTAGCCCTGTAGGAAAACTATAAGTCCTATACACATTAAAATCAATACCGTTCTTGCGACGGTGGTTTATGACATATATATCCAATTTGAGCTCAATCGAATGCTCCGTTCAGGAGCTATCGCGTTCACTCACATACACACAAACACACACACACATACATACATACATCTCGTAAAAATAGCATAAATGGATTCAGAAGCCCTCAAAATGTGTCAAAACACCAAAATCTCGAAGTCGAATTTTTGCATGATTACAATACTTTCCTTACATGGTACATGTTCGGAAAGTAAAAAAACCAAACAACATCAAATTGAAAAAATGATTCTAAAAAGTGTATTAAATTTGTGCATACATAGGATAAAATAGTATTATTTTTAAATTTTATTTTATTTGTCTGATAAAATGTATTCAGATTGACACATTATTTATAAATTTGATCATTAAAACTTCTTACTTTTAAACAGGGCTGTACCCAGAAAAAAATTTCGGGGGTGGGGTGGGGAGCAAGAGGTGAAAAAGGCTAAATTTTTCACTAAATGGCTTCATTATTATTGTTTTGTTAACAAAATTTTAAATTTTGAGGGGGGACCAGACTCCCTGGTCCCCTTCCCTGGGTACGGCCTTGCTCTTAAATATGGTTACATCACATTTTGCATAGATACAGTGGCGCACACAAGGGGGGGGGGGTCCGGAACTCTCCCCATTGGCTTTGCTCATTACTTATTTGATATTTAAAATGTATAAAAATGAACAAGTAAACATTTATTGTAATAAAAATTAAAAATAACATTTATCGCCGGGTGACCATGTCTGTGTTCGTTGAATTAAATACTTTTTTTTTGTTTCTGAATTAAGAAAGGATGTATGTTAAACCAAAACCCACATTCATTTTTTATGGTATGTTTCTTAAAATGTGAAATATATTGAATTAAAAATATGGATTTTTTCCCCCTATATGTTTTTATTCGTATGATTTTTGAGACAGTGTATGTTGTTTTCAATCAAAAGGATAATATTTCACACATTTTTATTATTTTCACTTTACAAATCTTAACATTGATTTTATTTATTTGAAAATTGGATTGTTGTGTTTCTGTTAATGATGTAAAACTTCACATAAAACAGAAATAAAGAGTTTTATTAGTCCCATTTCTTGTAAAATAAATTGAACAGAAAAACCTACATTTCATAATGTTCTCAGAACATTAAATCCCGGAATTAATTTGATAATAGAAAGATTGTGTAATATTGTGTGAAAGTTCTGAGCGAAAGTATGTGAGCAGAAGAGTAACCTTTATGTTAAAAATTAAAAATATGTGGATTTTTTTTCTTTTTCAGTTTATGGGAATGGGTTCCCCCCTCATAGTTATATATTACTAAACTTAACAGAGACTGTAAAAGTTGGAACTCCCTTCCCCCTCAGCAAAAAATCCTGTGTGCACCCCTACATAGGTATATTCTTTCATGTGAAGTACAGTAGAGAGCCAGAAATTCGCACAGCTTGGGACCAAGGCTTGTGCGGATTTTAGGATTTTGCAGATTTCAGGCCATAAAAGGTAAATCCTATTACATTTCAGACTTAAGAAAAGGAGAATACAATTACAATGAAATAAAAACACAGTAAAAAGTATTTCATTTATATTTTTACTTTAAATACAAAAGCATAGGATAAAAAAGAAATTACATGAAGACTAGCAAAGCAAATGGTTTCAAAATTTCCTTTCTCTAATTTTGAAAACATGTTCTATGGTGATTTGTTTAAAAATATTTTTTTCCTACTTTGTTTGTTTGTTTCTTTTATTTATTTAATTTTGCAAATTGTATAACTACTTAAATATGCAGTTAAAACAATAACTGTTTAAACTGCATATTTTCATCTGAATATTTAAACAGAATTATGATTAATTTTTGTTTTGTTATAGAACTTAACTGTTGTAAAAATTTAGGGTATTCTTAACTTTAAACTTTTATCAAATGGATTTTATTACTATTTTTACCCAAGTTTTAGATCATCATCAGAATCGTATTTATCTGGATTCAAGAAACTTTTCAACAATTTCTTCATTGGTGGAATACTGCGAATTTCATTATTTATATCAGAGAAGGTGTGCGGATTTCGGACGTTTGCGGATTTTAGGTCGGCGGATTTCTGGCGTTCAACTGTATTTCAAAACTTTTGCAATAATATGTATTTAGACTGTCAGTAACTAATTGAGAGTTAGTTTTGGATAACTAGTGAAATTAGACTCACTGCGGTACTTGATCAAGCTTAGAAAATTATTTAAAACATAATTGTTAGAATCTTTATTTTAAAAGCTTTTTCTAAGATGCAAAACTAGCAGCACCAAGTGATTTTCAGAATGTATAATAAAATCTTGATATGACAGTTTTACCAATATTTTAGATTAACACATAAAATATTTCTAATCAAAGAAAAAAATGTATAGTGCAAATTCAGTCCCAGAGAAAAATTTTACATTTTGGAAATGTTTTAATGAAGTAGTAAACCCTTACTAGACATTTTCAGCTTCCTCAAAGCATTACTTTGTTTTTAATAATAGAAGAAAAAAAAATTCTATCTTTGTGCAGCAAAAATGATTAAAAAAACGAACAGTCCTCATTTGTCTGGTGGTAATGTAATAGAATAAGCATTCCAATTTTGTCCAAAATTTCTAAGAAATTCTTGTGTGCACCCTCTTGCAGTAGCTCTGTTTACTTTGAATCAGTCTGCATTTATTATAATAATAAAAGAAATCACATGCATTTTCAAAATATAGAACAATTGCTATTTTTACATCATAAATGCTATTGATGAAATTTCATTATTAAAATCTTTTTTCAAAAGCATTTCAGTAAACTTTTTTCCCTATTATTTCTTTGCGAAAGATGAATATTTTCCTACAGCTTTTAAAGTGATTTACTTTTATTTTTTATTCTCGAATGTATTATACATTGTGTCCCCAAAAGATGGTAACACAGCTTAATTCATTATCTAATAGAGATAAGGGGACAATGTAAGTTAGAAATTATTTTTTCAAAATGAGGTTAGTAAAAAGGCTGCTTTAAGAAAAAATTCCTTTCGTAAATTTTCAAGCAGTTACATTTTATTAATTTGTATATTACCCCGTAAAAAATTCCCAGTAAGTAAAATGTACCCCGTATAGTAATGAGGCGATGTACAAAATTCGAAAACTATATCCTAAAAATTGTCAGCGATATAAAGATAAATATAGGCTGACTTAAACCACTTTTCAATGGCTATTGAAAGGAAAAAATCAGGTTGGATGGTCGCGTTTTAGGGGTCGTACAGAAATTACGAAAGAAAATACCCGTTTGCTCTCTAGCAATGAATGTTCACATTGAAATTTATGCATAGCAGAATGACCATCTTTGTTATAAGATATCTCTGAGAAGTTTTAGGATGAAAGGCTGAAAATTTGTACGCCACCTAATAAATGTATGGGGCAGATTTTAGTAATTGGGAATTTTTCCGTACGGGGGTAGTATGCAAATTTAAAGTGTAGCTTTTTGAAAATTAAGAGGCATCTGTTCTTAACGTAGTCTTATTTCTGACCTTATTTTGAACATTTTTTTTCAATTTATTCTGCCCACTTATTTCTAATAGATAAAATAATTAAGGTGCGTTACCACCTTTTGGGGACACCCTGTATATTAGCATTTTATGAATTAAAATCAGTTCTAATGTTTGACAAAATTATTTTAATGAGGTTTAAAAAAAATGCTGAAATTCTTACGACTATTTGGTATTAGCCGAGTACTCGGTCAAAGTTTGGCCGAATACCGAGTATTCAGTACATCTAGCTTGTACAGTGATAATATTTAACCATGTAAACCGATTTTCAAGATTCTTAATTTTTTTTATTGGAAAGGGGATAGCTCAGAGGTGGTCACGTTCTGATGATATTATTCGAAAATAGGATAAAACTGTTTTTTTAAACCATTGCTTAAAGGGTTGCCAGAAACATGCTTTTCGTAATATGCAAAAAGTCGCCAAGGTTGGGCAGTTGGCAGTTTTTTTGCCAAGTTTGGCGCCAAAAATAAGTTCAGAAAACCGAACCCAGCTTGACGATATCTTTTATTTTTGGCGAAAGATTGTCAAACCCCACTACTATTTCACTTTGGGGATAACAATGTATATTGGATACTTGTGCAAAAATGACAGTTAAATTTGTCCATTCTTTATGCACATTTCTCTTATTATTCATATTTACACTTTGACTTAAGACTTTTGCGCGCTAGAGCACATATACAGGGTGTCAGAAAAAGGGTTGTAACAGGATTTAGTTCTTTATCTATTAAGAGATAAATAGGCAATGTAAATTGAAAACAATTTCAAAATAAGGTCGGAAATAAAATACTCACTGAGAAAAAATTCCTCTCGTTCATTTAAAGAAATTACACTTTTTAAATTTGTATACGACCCCCCGTACAAGAAAAATTCCCAATTTATAAAATCTGCCCCGTACACTCATGAGGTAGTGTGCAAAATTTGAGAATTGTATTCTGAAAAGTGCCGCTCCACCAGTGGCCGAGCGTGCTTATTGCGTTCTAAGCCGGGAGACGAAGGGTGTCTAGTTCTACCTCAAGCTGCGTCCTCGACCTAGCCGTTCGGAGTTTTCCGTGGTTTTCTCAGACTCAAATTATTTGAAGTGGACTAGCTTATGAACACTGGATTCCACTGAGATGAAATTTGGTAATTTTAAATCACCGTCTCACAAACTGTGTAGTTCTTCCCGAGTTTAGGACATACAGTTTTTTTTTTTTTTTTTACAGGGATACCAAAACTTTTATCAACATTACGGTATATAAACTCGAATTATTGTAATTGCATTTTAGCATTGTTTAATTATTTTAAACTGCTGAAAAAACACTCAAAATACTGGTGTTAAACGATAAAGTAATTAAAAAACTTTGTAAAAAACACACATAAGAAGTAAAAGGAAAAAGGATACGCGTTTCGTTCAAAAATTGTTTTGAACTTCTTCAGTCCAAGCCCTTCGACGTAAAGCTTTACGTCGAAGGGCTTGGACTGAAGAAGTTCAAAACAATTTTTGAACGAAACGCGTATCCTTTTTCCTTTTACTTCTTATGTGTGTTTTTTACAAAGTTTTTTAATTACTTTATTTTAAACTGGTTAAAAATTGATCAGGAATATAGGAATTCCGAGGAAGATATTCAAACACCATACTGTAATTTTTTCCTTTTTTTTTTTTTTTTTTTTTTTTTTTTTTTTTTTTTTTTGCTGCATTATTCAACGATTAAAATTTATTTAAATGCTTGGTGATGATCAAGTGTTCGGAAAGTTGAGTGGAATCACTCAACTTTCAGTTTTTTAAGATTTGTGTAGTTTTCTTAATAACAACAACAGATTTTTGTATTTAAAACTAAAATAGTGAAATGAAATCTTGATAAAAAAAAAGAGTTAAATAACGTATATTTCTTTGGAAATAATTAAAAATTCCGATTTTAAATTATAAAAATTTTAATTTCTTTAAAATTTGGATTTTTAAAAAAGTTATTTAGTCTAAACGGTAACGTCCTATGTTTTATGAAAGTCCTCAAAACACAATAAAATGTCTCAAATTACAAATCTCTAGGTCCATTAGGTCTCGAGTCATACCACCTTAAAGATTACTATATCATGGAAAATTTCTAATTTTTGAATAAGTAGGTAGTAGAAAATATTTGAAACTTCACAAGTTACATCTCAAAGGTCAGTGCAACAACCCTACAAAGAATTATTAAAACCTGCTACATCGGTGTGAAAATAATTCTTTTATTGACTGGTTCTATGTAAAATTATCCATAGTCCTCGTGAACAGATTTGAAAAGCGAGTCTTGGGAGAAATAATTTGAAAGAGCATTAACTTTTTAGTGGATTTTCCCGAGCTGAGCTCGGGCAGGTAAAACGTTCCATTCTGGATTATCCCGAGTGTAGCTCGGGCAGTAGGAAATTGTTTATTTTACACGTACTCTTTTCTCGAATTATTTCGTTTCGATTTCAAACACTTTTATTTACTTTACTGCCCACTAGAAGGTAGAACTATACACGATTTACGAAATCTTATATGAGAATAGTGTTATGTTTTAAAAATGTATCTATATCAAAATATGCATTGAAAAAATTGACATTTTTTGACCTCCAGCTCGAAAAAAAAATGAACCGGCATAGGGTTAAAAGTTTGCTACTGATGATACTCTATCAATGTACAGTAATTGACTTTTATTTAATTAGCTAAAATTTCGGTCTCGGATGACACGTTTTCGTGGTCAAACTTTAAAAAAAGAGCCCGAATTCAACCAAAAAACACGTTTAAAGTGGATGAATTTTTAAAAGTTCGGTATTACGATAGCGTTCTAAAAAGGAAAAACTCGGGCATTGTGAAATTATACCATACAGTTGTCCCTGTCAGATAAATTTCGCCCGGGTCGTGTGACACTTCCATGCATTTTGCTTTTATCTGAGTAGTATTTTGGAGTGCCTTGTTGGAAGTTTAAACCTCAGTTTCACTCCGTTTTTGGAATGCTAGAATATAAATATTACAATGTATGGTCCAAAATATCGCAATTTGTCATCTCCTTGGCGAGGTTTGGCGAAATATCGCAAAATTTGGCGATAGTCAGTCATTGTTCTTTCCATGCGTAAAATCTCGGCATTTGTCGTCGACCTTGGCGAGTTTCACCGAAATATCGCCACATTTGGCACCAAAAATTATTTTGTATTTCGCATAACTCGCATAAAACTTTAACCCATAGAATTTTGAATTTTTGTATTTAGAACTATTGTAATATCTAACTGTTTTCATTACTCTTTTTGACTGCAATCGACTGGTAATTTATTTACAGGGTGAGTCAAATGACTTTAAATACATTAGGTGTATGGATGCATTCAGTTCATTGAAAGTCTGTGGTCAGTGACTACTTTGGCTATCCCCAAAATCTCGCAAACTATCTCAAGCTTGTCGGCTTTTGGCGAAATATCGCCCAATAAAGTATCAGAAGGAAATCTTTCAAATTGAACTCAGCTTGGCGATATCGAAATATTTGGCTAGAAATCGCTAAACCTTAGTATTATTGCATATTTTATCTCTTTCAAACAAATAAGTTTAGAGGAAGTGCGCCGAAAATATTTTTGATTTAATAGACGTGCAAGGAAGTCATGTGTTGTCCACATCAGATTTTTTTTTATGCAGTCTCACAACAGCTGCCCTTCTTGTCAACTATCGGAAGTTTCGACTGTGAACAAAATATGATAAATTCAGTCAAGATAGTCCACTTTCCCTTTTCGTAGAGTAAGTGGACCACTCAGTCAATATTTTTCAGCAGGCAAATGGTAGAATTCGGGGCTGGTATATGAGTAAAGGTAGATATTATTGGAATGTTAAGGGGGATGGGTGGGAGAAATTGGTTTGTTTATCATTGGTAAATTTAATAAATTCATTCAAGTTGATCCACTTACCTCGTTGGTGGTGTAAGTGGTCCAAGAGTCAATATTTTCCAACATGCTAATCATCGAATTTATAGTTCAGGTCAGTGGGTAAAGGTAAGGTATAGATATTGTTTAAAGTTATGGGAAAAAATCGTTGGTTTATTTGATACGATTTTCTAGTAGAAATTTTCCTTTTACTTTTAAGTCCAGTTTTTCTTTAGCTACGTACATGTACCGTAATGCTTTCTCTGGATACTTATTGTTTCTTTCCAGGGACTGTTGCTGTTATAAGAAAGTTGAAGAAGATCCGGAGGAGAAATTTATGGAATACATCACTGTAATAAACATGTGAGTATTGTCAGGATTCAGCACAGGATCGCTGTCTTTCGAAATTTCTTATCCATCGATATGGAAGAACACTTGGTTACACTGTGTCCAAATGTGAAAAAGTGCAGCTGTTGCCATCGCTCGATTTAACTACCAGAAACAGGGTGATCGAACCGGCCGTCTTGTACCACAGAGCCAGCGAACTTTTTGAACATACCTGGTTGTGCGCAGCCGTGGATAAACTTCAATATTCCTGGTAGTTAAATCGAGAGATGGCAACAACTGTATTTTTTTTTATCAGTGGGAACATTTGGGCAGTCTATCCAGTTGTTCTTCTATATCACTGATCTTATTACAATTAAGACTCTTGACATGTGCATCTAATTAGGAATCAATTTACGAGGTCCTCCCTAAGGATACTAAACATCGAGCTGACTTATTTTGTTTCCCATCGAAACAAAAGTGGCTAAAGTCGCAGATGAAACTACGAGATGCTAAGCAGCTGTTCTGCCGTTTTTAAGTCATTTTTGTCCTTTTTTTAATCTTTCGGCAAGGGAAAGAGAAAATCCTGAAAAAATTCTTGAAGGACTGGAACAATTTGGTTACGCCCACCTATTTTCGAAGTATATCAAAGTTCATTTTATCATCATTATGTATCATCAGTACTATAGTATCAGTGCATGTAGACAGATACCTGGTGGGAAACAAATATTGGAGGGTATAATTCAGCCGGGATTAAAATAACTCTAGTCTTCTTTAAGGAGCGCAAACCAACATCACTGTACAAATTCTGCACCGTACTCAAATTTAATTGCTGCTGATGATCTTCATACTAGAACGATTTCTGCAGAAACAAGCATTTCCAAAAACACACCCCATCCCCACAATATTCCATATTTAGGCGAATTCGCTGTTTCAGCGTGGAATATAATACATTTGCATTCCTCCCGAATACGCAGAAATGTACTGAAAATTTCAAACCCGTTTTATTTTCAAAATTGCGCATTTTCAAGAATTTCTCCCTATAGGCCATAATTTAAAAGAAATCTTAAAATATATTTATAAGAAATCTTAGAAATCTCGTAGCCCTGTAGAAAAACTATAAGTCCTATACACACCAAAATCAATACCGGTCTTGCGACGGTGGTTTATAACATATATACCCAATTTGAGCTCAATCGCATGCCCCGTTCAGGAGCTATCGTGTTCACTCACATACACACAAACACATACACACATACATACATACATCTCGTAAAAATAGCGTAAATGAATTCAGAAGACCCCAAAACGTGTAAATACACCAAAATCTCGAAATCGAATTTTTTCATGATTACAATACTTTTCTTACATGGTACATGTTCGGAAAGTAAAAATAGCATAAATGGATTCAGAAGATCTCAAAACGTGTCAATACACCCAAATCTCGAGGTTGAATTATTTCATGATTACAATACTTTCCTTACACGCTTAAATCTATTGAGTAAAATAATAATCAAACGGAGTATATTTGTACTCAATTATTGACTTCAAACAGCCATTCTCCCGATTGAGTAAAATTGGCTCCATTCATCGACCAATATCAATGGAGCGAAAAATTCTCCATTTTTGAGCATTCTACAACAGCTCCATTTAGGCTCAATAATAATCAAAAATGAGGAGTGTCTGTCCGTTTTTGATTCATATAACTGTACTCAATTATGATTATTATTGAAGCTATAGAATGAGCGTCTTTACAAAATCAGTCCTTTTTTAATTAATATATCTGTACTCAATTAAGATTATTATTTTAAGCCAGAAAAGGGGTGCCTTATGAAAATTGGCTGTTTTTGATTGATATATTGAATGATTCGTTTTCTTCATTTTTTATTATCAGAGCTGTCATCTATGATTATAAGCCCGAGAAAATAAATTTTAAATCAAGGCAAATACATTACATATATCTTAATACACTATAAAAAAGTATTTTTTTAATAAATAGAATATAATTTCACTATAGTCTCTAGTTATAAAACGAATTCACAGTACAGTCAGAATACACAAATGCAATCATGGTTAAACCAGCTGTAAGATTTAATTAAAGCAGCAACCCAATTTATTGACATGAAAAAGGTAAAATAGTACTTACTCACTTGACTGAAGATATCATAACTTCATTTGTTTTACAAGAGCGACGAGATTTTTATAATCCAATCGTAAGAAACTATGTCCATTAAAACAAAATTTTTACCGAAAGCATCCTCTCCACATTTAGGTTGAATTTATTTCACAACTCTGAATATGAAAAAGATGTATTTGGTATTCGGATATAAAATAAAATTATCACCATTCTAAAGTATCATCGGGTATCCTCTTCAGAAACTCTTTTAATTCATATTTTGATAACGACATGTTTGCTCTTCGATGCTCGCCGCAACAAAGAATATAAATAACCACTGCGTAAGCCATACGATTCCCGCGTTGTGTTGTCTGTGGTGACTGTATGTACCGTTTTCCGTTAAGAGCGTTGGTCACGTGATAGTAATAGGATATCTTACTACGCATCTTTCGTGGGGGAGAGACAGAATTCTCAAATAGACAAGATTTTAGTGAAAAATGGAGTATAGTAGAAACTAGCGAATCCTGAGCATTGAGGGGAATTGAGGAGATAACAAATTATTGTCTTGAATGAGTATTTTTTAGCGTAAAAGGATTTAAATCAGCCGATAAGAAATTTAATCAATAAAGGAGTGTTACTTTTAATCAATAGATTTAAGCGTGTACATGGTACATGTTCGGAAAGTAAAAATAAACAGATAAAATAAAAGAGTGACCCCTCCCTGATAATATGTTCCGCCATACTTACCATCCCTGCTCCCTTGAAAGGTTCCTGGATCCGCCACTACAGTAGTACGCGATTGCATTGGAAAGTGTTTTATTTTTAAAGCCGAGATTCGCCCCTCTTGATATACCTTTCTTGTTCGGCAGATACGTCGAAAATACTTACGCATGTGAACGAGAAATTGACGGCATCTTGAAAGAACTCGCCAAGTCTACGCCAAAAAAGTACCTCTCGGCTTATCTTCAGTTTCAGAACTACAAAAAAGAACTGCGGAAAAAATGGAACTTTATCTTATCTGGCGTAAAACTTCCCAGAACTTATGAAGGCCGGGGGAAAATTCGGCCTTTCTACTTCCCTACAAAGGACATTTTTTACGACTATTTCGGAGTGGAAGAGCGATTCTTGGAAATGATACGAGAATGGGCTTTCTACGCAAATTACGCTACGAGGCAAATGCACATCGTACAGGAAATTATGTAAGTACTAGCTGAAGTACCCGTCGTTGACGGGTTAGTACTGAATGCAAATTTCTAAAAAGCAAGAACTTTCGTCAGTACTGTGTAGGAGTACACAGAATGGATGGAGTATGTTGCCAAAGTAAAGAAAGCGAAGTTATAACTTTTATATATTGTTAAAATATTACAGGTTAGAGAGTAACTAAGTAGTGTCATTTCATTTGCGCTTTATTCGTAATTATGTGATGCGCGAACGAATATTGACACATATTGAAATCATTTTCGCAAAATCTGAAAATCTAATCAGCATTTTTGCAAAACTGAAAGCCTAGAATTTAAGTTGAGTGACAACCTATCCTGTCACCAAATTTCGTTTCATTCCCTGCAGTCTTTATTTCGTGATGCTGGAACAAAAATTTCAGCATTTTAAAATGATTTTCACAAAATCTCAAAATGTAATGAAAATATTTTAAAAATTCAACGCCTATAAATTAAGATTAGCAACTACCTATCCTATCACCAAATTTCGTGTCATTCGTATTAGTCGTTATTACGCGATGCTTGAAGAAATATAAACCTATTTTGAGAGAATTTTCACAAAATCTCAAAATCTAATAAAAATGTTTAAAAAAACGGACACCTATAGTTTATGTTGAGCAACCATCTATCATGTGACCAAATTTCATATCATTCGCTTTAGTCATTATTACGTAATGCGTCACTCAGTTTTAAACGATTTTCGCAAAATCTCGGAAATCTGATCGATATTTTTAATTAGATGCTGATAGTTTAAAGTGAGTGACCACCTATCATTTCACCAAATATCATTTTTTCACCTTTGAAGTTATTACGTGATGTGCGAACACAAATTTACGCAGTTTGAAACGATTTTCGCAAATATCATGATACCAAATTTCATTTCATTCGCTTCAGTCGTTTTTACGTGACGTGCGAACACAAATTTACGCAGTTTGAAACGATTTTCGCAAAATCTCAAAATCTAATCAAGATTTTTTAAAAATTCGACGCCAATGTTTCAAGTTGAATGACCTCCTATCATGATACCAAATTTCATTTCAATTGCTTCAGTCGTTTTTATGTGATGCTCCAACACGAATTTACGCAGTTTAAAACAATTTTCGCAAAATCTCAAAATCCAATACAGATTTTTTAAAAATTCGACGCCTATGTTTTAAGTTGAGTGACCACCTATCATGGCACCCAATTTCATATATCATTCGCTTCAGTCGTTTTTACGTGATGCTTTAACACAAATTTACGCAGTTTGAAAGGATTTTCGCAAAATCTCAAAATCCAATCAAGATTTTTTAAAAATTCGACGCCTATGTTTTAAGTTGAGTGACTACCTATCATGACACCCAATTTCATATCATTCGCTTCAGTCGTTTTTACGTGATGCTTGAACAAAAAAAAACGTCACGGACAGAACAACAGAATGACGGAACGACAGAATGACAGACAGACAAACTTTTTTTTGAGGGTCGCATCGGATTCCCGGGTGCTTGAAACGGATAGAAATCGCAAAATTTTTGAATTCCAAGAAATGTACAGACAAAAGTCTAATTTTATTTATATAGATGAATGAAGGCTACTAGTCATACCGGCTGGCATTGTCTTGCTCAAGGATTGAATTCATTCAGCATAGGCAGTGCTGTGTACCCATTGTCCTCTTACTATTACAATGCAATTTTCATTTTCATTAGTCATAGCATTAAAATTGCTCTCGTTACTCCTGAATTATTCAAATTTCTTGCAGATGCTGGTAAAACTGTAAGACTGTGAATGGCGGCAACTTTTTATACTTTAACCCTTTGAGGCGCAACCCTTTCCCAATGCTGAAAAAAGGACAGCCGTTGCCATCGCTCGACTGAACGACCAGCAAGAAAGCGGACGATCGAAACGTTCATCGCGTGCCACAGATCTAGAGACCCCTTTTTTTACGACAGCTGGCTGTACCGCACAGCCCCAGCTGCGTCAAAAAAAGGGGTTTCTAGATCTGTGGCACGCGATGAGCGTTTCGATCGTGCTCCATCTTGCTGGTCGTTCAGTCGAGCGATGGCAACGGCTGCCCTTTTTTCAGCAGTGGGCCATCAATCCAGCTGTTCTCGCATGCTTAAATTTTTCAGCAGATGTCAGTGCTGTTTAAAAAGAATCGTGACCACTTCTTTTTACGGGACATGACGTGCTAAAAAGTAAAGGATTCTCGTGGAGCTATGTCACTCGCCACCACTTTTATAGAAATCCAATCTATTTTTCGTGACTGGCAACAGTCAGAACGTCAGAGTTGGGTGTTCCCAGAGCGGGAACACGAAAAATAATTGCAGTTCTTTCAAAATTGTCTACTTGCTAAATAGTGGATCTTGGCCTACCCCCCCCCCCCAGTAGTAAAAACCTCTCTGCTGCTATTGACTGTAATTAAGTGAATTGGATTCTTTAATTAAAATTTTAATGCAGTACGTTTCCGTAATGTAAAATCTGCATTCTAGCTACCTACCGTGCTGTCCATTTGAAAAAGAAAGCTTTACACGAAATTACAAATTCTGTATTTTTTTTTTCGGCCGTGCTTACTGATGCGCAGTTTTCAGTTCTAGGTCGGGAAATTTATTGGACTACTTGATATCCATGAATTCGACAGTTTTTGAGCGGCCCTGGGCGGTTTCCAAGTTTGCGACACCTTTAGCACGGCTCTGTTGTAGGTTGAAGTGAAATAACATACTATTTTTATAGTATTGTTGTATAATTAGCATTTTAGATTAAGCAAAGTATAATTCTCGATGTTTCTTTGAAAACATCGTCAAGCTTACTGTGCCTTAAAAATCCTGTAATGAGCACATAAAAATGGAGGCTTGAACTTTTTTTTTTTTTTTTTTTTTTGGGAGGGTATGTATTTTGTACATAGACAAATCATCCGAATAATTTCTTACTTTCATTCATATAAGGCTTAATGAAACATATAAAGAATTCATGTTTACTGATCTCTTTTTACATAACAATAATAAATTATAATAATGCTGAGTGCCCCACCGTGGCACAGTGGTTATGTCACCTGAAATGGTAGACGGGCGAAGTGTAAAGGTCCCGGGTTCGGGTCCTATCGCGTTCCCGTCGACCTAACCATTCGGAGTTTTCCGTTGTTTTCTCTGAAACGTAGCGTAAATACGGGTTTGACTTCTTAAAAAGACCCTCACGGAGGGCACCCCACCCATAGGCCTGGATCCCTCGTGCAAATAATTGGCCTTGATCCCACAACACAATAATGCTGAGTTCGCGAAACCGGACAGAGTAACTTTATCATCAGTATAAATTCTCAGTGTCCGTATTGTACTTCTATAGTTTGTTATTTTAAACAAATACGGGTACTGCTCTACACTGCATATTTTAATGCAGTGTAGAGCAGTTTATTAAATTAATATTGTAAACGTATTTTAATACGTTTGGTTCCAGAACTTACATGACAATTAATTTTCGGGCTGTTTACAATGAATCAATAGTCCAACAGTTTGCAAATAAATTATACAGTTTATTGTAATGCATAACTTATGTACTGTTTTCATTCTCTTACAGATTGGAGAACTATCCTGACTATGCCAGTTATGTTAAGCTCTTCATGCTTTTTTAAAACGACCAGTGTCCTGCATGGTAGGGTGGTTGGGCCGGGCATTTGTAAGAATTAGGAGTGCAGCCAAGAAAGACGACCAACCATGCAAAAATATGTCGTCTGAACTGTTCGATCAAACAAATGGTGAATTAAAAGTGACTAAACCAAACTAAAGCAATCAGCTGAACTGAAACGACTAAACTACGAACCCACAGTGACCAAACCTAGCAAAAGCGGTAAGCCCAGCTGACGAAGTCAACATACCATTTTTTTTTTTTTTTTTTTTTTTTTTTTTTATTAATCATCATTACCTGAATTTCGTCTTGAAGTCCCCAAAGAACTTTCCCAAGATTTGAAAATGTTTTCGGTCAGATAATGAAGCCAAGACCTGTGACCAGCATGTCAGGGTGGTTGGCTCGAGTTTAGGTCAAAACCAGCGATGCAGCCACCCAAGCAACACAGCAATGTTGTTTCAATGTGGTTTCAATGTGAAATACTAACATACAAAATGTTGTTTCAATGTGAACTTTCAATGTCGTTTCCACATGATTTTGTTCAGTTTTCTCCTCGTTGTTTCAGCATAGACATTGATATAATATTGAAACAGCATTGTGAAATAACAAGAGGAAAACAAATAAAAAAACAAGATTTTATTTCTTTCATGCAAAATTATTAAAATCATACGGAAATCTACGAAAAATAAAATTGTTGATAATTATCTACTTGAAAACATCATTTTAATTCGCATTAAAATATAGCATTGTCACAAGCATTTTTACAACAGTCAATGTTGTTTCAATATTATATCAATGTCCATGCTGAAACAGTGTGGAGAAAACTGAAAAAAATCATATGGAAACGACATTGAAAGTTCACATTGAAACAACATTGTTGTGTTGCTAGGGCACCAAATACAATAAAACCAAGGAAAACGGATCGCCTGAAGTTTATGATAAAACAAGTGGCCGACTAAATACGACTAAACGAAGCAAATGCAGTTGGGACAAACTTGATGAGCAAATAAATAATGAACCAATGGTGACAAATCAAGCAAAAGCAGTCAGCTTGGCAGACAAAGGAAAAAATGTCATGTCTTTTCCCACCACTACCTGAATTTCGTCTTCTGGAATCATGAAGATCGAAAGATCCTAAAATCTGAAGAATCTTCTCCATCACCTGATGAAGCGAAGACCTGTGTACATCATGGTAGAGTGGTGGGGGCTGGGAATGGGTCCAACCAACGCCCCCTAGAGAGGAAAGCCGCGGCGCTTACTTGTGACGTCACACCGAGTAGGTAAAGCAAAGCCTTTCCATTGGGTTTCTCCTCTCTACCGCGGCGCGGGAGAGAGGAGAAACCCAATGGAAAGGCTTTGCTTTACCTACTCGGTGTGACGTCACAAGTAAGCGCCGTGGCTTTCCTCTCTAGGGGGCGTTGGTCCAACTCGCCATGCAGCCGCCGAAGACGACCTAACCAAACAAACGTGGTCACTTGAATTATAGAACCAAAGTTATGGCCAGTTAAAGACGGCTAAACTGGAGGAAAGCAGTCGGCTAAACTGGACAACCAAACAAATGACGAACGAAAATGAACTAAACCAAATAAAAGCGGTCTGCTGAACTATATTACCAGGTAAAATCTGTCTAATGAAATGTACAGTCGAACAAATGACGAATCAAAATTGAGCAAACCAAACTGAAGCCTTCATCTAAACTATACTTCCAAACAACTAACTGACGAAAGGTGACAAATCCAAGCAAAAGTGGTCGGCTGAATTGGACTACAAATGACAAACAAACAGCAACCAAACCAAGCAAGTTCAGCAGACAAAGGCAACTTATCGTCTTTAACTATTACTATTTGAATTTAGTCTTTTTCAACCTGGAAGATCTAAAGAACTTTCCTGAGATTGGATGAAGTCATGACCTTTGTTCAGCATGGCAGGGTGGTTGGGCCTGGGCATGGGTCGGAACTGGACGTGCAGCCACCTTCTCGTGGTGAGATCTGAGTCATTTCTACGGGCAAAGAGCTGCACTTTCGAAGGATTTTGTAAAGATAAATTAATAATCAAATAAATAATCTGGTCATAATTTTTTATTTAATCACTAGCTTAAATACCGTTCTTTGTTAGGGAGGAGAGGCAGGTATTTTTCAAAGTTTATTCGGTCAGAGCAGAATTGTCAAAATTGCCAAATTGCTTCATACCTAAAATTAATATTTGCATCAGAATAGCTAACCTGAACATTAGGGTGTTCATCTTATACAGAAAAAAAAAAAAAAAAAACAAGTAAAATTTTCATCGATTTTGCTTACACCCCGGAGTTTTATTGATGTAAAAGATACATATGAGAAATCAGGGTTAGGAACTAATGCGTTACAAGTAGCGAATCTAGAATAGTCAATACTTTTTTTTTTTTGTAGTCTGTAGTGTAGTGCGCTAACATTTAAAAACGGCCAGTGTGAATGCAGCTTTACTTTTGTTGAGTCATTGCTGCCGTGCTACGGAATGTCGCACCCCTGACTTATGTGGGCCCGCAGTCAACGCCAGACAAAGTTTTTGGACACGCTATGTTTTGACTTTTTAAAATCGTAACTATAATATCAAATATTTCTTAATATCTTTAATGCGCAAAACCTTCCCTGTGAAGACAAAACTCTACGGTTTGACGGTTGGTTGCAAAACTACGCAAGCAATGGTCAATTTTTACCATCTTTGTTTACAAATAAGAAAGTTTTGGAAATAAATTCTGTTAAGAATGGCGTAGTTGTAAACATTATTATGAAAGCAGATACATGCTCGAAAGAACATGCTTGCACTGCAACTTAAGAATGAGAGAATTTAAGATTTATTTATTTTAAAATAGTAAAAAAAAAAAAAAAAAAAGGCTGATTACTGTCTGTCGATTACAAGAATAGCTACCCCCAACAAGTCTGGTTAGTGGCAGTCGCTGCAGCAACTGGACTTGCAAATTTCCAATGGGGGTTTGAGCTTTAGAGGAATTTCGTTAGAGCGTAGGAGGAAT